>CM040125.1:39198290-39798290 GCA_022559845.1 Amorphophallus konjac
TGCACGTCCCCCCCCCCCTAACACACCAATGTATGAATTATGCGCATTAGAGCAATAAAAAAATAAATAATAATAAAACAAATACTATCATTCACCCATACTCACGTGCATTAAAAAAAGGGGATTGAAATATAAAATTGACATGTATATAAATAAATAAATAATAATAATAAAATAATAAGAACATGATAAATAAATTATGGTCAAATAAATGATAATAAAAAAATAAAAAAAATAAAAAACAATAATGACAGTGATAAATAAACAATAAAGGAATGATGAATGAATAACAGTCAAATAAATACCAATAAAGAAATTAAAAGATGAATGCATCCAATATATAAAAAATGATAAATAAGTAAAATAAATAAATAAATAATAAATGAGTAATAGAAAAGGGAAGATATAAATAAAAAAATATAATAAGAACAAAGAATCTAAGAAAAAGAAACACATTCATACATCTAAAATAATAGCAAGAATAAATAAAGAATAATGAACATAACTGTGCTTACTCCGGAGCCCTCACCTTCTCTAGACCCCGGGTATGGGATATTAATGACGCTCCGACAAGTCATGCCTGGATCTCGGGACTTCCCCCTACTGTAGTCAAAGCACGACTTTGTCACAGGCCAATAAGTCACTGAATTTTATTTCTCCCGATCGGGTTTCAACCGTGTTCCTACGGTTCCTGAACAGTAAATTTGCCGTACCCCGACATACATTGTCCCGATAATCTCCTAACTTGCTCGAATACGGTCACACCTAGCCCACTTCATGGGTCCATGTATGTGCACCGTAATGTCATGCACAGCTTCAAAATAAAAAGGCCCCGATACCCCTCAGAGTAGGGTGGCGCTACCGAAATCTCTCTCAAAGTTATAAATAAATGATCAAACAAATAATAAACAATAATACTGAATACTGTCATCTTGCATGCTTGCATAATCCGATTCTCTGGTATATTAAATGGTGATTAGCAGAAAGCCGTGTTACGCCCGACTGGAAGCTATCACTATACATGATGGTGGTCCTCGGACCTAAGTTCTCCGCCTCGTACCGGTAGTCGATTTAATAAATAAGTACTATCATATTGTGTGCTTGCATGTAATTGAATCTTAAATTATATGGGCCCCATGGTTTTATTTTGGCGATTAATCAAGGGTTGTCCCTCTTTCGGAGAGATGTAATTAACATCGTAGCCTTTATGGTACGACGGATTTTCGGTCCCGACATGATCACCCATAATCGACTGATTAAGTCAGATCGAGCGCACAATGAAATTGTCACCTCGGTGACTGGCACGCCTAATAAACTAATTAATAACCAAATAAACAAGCAAATAAATAAATAAAATAAAATAAATAAATGAACAAATAAAATCCATTCCCATAAAGCTGGCACGCCCGATGGGACCGAGTCTCCCTTCATCTCTTCGGCAAAGTAGAAGGCCACAGGGCCTTCCCCAAAATACTGTCTGCACGTATCGTTTTAAAGGAAATGATGACTGGCGGATTTGTTGGACTTGCTTTTGGCCCCGAAGTGGTCGCTACCCACGCGGAGCACGGGTACCTGGCGGTGCCCACTACTTTCAGAACTCTACCACCAGTGGTGGGGTTCCCTAATTTTCTCGGAGTCGCCTTCATCGGCCTACTGAGGATCGAGGAAGAGGAAGCAGACAAGACTGTTGCGGCCAAGGCCGTAGCCCCTGTAAAGGTGAGCTGTCCGCGGAGAGCCACTCCGTCTCGCCGTACTATCTCATGCTTTGTCCACCACATGGACTACCATGTCGTCCCCGCTAGTGACAAGGCGTCTGGGGGGAAGAAGAAGAAGAACCAAAGAAGAAGAGGAGTTGCTGCAGTTCCCCGAGGTCGACTCTCGACTTCTGGGAAGTTTGTTATAGTTGGCGACGTTCGAGTATATCAGAACGGCCGCAGTGCTGAAGTTTTGCCGGACTGCATCATCTCGACAATATTTACACACAACGCCTTCCAAGCATTAGTAAGCCAGAAGGCCGATTTAGACATGGATGTTTGGGGGAAGATAGCTCCTAAGATACTAAAATTCAAGCAAGTTTGGGTTCTCAAGAGGACCTGGGGCCCAGCTTCGACCCCGCAAGATTCAACATCAACTGGTAAGGACCCCAGGTGTGGGGGCAATAAAGCTACACCAAAGGAAGAAGAGGTCATGCCAGTGGCCCCTCCACCCATTCATAGAGCCTACGCAAGGCAAGCAGATGTTATAGAACGTTCGAGACGATCGAACAGAGGTGCCCTACTGTCACGGCTAGCATACGTACCATCGACACAAAACCAGCTGCTACCCCCTGCCCTCTCTCCATGGCATAATCAAGAAGGAATGGCCCAGGTGGTCCGGAATTACTTCTACGGCTTGGAAAGTTCTTCTCTAAGTCGGCAAAGGCTACTCTGCACCATCAGCGCCAAAAGAAAAGAAGAAGGCAAAGAAAGAAGAAGAATGGCGTCATTCATGCACGTCAATAAATATGAAGATGGCTTGCAAGCCGAGTACTCTAAAGCTTCTCCACAGCAGGAAGAGAATAAAAGGGTACCAATGTTTGAAAGGTCAACCTTCCCCGGTCAAGCCAAGAGGCTAGTCTGGGGATAAAGAAAAAGAATGCAAGTCTTCACTTGTAACATGGCAGGGGTGGCTAGCAGATATGGGGCCCTACTCGAAGAGTTGGAAGAATTGGCCAAGTTAGCCGAAAGGCCGGGGCTAGTAACAAGAAAAGGCAAAGCTGTAGGAGAAATGCTCAAAGCAGCTGAAGAAACGCAAGCTATCACTACTTTGACTGCCAACATGGTGACTTCTGAAGAAGAAGAGATTACTCTGCCAACCTCGTTTGAAGGTATTTCGGGCGAAGCATTCGAGGGTACTTCCGCTATGGCAACACAAGACCCACCTATTTTAATGATGATGAGAAATTACCAGCAAGAGATTGAAGCCTTGAAGAGGCAACTAAATGAAAGAAATGAACAAGCCCCTTTTCCCTGGTAACGTGATGTGCATGCTGAATCATCCCGGGAAGTTCCTAACCCGGTCAATGCTACACCCCCAACTACTTCTCAAGCAACAGGCTATGGCAAAGCTGCTCTTCAGCCACATCGCCTACAGCCACCATTGGCGCAGTCGACACTTCCCCAGATGCAGTAGTTACCACAAATGGTACCACTGGCACTTCAAGCCGTGGCTCTTACTACTCTTTCTGTACAGCAGTCTGTACATTTCCATCCGGAACCGGCGGACCCAGCTATGTTGAATAAATTAATAATAGAACAGCTAATTGAAGTGAAGCTGGCCGAGAGGTCGAATGGTGATTTCAGCACCTTTGATGTATACAAGGTGTCGTATCCGCCACAGTATGCCGCAAAGAGGCTCCCGCCTGGCATCAACAAATCGCCCAAATTTGAGAAATTTGGCGGGCAGGGCTCTCCTAAAGAATATATTGCTTACTATATGACAATAATGAGCGATCTGGCAACAGATGAAGCCTACCTGCTAAAATTCTTAGGGTCCTCACTGACAGGCCTGGCTTTTGAATGGTATTCCAATCTACCGGCCGGCTCTATAAGTGACTGGGCAGCTATGTAATGGAAGTTTCGGGAGCGGTTCCATGTTGCTGAAAGAGAGGTCATAGTAGCCAAGTTATACGCCTCCAAGTAAAGACATGATGAGTCAGCCCTGGAGTACATCAAAAGATGGCAGAATCTCAGTATGAGATGCAAGCGGCTGCCACATCCAGAGGATGCAGTGCAAATATGCAAGCAACATCTGAGCTGGGAAATCCTCGACAGGATGATCAGAATTGAAATTCGGTCTTTCGACTGGCTAAATAATGTGGTCGCAAAGATTGAAGCCTTCATCTCCAGCTCTCCCTCTACTCCAACTGCTACAAGGCAAAGGGGCAAGTCTATTGACAAGTGGCCATTGCCCAAGGAAGTTCACACAATTGATTTCAAAGCATTCAACCAACAAGAAGAAAATGAAAAAGGAGTGGCTAACCCTCCTCCCGCTAAGCTAGCTGAGCAGCAAGAAGTCCTGTCCTTGCGGGCCAAGATGAAAAAGCTCTACTCTTTCCCCAAGGAGAGGACTCGATGTTGAGTTATGGTTTTGATGATTGTTGTGATTGTTAAGTTATGGTTTTGATGATAACTAAACTTAATGTGTGATTAACCGATGATAACTAAACTTGTGGTTGATTGCTCATACTCTTGTTATCTATGTATGGTTGAGATGGCAAATGGCAACGGTTACATGGTCTCGATCCTTGATTTGTATATGTTAGTTTTACAGGAGGCAAGAGGTTTCATAACCTCTTTAATGTCAACAAGCATGGCATTAACCCTGACTATCTTGCATGTAGGATCAAACTCATGGCAGTCACTTGGTGAACCAAAACTCTGCTCCTCTACAATCCAAAAAAGGTGGTATATGTCATTTACTGTCAAGAACCATTTGTGAGACTCTTACCTTGTCTTAGCATCGATCTCACCTTGTGTATCTCATATATACACCTCATTCATGCACACTAAACATGAAACCCTTCTGGCCATCGTGCGCCCTCGCCCACGGATCGACCTGCGCGGTCAGGTCGCGGGGATGTATGAAATAAACATCTACTTAAAGTCATTGTTATTTGGATGTATTTCATTGGGCTAACACTTCAACTTTGTAGGACTAGGTCATTCCAGTCGACACTTTACATAGCCACGGTCAATGCACAAAGAAGCATAGCCAAGAGAACCCAAGGTCAAAGACTCAGTTGACACCTTCAAGACTGTCAAAGTCGATGCCACAGATGAGAACGGGCTGCTAAAGGAGTTAAGCGATTGAGCTAACGGGTTAACGGACTGAACCGGGAATCCCAGGGATCTGTCCAGTTGGCGGTCGACCACCAGCTCAGGGGCGGTCGACCACCCCTGCCAGCAACCCACTGTCTACACGATTCTCAGTGGCGGTCGACCGCCAGCCCAATAGCGGTCGACCAAAAATTCCAGGGATCAAATTTCTATAGAGTTTCTCAGTAGCGGTCGACCACCAGCTTCCACAGGTCGACCGCCAGCCCCGATCTGCCCATCTTTGTTGACTTTTTGTCACTTCGAGGAAAGCCCTTCCTCTTGACATTGTTTAATCCCAAAGCCACCAAACCCTCTAGAATTTGTGGATCTGGTCTAGGACTTGTCCATAGACCTTCCAAGGGTTATAAAATATCCTATTAGAGTCATAACCCTAACCAACCAAGAGGGCTTCAAGGGAGATCAAGGGGGAGGCTGTCCAAGGTGAAAGGAGAGGGTATTGTAGCTCCGTGAATAGTACTTCATGCAGCAAGATCTCCATCATTCCTCAACACATTCAAGGTAACTCTGAAGCCAATATACTTCCATTCAAGTGAAGAGGCAAGCAAGCTTTCAAGGAAGATCAAGGAAAAGCTATCCAAGGAGAAAGAAGAAAAGAAGCAAGCAAGCAAGCAAGCACAGATTCATAAAGAGGGTGCTCAAGGTGAAAGGATAAAGCTTCTCAAGGTCCATTTGAGCTTAGTTTGAAGCCATTCATGCAAAGAAGGAATCAATGCAAGATCTGCATCATACACCTAGGGGGAGCCTAAATCAGGAGTATTCTAAACTGTGGTTTATTTATTTTGGTGTCTTGTGCTTTGAGTTTCAAATTTGTGTTTCATCATAAACTGCGAAAACTTGTGTGTGTGTGGATCGTTGTTGGATCCGTGGTCGTGTGTGTGTGTGTCGTATTTGATTCGTGTGTGCGTAGGTCTTCCTAGATCTACGTGTGTGTGTGGATCTACTTAGATCCGGTTGTCTTAGTGTATGGATTGATGCATTTGTCGCAGCGTGTGTGTGTCTTGTTGATCCAACTGTTGGATCGTGTTGGAGACCTCGTCTCCGTGTGTATGTGTGTGTGTGTTGGGGTGCGTCCCCGTGTGTGTGTGGGCAGGCGTTGTCCTGCGTGTGTGTTTGGAGCGTCGTCTCCGTTTGGGGATTTATCCCCGAGTGAAGCCTCACCGAGATTGGTGAGGGGTAGACGTAAAATTGCCGTCGTTTCATCCGAACCACCTTAAAATCGCTGTGCATTGTGGTTTGGGTTGTGCATGTGTGTGGTTTGATTATTTTATTTCGTTACATGCTCGTGTGGGAACGGAGAGATTGAGAGAATTTGTTTAACAACTTTCAACTTCCTAATTAGTGTTTATCACATATTTCAAAAAGCCAAAAGTTTCCTTAAAATTTGTAAACACCCAATTCACCCCCCTCTTGGGTGTCATCGATCGCGAGATTTCACTCGAGTCCTCTTCGAATGGGCCGTCACACACAATAAGGTCACCTTACAGGAGCCGAAGAGACCGGGAGATGCAAGGAAGAAGGATCATCCTTGCTACTGCCCATATCATCAGATGGTCGGGCACCCTATTGAAGATTGTTATGTCTTTAAAGATGCTATTGAAAAGCTAGTCACGAAAGGGGAGCTACAACTAGGCGACTATAAGGTGGACCCTCCTCACCCGCATGAGCTACCTGCTATGAAAAGAGCAATCAATACAATGTCTCTATGCCAGCTGTCGTCTCAAGAGACAACCAGAGTTCGCATCACACACCAGGTGCCAACTACAAAAAGGCAAGAGAAGAATAAGCCAAGAGACAGAGGGAGCGACATTGTACTCTCCTGTAACACACTGTCGGCCTTGCCCAGTGCGAGCCGAGCTATTGAAGAAGACGACGAAGAGATATACTACACGCCACTGAGGGGAGGTCGAGCTGCAGCACCTATCTCTCACCATCAATCCTGAGGAGAGTGGGGGCATCCTTCACTATCTATTGAAACAACGTCTCGTCATACCCTACCTCTATAAGAAGAAATGGGGGTAGGAGCTCCAATATATGCAAATCTGAGTGCACCATGTGCTGATGACAAGACGCTGCGAGTCCCACATGGAATCAGCACGAGAAACAGCACTCCCAGCTCCTACCAAGCTAACTCCGCTCTGATGATGGAGCTCTATCAAAAAATACAAGAAGTAGAGACACTAAGAAAAAGATTGACAGAGATGCGCTTACTCCCAGCCACACTCGGGCAGGCAGGACCCTCATCCAAAACTCTACAAGGTGGCGCTAAATCATTGAAGCCCCACTACAACCAGCTATGCCCCAGTTAACACAAGGCCGCGATGGGAACACCGTCCCGCGGCAGCTATACCACGCGGCCCCCGCGTACCCCTCAGCTGTCCAGGCACGTCAGGGGATAGCTTCTACGCCTCATGCAATGCCGCCTCTACAATCAGCTAGCTTGCGCCAGAATCTAGCGGCGACAGCCATAACAAACAAGCCAGCAATGGAACAAGTGATGTGGGACGAGACCACGGACACGACAAGCTCGCGATTGTCCCTTAACGAGGGAAGCGTCGGATGTGCGCGGTTGAGAAATCGGCAATGAGCTAGGGTGGTCGGCTCTCACTTGTGCCCGGATCGGGTCACAGGACGGTCACGCTCTCTCTCGCAGCAGTGATGATATGAAAATAAAATGAGCTACGATCCTAGAACATGCTCTCTAGCAGTGGCATAAACAAGTATATATGATAATAAGCAAATGCCGAGTGTAGGGAGCGAGAATGATACCTCCACGCGCTCGACGTGGGGAAGACGGACCCGGCCGAAACTCGTACTCCCGGAACAATAATACACAATATTATAGCAGTACACGTCGCTACCCACTCCACGCAGGGAGGTAAAGGGCGAGGACCGAATTTGGGTTGACGGGCGGCTTCTCGCGTTGATTCGGCAGCACCCGAACTAGTGACGGTGGGACCCACGTGCTGTCCGGAGGGGTCGAGTGGGACCCGGTGACACCGCTATAGTGGGGACACTTAGGGAAGCGTTCCCCGGGCTGGCGGCACGCTGGTTCGCCGGCCGGAGGCCGGGCGGCTCCGATCGGCACCGGTCGGAATAACCGGCCACGGACCTGCCGGTTCTGTTTTCCGGCGCGCACTCCGGTGAGAACGGACGCTGCGATCAGCCCCAATGTCGGAATGCGACGAAACTAGCACCGTTGGAAAGCTGCTTCGAATGTCTTAAATCTTCTATGATTACATAACAATAACAAAGCATGTACTTCTAATTGGAGAATTTTTAAGGTTGCTGTTGTATAGTGGCCTAACTCTCAGATCTGCAGGGCTATTCTCTGAGAACTGCCGTTGACCGATGGGTAGATGTCCGATTCATCTCTTGAGGTCTTCATCAAAGTTGTAGGAAATTGAGCTAGGAAGACGGAAAAATTAGTTTTGACAAGTTTGGATGTAACTACGAATTGATAAGATTCTAGTACTAACAGTGGGTCGGATCTAGAATCTGACTAAAAGCACTGTAGCAGAGATAGAACACGAATTTTGAAAAATAGGTAAAAGGCGGATCAGAAATTAATAAAATTCATGGATGTAGGGAATGATGGACAGAACGCCCAGTAAAAGTGGGAGGGTTTGGAAAAATCACAAAGATGGTCGGAGGTGGGAAACATAGAGTAGCTGTCACTGTAGACAGAGACAGGACAGATCTGGGAGTGAAAGATGAACGAAAATGTAAAGATATCAAACGAAGGATTTTGGACCTGAATGTTTGTGTGGAGATGGGGATACAAGATAGGAACAACCTCTAAAAATTTCAGATCAAGAAAACATCGTGGCTGACTGCAGAATTTCGTGGAAGTCACCTCTATCCAGCAGGACAGAACCTTGAAGATGGCTCCGCGGCGGCTCGTAGGCGGCACGAACGGCGGCGGCGGCGGCACCGATGATCACCGGAGGTAGGGGGAAGAAGATAGCACTCTAGAATGGGGGTTGGGGATGAAGAAACCAGAGGGAGAGAGAGGGGAGGTTGAAATTCACTCAAGGGGGGGTCTTGCACAATACTTTTTCTCATTTCATTAATTCTAGAATAATAGAAATACATGACTTATATAATAAATAAAAAAAGACCATGAATACCCTTAGATCTAGGATCTGGAGGGGCATTTAAGGGACTTCATATTTGATCCAAATAAAATAAAAAAATGAAATTCCTAATTAATTCTAATGGGGGGACAAGGTAGGAAAGGTAGGTAGCCTACCTTTGAATTTTTTAACCACTTGTCTACCATGTGGTCAATTGGCATTCCAACCTTCTAGATGGCCACCTAGGATGGTTGACCAGCCCCACATGGTCTAGGTGGACCAATGGGAAAGGGGTGAGGGTCCCCTTGCTTGGGCCTATGGGAATTTTATATATAAACCCACTAAGACTTACAATTGCATACCCATATAACACAAGGGTATACATACAAAGATGAAAGGACATAAATGCAAACAAAATGCGGACGGTCTTGTCTCGATGTCCCCATCAATTGTCCCCGGGTGGGAGGAACTCGACCCCGTTGAGTAGGGGTATGGATGTTCGAGTACTCCGGCGGATCCGTCACCGTGCCAAGTAACGCGGGTATGCTCCACTCCAAGTGACCGTCACCTGCTCATTCCATATATACTCGATATGCACAAGCTGCTGTGGGCTAGAGGTGGACACTCCGGGTGGGGCACTCTCAAAAGGGAAGGAAGCGGCTTGAAGACTCACTAGGAATCACCGCTGAGTCCCTGTAGGTGACTAGATCCGGGTGTAGATATAGAACCGATCCCATACTCATCGAATGAGTCCACTCGCCTCTTACTCATAAGAGAATGACAACGAGCTTGCACAAGACACATGCAGACAGACATACCACACAAAGAAAAAGCACACCGACTCATCTATGACCCTAGACACACCTAATGTTAGTCCGACCCGTACATGGGTGACGGCGGACCAGGACACCCGAACGTATGCCATGCATGCATCTGACGTAACCGGTGGTTGACATCATGCGGAAATCCTAGATCTCCTAAGGTGGGCCATGCATACATATGGGATGTGGATGTGGGAGGGCCAAGAGTATCTCCCCTAGATGATGGCGTATCTTGTAAGTGTACAGGCTTGGTGGGCATAGACGACCCGGCCCGTGGGGAAGGGGTGTGGTAGCGGACTCCCTCGAGGAAGTGAAGTGAATGTGGAGGGTCTAAGGATCCACTAGGGAGTGGGTCAAAGGGATCAAAGAAGGTATGACCCCTTATGGTGGGTTCCCACAAGTCACGGTCCCACGTGTAGAAGTTTTGAAGGTGTGGATTGTCACCTTCTTGAATGGTGACGGGTGGGACGGGGATCGTAGGCAAGAAGTATGATTCCTCCCTCGGACAAAAGGGTATGAATTCGGGCTCGTCCGGTAGCGGGAGAAGTAGAAGAACCTCCGTGGTGACACAATCCACGGTGCACTCGGAGGTAATGGACCCGAAGGCTGGATGGGTGAAACTAAGACTAGCGGGTTGGTCAAAGCCTCGGGCCAAAAGATGCGTCAACTCCCATTGTGAATCTAATCCCATGACAAGATCGTCCAACGTATCAACATGGTGACGAGATCGAAATGTGGTATGGAATGAGTTGACCGGCACTATAGGTAGGATGGGGTCCATGAATGGAAAGGGAGGTGGGACCAAGCCATCCTTGAGCCAACTAAAAAGCGGCTCGGCGATTTATAGTGTACCCGTTAGAAATACGGGTGGCTCGGGCCTTGGTGACTCCAAATGAGATGGTTCCGAATCAAGTTCGGAAACAGAGAGTGATGACATTGGAGCTCTCATAGGTGAGGAAGGAATGTCCTTCTCGTGGTGAAGGGGTCCTTGGGGTGGCTCCGCGAACAACCTATCTACCCCGATAGACCGATCTAGGCTAGTACTAAACCGATCTAGGCTTGTACTAAACCTTTGCACTTGTTCCATCATGGCGTGGAACATTGCGCCCACTTCATCAGGACTATAGGCTCGGGATGCGGCCATGGTTGTAAAGATGGGGTTGGGTCCCCTAGGAATGGAGATGCAAGACCATTTTTTTTTAAGTTTACAAGTAAAATGTGATGCTAACTAATGCACCTAGACATAACCAAAACTCGGTACGCGGCGGAGATAACCGATCCGAAGACCACTCGCGTAAGTGTGCGACCTTCCCGATAGGCGTAGCCTAACGTTCGGACAACACCTTTTGATATACCGGGTTATTGGGATGCAATGCAAAAGACACTTTTTTTTGACACCCTAGACTCAACTTGCTCTGATACCAAATTGATGCGGGACGAGGCCACGGACACGACAAGCTCGCGATTGTCCCTTAACGAGGGAAGCGTCGGATGTGCACAGTTGAGAAACCGGCACTGAGCTAGGGTGGTCGACTCTCACTTGTGCTCGGATCGGGTCACGGGACGGTCACGCTCTCTCTCGCAGCAGCGGTGATATGAAAATAAAGTGAGCTACGATCCTAGAACATGCTCTCTAGCAGTGGCATAAACAAGTATATATGAAAATAAACAAATGCCGAGTGTAGGGAGCGAGAACGATACCTCCACGCGCTCGACGTGGGGAAGACGGACCCGGCCGAAACTCGTACTCCCGGAACAATAATACACAATACTACAGCAATACACGTCGCTGCCCACTCCACGTAGGGAGGTAAAGGGCTACACAATGGGGTCCGGGAGGACCGAATTCGGGTTGACGGGCGGCTTCTGGCGTTGATTCGGCAGCACCCGAACTAGTGACGGTGGGGCCCACGTGCTGTCCGGAGGGGTCGAGTGGGACCCGGTGACACCGCTATAGTGGGGACACTTAGGGAAGCATTCCCCGGGCTGGCGGCATGCTGGTTCGCCGGCCGGAGGCCGGGCGGCTCCGATCGGCACCGGTCGGAATAACCGGCGACGGACCTGCCGGTTCTATTTTTCGGCGCGCGCTCCGACGAGAACGGACGCTGCGATCAGCCCCGACGTCGGAATGCGACGAAACCGGCGCCGTTGGAAATCTGCTTCGAAGGGCTTAAATCCTTTGTGATTACAGAAAAATAACAAAGCATGTACTTCTAATTGGTGAATTTTGAAGGTTTCTGTTGTACAGTGGCCTAACTCTCAGATCTGCAGGGCTGTTCTCTGAGAACTGCCATTGACCGCAGGGTAGATGTCCGATTCATCTCTTGAGTTCTTCATAAACGTTGTAGGAAATTGAGCTAGGAAGACGGAAAAATTAGTTTTGACAAGTTTGGATGTGGCTAAGAATTGATAGGAGTTTAGTACTAATAGTGGGTTGGATCTGGAATCTGACTAAAAGCACTGTAGTATAGATAGAACATGAATTTTGAAAAATAGATAGAAGGCGGATCAGAAATTAAGAAAATTCATGGATGTAGGGAATGATGGACAGAACGTCCAGTAAAATTGGGATGGTTTGGAAAAATCACAAAGATGGTTGGAGGTGCGAAACACAGAGCTGCTGTCACTGTAGATAGAGACAGGACAGATCTGGGAGTGAAAGATGAATGAAAATGTAAAGATATCAAACGAAGGATTTTGTACCTGAATTTTTTTGTGGAGATGGGGATACAAGATAGGAACAACCTCTAAAAATTTCAGATCAGGAAAACGTCGTGCCTGACTGCAAAATGTCGTGGAAGTCACCTCTATCCAGCAGGACAGAACCTTGAAGATGGCTCCGCGGCGGCTCGTAGGCGGCACGAACGGCGGCGGCGGCACCGATGATCACCGGAGGTAGGGGGAAGAAGATAGCACTCTAGAATGGGGGTTGGGGATGAAGAAACCAGAGGGAGAGAGAGGGGAGGTCGAAATTCACTCAAGGGAGGGGGTCTTGCACAATGCTTTTTCTCATTTCATTAATTCTAGAATAATAGAAATACATGACTTAGATAATAAATAAACAAAGACCATGAATACCTTTAGATCTAGGATCTGGAGGGGCATTTAAGGGACTTCATATTTGATCCAAATAAAATAAAAAAATGAAATTCCTAATTAATTCTAATGGGGGGACAAGGTAGGAAAGGTAGGTAGCCTACCTTTGAATTTTTTAACCACTTGTCTACCATGTGGTCAATTGGCATTCCAACCTTCTAGATGGTCACCTAGGATGGTTGACCAGCCCCACATGATCTAGGTGGACCAATGGGAAAGGGGTGAGGGTCCCCTTGCTTGGGCCTACGGGAATTTTACATATAAACCCACTAAGACTTACAATTGCGTACCCATATAACACAAGGGTATACATACAAAGATGAAAGGACATAAATGCAAATAAAATGCGGACGGTCTTGTCTCGATGTCCCCATCAACAAGCAACTGAGATAAAATCCGCTGAGGAAGAAGTCACCGAAGCATAGTTATATATGATCCAACATAGAGATGATGAGTCTGCTTCAAACTACATTCAACGCTGGAAGAGTCTCAGGGCAAGATGCAAACATCCGCCAAGCTACAAGGACGCTGTCAAGCTATGCAAGCGCAATGTGAGGAAAGAGATCCTGCAAAGGGTAATTGGCCTCGAAGTCAAGTCCTTTGACCAGTTGGAAGATGTGGCAATTGAAATTGAAGCCTTTCTGGCCAAATACCGCCCGGCTTCTGCTACCCCAATTCAGAGGAATAGGCCAGTCAAAGAGTAACCGGCACCAGAAGAAATAAACACTGCTGACTTTGAAGTCTTCGAGCATCAATGGAGGGAATCACAGGAGGCAATTGACCCCTCTTCTACCAAGACTGCTGAACAAAAACCCTCTTCACTAAGGGCAAGAATGAAGAGACCATACTCATTCCCGCAAGACAAGACCCAGCGGCTGTTCGAGTGGGCCCTTGAGTACAGCAAGGTCGTCCTCCCGGAGCTCAAGAGACCAAGTGACATCGAAAGAAAAGATGACCCTCTATTTTGTCCCTACCATCAGAAGAGGTGACATCTCATCGAGGACTACTATATATTCAAAGACATCATGGAAGACTTAGTCCAAAGTGGTGAATTACAACTTGGAGAATATAGGGTGGACCCACCTCGCCCTCACCCGATGTCCATTTTAAAAATGACGGCTAACACAGTTTCCGTATATCAATCGGGATGGTACACCTTCTGAGATGCATTCCGAGCTCCCTCCGTTGTGGCAAGAGGCCGAACAAATTGCACCATCTCCGGGGCAACTGCTGAAGACCAAAACAGAACTAAACCCAAGAATAAAAGAAAAGATGATGCTTTACCGCTCGATGTGTTGCCAGCTTTATTCAAGCCATCAGCTCAAGAATGGAGCCAACCCATGTCGGGGTCAACTGGAAAATGATGAAGATGCAGAGAAGAGTATCTTCCCAAATGAAAAGACCGGCACGCCGCAGCCGCTGCTTTGCACGCTCCAGCACACAATAAGGGAGGCTCAACTCTCTCCGAGCAAGGGGGGCAAGAATGAAAAGATGCTCAGCTACAATCAAGCTCTGAGGTGCCGCAGCGCACAGCAAGACTCTATTCCCCGCTTGGGGGCTGCCAAAAAAAGAGAAGAGGGTGGAGTCCAAC
This sequence comes from Amorphophallus konjac, assembly GCA_022559845.1. Classification (NCBI taxonomy): domain Eukaryota; kingdom Viridiplantae; phylum Streptophyta; class Magnoliopsida; order Alismatales; family Araceae; genus Amorphophallus; species Amorphophallus konjac. The sequence continues at coordinate 39,212,749 of CM040125.1, forward strand.
GACTGGATTTTCCTGCTACTATCTGCCTACACAACTGCTCGTGAAGCGAACAAGCTACCCAATGAAAAGACATGCTTGGAACAACTCATCTTCAGCTACCCACCCCAGCTTGGGGGCATCCAAAGCTAAAAGAAGAGAGAACAGAATTATTCAGGGCACACTAACGTCCCACCGTGAACTGGACAACCCGCTACAGATGCTAACTGTTCGACAAGCTCGACTGCTAAAGATTTCGAGCTCCTCGTTTAGAGGACCCATTTGCTGCATTTCATTTAATGTTAGAATGGGATTCCTTCTTCTCTGGGAAGCTACTCCATACAATTTAGCACTATGGGATCGGGGTAAGCCCTGCAGCCGCTTCTTCAATTGAAATCACTATAGGTAGTGCAAGGCACACAACTATAGGAGCTTAAAGCCACCGGCGCCATTTGTGGAGTTGAAAAGACCCCGCAACCACAACTGCTGAGGCAGGCATGTCAAGAGACTAGCATACGGCGCAAGAGCTACAACATTCCGGGCACCCCCGCTGAAGACAACAATACAAGAAGCAACAAGATGACTCAGTGCACGGCTACTGCCACCTGCCATCTGTCCCCTGGGGTGATGCCAACTCAGAGCAGCCATGCAACAACCTCCCCGCTATCAAAGGATCCCTGTTGATCCAGTCTAAACACTTGAGCTGACGCATGTCCCGGGCTGTAAAGCTTGTATCAACAACCCACTCCCGTCCTTAGCCTGGATCCGCTAGCCAGGCCACCCAATAAACATTCATCGACTTTGCCAGCTCTTTATCTTGCGAAATGCTTTCCATTAGTCCCACTGGGATTGACCCTCTACCCCCAGTGTGGAACCCACGTTCATAACCAATACATTCTCGACATCCTTCGGCATTCCACCGCAACAGCTACACAAACACGCTAAGAGATACCAAACTTGCCCCACTGGGCTCATAAAACATGTCCCTTGGCCTATGGCACTCCACCCTCACCAAGCTCTAGACGTTGCCCATCAGTTCCATTGGACCAGGCCCATAAAACCTTTCCCTTGGCCTGTGGCACTCCGCCCTTGCCGAGCTCTCAAACATCGCCTTAGTCCCGCCGACTGGGCCCATAAAACTCTTCCCCTTGGCCTGAGGCACTCCGCCCTCGCCGAGCTCTTAGACTTTACTCATCAAGTCCCACCGAGCTGAGTCCATAAGCTTTTTCCTCAGCGCAAGGCACTCCTTCTGCGTTGAGCTCTTAAGTATTGCCACCAAGATAAGCCCATAAACCTTTTCCCTCTAGCTCAAGGCACCCCGCCTTGGCCAAGCTCTCAGATGTTAATCCTTAGCCCCACCGGCGCTATAACAAAATAGTCAAATCCATCAATAGTCCCGCCGGACAAACACATCCCGCACTATGGACTGGTCTGTACGAGGAGTACCTTTGGAGGGTACCATTCTTAGCCCTCGTCAGCCGACTAGGTTTTACCCTTGGCCTAGACCCCACGTCTTCGCTGAGTTGCTTGATTTTGACGTTTTGTCGAGTCAATGCCCATTTATATACCCTACCCTTGTTTAGACCTCCCATTTAAGCAAGGTTCGTCAGCTCTGACTTATCGTCGGGTTGGCATCTATATTTTTCCTTGACATGGACGTCACTTCTCTGCCAGGTTGATTGACCTCGATGTACCATCAGGTCAACATCTACATTACATTTCCTTCCCTTGGCTCAGACCTTCTGTCGGAGCAAGGTTGGCTGACTTCGATCTATTATCGGGTCAACGTCCACATTACATCTTCTACACCTCTATATATAGATTCTGCCCTTGTCCCAGACACGCCGTCCGAGCAAGATTTGTTGATTTCGACATCTCGTCGGGTAGACGTCTATATTCTACCCTTGCCCCAGACATGCCGTCCGAGCAAGGTTTGTCGGTCTTGATATCTCATCAGGTTGACGTCTACATTCTACCCTTGTCCCGGACCTACCATCTGAGCAAGGTTTTTCAGCTCCGACATATTGTCAGGTTGGCATCTAGATTCTACCTCTGACGCAGACCTCCCGTCTGGGTCAGATGCATGGGTTATCTTCGATTGTCCGTCGAAGTAACATCAATTCCAGATTGCTTCCGAGTCCGACATCCTACCAAGATCCGCTATCCTATCTTCTGGCCTTTGACGTTCAGTCGAAGCCAGCTATCCTTCTTTTCAAACTCAACACCCTATCATGTATTTCAAGTATCTCATTTTTCGGCTCATCCCCCTCGGCTGAAGCCCACTACCAAATATCTCACAACTTCCAACTATTTTATTCCCCGACTCAGCCATGACAACGGAAGTCGCTATTATACATTTTCAGCCATTCCATCATCCGGCTAAAGTCGCTATCACAATTTATCAGTTATCCCGTCCTCCGGCTCAGCCATCCCGGCCAAAGTCGCTATTATAATTCTTCAGCTATCTCCTCTTTCGGTTTAGCCATTCTGGCCAAAGCCGCTATCACAATTTGTCAATTATCCTATCTTCTGGCTTAGCCATTCCGACCAAAGCTACTATCATAATTTTCAGCTATTCTAGCTTTCGGCTTAGCCATTCCGGCCAGAGCTGCTATCATGATTGTCAACTATTCTATGTTTCAGCTTAGCCATTCCGACCAGAGCCACTATCATAATTGTCAACTACTCTATATGTCGGCTTAGCCATTCCGGCCAAAGCTGCTATCATAATTTTCAACCATTCTATCTTTCGGCTTAGCCATTCCGGCCAAAGTTACTATTACAATTTCCAACTACTTCATCCCTCGGCTTAGCCATTTTAGGCCAAAGCTTGCTATCAGGGCCCATCTATCCGTCCCATTGCAATAATCAATGCAATGCAACGGCCTAGACCTATCGTCGAAGCCCGCTTCCCTTGATTACGACTATTCAGTCTCTCTCTCCCCAATTTCAACTCACATCCCGTTACCCCCCGGCTTCTAAAGCCTGCTATTATGCCATTCCGACTTGTATAGCTTGCTATCTTACCACTTTCTGGCTCTTATAGCATGCTGTTCCACTATCCTTGCTCTCGCAGCCTGCTATCCTCGACTTTTGCAGCCCGCTACCGTAGCCTTTACGGCTTGCTATCCCACTGTCCTGGCGCTTGCAGCCTGCTACCCTAGCCTTCACGGCCTGCTACCTTCTGGCTTTTATAGCCTGCTATCCTGGCCTTTACGGCTTGCTATCCTACTATCCTGGCTCTTGAAGCCTGCTACCCTAGCCTTCACAGCCTGCTATCATGCTACCTTCTAGCTCCTGTAGCCTGCTCTCCTGACTTTTATAGGCTGCTATCCTGGCCTTTGCGGCTTGCTATCCCGCTATCCCGGCTCTTGCAGCATGCTATCCTAGCGTTTATAGCGTGCTATCTCGTCATTCCTGGCTTCTACAGCCTGCTGTCCTGACTCTTATAGCCTGTTATCTATGGCTCTCGTAGCCTGCTATTTCTGGCTCTTATAGCCTACTGTCTCTGACTCTCGTAGACTGCTATTCTTGGCTTCTACAGCCTGTTGTCCTGGCTCTTATAGCCTGGTGTCGCTGGCTCTCGTAGCATGCTATTCCTGGCTTCTACAGCCTGCTGTCATGGCTCTTATAGTCTGCTATCTCTGGCTCTTGTAGCCTACTTTTCCTGGCTTCTACAGCCTGCTGTCCTGACTCTTATAGCCTACTGTCTCTGGCTCTCGTAGCCTGCTATTCCTGGCTTCTATAGCCTACTGTTCTGGCTCTTATAGCCTGCAGTCCCTGGCCCTCGAGGCCTGCTATCCTGGCTTTTACGACATGCTATCCTGCTATCTTGGCTTGTACAACCTACTATCTCACTATCTCCGGGTCCATGTGACCTACTAGCATGGCATTTTTCACTATCCGTGTATCTCTCGGCCTTGACATACTGCCAAAACCCCATTGTCTCGCTACCCTTTTGGCTTAAGCCTACTTCAACAATGACCATCATGTCCCACCGTGATGATCGCTACAACTCGATGACTTGGGCTCCCCTTGAAGCATGCTTTCCTGCTACCGCTAGGTCTGCATATCCTATTCTCCTATTATCTCCTGACTTTTACAGCCTGCTTGCCATGTTACGTTCGGCTGTCATAGTCCGCTTCCCTTGCCAACCGCTGGCTTCTGTAGTCCACTTTCTATTTTTAGGTTAGACTCCCTATCAAAACCCGCTGTCCGTTCTTGGCCAAGACACCCTGTTGAGGCCTACCACTCCATTTTAATCCAGGTTCATCATCTGAATAAAATAGCTCTCGTTGGCCACTGCCAACCCCCTTCGTCCCTCCGAGACTTGCTACATAAAGCCATTTTCCATTATTTTGTTATCAATTCTGCTTGCTTTTGAATAACTAACCTGCAGGTATTCGCATCAGGCGCTTGAACAAATAAATGGATATATAGTGACATATACATATATGCAAATATATATATATATATATATATATATATATAATAAAAAAGAGAAGAAAAAATTGTATGCTTTCAAATTTTGGGTGTTTGTTGGCCCTACTTGCATGCTTGCTTATATTATAAGATAATACACCTCCTTCAATTTCCTAGGACCACATCTCCTTGCTAAATAAAGCTGCCCGATTCCAGGTACGTCTGCATCACAACATACACTAAGGGATGAAAAGTCAATATTGGCTGAGTGCATGCATCCAGTGGAAAAGTCATAGCTGTGTCGCTAACGCAACTCGTGAGATACACCCAAAGTAAAACTCCCACACTTTGCACCACAATGTGTTCAGCAGTCTCTTATCATAGGGATGCTAGAAAGTTCTTCCTAACACTATATGTGTGCTCGAACTTCTGCACCCACACGAGAGATAATCATCAGGAAAAAGATGCATTCCCCCAAGTTATACAAAAAGGAAGAAGAAGAATGATAGATAGGATGAATCCTAGTAGCCGGGAATCCCCATTGAGACATATGAGGAGACTCACGCCGAACGGTGAAGTCCGCAATAAAGTCACTAGATAGGATGAATCCTAGTAGCCGGGAATCTCCATTGAGACACATGAGTAGACTCGCGCCGAACGGTGAAGTCCGCAATAAAATCACTAGATAGGATGAATCCTACTAGTCGGGAATCCCCATTGAGACACGTGAGGAGACTCGCGCCGAACGGTGAAGTCCGCAATAAAATCACTATAAAGGATGAATCCTAGTAGCCGAGAATCCCCATTGAGACACATGAGGAGACTCGCACCGAACGGTGAAGTGCGTAATAAAATTACTATAAAGGATGAATCTTAGTAGTCGGGAATCCCTATTGAGACACATGAGGAGACTCGCGTCGAACGGTGAAGTCCGGACCTGGGAATAAGCTAAGGGGGTTGTGCGAAGCTACCGAAAATCGAGAACCCCAGCTATATGTGTAGATGCTAGAGCAATACTCTAGTGTTATTTAGAACGTCTGTGTATCCCTATATTCAGGGCTCGCTGCTCGCATACTTGCAGTATCACACTATAGAGAAGTAGCCTCAGGTGTAGATCTTGGCTTACGCTATGCACATATTCTATGCGATGTCCTCTTTGCGCATGCACATCTCCCTTAGTTGTGCCTCGTGAGTCGCATTCTGTCCATGAGTCACATGCGCTGTCCTTATCCTATCCCCGATATAGGGAAGCTATTCTATATATCTAGCGTATGCTTCTTGTTGAATGCCTGCATGCTCGCATGTACAAAAGACACGCTTCAAAAAAATGAGCTGCACCCATAGGCCCCACTCACTCATCCCTCATTCGTGCCACCTACGGGTGGGGGACATTTGTTGACACATTAAAAATAAAAATAATAATAATAATAGTAATAAATAAAAATAAATAAAAAAAGATAATAAAAAAGGTGATAACATAATAATAATAAGGCTACAATATTTTGTTCTTGTGAAAACATCTTATTTCTGCTCTCTTTTACTTGTCAGGAAGAAGAGGAAAAGCCAAAGAGAGAGAGTGTTCGATGCAAAATGAGCCACCGGAAAAAAAGAAGAATGCATGCTCGAGCGCGCCGAGAGGAAGCACCGTCGAGAAGGTAAGAGGCGCGCCAAGAGGAGGCACCGCCGAGAAGGCCGAGGCCGCTCCCGCGCCATCTCATCCCCTCCAGCCGCCGTATCAAGAGGCCCTCCTCTCGTCTATAAAAGACCGACATCGGGCTCAAGAAAAGAAAGGAGAAAAAAATGGAGGGGAGCATCGGAAGAAGCTAGAAAAAAAGGAGAGAAAGAGAGTGTAGATCATGAATAATCCACTACTAAGAATAAGAATGGGAAAAGAGGGAGAAAAGGGGAGCATGCGAGGATGCTAAGGGGAATGTGATCGCCAGAGACGCGAGGGCCTCAAAGGATATAACAATAATAAAATGGAGGGATCGCGAAAAATACCTCAAATGCGGGGATTGATGTGAGTGCTTTCCTTCTCTTCCAATCGGCCGGCCGATGAAGAGAGTTTTTCTTGATTGATTACCCTAGCAAAATTAACAAACACCAATAAACAAACATGGATTAGAAACCAAGATGTGTAGCATCAAATCCAAATGTAAATATAGACATAGAAAGCATGGATATGAACACACCTTATTGGTGTTTGGCCTTTAAACCCCTATGCAAAAGGGTAGGTAAAAGATGATGATGATATGTAAAATAACAAGTGTGCAAGTGTTGCACCAAGGAGTCTCAACGTGGTTGAGAAGAAAGATTAACAGAAGATGCAATATGCATGCATATGTATGAACAAAAGAAAAGAATTGAAAAAAAGAAAAGAAAAGCCTGTGCTTTTGATCTTTGGCTTTGATGCTCAATGGGGAGGAAGACTCTATCGGATGAACGATGATGTGCAGGAGCTTCCTCCTTCAGCCAAGCAGCAGCAGCAGCACCCTGCGTAAAATCGAGAAGAAGAAAATCCCCCCCGAACAGAGCCGCAGGGCTCTATTTATAGGGCAAACAAACAGATCTTAATCGGATCAGAACAAGCAATAATCAGCTTAGGCAAGGACTCTAGTTCCCTAATGGAGCAAAGTGATCAAACACGGCAGGGAACTGTTCAGGAAAGCTGCGTTCGAGTAGGACACGAAAGGTGGAAGACGACCTCGGTAAGGGCGTCAATTCACAAATTGACGACCTGCCATAGGGCGTGAATTGAAAACACGTCTGGGAACAAGGCGTCATTTCCTGAATCAATTTTTAGAAATAAAACCTCCATGTATTTGAAAATTGTGAAAGACGCCTGAACTAAAGGCGTTAATTAAAAACGCGCCCTACCACGGGACGTTAATCAATATGATAAACAGCCAAAAGAGAAAGGACGACTGTCGATTCGGGCGTCAATTTAATTGACGTCCGAATCAAGGTCGTTAATTCAAAATATTCAAAACAGGGTCATTTTTCATTTCTCAATATTATTTTCCTATTTTTTAGGTGGAGGTGCATCCAACTGCTGATTCCAATGACTATTTTTGCGTATTTTTCTGACACCCGGAAGGCCACCAAATCACCTCTGGAAGAGGATTTAAAAATAATATTAAAATAATCAAATTGAAAGTGACGCCCTTGCATGTGTCGTGAATTCCATTTTTTTAATTTTTATTTTATTAAAAATCAAAATAACGTCCCATTCTAAGTCGTTAATTCCAAAACAATTCTAAAAAATCTTCAGAAAAATCCAAAAAATTGGGAAAATAGAGGAATTGACGCCTGATGGAAGTGGCGTCAATTTTTTTTATTTTCTTTTAATTTTATTAAAATGAAATGACGCCCCTCTTCATGTCGTTAATTCCAAAAAATTCATAAAAATAGAGAAAAATGTCCAAAAAATCCAGAAAAATAGGAAAAATAAGAAAAGGGGAGAAAAATAGAGAAATCCAAGGAAAGTGGGAAAAACACTCAAACAAAGTTAATTTGAGGGTCAAATTAGGGTATTACAAGGTAATATGAGATGTACTCACAGTAACGTCAATTTTGGCGTGTCTACAGTTACCCCGCCTTGGCGTCTGCTTTGCAAGGGAGCAGAGCAAACTGAAAAGTAGATGCCAAGGTGTGATGAGATACGCAATCAACATCACTTGATGAGAATGAAATCAAAAGCTCGAGATGAAGCAATCTCAGGAAATTCAATGAAATCAACGATGTTTGGATAAAAGAGGGAGTGTGCACGCGGGCACGAAGGAGAATGATCAACTTCCAGCGAGGTGGAAGAACCCCAGGTCACAAACCTGTAGGTTTCACCATTGGGGAGCGATTACCAGCCAATGTGGACGTGCTGCAGCCAAGGTGGATCAAGGGAAAAGGATTGAAATAAGATGATAGAAATCCAAACAAGGAGCTTTCGAGAAAATGACCCAAAACAGCGACAAAACGAACTGAGGATTCCATTCAGCAATGAATATCTCATATCTTGAAAGATTAAGATCAATTTGACTCTCCAAATCAGCTTATCAGAATGATTTTCCAACGTTAATTCAAAGTCTTATATGAATACATGCTGGGTTTAAAAGGAAAAATGAAAACAAATGAAAATATAAGATAATCAAGGATAATATTGTTAAACTGACAAGACTGGGTCAAGAAACTGATTTCGCGAGCTGATACTAAGCCGAAGCCCGTTTATCCATGCACCAACTCGCAAAAGGGAACCATCGTCCCCAGTCTTGGACGGCTCAACGGCCTATCCGTGTGACTAAGACTCCTCTGGAACCATCATTGTTTTTGATGAAGGGGAACTCAAATTCCAGATTTACCAAAGCCACAAGGTCCTTGATATAATCTAATAGCATAATAACATATAGTAAAATGCATATAGGGGGGATGGTGATAGCAATGAGCATGGGGGAACTGAGAAATGAGGTTCAAGCACCGTGGGGCTTGGATGATGATGCCCAGTCGGTGGGACCAAGAGCTTCTTCCTGCGCTCAAAGATTCATCAGCCAAGATATAAAAGATAACAAGCAATGGATAAGGCATTTAAGTAAAGCAAGCATAGCATGAATCAAAGCATCAAAGCAATCACAATATAGACATCAAAGCACTCAAAGCTTGGTGTGGATAGCATTCAAGCATGTATTAGCAAGGCTAAACATGAATTAAATCATAGCATTGCAAAGCATCATTATTTGTTGTTTGCCATGAGGATGACAATCTTGGCATGTGAGATTGAGATTGGATGATCAGGATCAATCAAGTGAAATCAGCAGGAGTTGATTAAAAGATTAGGAGATGAACGATCAGTTAATGCCCAGTATAGAGAGATGGTAATCAGGAGTGTCCATAGTGACGAATCATGATGATATTGGGAAGAATCAAGAGATTGATAGTGGTGAATGGAGAGGACTCATCCCGTGCTCTTGGTCCTTACAAAATTATTGTTCCTGTAAAAAAAACACCATCAGAAAATATAATGCAATTTTTTTTAGATTTTGAAATATGCATATTTTGTGGGTTTTGAAAAAGATATTCAATTTTTATGGATTTTGGAAAATATTTGAATTTTTTGATGATTTTAGAAAATATTCATTTTTTTGGATTTTGATCAGGAAATATTCAATTTTTTTTGGATTTTGATTTAGGAAATATTCAATTTTTTTTGATTTTGGTTTAGAAAATATTCAATTTTTTTGGATTTTGATTTAGGCTTCGTTAATGCAGCATCAAAGGGTGTTTTTTTTAAACCACTGGCTAGGGATCCTTGTTCCTTCCCCTTTCACTAAAAACTGCCCAAAGCCGGGCGTGCATTGAAGGGTGGCGCCCTATAGCCGACTGTCCTTGATTAACGGTGCCCCTACCAAGGCCATACCCGAGAAACATTCGGTCTTAGAGGGAGAAGAGAAGAATAAATGAGGATAAGCTTTATGCAGGATGGGAGATGTCGGGACTTGAATTCCTTCCCAGGTGTTTCCCCTCAAAGAGGTAGTCTGTTGTGCCGGGGCTTTGTGCCTTTGATTTTTAGACCCTTGACATGCATACGACCAGGGTTTTCCCTGCGGGGACTTTGTCACTCTTGTCATGCCACAATTCATACTTTTGCATTTATCAAAATTCTGATTTGATTTCCATAATAGCCCTTTTGGCGAGATGTATATCATGAAATTTGTATTGATTTTGGGTCAAGACTGCCCCTATTTGAGACTCCTCTCGTATTGGGGAGTACCGAGGTTGGTCATCTCATCCGTCAACCTCTTGCCCCTGCATTCGGCCGAGTAAAGAAGGGAAAAGACTTTCAGATATACTCATGGCATGGCCAAAGTAGCAACGGTGTTTTATCAAGGAGCCGGCTAAAGGGCGCCGTGAAGTGTGTGCGATGCCCAGCTAAGGGTTGCTCTTAACAAGCGGGGAGAGAATGTTGAATTCCCAGCGCGGGGTTCTTATTAACCAAAAGTGCTGTAAAAGCAAGCCTAAAGACTCTTTTTGGAATATTTTAATTAAACAAAAGCCTAAGATAAATGTCTAAAACACCACTTTTAATCTTGTTAAGAAGCACTTCATTTTGAAAATCATGCGTGAAGTAATGAGAAAATGATATCATAAAAATGCTTACTTACGCCAATATGTTACCTTGCGATCTTTGTTGAAGCAGCTACCGCAAGAGGCGAGGTTGATCATCATGGGATTTGTCCTCTTTGGCAGATAAAAAGATTGGAAGCAAAGGATTTGGAAGTGGCTTAACAAGAAGGAGTGGTGCTCAGACCAGACTCAGACGAACAAGGATAAAAAGGAAGAGAGGCGAGGGCTAGAACTCCCTCACTAAGGTGTGGAGACCCTAATCACATGAAAGGTCTACAGAAGGAGAGGAGAATTAGAAGGAGGAGTGAGGACTAAAGCCTCGAAAGTAGTGAGAGAATGGGCAGATGCCCAAGGCAGTGGATGTGGAAGAAGTTGGGTCGGACCCAGGATTAGGGGGAATCGGAAGAAGAAATTGATAGATGGAAAGAGGCAGATCCGGAGGGTCTGGGAGTTGTGGAGGAGAATCCTGATAGGAGGAATCCGGGGGCTCCGGAGGGATAAAATATCGAGGGACGCGGTGCCCTGGGAAGAAATATGCAAAAATATGGTGAAAAAGGAAGAAGAGGACAAAGGATGTGATATCCTGGAGGAGCAGGAAGATGAATTGGAAGAAAGAGGGATGGTCCGGAGGTTCCGGAGGAATGAGATGCCGAGGGACGCGGTGCCCAGGGAAGAGTGGATGAAAAGGATCAGGAGGGTCCGGAGGTTCCGGAGGGATGGAATCAGAAGGGTCGGGATGCCCCGAAAGAAGATAGAGAGAATAAGATGGAGAATTCGGAGGTTCCGAAGGAAGAGAATCAGAAAGGGCACGATGCCCTGGGAGGAAGGAAAGAGAGTCCGGCGGTTCTAGAGGGGGAAGGTACCATGGGACGCGATGCCCAAGGAGAAGAGATAAGAAATCCAGAAGATCCGGACTTGAGGGTGTGTAGGGGCGCGATGTCCAAAGAGCAGGATCCGGAGGTTCCGGAGGAAGAAGACGGAAAGGGGCGCGATGCCCTGGGAGAAGAGAAAGATCCAGAGGTTCCGGAATAGTGGAATCAGAAGGGGCGTCATGCCCTAAGAGGAGGGATAAAACACCTGGAGGTTCCAGGGAAATAGCAGGAAAGGGGACGCGATGCCCCAGGGAGAGTGGATTAGAAGAGGATGAAGATGGGAAATGCGAAAGATCCGGATGTTCCGGAAGGCGGGGAAGATACGGGTCCGGAAACCCGGGAAAGAAGAAGTGCCAATGTATGCGAGTGCAATGCAACAGATGCGATGAATGCATGGATGCGACAGAATGCATGAGATGCAAAGAATATGAAGAACATGAAGGGCGAGAGGATGAGATCCTCCTCCTTACCCCTAGAGTGGCCCATGTGGATGGCGTTGAATGGAAGGTGGGTAGAATAGTGGAAAGCCCTTTGACACCAAGGTAACTGCCCCTCCATGGCAGTGAAAGTGTATAGCCAATTGGCCCAATGGATGAAGCTTCAATGGTAAGTGACAACTCTCTTGGAGAGTGGAAAGCAATAGTGTGAGAGAGTTGGAAAGTTGGGATAGGAAACATCGTGTTGCCCAAGGATTGTAGCGTATGAAGAATTTTGATCAAGATGGGAGTTCGTCCCTTGTATGGAAGAAACAGTTCAAGATTTGAAAGTTGGAACAAGGGGTGCCCTGCCCGACCCTTGGGCACAAACTTATACGGCATCAACGCTTGGCATTCTCTTCTAGCGAGCAGTGGCGGGGACTCGGCCTCTTCAACCATGCTTGGCACAACAACCCAGATTGGCATCCGACAAATAAACTCTTGCATCTTGAACAGCATGGCCATGGCCAAATCTTTCTTTCCCGGCTCTTCATCATCTTCGGCACAAGTATTTACAGAAGGACGCCCGTTCCGAGTAGTAAAGGGGGGTGAAGCGGAGGCGGAAGGTTCCATGGATGGTGGAGGTGAAAGGGCGAGTGGAAGCAAAGGTTCAAACACGTCGAGCTTCTCCCTTTGCTCGGAAGCAGTCGGGGTTGGCTCGAGTGTAAAAAAGGGTGAACCTTGCTCAGGACTAGCCACAGGTAAGGGTAAAGGGTTAAGTAATGGGGTAGGGGTCATAGGCATAGTGGACGGCTGAGGTGGCGAACAAAGAGGAGGTGTAATGGAAGGCTTGGCGGAGACTGGCGTAATGGAGGGTAATGGAGGTTCGGTGGAGGCCGGTGGAGTGGAGGCTATTGGGGTGGTTACGGGAGGGGTGAACGGAGAAGGTTTAGTGTGTTGAAAATGCCGGATGGGGCGAGAGGTGTTAGGGATAGGAGACATGTCTTGGTGCAACGACATGGGTGATTGGAGTATTGACCCATCGTCGTAACACCAATTAGTCTCATAAACGTGGAATGTGTTGGGGACGGTGACTTCGTCCTGAGCAGGGGGTTCATCAAGCGGTAGTGGAGGGAGAGGGAAGCGAAGGAAACTCGGAAGGGGTGCCTGCATAGCTTCATCATTGTGCGCCTCAGATTCTTCAATTGCCGGTTCTTCATCAGTCGGTTCAAGTGGACACCGTAGTGGAGGCATATATGTGGGTGGAGGAAGGACAGCGTCCACTTGAACATTGAAATTTGTCGACTCTTGCTCGCTTGAACTGTCGACGCCGCAACCGTCTCTCCTATCCTTCCAATCTTTCTCCATCTTTGTAATGTCGTTTAGAGCCGCGTAAAGGGGATTAACTGGAGTAGGAGGAGCGGGCCGTGGGCTCGTAACCCTCTTTAATTGTTCCTCCAACGAAGTGACTTTGTTGAAAAGAGTTTGTTGGAGGGGCGTGACCTGAGCAACAGAGGGTTGGCACGGCCTTGAAGGAGGGGCCGCATAAGAAGGCCGTGGAAGGGAATTAATGGGCCGACCCATAGAAGGACCCAGATGGGTCGGGTTGCAAGGAATAAATAGGCCTTGGGGCCGTGATGGAGGAGGAATAGAAGGAGGCGGGCATTGAACCACCCGAGGAGAAGTGTGAATAGGAGATGGGTGATGGGCCACCTGAGTAGGAATGTGAATAGAAGAGGGAAGGGGGTGATGGGCCACCCGCGTAGGATTTGAAGGAGGATGAGAGGAATGAGATGCACCCTCAACAACGCCTTAAGGGCTTGGATTTGTTGAGGGGTGAGATGATCTAATGCATGCAAGATCTGGGAGACCTTCTCATCGTTGGGAGGAGACGGTCCCGTAGGAGTAGTGGCTCGCGATTGAGGCGAGGGACCATGAGATTGGATATTGCCCATGGGTCGAGCAAAACCATAAGAATGAGGACGTGGTCCCTTGAAAATATGGTGAGAATTATGACGAACATGTTGAAATTGAGGAGTATAAGATGTGCTAGGTTGTGCATCCTCATGAGCAAAGTTTGGATTAAACATGTTGTTTTCTCTATCAAGGTAAGTCATCAATCAAAGTTCAAGCAAAATAATTTGCAAAGAAGCACACAAGTTGGAATGGTTACCTTTGATTTCTTTTTGTTTGAACCTTGGTGAATTAATGATTTTTAACCAAAATTGGAGTGATTCACACAAGGGAGGAACCTAGTTTCAATGTAAGTTCACTTAGATGCCAACTAGGAACACTCTCTCACCGTGTATAGGCCAACTAAACCCGGGACTTCAAAGGTACCACCTGCCCAGCGTCCGTGAGGGAATCCACGGGTGCGGGGACTTACGGAGGCTTGGTTTAAGAATTTCCAGTCTAATGAGACGGAGTGCTTAATGGAGGGTCCTTCCTTCACCAAGAGGGGGTGTGGCTCCTAATGTAGAGAGAGGAGGTCTCCCAAACCAATGCAAATGGATGAATGCAAGATAAGATAAGCAGCTCACACCAATATAATCAAATAATAGAGGTAAGTATCAATCCAGCATGAATGATCACAAGAAACAAGCCTCTGTAAACGCACAGGAAAGAGGCGACCTGGCAGCAGTCGCTACCAGTACAAGAGACGACAGCGTCGCTGTCGTGAATCACAAAACCGCGCCTTAGTGTAAGGCGCTAAATGTGAAAAGATGCCTCTGGCAGAGGGCGTCAAAAGTGTGTGGTGCGCACGCTCAAAGAAAAACACGCCTTGATGGGAGGCGCTTCTCAACAAAAGGACGCCCTCAGGGAAGGACGTGAATCCTCAGACAGAATAAAACACCAGGGATATGTGATGAAAGACGCCTTCGTAGGAGGCGTCGAATATATAAAACACGCCCTGGATAAAGGCGTTAAATCAAAACGCGCCTTTGTGAAAGGCGTTAATTCAAAAAAATCACAAACTGGCTCATCTCGGGGAGTATGCAGTGTGCACAGTGGAGGGTGCCCGTGGGGCACAAAGGAGAGGTACCGTGGGTACCAAAGGGAAAGGGCACACGTGGGTGCCAAAGGGGAAAGGGGTAATCAATAGAAAAACAGTGGAAGTCCCACCGTGATCGCCAATTTGTAGATCATGAATAATCCACTGCTAAGAATAAGAATGGGAAAAGAGGGAGAAAATGGGAGCATGCGAGGATGCTAAGGGGAATGTGATCGCTAGAGACGCGAGGGCCTCAAAGGATATAACAATAATAAAATGGAGGGATCGCGAAAAATACCTCAAATGCGGGGATTGATGTGAGTACTTTCCTTCTCTTCCAATCGGCCGGCCGATGAAGAGAGTTTTTCTTGATTGATTACCCTTGCAAAATTAACAAACACCAATAAACAAACATGGATTAGAAACCAAGATGTGTAGCATCAAATCCAAATGTAAATATAGACATAGAAAGCATGGATATGAACACACCTTATTGGTGTTTGGCCTTTAAACCCCTATGCAAAAGGGTAGGTAAAAGATGATGATGATATGTAAAATAACAAGTGTGCAAGTGTTGCACCAAGGAGTCTCAACGTGGTTGAGAAGAAAGATTAACAGAAGATGCAATATACATGCATATGTATGAACAAAAGAAAAGAATTGAAAAAAAGAAAAGAAAAGCCTGCGCTTTTGATCTTTGGCTTTGATGCTCAATGGGGAGGAAGACTCTGTCGGATGAACGATGATGTGCAGGAGCTTCCTTCTTCAGCCAAGCAGCAGCAGCAGCACCCTGCGTAAAATCGAGAAGAAGAAAATCCCTCCCGAACAGAGCCGCAGGGCTCTATTTATAGGGCAAACAAACAGATCTTAATCGGATCAGAACAAGCAATAATCAGCTTAGGCAAGGACTCTAGTTCCCTAATGGAGCAAAGTGATCAAACACGGCAGGGAACTGTTCAGGAAAGCTGCGTTCGAGCAGGACACAAAAGGTGGAAGACGACCTCGGTAAGGGCGTCAATTCATAAATTGACGACCTGCCATAGGGCGTGAATTGAAAACACGTCTGGGAACAAGGCGTCATTTCCTGAATCAATTTTTAGAAATAAAACCTCCCTGTATTTGAAAATTGTGAAAGACGCCTGAACTAAAGGCGTTAATTAAAAACGCGCCCTACCAAGGGACGTTAATCAATATGATAAACAGCCAAAAGAGAAAGGACGACTGTCGATTCGGGCGTCAATTTAATTGACGTCCGAATCAAGGTCGTTAATTCAAAATATTCAAAACAGGGTCATTTTTTATTTCTCGATATTATTTTTCCATTTTTTAGGTGGAGGTGCATCCAACTGCTGATTCCAATGACTATTTTTGCGTATTTTTCTGACACCCGGAAGGCCACCAAATCACCTCTGGAAGAGGGTTTAAAAATAATATTAAAATAATCAAATTGAAAGTGACGCCCTTGCATGTGTCGTGAATTCCATTTTTTTAATTTTTATTTTATTAAAAATCAAAATAACGTCCCATTCTAAGTCGTTAATTCCAAAACAATTCTGAAAAATCTTCAGAAAAATCCAAAAAATTAGGAAAATAGAGGAATTAACGCCTGATGGAAGTGGCGTCAATTATCTTTTTATTTTATTTTAATTTTATTAAAATGAAATGACGCCCCTCTTCATGTCGTTAATTCTGAAAAATTCATAAAAATAGAGAAAAATACACAGAAAATCTAGAAAAATAGGAAAAAATAAGAAAAGGGAAGAAAAATAGAGAAATCCAAGGAAAGTGGGAAAAACACTCAAACAAAGTTAATTGGAGGGTCAAATTGGGATATTACAAGGTAATATGAGATGTACTCACAGTAACGTCAATTTTGGCGTGTCTACAGAGAGTAGCTGTGAAGAAGGGCTTCCCCAATGTGTAAGGCCCTTCACGGGTTACAATACTCCCCTCCCCATTCTGTTCCCTAGAATTTTCTTCTTTTGATTCGAGCTATGTAATTTCTTTCTCATGTTCAACCATATCTAATCTCGATTGTAACTCTTGGCCGCTATGCTCAATTAAAGAATACATTCATACATTTACGCTTTGCAATCTGTTCTGGTTTTGATTCCCTCTCCCCTTCGATGTGATTGAATGTTCCAAGCACCGAGTGCTCCATATGAATCGCCCTCAGGGGCTACATTTACGAAGTTTCGTGCCGTGGTGTCGTGATGATCGTTACGAGTGCGAAGATATATTCGGGAACAAGGATACTGCGTTTCATCCTTTTTTTTTTACAACTTCGTCTCTGAAGGATTGCCCAGCGGCCGTAAGGGGCCAAAGGTAGTCTCTGTGCCTTTTATAATTGGGTACATCGTTCCCGCCAGAGCTCGTTTGCTATCAAGATTAGCCGTTGTTTGATTCTTCTGTGATCGCATACAGCCTCAAAGGGGTGACCAGGGACTTGTCGAACTGTGGCATAGCCTCTGGTCCCCATCACAGATGGTGAACGAGGTATATCAAGCTTATTTTATTTCATTTGCTGCACTCTGTGGTCTTCTTTAACTTTCTTCATTCCAACCACTTGTTTCTTTATTTGGTTATGCACGCATCCGCATATGTATATACACTCACCCCCCTTTCTTTTTAGGTGTAGCAGCTTCTCCTTGTTAGAGTGTGGAGTCAGAACTCTTCATCGTGCGCCTCTGCACGGGATCACACTCTGCCTCAGGAGAGCATCCTCTGCCTCTGGGGAGCATCCTTCAGTGCCAGGGAAGCAATCGCTGCTCCAGGGGAGCATCCTTCAGTGCCAGGGGAGCAATCGTTGCTCCAGGGGAGTATATACTGTCTGGGTTCTAGTAGGGAAGCACATGCTGTCTCTGGAGGGCATTCATTGTCTCTGGAGAGCATCACTGGCGTCAGGGAAGCATGCATTGTGGGTTCAAGGCAAGTCGATATCACTTGGAGTGCGTCGACCTTGCCTTGGCAATGCGTCGACGTATTGTCTTGGCAATGCATTGATCTGACTGATGGTGGGGGAGCATCTGCAGTCGCTGGAGGGCATACTCGGTCCCAGGAGAGCATCCGGGGGGACATGCGAGCATGCGCGTCTGATGTATCCCGGAAGAGGATTTCTGTTGATCAGGGGTATTATTATCCTTAATGCCCTAACTTATGACGTCCTAATCTCCTAGTATAAAAAGATGAGCTCTCTCCTTGTATTGTTACCAGTCTGTGATCACTACAAGAAAAATCGCGGATAGCGACCGACCTAGCGGTCGCTATTCAGTCGTAGTTCGGTCGCAAATATGCATTGCGACCGAACAGAGACTATCTAGCGACCGAATATGTCGGTCGCTATATAATAGTCGCTATATAGCGACCGACATAATTCGGTCGCAGTATCAGTCGTTACTAGAGACCGATTATAATCGGTCGCCTGATTGGTCGCTAATTAAGTCGGTCTCAATTCGGTCGCTATTCGGTCTCTAATTATGTTGTATTTTTAAAAATAAAATTAACCTATCGGATTTATTCGGTCTCAATTCGGTCGCCAGTCGGTCGCCAAGTATAATTATTTAATAAAAGAAATATAACGTATAGTCGCTATTCGGTCGCAATTCAGTCTCCATTCGGTCGCTAATTTTGCATTATTTTTTTTTTAAAAATTTATTTAAACTGATAAATAAATTACCTGATAAATAACAAATTCATAACATAAATATAAAATCAACTACACAGACAACAATATCGACAAATCTCAAATTCATCACATACAAACACCTGATAAATAACAATTTCATAAAACAATAATAAATCAACTACACGGATCACAATCTCCACGAACCTCAAATTACACACAATTAAAATAAAATCACAAATTAATCATACATCCATAATAATAAAATGACAACATACACAACTAAAATAAAATCACAAATCCTCCACATATGTCTCATCCTGGTCGTCGTCTCGTCCAACATCATCCTGGTCGTCGTCTCGTCCAACATCTCGCGACGGATGATCCTGTATATCATTTAAAAAAATTATAATCAAATCCTTAATAAAGAAATCAAGCATTAACAAGACTTAATAAAGAAATCAAGCATTAACAAGATGGGAGCGTTCATCCAATGGATGCCGGCAGCTGTAGGTGCAACGTCTTGGGCAGCCCACTAGATGGGAGCGTTCCTCCAACGGTGGGACTAGCTCTCTGTAGGATGGTGACTGTAGGTGAGTTAGTGACTATCAGCCAATGGCCATGTGTGGCCTGACAGTGGGGAGTGCCATCCAGAGGCTGTGGAAATGGGGCACTCTGGTGGGTGGCGAGCCTTCCCCTGTCGTGTGCATGTACTCCTACGAACAGTGATTTTGACAGGTATCCAAGCAGATTTGGCCTTCTACCACCTGCATGCACATTTGTTCATTACAAATGCATATGGGTGTTCTGTGCTGCATTCTTACATTTAGCATGCACCTGTCGTTGAAGCAGCAAGTTATAGATATTCTCTTAATCACAACTAGTTGTATGCTTTGCTGAGATGTCTGAAAATACTTTCACACGTGCAGGTTCTAGGAAGACTCCCAAGTGTGTCAATTTACCAGAACAGGGGTACACATCCTCCTCAAAATGGCGTCATATGGAAAAAGAAAAAGAAGATTCCCAAGGCCGTGCAGTCTGCATATTGTGAAGTGTGCAAGATTGCCTGCAACAGCCAAGAAGTCCTCAATAGCCACAGGCAGGGAAGGAAACACAAGAAGAACCTAGAGAAGCTGAAGGAATCGATTGCACCAAAACCTGCTAAGGCACCAATGAAGGTAGTTGGGAGCAAAGAACCTCCAGAATCTGACAATGGCAAAACAGGAGGTGAAAAAACCAATAAAAAATCTGCTCCGGCAAACGAAGTGGACTTGGAGACAAAAAGGAGGAAAGTTTTGGAAGGAGGGGCGGCAGCAGAAGCAGTGAGGGTGTGCACCATCTGCAATGTTGTATGCAACAGTGCGGTGGTGTTCAGCTACCACGTAGCAGGCCAGAAGCATGCTGCCATGTTGAAGAAACATCAAGCTGCACCTGTCAGCTAGACATGACGGGGTCGTTGTAGCTGTTCATCTTTGGCATTGTGTTATTCTTCTTAGTCCAGGCGGTGCATCTTCGTATTCTGATGTTTATAATCTTAACCCCCGTTTTCTTCATATTATATAGTTGAAGGAGTTAGTTGTGTTCTCATGGGATATGCCAGCTGACTAATCTGGGAGTGTTACAACCATGGTCTCAGACTTGAATTGTTGGTGCAAAAGTGGTTTACAATCATCTCTTCAATGTGTTGTTTGGTACGCCGTAAAATTATGTAAAATATTGTAAAAGATTATTTTTTTGATTTCTGATGTGTCCTATATATATATATATATATGTATACTAGGATTTTAAAATACGGTCAAACCAGAGGAATACGTCGTTCTACACCGTTTTTCTGGTTTTGATTTCCAGTGTAAAATGAGTAGACATTGACATCCAAAATTTTTTCACAGTTGATGATTGTCAAACCCGGAAGGACGCCAACATTGTAAAATTATATGTACGTAATACTTGTGAAAAGGAGACATCATGTTTAGGGGGGGGGCAGTGTTGTTATTCAACATAGCGAAAGCATGGTGGGGGCGGGGGTGTTGGCGGGAGAGGATACAACAACTAGGATTTTTTCTTTTTTAAAAAACGGTATTGGAATGATCGGCACGGCCATCCGACCGGTATTTCAGATTTTAGAACCAAATGCCCCGTCCTAACAGTTCATTTGAACTAAGTGTATTTTAAAAATGAAGTTTGAGCGCCGAGCTCAAACCGGGCATCCGATTTGGATTCCGTCAGTTCTGACAAGTCACTTTCATCTCCCCGGTCGTATTGGAATGATCGGCACGGCCATCCGACCGGTATTTCGAATTTTAGACCCCCGGACCCGTCCTAACAGTTCATTTGAACTAAGTGTATTTTAAAAATGAAGTTTGAGCGCCGAGCTCAAACCGGGCATCCGATTTGGATTCCGTCAGTTCTGACAAGTCACTTTCATCTCCCCGGTCGTATTGGAATGATCGGCACGGCCATCCGACCGGTATTTCGAATTTTAGACCCCCGGACCCGTCCTAACAGTTCATTTGAACTAAGTGTATTTTAAAAATGAAGTTTGAGCGCCGAGCTCAAACCGGGCATCCGATTTGGATTCCGTCAGTTCTGACAAGTCACTTTCATCTCCCCGGTCGTATTGGAATGATCGGCACGGCCATCCGACCGGTATTTCGAATTTTAGACCCCCGGACCCGTCCTAACAGTTCATTTGAACTAAGTGTATTTTAAAAATGAAGTTTGACCCCCGGACCCTCTGCTGCCGCCGCCGGGAGCTGCTGCTCCGAAGCAGGTGCGTCGCCCGGCGAGCACTCCCCGCTTCAGAGGGCCGTTTCCTCTTAGCGTTTCCAAGTATCATCCGATTCCTGTTTGTGTGCCCTAATTTGGTGTTGAGTTTGTTTGGGGCAGGTGCGGAAGCCGTCAGTGGTGGACAGAGGGTTTTGCTCAAGGGCATGGAGTTCTCCGAGCTTGAGGTGACGCCACTGTTCTAGCTGCATTCTTCGTCGCATCTGTTTTGTTTGTGGTGTACTCTTCTTCGCGGGCGAAATTGGATTGCGGAGCTGTTTCTTGGTAGATATCGTTGCTACGACCGGTGGTCTAAAATCTGTTTTTTTTTTCATTCTCATCTGCTAGCTGGTTTTCTTGGTCGTTCTAATGAATAGGTGGACGAAAACAAAGAAATTTATTATTGTATTTGATTTTTTTTTTGCCCGGGGGGGGGGAGGGTTAGTGATGCTCGTATAGGTGCAACCGAGTCAGTTGGCATTTCCTTTGACTAAGATACTTCTAGTTGCACTAAAGAATTGATTTTTTTGTGCGTTATGTATGTGAGATCTTTTGCTCTGTGGTATAATGAGGATTCATCACATGGTAGGAAAAAGATGGAAGAAAGCATTTTCATGCTTTCTGACAGAATACAATGTTTTCTTGAAACTTTCCTTCCGATGTAATTTGATTTTGATAAATTTGTAAGCCTGTCTTCTCGTCTTCCTTTGTTTTTCTTGAGCAGAGATGGGCTCAATCTCATGGATATAGATCTGGGCAGGCATTAATGCTCTGGAAACTCCTTTATGGTAACAATGCATGGGCACATTGTACTGACGAATTGGCAGGTGTGCAATCTATCTTTCCAGAATGTTTCATTTAGCAGATGGTTTGAAAATAAGGAGAATGCTTGCTGAACAGAAGCATAAAATTAACATTAGAAAAAGTCAGCAATTTTCTTGCAGAAAAATGCTTGTTATTTTATTTTCTGTAAAAAAACTTAGAATACGTTTTGTGGGTCTTATAACTTTGTCCATCTTATTTTTGTTGAAACTGTGCTTTTCATCTCAGAAACTCATGGCTGTGAATGCAATGAGACCATGCTATTTAATCGAATCTTCTGTCTTGTCCCTCAGTGGGGCAGTATGTTACTCACCCCTCACGTGTAGGTTGACTAAGGCTTTTATATGGTTATACCTAGACAATGATAACCATTGAATTGCAAAAACATTCACAGCCTTTGATATGATATTATGATGTTAAACTTGGACTGACAAGCCAAACGTTAAGGCTGTGGGTGGATTGTAGGAAGCCTGAAAAAACTTAAGACATAAACTCTAGTTGCCAAAACAGTTGTAATTCAGTAAGAGCGAGTTGATGCCCATATGTTACCTTGTACCATGTTAATGGTTGCTGATGTTGAGCTGCAAATGCCCCTTGCATCCATTCCACTGATGAAGTTCCCTCTAGAGAGTTGATATTCATAGCTTCCCCTTTGAGACCAACCTATGTTAAAAGAAAGAAAGAAAAAAAACGCAATGAGCTCATACGACTTCCAATTTATGAATGCATAACTGTTCAAAGAAAAATAAAAAGGACCTGATAGGACCAGTTCTGCCATGTTAAGTCTCTTCTTCCTTCACTCAGACCATGAAGAACGACTGGACCTAGAACTCCAGTATTCCAATTCCTATAGTGTGTTCCAACATTCTTCATTAAAAAAGGGGAAAGACAGATTAATGTAAGTTTCTTCCCCAGTGTGTAAGTTTCCTTAAAGTCTAGCTTCTGAGTAAAACAACAAACATAGGTAGGAGTTACTGACTGGCAGTCCAACAGCCACGCTCAGCAGAGCGATTCTATTTGATCCAGCACGCAGCTTCACATTACCATTATAGGTAATCCTCCTATTCTCCCTGTTCCCATAAGTGGATCCTGTTGGAATCACAAAATCAGAACTTGAATGTCCTTGTTTTTATAAAATTTACTTGTAACACTTAATAATTTGGCCAGAATGGGAAATTAGTAAATCCACCTGAGAGTTCCCCATTGACGAAAACATGCAAAGCATGGCCAGCGGACTGCATGATGATATTTGGAAGTTGGCCTCCATTGAGAAAAGCTTCTGATGCACTAATGTCGACGCTGGAATCAAAGAATTTTAAATAGGAGGTCACCGAAAAATCCTTGCCAAGGTGAATATGGCTGGTGTATCCAAATCAAGACTAGGCAGTGCAGAGATCCGTAGCATTCTGACATTAGAGCATTCGGTACTTTCATCATCCAGGAAGCATAAATCATGTTAAAGAGTGATGAAATGCAAAGGCGACAAGTGGAGGAAAAAGGAATATAGAAACTAAGGTTACGAATTCTCCAAATATACCCATTTTAGCAGGATATTTATGCTGGTCCTGATGCTCACCTGGTAATGTACCACAAATAGTCTGTCATATCCCTTGTCACATTTATCTGCTCTAATAGTCCAACTGTGGTGAATAAAGAATTATCTCCCATGGAAATGATCTCCTCATCGTACCTTTCCCATGACAGTGATAATTCATTAGTTGCCATCATTTGCATTTGTGACGTTTGAACTCCGACCTATATGGTGAAAGGAGAGTTAACTTAAGCAATATACAAAAAAATATATAACTATTTGGTAAAATGTTTAGGAACAGCAAAGCATGCTGAACATAGCTTCGCCATGCACATATGATCTAAACTAGACACAGGAATTGATAGTGCTGTTTATTCTATTTACACTATGGGGTACACATGAAGCCACCAAGAAATCCAAAATGGGGACGTAAAGAAAATTTTATGCAGATGATTTACAAGACACGATTAATAATGAGAAAAAACATTCTTCTCCAGTGGTTTGTATCACATACCTTTGCAGTATTAAATACTACATTTCTGCAGTCAGGAAGGATGCTGCTTGACCAGGGTGGCAAGGTGTAATGCATGTTGTTAAACATAACTCTCACGATGGAATTAGGATCATAGTTAGAGAGGAAAGCAGCACAGTCTCCAGTTTGCGAAGAGAAAACATGAGCCTGCCAACAACATATCATAAGAAATGAGTTGAAAGCACAATAAACTAGACAATAGTAAAAAAAAATATTGTTGATTTTGAAATTAAAGAATCTATTAATTTTCAAAACCGATGATTCTAAAATCGGGAAAGTTGCATGTAAACAAACAACACCTAATACGTACAAATTTTCTGAATTGACATAATTGGGATGCTGTGTGCAAGCTGAATGTTTCTATTCCATTAATCAAATCAGAATCACGATGAAACCAGTGTTTAACAAAACCCGAATAACCCGGAATCGAGGATTGCGAACAATATTTTCCTCTGAGAAGTGGAATCGGAAACAAACAGACATATACAAAGGCGGGGGTGCGTGCAACACGCGGCTCTCCTTGCACCATCCCGGCGGCAACCAGCAGCAGAAGAACGTGCACAAGCCTCTGTCCGGGGGGACCGTCCTCAAGCTCGAGTCCTGCGGCCCGGAGCGCCGCCGCGACTGGCCATACGAGGTCTGGGACGAGTCCCTCCGGGGCGAGCTGAGGCACATCATCGTGGCACACGACGGGGAGAGAGTAAACTCCATCCAGATCGTCGGCGGCGCGGTCGTCCTCTCCCACTGGCTCGGCTGCAGAGGCGACGAGTTTCCCTGCATGGAGCTATCGGAGTGGGAGCACCTTGTCGCCGTGAGCGGCCACTATACGGAGGAGGAGGGGGGCTCGGGCGGGAGGGCTCGGGCGGAGGAGGGGGGCTCCGGCGGAGGAGGGCTCGGGCGGGAGGGCTCGGGCGGAGGGGGGGCTCCGGCGGAGGGGGCTCGGGCGGGAGCGGGGAGGGGGGCTAGGGCGGAGAGGGGGCCGCAGGGGAAGGGGGCTCGGGAGGGGGGGCTCGGGCGGGAGGGGGGGGGCTCGGGCGGGAGGGCTCGGGCGGGCGGGGGTCGTAGTAGGAAGTATAACGGCATCAGCGACCGACTGGAGACCGAAGTTAATTCGGTCGCAATAATAGCGACCTATTAGCGACCGATATACATGCGGTCGCTGAAACGGTCTCGGTAATGCGACCGATTATTTCGGTCTCCGAATTGGTCTCTATTTGGGACCGACTAGAGACCGATTAAATCGGTCGCTAATTCGGTCGCTATAGCCACTTTTTCTTGTAGTGGATTATCTTAGTGGAATCCTGTTGCGGCCGTGGACGTAGGAAGGCATCTTGCCTCTGAACCACGTAAAAAATCCCTGTGTGTTCTTGTGTGATTCTTCTTCTCTCCTTCTTCCTCCTCTGCTGGTTGTCCTCCTCGTCTGGGTACTCCATATCCCTAACAACTGGTATCAGAGCCTTGTTCTGGTTCGAGGGAGTAGTGGGAGTAATGGCGGCGGATGAAGGAAAGGTGAGGATCGACAAGTTCGATGGCAAGGACTTCAGTTTTTGGAAGATGCAGATCGAAGACTACTTGTATCAGAAGAAGCTGCATGAGCCGCTTCTTGGAACGATGCCGGCAGGGATGAAGAAGGAAGATTGGGATCTACTAGACAGACAAGCACTCGGAGTTGTTCGCTTGACGTTGGCCAGAAACGTCACCTTCAACATCGTGAACGAGAAGACCACGGCAGGATTGATGAAGGTGCTATCAAATATGTATGAAAAGCCCTCGGCTTCAAACAAGGTATATTTGATGAGTCGTTTATTTAATCTGAAGATGGCCGAAGGTGCTTCTATTACAGACCACATCAATGAATTCAATGTGATTACAACTCAGTTGAGTTCTGTAGAAATAAACTTTGATGATGAGATTAGGGCCTTGATTCTTTTATCCTCCTTACCTGAAAGTTGGGGTGCAACTGTGACGGCTGTAAGTAGTTCTTCCGGTTCGAGCAAGTTGAAGCTTAATAAGGTTCGAGACCTGATTCTAAGCGAAGATATTCGCAGAAGGGAATCAGGTGAAGTCTCAGGTTCTGCCTTGAATACAGAGAGCAGGGGAAGAACAAAACAGCGGGGTCAAAATAGGAGCAGATCTAGGTCCAAGAAGAAAGGTCAATCAAAGTTTGGTGGTGATGGGTGCTGGAATTGTGGTAAAAAGGGGCACTTAAAGAAAGATTGCAAGGCTCCAAAGAAGAAAAACCATAATGAAGAGTCTGCCAATGCTACTGCAGCAGAGCAAGTTCAAGATGCTTTAGTTCTTTGTGTTGACACTCCTTTAGAGTCATGGATTCTTGACTCAGGTGCGTCGTTTCACTCTACCTCACATAAAGAAAGTATGCAAAATTATGTTGCTGGAAACTTTGGGAAGGTTTATCTTGCTGATGATGAGCCTTTAGATATTGTGGTGAAGGGTGATGTCAATGTAAGGACCACAAATGGCACTTTGTGGAAGTTAAAGAATGTAAGGCATGTACCTGGCTTGAAGAGGAACTTGATATCTGTTGGACAGCTTGATGATGAAGGTTATGTCACAACCTTTATAGGTGGATCTTGGAAGATCACCAAAGGTGCTATGATTATAGCACGAGGCAACAAGATGGGTACTCTCTACATGACTAGCAACAACAAAGATATAGTGACAGTGGCAAATTCAGGAGTTGACTCCAATATATGGCACTGCAGGCTTGGTCACATGAGTGAGAAAGGGATGAAGGTACTGCTGTCAAAAGGAAAATTATCTGGCTTGAAATCTGTGGAAGTTGGTCTTTGTGAAGACTGCATTTTTGGGAAGCAAAAGAAGGTTACATTCTCAAAGACAGTTAGAACTTTGAAGACACAGAAGCTAGAGCTTGTATATACAGATGTATGGGGTCATTCACTAGTACCATCTCTTGGAGGCTCACTCTACTATGTCACTTTCATTGATGACTCTACTCGCAAGGTATGGGTTTATTTTTTGAAAAGGAAATCTGATGTATTTGTTACTTTCAAAAATTGGAAGACCCTTGTAGAGAATGAGACAGGTTTGAAGGTGAAGTGTCTGAGATCAGACAATGGTGGAGAGTATGACAACAAAGAATTCAAGAACTTTTGTGCAACTAGTGGTATCAGGATGGAAAGAACTGTTCCAAGAACGCCACAACAGAATGGAGTTGCCGAGCGCATGAACAGAACCTTGAATGAACGGGCTAGGAGTATGAGGATACATGCCGGACTGCCAAAAATATTTTGGGCAGATGCAATTAACACAGCAGCTTTCTTGATAAACCGAGGACCATCTGTCCCTTTGGATGGTGAAATTCCAGAGGAGGCCTGGACAGGGAAAAAGGTAAATCTTTCACACTTGAGAGTCTTTGGCTGTGTTTCATATGTGCATGTAGATTCTAATGACAGGGATAAGCTAGATGCTAAGTCTATAAGTGCTTTTTTATTGGATATGGTTCTGATGAGTTTGGATATCGATTTTTGGATGATGAAAATCAAAAAATTCTCAGAAGGAAAAATGTTATATTCAATGAAAATGTCTTGTACAAAGACAGGGCTGTTGTAGAATCTGACAGTGCAGGGAAACAAAATGAGAATGGTGGACAGGTTGAGCTAGAAGAAATTTCACAAGATGATGTGAATGATAAGATACAGGATGTATCTGAAATAGAAGCACAACCTTGTACACCGGTACAACTGAGAAGATCTGCAAGAATACCTAGGCCTACACAAAGGTATTCTCCATCTTTGCATTACCTACTGTTGACTGACGAAGGTGAACCCGAGTGTTATGATGAAACAATGCAGGTTACAGATTCTGTTAAGTGGGAGTTAGCCATGAAAGATGAGATGAACTCATTGCAAAAGAATCAGACTTGGGAGCTAACTAAACTCCCTAAGAACAAGAAGGCATTGCATAACAAGTGGGTTTACAGAGTCAAAGATGAACCTGATGGCAGTAAGAGGTACAAAGCAAGGTTGGTAGTGAAGGGCTTCCAGCAGAAGGAAGGTATAGACTACACTGAGATCTTTTCTCCAGTTGTGAAACTAACCACTATTAGACTGGTGTTGAGCATTGTTGCTGCTGAGAACTTACATTTAGAGCAACTAGATGTGAAGACAGCCTTTCTCCATGGTGACTTGGAGGAAGACATCTACATGTTGCAACCAGAAGGGTTTTCAGTCCCAAGCAAAGAAAACCTTGTGTGCAAGCTCAAGAAAAGTTTGTATGGTCTGAAACAAGCCCCTAGACAATGGTACAAGAAGTTTGATGGATTCATATGTAACAATGGTTTCATTAGATGCAATATGGACCATTGTTGTTATCTTAAGAAGTTTGATAATTGTTATATCATATTGTTGTTGTACGTGGATGATATGCTTATTGCAGGATCAAGTATGACAGAGATTAACAATCTGAAAATATAATTATCAAAGGAATTTGCTATGAAGGACTTAGGAGCAGCAAAGCAAATTCTTGGGATGAGAATTGTGAGGGATAGAACAGCTGGTATTGTGAAGCTATCTCAAGAAGGTTACATCCAGAAGGTGTTGGGCAGATTCAACATGCAGGATGCAAAACCTGTTAGCACTCCTTTGGCAAGTCACTTCAAGCTGTCTAAAGAGCAGTCACCAAAGTCTGCTGAAGAGTATGAGTCCATGAAGAAAATTCCTTATGCATCAGTTGTAGGAAGTCTGATGTATGCCATGATTTGTACCAGGCCGGATATAGCACATGCAGTGAGAGTTGTGTGCAGACATATGGCAGATCCGGGCAAGCAACACTGGGAGGCAGTGAAATGGATTCTGAGATACCTAAAAGGCACCTCAGGCAAATCACTTTGTTTCAGGAAAAGTGATGTTATCTTACAAGGTTTTGTTGATTCAGATCTTGGTGGTGATCTGGACACCAGAAGAAGTACCACTGGCTATGTTTACACCTTGGGTGGCACTGCAGTGAGTTGGGTTTCAAAACTTCAGAAGGTTGTTGCTCTCTCAACAACAGAAGCAGAGTATGTAGCTATCTCTGAAGCTAGCAAAGAGATGGTATGGCTGAAATATTTTTTGAATGAGTTGGGCAAGGAACAAAGCAATAGTGTGTTATTTTGTGACAGTCAAAGTGCAATTCACCTTGCCAAGAACCTAGTCTTTCATGCAAGGACTAAGCACATACAACTGAAATATCACTTCATTCGTGGTCTGCTTGAAGATGATGTTTTGCTACTAGAGAAAATACTTGGTGCAGAGAATCCAGTAGACATGTTAACCAAGGTGGTGACCACAGAGAAACTGAGGCTGTGCAAAGCCTCAGTTGGCCTCCATGGATGATTAATGGAGGGATGTCGTAGCAGTATTTTGATTGTTATATTGAGCAGGGTTAATACATTGAGATGTTTGCTTTATTTGGAGTTCAGACTCCAAGTGGGAGATTGTTAGAGTGTGGAGTCAGAACTCTTCATCGTGCGCCTCTGCACGGGATCACACTCTGCCTCAGGAGCGCATCATCTGCCTCTGGGGAGCATCCTTCAGTGCCAGGGAAGCAATCGCTGCTCCAGGGGAGCATCCTTCAGTGCCAGGGGAGTAATCGTTGCTCCAGGGGAGCATATGCTGTCTGGGTTCTAGCAGGGAAGCACATGCTGTCTCTGGAGGGCATTCATTGTCTCTAGAGAGCATCACTGGCGTCAGGGAAGCATGCATTGTGGGTTCAAGGCAAGTCGATATCACTTGGAGTGCGTCGACCTTGCCTTGGCAATGCGTCGACGCATTGTCTTGGCAATGCATTGATCTGACTGATGGTGGGGGAGCATCTGCAGTCGCTGGAGGGCATACTCGGTCCCAGGAGAGCATCCGGGGGGACAGGCGAGCATGCGCGTCTGATGTATCCCGGAAGAGGATTTCTGTTGATCAGGGGTATTATTGTCCTTAATGTCCTGACTTATGACGCCCTAATCTCCTAGTATAAAAAGATGGGCTCTCTCCTTGTATTGTAACCAGTCTGTGATTATCTTAGTGGAATCTTGTTGCGGCCGTGGACGTAAGAAGGCATCTTACCTCCGAACTACGTAAAAAATCTCTGTGTGTTCTTGTGTGATTCTTCTTCTCTCCTTCTTCCTCCTCTGCTGGTTGTCCTCCTCGTTTGGGTACTCCATATCCCTAACACTCCTCGAGATGCATAGGAGTGATGTAGCGGTTTGTAGTTGCCACCTTGCCAGCGTCAAACTATGCCGACAATCGAGTCCATTTTCTTTCCTGTAGACTGTACGTTGTGGACTGGACTCGGAGCTAGATTTATTTAATTGAAAATATAAATCCCATTTCTGTCATTTAATTAATTAATTTTGTAGTTTAATTCCTGCATTATTTTAAATTCCAATACAACTTCACAACACCCAAAATAACCCTTCTGAGCCTCCCGGCTCATGAGTAGCGGGTCAGGATATTCAAGTTACATCAATTCCTTTTCAGTACTCAGATCTCGGGCCGTTACATAAATCATGACAAATACGGAATGTGCAGCCCAAATTATAATGATAAACTCTAATACCATATTAAAATTTATTAGATTGAGACATCTAACTCAAATTCTTAAAGTATTGAGTTGAGAGGACTCCTCGAATATAAACACATTAATTATATTTTAACTTGTTTTCAATATCTAACTATTCTAACCGCCCATACCAAATTTCTTCAATTATCAAAGGTCCGTCGGTAGGTGTCCCGTAAGAGGCCACTTGATCCGACCTGACCCACCAAAAGTGAACGCCCGTATGAGGTGATGCCCACCTGCCGGCCAGCCGGAACAAACACACTGACCGACCAGTGGCATTCACATGATCAAACCCGTACACTTAAGACAACAGGACATATAGATCGATGTACCTATGTTTGTCGATCTATTTGAGTTAGCGATCGATATGCAAAGTCCCAAGATTAGGACGGGACATTCCATCCGAAGCAGACACGAGCACATCCATGCCGTGGTCACATACATGACAGGGAGCCAAGATCGATATCAGCTCCCCACACCACACCGATCGACCCTACCCCATTGCTTCCCACCTCGACCATTTTCTCCATCCCCGTCCCCCACCCAAGATCTCCAACGACCGGTAGTGCACCACATCACCATGCTGCCATTGTTACGGCATGTGACGGGTTCCCTGTTCTCATGGCAGGTGTCTCCGTGACGGATCACCACTCTCTGTGGGCATGCCCATGCATGCGGGGGTGCATTTAAAAAGCGACTAATTATTACTGTGCCTGCATGCTGCGTTTCTGAGATGGGCCGGGGGATCCCATCAGCCATGCGGGGGTTGCCTTCTCATAGGGCTAGTGGGCGTTTGCTCTCGTGCTGTAACGCAAGCTGCCAAGACCCTGCAGCGAGCGGCCTCCCCATCACGGGCCGTGCATGGCCAACACGGGCCAACCCCGCCCCCCCCCCCCGCACCCCATTATCGTAGGGTGGCGTGCGTGAGTGAGGAATCTTTGGCACGGGAATCATGGCTCCAGGGGAATATTTTGTATTTGCATATTCATGTGCCTGCCATTGGCCACAACACCCCGACGACGCCAATTTCTGGTATGCTCCTCCGATCACATGCATGGCCTCGAAGCTAGCTACCTCCTTCAGATTCGGCGCGTATAGATGTATATGGGTTCTTCTCCTACGGGTGTCCATGCATGTGTTGCCTGAACGATGCGTCCCTTTCGGTTCCCGACACACATTGTTATGGTGAAGCTCGTGTACGTGTGCCTATGGACCACAACAAAGGATGGAGCCTTTCACCGTCACAACGTCGTCGCCTGTATTTATATAGCTAGGGACATTTTGACGGTGAAGTCTCTTTGTTAGCCTTATCTCATCAGCCAAGGTCGGTCCGGACGGTGGACAGAGATTATAAGTCGCCTTGACAGTTACTGAAGATTCCACTACCCTGCACCGGAAATATGGAGACTTTAATTTGAGAGGATTTCTTCTCTCCAGCTCCACCTGATGACTACCTGCAATGTTGCTTTTACACGTGCGACATAGATTTTTTTTATTATTATTTTTCTACCCTACCCGTAAAATAAATGTTGGGGGAGAAGATGAATAATGACGCCGACCGATCGATCGAGGTACCACTCGATCCCACGTCAGATTCTTGAAGTAAACATTGGTTGGCATAAATTAACTTGGCCCAACAGTATATATTTTTAACTAACGATCGATTAGACTTTTTTTATTTTTTTGGAGAAAAGTATTCGTGCAGAGTTGAAAACAACTCAGTATGAGAGCGATTTTCTAAATAGAAAATGTCCATCACCTCCAACCTATAAAAATGATTGGACTAAGCATGGTCCGACTATCCACACCGATCAGGATCTAGGAAAAAAGAAAGAAAAAGAAAATTATGAGAGACAAGAGAGCCCGGGAGGGTGGATCGACGTCTTGGCGTCAAGGGCATCATCTAGAGAGATGGGAGCACAGAATTACAAAACGAGGGTTTCATCAACTAGGCCCACGTACGTGACACACACCCCGCACTAGCCACACAACAACATGGGCCATGCCGTCACATGCAGTCTCCTCCCCGGCCTCCCACACAGCCTCTCTCCGAGCTCCATCGCTGTCAAGAGGGGGATCAAAAAGGAGGGAGATCAAAGGCTCCCTCCCTCCCAGCTTGAAATCCCTAGCTCCTCCACCGATCTCTATCACGCGTACGACTCCGGCCCCATCGAACACACCTCCCAAATTAAAGATCCTCAAAACCGGCAGGCCGCCAAGGGTTTTGAAGATAGAAAAGGGATCCTTGTCGACCAAAAGGCGGGCCCCCCGCGCGCGCGCGCCCGCCCTCAAAGAAACAACAGATATTTATTTTTATATATAACAACATCTGATCCCTACGCACCTGGCGACTTCCCTCCACCTCTCCCTCTTCTCCACCAATCCACATGCGTGGTCCTCGCCCAGCCTCCCTTTCGCCTCATATCCAATATATCCCCAGCTAGCTAATTAATTAATTAATGAAGATCTCCCTCCACGTATATATATGTAGGCGGCAAGGTGGGAAGACGTACGGCACCATGACAGTAACAGTGACCCCCCCAGCGTGCAGTTTTATATACGTATGTGGGAGGATAATTAAACAACGTTTGAAGGGTATCCCAGGAGAGTATATTTCTTTAATAGGGAAGAATATTTAAGTGGCATTTTCCATTTTGCTAGTGACGATGCAATTGGCTGGCGTCGAGAAAAGGTCACAGACACGTCCAGCCTTTCCATTTGGTCACGGAAGCGGTTGGCACAAGGACATGGGACCTATCACTGTGGATGTGTCTGGAGAGGGTTGGTGTGGTGGTTAGAAAGGACAAAGTACATAGACGACGGACAAGCTAATTACAAAGTAGACGGACAAGGCTCGATTAGAGTCGGCGAGCAGGCGAGCATATATATGAAGGGGTTTATATACATACATACATACATATATATATATATATATATATATATCTCATCCCGGGCCGGGGGCTGTCGTTAACAACCGGCTCTTCTATTTTATCTACATTCGTATTATCCGATCTTA
Source organism: Amorphophallus konjac (assembly GCA_022559845.1). NCBI lineage: Eukaryota > Viridiplantae > Streptophyta > Magnoliopsida > Alismatales > Araceae > Amorphophallus > Amorphophallus konjac. The sequence goes on from CM040125.1 coordinate 39,246,397, forward strand.
TACCTTCCGAAGCACATAGATCACGTTTGTTTGGCACAAATATATACGTGTAGCTGATCAGCAAGAAAGACAGAACGGAGGGTCCTCATGCATACAGACAGGAGATGAGTGCATGGGGATGCCGATGGATATATTTATATAGAGTACTGTAATTAAGATATCCGTCTACCTCACCATCTTAATTCAAAGCTTGTTAAAGAAGAGTACAGGTGTAAGTTTGAATCTTTCAGATCCAAAACTATCCTTGTTTGGATAATTTTGGATAAAGATAGGGATCGAGCGATATGGCAATATTGTTAAACATTATTATCCGTTTTCATTTATTTTATTCGCTCATCTTGGTCGCTGATCATACCTAATCTTGAACCATCGCATGCGTCATTCTCCTTTGCACGTACCCTCTTCTCATATATTACGTACGCATCCACGTGTTCATGAATTCTGTCCTCATACATGCACATACATGTTGCATGTTTAATAAATTAAATGTTGCAAAACATCCATTAATCTCCTAATTTCGAATCCTAACGGACGTATATGTATTAATTACGACACAAACCCAAAGGGGGCAGCTCGTACTAGCTACAAAACTCTCCTCTCCTCCTCCCCCATTCAACCCTCACCTTGACATCGGCATGACGTGGTGGCTTAGCTAACTGGCGTGAACGCCACATTCCTCTCGTTCCTAAGATACTCCGTTTTCTTCTAACTTACCGCTCAAAACAGCAGGAGTCCAGCTCCCAAAGTTGCCGGTCTAGACATCAGAAAAAGAAGAAGAAGATGGAAAAAATGTCTCGCCCATGTCGAAGAGGAGCCACCGATCACCACATGACATCGACCACCAAAGGACGTACGTACTCCCCCCTCCCCCCTGCGGGCCCCCCCCTCCTCCGGGCACGAAGGACGCACATGCGTAGACCGCCACCTCCGCCACGTGCCGACGCAGCGCCGCGGAGGCGGCAACGTGCCACTGACGCGGCCTGATGGCGACCGCTCGGCCAGGTAAATTGGCCGGTCCATTTTATTGGCCTCCCGTCACGGGGGTGGGAGGTCATCCCCACGCGGTACCAGGGGCCGCCCGCTGCTCGATTCCACTAGACTCGGAGGCGGCCCCGCCCCTGCAGGCGGTACACAAATGCCACCGCGATGCCACGGCTGATTCCCCCCCCCCCCCTTCCTTGCACAACGCAGACGGCTAGCATTGACATGGTGATCCCCAACTACTTGACTTTAAAAGTTAGCAGTAGACATGTGAGTATTGTAACAAGAAAGATATCGCTTTGGCCGAGTGCATGGTCTCGTAAGTTCCGGAAGTTTGGATGATGCTATCAAGAGGAGAGACAGGTGACCAAAATGAGGATGGACGCGTGGGCATGCCGTGGCAAGATGCATTGAATACAATAAACTTCGTTTCCAGTTAGGTTTCCATCTTAATTTGCAGGGTCCGGTCAAGGCCGGCAGCTGGGGCGGACATGGGGGACGTGCCAAGTTACCGATATGTATCCATCCCGACGACAGGCAAAGTCCGCACGTCCATGTTAATTTTTCTTGTAGGAGCTCCTTGTCTGCGGCAGCTGCAAATATTTCTTCGCCCGTTTGCGACTTTGTCTGGTGTCCTTACCGGGTTCTTATGTCAAGTAGACTACTTATCCAGCAACACCAAGACTGGATTGTAAGTTTGCGTCTTGTTCGTAAATTTTCTGGCAGTTGGACGTTTGGGAATGGGACCACGACCAAGGACCATGCACTGTGGCCTGTGGGGTCCACAGACATGACATATATATATACCAGCATATATAGATTCAGTGGTCCGGGTTCGGATTTGTAAATTAAATTTACCGGGTCGGATTAGATTAGTGTGGGGATCCCGGCATCCGTCTTCAGATTTTTTAGCAGCTTTCAGTTCCGAGGGGATATCGATCTCACACTCTCACCAAACGCTAAATCCGGGTCCGGACAGCCCCGCGTTTGGTACTGCTTGGAGAGGGAAGCGTGGGACAGCGGCCGATTCCGTACCACAGAAACCCAACAACCAGGGGGTGAGTCCCGCCGATTACTTCCCAACGTGGTGAGCCGAAACGTGCGTGGGGTCCGCTCGACCGAGGACCAGGGCTGGAGTGGGGGCGGCGGGGCCTAACCGACAAATGAATATGCGCGTGCCACGTCATCAGGGCCAGGTAGCACGGAACCGGCGGTTTTGAATGCTCCAACTCCCACAAACGAAAACGGGTCATTAAAAAAAAATTACCGCGATATCTTTATAATCTTTCAAAATAATCATTATATCCACATTTTTATACGTATGTACCTCTCAAATTTTTACAAAGTTCACATCGTACCCTATCATTCACTCATCCGTCACAAACTCTAACTTGAGGTGAGTCAAGAAAGAGAACATGAGTAACTCACCATTAACTCTAATTAACTCTCTCTCTCTCTCTCTCTCTAGTTAACTCTCTCTTTCTCTCGTCTCATCTCTCTCTCTCTCTCTTCCAATGTATTACAATTAATAAATACAATAAAAGTGGAGATATACTATTTATTTCATAAGATTGTAAAAGTGTAGGGTATGTTTTCCAAAACGAATAGGTGGTTTAACTCAGTTTCCTCTCCTTAGAGATAATTTATTTTTTAAAAATATTATTGAATAAAGAAGTAAATTATCTACCATCTTTCATAAATTCGATAAGAAGTAAAATATCATAAAATATTATATTTTATTTGTCACTTAAATATAATATTTTATAATATTTTATGACGTTGTTAGTTGACATAGATAGCCTGCTAGTCGGTGTTATTTGGTTTTCTACTTAGGAAAAAAATAAGAAAATTTTCATAGATTTTTACCAACATACTCTCTTTACAAGTTTATATACATAATTAAATTTTATATTTTTTATATTTTTAATAGTCTCACTGCATTACAACACCTGCAAGAGTATTGTCCCTGTCGTCACCGAGTATATATTAGCATCTCAGTAAAATATCTCATGTAATCTCAGTTAATTTTTAATTAAATTTAGAAAAAGATTTAAGAAGGGAAAAATACGTCGGTCCAACGCAGCCCAATAATGACAGGCCCAGTACGGTCTAGAATAGCCATCCGACTGGTGGTTCAGAAGCGCAGCCTAGTAGAAGTCTATCGAGGCCTAACCAGCCCACAAGCAAGATCTCTGTGTTCGTACTTTTTAGACACCGTAAGACTCGCCAACGGACGAATGTTGAAGCCGCCATTACGAGACTTATCCTGACAAGCTCCGGATCACGCCCACTATGTCAATATGTCCACCGCGCTGCCTTTCTTCCAAGAGTGGACGACATAGAATCTCCACGATCAAACAATGCGTACCCCTCCACCAATCACGTCGTTGTTAAGACGGGGAAGAAGCAACCCTATTACAACTGGTATAAATAGGTCTCCGAACAGACTTACACAGACACTCGTAGACCAACACGTAGAGAGAGAGATAATCCCAGACAGAGATTCCATGACCTAGAGGGCAGGTGGTGTAGAGAGCAGATTGAGGGTTCTCCACCTAGTTCTCTCAACCCTGCCTCTATCTCCGCACACTCTTTGTCTCTCAGAGCACTTTCCCCCCTTTCCGAGCACTCTCTATGCTTCGCTTCCATTCTACATGCTCTCTCTTTCTCTCTCTCTAAACTTTCTTCATGTTCCATTCTACATTATTAACTTAAGTATCGGAGAGTTATCCCCTGAGATCACGCCTAAGACTTCTTATGACGTACTATCTAGTGGTTGTAGATTTTCTCGGGGTGATCAGTTGCTCATCCTCAACAAATAAATCTTAAAGGTGTAGCACGAGATACCGGAGATATTTTTCGGTCCCTATATGATCAAAATACTCATAATCTCTTAAGTATAAACTCTTTCTCTGTTTTCATATATCTACCTCCTTCTCTCTCCTTCTATTTCTTTGCCACAATATATTGATCAAAATAATTCTTTTTATAATATTATTTTAGTCAAAATGTTCGATTACGTCAGTAGAGATTAGAGATATTTCTATATTGATATAAAGAGAATCTCGGAAATAATATGACAATAATAGGGGTAATATCATATATAAACTTATACGGATGATATTTTTGAAAAAATGTATTTTTTTTTTATATATGTTGGAAGTTGGATTGCGTTAGCTCAGGTCTAGAGAGTTTTTTGTTTACAATCTCGATGAATTTTAGTCTGAACATATAATGATGCGGACAAAATTCAACTTACTCCTACCGGTGAATAATCTGTCTCCTTGTTCTACAACGTGAGTATAAAAGCCCCGTGGCGTGGCCTCCTTGGGTCGTTGAGCAGCTGCGGGTCAAATCTGTTCACGCCACCCCGCCTAATCCTTGTCGGAATTCCCAGTTGATGGTGAGTACACTGAAGGTGGGGAAGTACCAAAAATGACGTCGGCGGGGTAGACCACCGGTACCACCGAGTCGAGACCATCAACTTCTACGACCTACGGAACAATCTTAGTATTAAAAGACACGCGCTCTATGTGAGTGAGGTGTGATTTATAAATGACGACACAGCGACACCATATATATCGTGAAAGTGGTGTGGATAATAATGCATGTGGCTAAAAAGTCATGCCGGATTCCTAGGTCGGCCAACTTGGGGGCTTGGGTGGAGCCCTGCGGTGGCTGTGGTTGCTTAGCTCATGGCCTGACGAAAGGCAAATTAATGGGCGAAGAAGATTTCAACAGGTACCTTCCCACCACTGCCATGGCCATGGCCATGGCCACCAAGTGTATATCTTCACATTTAAGGGTGTGTGTGTGTGCACGCGCGCGCGTGCATGCATGCCTGAAGGTGACAGTTCAAGCCATGGGCTCCATGGGCCGAGGGCGGCATGGAGGAAGTTGCCTCATGTTATCATCCTTCAGTCTGGAGGTTTACTTAATTGCACCCACACTCTTTATCTCTGTCTCCACTGCCACACCAGTTGTGCGAGTGATTAGTGGAACAAACACCATTCCATCGTTTTCAGTGTGTTACATGATAAAATCAGTCTTCTAACAGGTGAACGAGTACACCTAATTAAGGAGTTACTTGCTGCGGTTGATCGGTGCACCTGGGAAGTTCTGACCGAGGTCTTCTACTCCCACTACAAAAAAATACGTAAATAGAGACGGCTAAAATCTATCTTATTTTGTCTCAAATTTGTCGTTAAGAGACTTTAGGACGGATTCGGATAGATTTAGGATAGATCACGACCGTCCCATATTTCGTGTCGTAAATTTTCGACGGAAAAAATTTTCGTCTCAAATTCGTCCATAATTCGTGAAGTATTTCATCAACAATAGAAATAAAGAATCATCGGAAAATCAGTCAAAAAAATTTACGACGAAAATGTTAAGCCGTCGGAGATTCTGTCCCAAAATATCTATTTTTTAAAAAATAAAATAAAATTATACGACGGAACTAAAAATCGATCCCTAAATAGAGGTCGTCTCTGCCTCGAAGAATGTCACTACAAGAAAATGCGGTGTTAGCGACGGAAATTTACGACGGATTAATTTTCGTCGCAAATTTGTCTATAAAGTCAGAAAGATATATTTCGTCACAAATTCTATCTGTATTTCGTACAGAATGTAATCTGTCATAATATACGTCTCAATTTGCGACGGATATTCAGACGGAATGTTTTCCGTCTGAAATTACAGACGGAAATAAGTTTCGTCCAAATTTCCATCGCAAAAATTCTCCCCTCCCGCCACGATCGATCCCTTCCTCTCACCCCTTCCACCCGCCCCCATTCCCCCCCCCCCCACTCTCCCTCTCACTCTCTCTTTCTCCTCTACTTACCGTCGTCGCCGTCGGAGCCGCCGTCCTCGCCGTCGTCGGAGGCGCCGCCATCCTCGGCGTTGCCGCCGGCCTCCCTCCCTCTCACCATTGACGTCGCCATTGCCGCCAGCCTCCTCCCATCCTCGCCGTCATCGTCGCCGGTAAGTCCTCTCCCTCTCTCCCTCCTCCGCTCCCTCTGGCCGCTCTCCCTCTCCCCCTCCCCCTCCCTCACTCAATCCCTCTCCCTCTCCCCTCTCTCGCTCCCTCACTCCCTCTGGCCGCCCTCCCCCTCCACCGCCCTCTCTTCCCCTGTCCGTGGCCCCCCTCCCCCTCACAGACACACACACACACACACGCACACACAGACACAGATACACGCCTCAGGCCCCCCTCTCCCTCTCCCTCTCCCTCTACCGTTGGCCGCAGGCCCCCCTCTCCCTCTCCCGTTGCCCCCCCCCCTCACAGGCACACGCACACACCCGGCGCCCCCTCTGTCGGCCGGGGGTGGTCTCACACACGTAGATAAAATAATTAATTTTTTTAATATATTTTTGTATTCATCGTAGGATAATCGGCCGAGGGAAAGGGAACGAAAGAATCAGAGAATTTTTTACAAATAAACAGTAAGTGAAAATTTAATTTCATTTTTATATGTTGTTTTATTTTATTTTAATTTATGTAATCTTACTCAGATTTATTGTTAGGATGTCTTGTTTAATATTAACTAAATTAGAGAGGACGTGGGGCGTTGTGGGCATTAAAAAAAAGAAAAAACAAACAAAGAAGAAAGAAACAAAAAAAAGGAACAGGATAGCAAATGCAAGTGTTAATAGATGGAGAAAGACTTGGTGTGTTATCTTTTTTTTTTTTGAAATGGCCTCCAAAATATCTTAACTTAGAGTGTGAGTCATGGCACCATCCGATTATCCAAAAAAATTAAAGAGGTGGCAACTGTTTCGATGGGATTTTTGTTGTTGGTCTATTATCGTTTGGGTTTATTTGGTTTATTTCACGTGTCGATCAACCAATTAACTAACCGGTAGTGAACTGACTAATTGACTACGTAGGCGTGCCAGTCACGTACGTGACGAGTTTATTATGCGCTCATTCTGACCCGTGTCGGGCGAGAGTGAGATTCGGTCGGGACCGACAGTCCGCCATACCATAAAGGTTATGGCGTTAATTACATCCCCCGCAAGGATGGAAAACCTTTGATTAATTACCGAGATAATGGACTGTCGAGGCCGGAATAAAGGATGCAGAGGATGCGAATGATCGTGCAAGATGTTATGATCTACCATGCACGGTTTATTAGGGCGGACCCTCAATACGTGGCGGAGGACCTAGGCCCGAAGACCACCATCACGCGTGGCAAAAGCTTCCCGTCAGACGTTGCCCGGCTTTCTGCTCATGTCATTTGATATACCGAATGTCCGTGAACTCAAGCATACATCGATGGGGCATGAATGCTTAGACTAAAACATGATGATGAAGCTATGAAACTAGCTAATTCAGGTTAGATAAACCAATTTATTCAATTTATTGACTACAGGGTTTATTTAATTCTATCATTAGCACTAGAGATCACCTCGAAGGCGAGGAGAGGGTTGAAACGGCACGACTACGCGATTCGGAACGGAACCGGCGCGGTATACGTAGGAAAAGAGTTTAAAACGGCATGGGAACCGTAGGTGAAGAGGGGGAGGTTAAAACGGCGCGGCAACCTTTGGGGCGCGCCGGAATAGGGCGCGCCGTTTTAGGGCGCGCCGTATTAAGGCGCGCCGGATGCCGATGGCACCGGTTTAGCCCAGTTTTGCAGAAATCGAGGTTTTATTGATTTCGTCTTGGACATATTAAAATATTTTGGAAGATTTTGAAAGTTTATTGAGTCATTTATTCAACGGATCGACCCCGGGCCATCCGGAAATCGAGTCACAGGCTCGCGTGAGGTTCATACTCGAGCGCGGCGGTCGTTCCATGTCAAACTCGTTCGAGCCAAAATTTCGGCAGCATCTCCCCATCCCGGAGGGTTGTCAGGGAGAAGCGGGGAGTACTCACGTGGCGGAGCAACCCCTAAAAGTCAGGTGGCACAACGGCGGCCGGCACACCCAGACGGATAGGAGAACCCCGAGGGCTAGCCTACTAGGGGCACCGAGTCCGTGGGTAGAAAGCAGACAGATGGCGCGACTCACAGTGGGAGCGAAGACCCCGAGGGCTAGCCTACGAGGGGCACGTGACCCGAGTCAATACCGTGTCCAAATCGGGATGATCGATAGAGAGGGAAAACCCCGAGGGCCAGCCTACGAGGGGCACCCATCTCATGGCCAGCACGAGGCCCATTAAGGACCGTGGATTTGAAATATTGGGATTAACCCAATTTCTATGCACTCGTTGTCCTTGGGAGACCCATTATTAATGAATGGGCTCCTGCAGACCGAGCAATTAAGATGAGAAAACAGAAGAATGTTTCCCCTCCCCGGGTCACCGAATCTTACTAGTAAAACGGCAAAGCGGCACGATGGGGAAACGTTCAAAGTGAGCAGAGTAATATCAATTCTCGTGGATGTACATGTATGCATGCAGGTGAGTGTTAATAGGTTAGTTACACACCCATCAGGCGACGGTTGGGAAAATAGTGACGAGAGGTGTGGGGATGACCTCATCTCTCTCTCTTCATAGTCAAGAACAGAGGGGGGATGAAGAAGGCGGCCCAAAACAGGATGAAGGGACATACATATGGATGCACCTCCGACGATAAAAAAAAATTTAACATTCGATCAGAAGAGAAACCCCCGGGGAGGGGAGAGTGATTGCTGTAGCCCATGGATCATGAGGGCATATACGGCATCGAGGAAATGAATCCGAGGGGCCTTTCGCTCAACCAAACCGCTAGATACACAGATGGGAAGGAGATGGCATACTGCTCATTCCGACGCCGGCACCGAGACGCGACGCCGGTTCCGTGGCCAAAGAAAGGGAAAACGCAAAGAGAAGCAGAAGATGTAGCGTAAAGGGAACAGAGGATAAGCGACATCAATCATACACCATCAGCATAAGCACACATATTTTTCATTCACGAAGAACCCTTAACAAACCGTAGCATTCGATGCCGGCGTTGTCGCTCAGGCATCGCTTACATCACCCCCGCGGGGGAGGTTACAGAGAGGAAGGGGGGTTAAAGAAATATGGTGAGAAAGGGGGAGGAAGAAAGGCTCATATCATCGCCCCTCCTCCCCTTCTCACTTACATTACAGCAGAGAGAACGAAAACAGATGAAGGGGGGATCGGCGGGGAACACCACGGCGACCCACCTAAGCAGACAGAGAGCAGAGACTCCTCTTCTCCGGCGACGGGAGCTTCGGGCCGAGCACAGCGGCAGCGGCAGGAGACTCTCAGAAGGAGAGCTTTCTCCCCAAGAAACCCTTCGCTACTTCACTCTGATTGGTGGCGCCCTTTTTCTCGATCTCTCTCTAATTCTGATTTTTTTGACTTCTCCTCTCTTTTTTTTTTATCGAACAAGCGGTGTTTTTATAACACCAAGTTGATCCGGCGCCATGGAGGGCGCGCCGGATTCAGTGGCGTCGGGGACAAGTATCCCCAAAGCCTTTTGGCGCACCAGGTTCAGTGGTGCTGGGTTGCGGGGCGCCGGGGACAGGTATCCCCAAAGCCTTTTGGCGCGCCGGGTTAAGTGGCGCCGGGTTACGGGACACCGGTGAACCTTTGTGCGCCGGTTTATCTTGTTCGCTCGACGCGAGCTAGTCAAAAGGTCCGAGGGTGATTTCGGAAGCTCCCGTTGACTCTTCCTCTCGCCACGGTCCTTGGACACCCTTGGCGGGCATTGACGAAGCTCTCGGCACGATGAATGGCCCTAATCGGAACTTTGTGTATGTTCGGCTCGAGCACGCGGGTTTTCTGCCGATACGGCCTTCAGCATTGTGATTTGTACTTCCAGTTCGGCTTGACTCGTGCCTGGAGCTTCCTTGCAGGATGGTATGACATCTGAAACAATTCCGCCTTGACTGGCGATCATTCGGCCATTAACGGGCCCACTATGGCGAGAAGCCGAACCCGCGTCGGGTGATCGGGACCTCCTGCTGACAGAGCCTTCGGTTCCTTGTTGTGAAGGGCCAATGACGTTCTTCCTCTTCAAGAGAGTCTTCATTCAGGTGGCGGGCCACTGGGTAGACCATCGTCCTTGGTCGGGCGACGGGTGTAGAGTAGCGACACGACGGAGTCGTTGCCGGATCATTAGGCAGGCTTGGTCGCACTGCCGGTTGGTTGTGGATTCATCTCGACTTTCCTGAAGCGAAGTCCCCAGTCATTCATTCCAGGTGACTCTTGGCCATGGTAGCTTGAGAAGTCTTCAGCAGGTTGTTCTTCATCGGCTTCTCAGCTTCAACGGGCCGTATCATTCGTCTTTGCGACTTGGTCGCCAACGATCATATTTTGAGTGCCAACAAATGCCCCCCAGACGTGGGTGTTGCAAGCGAGGCAGGAGTGCAGCAGGACCAACGGATGAGCTTCGTCCGGATGGATCTCCTCTGATGACGGATGCTTGGAACGGCACTGAATTTTGGCATTCGATGCTAATCGGCCGCAGTTGGAGGCTTGAACGGCTCCGTTTAAAACTGCGTGCCTTTGCCTTGCTGGTTGAAACGGCGCCGCGTTTAAACGGTGCACCCTTGGGTTAAAACGGCGTGCTAATTTACGCACCGGATTAACAGAGGGGGAGCCCCCTATATAAGGCTTCCATCTTTATTTTTGCTTCACAACTGTTCATTTGTGGAAAAAAAATTTCTCTCTCTTCCCTTTCCCTCCACCTCGGCGCCGAGCGAGTTTGAGTTTGAGAGAGGGGGTGAGTTTAGTGTTGGTTATTCGGGTTTAAACCCATTTTTCGGGCCCCGGGAGGCTTCTGGTAGGACTTGTCCTCGAAGCTAAATCCCTCGAGTGTCCCATTTGGCCTTGGTTTCGCGCCTATGGCGGCTTTTAGGGGCCGCTCCCTTGGTGGACGGCTTCCACTTTTCTTTTGGCAAACCCCCGAGCTGGGGAGACTCTACCAAATTTTTTTCAGAAGTCTTATTTCAATTAACTGATTTTTGACTTTGCTTGTTCTCTTCTGGACGCTGCCTTGCAGATAACATGACATCCGATCCTTCTTCCTCTGCATCCCGAGTTGCTGTGACATGGGGGAATGTCCACTCCCTTGATCGGGGGTCCAGGCAGATAGACGTGGTAGCTGAGTCTTCAGACTCGGAGATCGATACAGTCGACACTGGTCGCCTGATGATCCTCGACACACTACAAGAAAAATCGCGGATAGCGACCGACCTAGCGGTCGCTATTCAGTCGTAGATCGGTCGCAAATATGCATTGCGACCGAACAGATACTATCTAGCGACCGAATATGTCGGTCGCTATATAATAGTCGCTATATCGCGACCGACATAATTCGGTCGCAGTATCAGTCGTTACCAGAGACCGATTATAATCGGTCGCCTGACCGGTCGCTAATAATTCGGTCGCCATTCAGTCTCTATTCGGTCGCTATATTTGTTGTATTTTAAAAAATAAAATTAACCTATCGGATTAAGTCGGTCTCAATTCGGTCGCTATTCGGTCTCGAATTATGTTGTATTTTTAAAAATAAAATTAACCTATCGGATTTATTCGGTGGCTAGTCGGTCGCTAGTCGGTCGCCAAGTATAATTATTTAATAAAAGAAATATAACGTATAGTCGCTATTCGGTCGCAATTCAGTCTCCATGCGGTCGCTAATTTTGCATTATTTTTTTTTTAAAATTTATTTAAACTGATAAATAAATTACCTGATAAATAACAAATTCATAACATAAATATAAAATCAACTACACAGACAACAATATCGACAAATCTCAAATTCATCACATACAAACACCTGATAAATAACAATTTCATAAAACAATAATAAATCAACTACACGGATCACAATCTCCACGAACCTCAAATTACACACAATTAAAATAAAATCACAAATTAATCATACATCCATAATAATAAAATGACAACATACACAACTAAAATAAAATCACAAATCCTCCACATATGTCTCATCCTGGTCGTCGTCTCGTCCAACATCATCCTGGTCGTCGTCTCGTCCAACATCTCGCGACGGATGATCCTGTATATCATTTAAAAAAATTATAATCAAATCCTTAATAAAGAAATCAAGCATTAACAAGACTTAATAAAGAAATCAAGCATTAACAAGAGTATGCCAATAGTTTAAGCCAGCTCATTTTCATATATATAAATACACACACACAATATAAGTTCAAATTTCATCTTGTATTTTAAAAATGAAGTTTGAGCGCCGAGCTCAAACCGGGCATCCGATTTGGATTCCGTCAGTTCTGACAAGTCACTTTCATCTCCCCGGTCGTATTGGAATGATCGGCACGGCCATCCGACCGGTATTTCGAATTTTAGACCCCCGGACCCGTCCTAACAGTTCATTTGAACTAAGTGTATTTTAAAAATGAAGTTTGAGCGCCGAGCTCAAACCGGGCATCCGATTTGGATTCCGTCAGTTCTGACAAGTCACTTTCATCTCCCCGGTCGTATTGGAATGATCGGCACGGCCATCCGACCGGTATTTCAGATTTTAGAACCAAATGCCCCGTCCTAACAGTTCATTTGAACTAAGTGTATTTTAAAAATGAAGTTTGAGCGCCGAGCTCAAACCGGGCATCCGATTTGGATTCCGTCAGTTCTGACAAGTCACTTTCATCTCCCCGGTCGTATTGGAATGACCGGCACGGCCATCCGACCGGTATTTCAGATTTTAGACCCCCGGACCCGTCCTAACAGTTCATTTGAAATAAGTGTATTTTAAAAATGAAGTTTGAGCGCCGAGCTCAAACCGGGCATCCGATTTGGATTCCGTCAGTTCTGACAAGTCACTTTCATCTCCCCGGTCGTATTGGAATGACCGGCACGGCCATCCGACCGGTATTTCAGATTTTAGAACCAAATGCATAAGTTGCTGCTTCTCGCTGCCTCCATTCAGGTTTGTTAATGTTTTCTTCTATGAATGGCATAACAAGAGGCACAATGTCATCTCCCACGGTCCGTGCAACCAAACCCAAGCATGTTCCTCCAGCCATTGCAAGATTCCAAACTCCTTCATCCTGATCTTGGTCGTCTTCTTGCTTAAGGAGTGTCTCCAACAGCATAGGGACAAGCGCAGGTAGTGCCTGCTTGATAAAATAAAAGCAAGGGGTGTCAGAATCAGCAGAAAAATCCCCTCCATATTCATCTAAGATGTCAATCTCTTCATCGCATATTGAGCTCCAGAATTCAATAGCTTGTAGAGCAACAGGTTCCTCATCTTCCCTCACAGCTTTTGCAGTGATGTTAAATATGTCCTGCATATACGATGCAAGCTTCTCATAATACATGGAGGATATGGAGACCAAGCATTCGAATGCAGCCTGCCGTATCTTCACCTCAGGGGACAGAGTAGCTTCACAAATGACTCTCATGATATAATCCCTCTCCATATCATTCCCGAAGTTTGCCTGAGCAAATCCCAAAGAATTATGCAGAGCTCGAGTTGCAGCCAGCCTAACATCAATGTTTCCCTCAGAAGCACTCATGCCTTGAACAACCGCTGTCAATATCTTATTGACTTGCTCTTGATCAACTTCATCAGGGGAGACTTCTTCACACATGTAACCTAGGGTGTCCAAAGTTGCTTGCTTAACATCTGGCTGAAGTTGGTGAATATTTGACAAGAGAGAACTGATAAGTTCAGGCCATTGATTTTGAGGCAACTCAATACCAGCAATCTTTGCAACAACTTGAGATGCAGTAGATCTTGCATCAATCACCGGTGAAGAGAGAGTCTGTAGTAAACATCCTTTGACCTGGGCCCTAACAGCTACATCCAATGATAACCATCTCTGCACATGCTCAAATTTTCTGTGTTGCTCCTTTGCATCCAGGGCATTTTTGAGAATCAAGCCTGCCAATTTACGGCTAACAACAGGCTTGTCATTATTTGCTAATTCACTCGAAAGAGATAGCAAGAACCCAGTAACATTTTGATCCTGAAATTGTTTTAAACTTTCCTCAGCATGCTTGCGAACCGCTGAACATAGAGAACAATAAATCCTGAACACCCATCGGAAAATCAGCAAAGCGATGGATGGGGCCTGGAAAATGTGCTTGAATTGTCTTTGTAATAAATTGTGATGCTTGGGCTGGCTCTATTTTATTCCTGAAATTAAAAATATTAATACCACAATGACGAATAAATAACAAAAATAATGCATTACGTACCCTTCATTTATCCACACTGCCCGCATCGTCTCATTACAACAGCCCTCCCCCTCATGATGACTCGCCTCGTCATCAGCACGTACTATACGAATTAAATAGTATAAATAAAACAAACTATCAAAAAAACATAAATATGCAAATGAACATACCTGACTCAGCTGGGGGAGGTGTAGATCCACTCGCCATGTGTGATGGCGGTGCATAGGCCGTCAATGTACCCGTTGTCAGTGGTAACGGTGCAGAGGCCGTGGGTCCTGTAAGGATAAGAATCAGATAACACAAAAACATAAAGAATTATTTTAAACAAATACTCAAATGAATTATACATGAAAGTATACATACCTACTACCGGTGGTAGCGGTGCATCCCTCGGTGGTAACGGTGCAGAGGTCGTGGGTCCTGTGAAAATAAGAATCAGATAACACAAAAACATAAAGAATTATTTTAAACAAATACTCAAATGAATTATACATGAAAGTATACATACCTACTACCGGTGGTAGCGGTGCATCCCTCGGTGGTAACGGTGCAGAGGTCGTGGGTCCTGTGAAAATAAGAATCAGATAACACAAAAACATAAAGAATTATTTTCAACAAATACTACAATGCATTATACATGAAAGTATACATACCTACTACCGGTGGTAGCGGTGCAGAGGTCGGTCGTAACGGTGTAGAGGTCGTGGGTCCTGTGAAAATAATAATCAGATAACACAAATACATAATGAATTATTTTCAACAAATACTACAATGCATTATGAAGGGAAAGTATACATAGCTCCACGGGCCCATGGAGGTAGTCATATTCCCAAACGAGGCATCTTGACGTGTTCTACGTCATTGGGTTCTATGGATCAAACCCAAACTGAAGAAGAGGAAGAGGAGCTGTACCACACAAACCTACGGCGTGGGTCACTCGATCAACATCTTAACTCCGAAATTGAAGACGACTGGTCGGAGGATGTCTCAATGGTTTCATCAACTTGTCAGTGTTGACACTGGTAGGAAAAGGATGAAATCAGAAGAAAAATATGCTTACCTCAAATGTACAGGAATTAGACTCGAGGTTTCAGGGTTGGGAAGCCGCAACAATATCGGTAATGATATTTATCTAGGTTTCTCTTTGGACACTCTCTAGGGTGGGCAGTCTATTTATTTTCTTTGTCCTCTCTGGAGGTAAGGTGGCATGTCCCCCTCTGTGTTGAATCCTTTTCATTCTTTAATAAATCTTTATATTTTATGGGAAAAAAACTTCAATGCATTGATATCTTGAAAGAGATCTGGAGCAAAAGCAAAACTAAGAACTGTATATCAAATGAAAGAAGCATTTCTGATAACATAGGGATACAACAACGTTTTGCTCAAACTCCCAACTACCTTGTTTTTCCTTTTATGCCAATATATCATGACTACATATACACGTGAGGAGGTGCATGGCACATGCACTTTGAACCCCAGTTGCACATCTTTTAAAAGAGTTGCATCATTGGACCAGTTAAGAAGTCCCATAACAGAGTTCATGCAAGGCTAAATCATATTGCTGATTCTTATAACATTATTCTTGTTGTTGTTGTTGTAGCTACTATTGCAGTTGCTGCTGTTAATGCTGCTGTTGATGTCATTGTTACTTTAAGAGGTATAAATGAATTAAATTTAATTATTGAGGTAAAGATAAAAAATTGTTTATCTTTTCTATCACTTCTCGTCAACACTTTTACCTCAGCCTCCCTCAGTTTTCTTGACTTTATGCACCTAGACCAAGAAGCATCATGCACCAACAATAATCCCAGCTGCCCTGTCTTTCACAGTCCACTTTCAACACAGCAGCACTCCTCTTCATTACTTCGAGATACCTGACCTCTAGCAACTATGTCTGATGTGAGCTGGTTAACAAAGATCGTGACATATGGTAAATGGGAGAGAGGTTATCAGACTTCAGTCACATAAAAGAATAGAAATCTTCGGTTGCTAAGGGAATGTAAAGGGATGGAATAGGGTTTCTGATTCATTATAATAGAAACAGAATTAATAGAAATTGGGTAGACGATCAAGAAAAACTAGAAATTGGGTAGGGCTTTAAATGGAGGACAATGGAAATAAAAAAAAAATGAATTCTGGAAACTAATAACATGAGTTAGCAGAGAGTAAGAGATGAAATATAATTGGAAATGAACAAAAAATGGTGTTTTCCAAGGAAAATGAGGTAAAAATAAAAACTCTAAGCAGGTAAATATAAAGGGTCGCGGCAAGTAATCGAAGAGTCCTAGCTCGATCACCGGTCTCATAGCTCGGCATAGTCTAAGAGATGGTTTCCAAACTCGGGCTGCCACAACCCCAACATGGAGGTATTAGCTCAGGCGCCATACCAGATGATGCAGAACTAGCAAGGCAGTTACGGTGAAGGCCACAAGATGGGGGAATCTAGTCTGCACAGTCAAATCTCCTTTGGAAGGTTATGAGTTATCACATTGAAAGCAGAAGTCCTGTCATTCACTTATCCCTCGAGAATCTCCGCCACCGCCTTGCATATCAATGCCTATGGTTCGAAGCGCATGGGGATATGGATGTTGCACTGATGTCAACCACATGACCTCCATTCCGCCAAATTCAGACCAAACCATTAAGTTATGAGAAGCCAAAGCGTCGTTATCACATGCCAATGTCACTCGATGCCGTGATATGTTTCATATCTCTTAACCCACGTCACTCCGAAAGACGAGCCACTCTTTGTAGTTCTGTCAAATTTGCATGTCTCCTTAACCTAGAAGTCTGGGATCTTTCGACTCACAGTGTTCCGGTGCGAATCATATACCGTACCTAGAACAACAAACTCGGGTCAACAGGCCTCCGATATGAGACTGATTGTGACAGAGGTGGCGATAGAGGGGGGACGTTGGCTGAGTGGGAGGCCGCGGCGGTGAGGGTGGAGACCGGTAGAGGAGCTCCGACGTAAATTCGACCGCACGATCCCCCTCAAATCAATCCTCTACGAGATGGACGGTGAGCTCGTGGAGTGACCCGACAGTATATGTCCAATCTCGCTAGTTTTAAATCCGACTTTATCATAAATGCAACATCTTGCTAATTTTTAATCACCAGTAACTTAATTTTAATTATTATTCTAAATGAAAATTTGGGTTCCTCGTTATTTTTTGTCTCCTTAATGTCGTTTCTAGGTTAAGGACTGCCTTAGAACTGGTCTAACTTAATTAACAGGTAAATCCGTAGTTATTCTCGTGTGATCAAAGTACATAAATAAGTGTTTTTTAGAAGAATGGTAGTACAATAATCTCTTTTATAATATTAGAAATATGCAAGTGTTTGCCTCTTGATTGCCATTGCTTCACAAACTGGACTGTTTTGCAAATACAAAGTCACTAAATAGAGGCATAAACTTGCAGGAGTTAGAATTCTTAAAAACATATCAATTTAAATAATCATGTTAGACAAAATTATTGCACTCTCCCTCGGCTCAGACGACCGATAGTAACTGGAGGAGGAGCTGCGATGGTCTGCAGGGGGAGGGGTTCCAGCACTGCAGAGGGAGGGGGAGGGGATTCCTGCAACCTACAAGGGGGAGGGGGGTCTAACACCCAGCAGCACATGGGGATTGGGAGGGGGGTTTTCACTCGACAAGGAGATGGGGGGTTGCATTGGCCCGCAGTACTGGGGGGATGGGGAGGGGGCTTCCGATGGCATTGGGAGGGTGAGACGATTCCGGTGGTGCAGCACAAAGGGGAGTTGGTGGGGGGTTTCCAGAGGTGGAGGGGGACGGGAAGGGGAGGGGGAGGCAGAGGGGGACACGGGAAGGGGAGGAAGGGAGGAGACCGTCGGAGGCAGAGGGGGAGGCGGAGTGGGACGGGAAGGGGAGGGGGATCAGAGGGGTCAGGCCGGAGGGGGAGGGGCATGGGGATGGGAAGGAGATCTGAGGGGGACGGGGGCGCAGGCCGCAGGGGGGAGGGGAGGGGAGCAAGCCGGCGACGGGGCCGCAGGGGGGAGGGGAGTAGGCCGGCGGGGGAGGGGAGCAGGCCGGTGACGGAGGGGGAAGGGAGAGAGAGAGAGAGAGAGAGAGAGAGAGAGAGAGAGAGGTACCTGCGGAGGGCGACGACGGCAGGGCGAGCGGCGACGGCGACTCGACGCGAGCGGCGCGGCGACGGGCTCCGGCGGAGGGGGGCTCGGGCGGGAGGCAGCACGGGGAGGGGGGCTCCGGCGGAGGAGGGGGGCTCGGGCGGGAGGGCTCGGGCGGAGGGGGGGCTCCGGCGGAGGGGGCTCGGGCGGGAGCGGGGAGGGGGGCTAGGGCGGAGAGGGGGCCGCAGGGGAAGGGGGCTCGGGAGGGGGGGCTCGGGCGGGAGGGGGGGGGCTCGGGCGGGAGGGCTCGGGCGGGCGGGGGTCGTAGTAGGAAGTATAACGGCATCAGCGACCGACTGGAGACCGAAGTTAATTCGGTCGCAATAATAGCGACCGATTAGCGACCGATATACATGCGGTCGCTGAAACGGTCTCGGTTATGCGACCGATTATTTCGGTCTCCCAATTGGTCTCTATTTGGGACCGACTAGCGACCGATTTAATCGGTCGCTAATTCGGTCGCTATAGCCACTTTTTCTTGTAGTGACGGTAATCATTTTAAGTATGAGCGAGGGGATGGCGTCAGACTGGACCACCCCAAGGACAAACACTTGATGGCATTCCTCGGACGCTTCAACCTTCGCGGGAAGTGCAATATAATTCTTGTCTGTCGAGCTAAGGGAGCTTTACTGGCGGACAAAGATAGTCTGACCGAGTCGGTCATTCATGGCATGCCCATATATCTTCCCGATGAACTCAGAAAATGGGGAGCCGTTCTTGGCGTGCAGGAGTTATCTCCAAAGGCCGGGCTACTGACAAGAGCACCACAGTTCACGCCAGCCCGCTGGAACGAGACCGCCGGGCGTGTGGACAGAGAGAAGCCCGTATACGATTTATTCCTTGTCCCGCTGCGTTGGGGGTATCGAGATGAGCCCTTTCTCTTAGACTGCTTAGCAGTCCGTTTTAAGCATCAGACCTCAGTGGGGTGGTTTGGGGAGCTCAAAGCCACCGATGCCCATGCCTTCAGACTGGGAGATGTTGAATTTACAGATTATGTGCTACGACAGTACGCTCCAATCCTGGTGCATGCCGGCGTCTATCAGAGCGTATATGCTTCCCGGTATCAGTATCCAATCTCCCGAGGTCTGTGCTGCGGGATGATCGAAGTCTTCTACCCGGAATACAACACTTTCTATACTGCAGAGGGAGGGACTTCGCTAGATCTCTGGAGTCTGTCCCAGTTAAGCGGCTTACCGATAGATGGGGAGCCGTATGAAGAAGTTTGCTTCCCGGACTAGCTGAAGGACCAGACGGATGGCGAAGGCAAATACTTTACAGGCTTTGCCTATCGCTATTTAATGAAGGCGTACCGCACCCTGTTGCGTTTAACGCTCGATTCACGGAAGCGCGGAAGCCTGGTGAGAAGAGACGCGTGCGGATGGGCACGTGGCTTCAGTATTTTTTTGGTGGGGAGCAGCAATATGGGGACTTCCCCACAGTAGCTCCGACAGCAGTGAAGCGAAAAAAGAGGGCCTGCCGCCAGGTAACATATCCTGCCGCTTCAGGGAGAGGGCGACAAGGGGGCCCGAACCCTACAGGAGTCGACCCAGTCATACACTGTGCTGCGTATCTGACATATTGGCTTTGCTCGTTCGCTCTTCCTCAGAGGGATGAGACAGTAATCAGACCGGAGGCCATTTACCCTGCCTGTCTGATGGCCTGGGGGACGAAGCTGTCCTTGTGCCCAGCGGCTTTATGTCTTATATATAAGATGTTGGGGGACCTGCACAAATCGCGCAACCCCAGAAATTCACGGACATTTGGTACGATTCACTTTTTCAACGCCTGGTTCTGCACTTTGTTTCCTGCAGCAGCTCCCCGGTCGATGCATCCGGATCGTCCTGTGCCAAGGATGATCGAGTTTGCCAGTGCTGAGCTGTCTTCAATGGCGGATCAGCTTTTTGCTATTCGGGAGAAGTTGACCACAGTCCCGGCAGATTCCCCAGGAGTTTTGCATTTTTGGAGCTTGGCAGCTAGCTCCAGCCCCCTCGTCAATAAGATGCGACAATGCCGCCTGTTCGAGACAGAGGAGTTTATTCATCCGCTCGCCGGTACCAAGAGTACAAGGCCAATCTTGGAGCCATAACTGGTTGATTGGGCACTGGCCATCCGCCCCAGTGTCCTTGTCTTTAGAAAGAGCGGCTTGCTGTGGCTCGAGCCGTACTATCCCTTCCGCTTTGGTCAGAATTTTGGGTACGACCAGTAGATTCCTTCTTCTTCAGCCCGATTTAATCTTCCGAACAGGCATCGGGCTGGCCAGACGACCACAGATGAAGCTCGCACATGGTGGGATTATTTTCATCGCCGGGAGGATGTGTCCTTCAGGGTGCCATCCCCCGCTCACCTGCCCCGAGTGACTCCGGACTTTATCAAGTGGTGAAATGCACGAACGGGCTTCTTCCAGAACTTTCGAAAAGACTGCTGGCATGTTACCGAGCGTCGTTTCCTAGATTCTCAGCGGGAGCCTGCTTTGGATGTTGATCCGTCTTATCTGAAGAAACTGAAGTCCTGGTCCAATACCGAGGTGATGGCATATCTGGAAGCCAGGAAGGTCGTGAAGAGTCGGTCGTCCAAGGTCGACCCGAAGATGCCAGACATTCAGAAGGATGACTACGTCAAGACACTTTGGGGGCTGTGCCAGGTTAGCAGTGAACGGACAGTTCTTCAGAGGATTCCCATCCCAGCGGAGGAGCCCCTTCCTGTAGCGGCGGGCTGGCGTCCAGAAGTTGACCACCTTCATCCATATAGGACTTTCATCAGGAAGGAGGATAGGCGGGATGACCTATATTCCAACACCCCCTGGATATTCACCCTGCTTCATTCTCAAGGGCTTTCAATTGCCGGTCCATTAGAAGCCATTTTGGACCACCAGCTCTTAATATCTTTTAAGTATGCTGACGGCTGGGGGTTGGACCACTTGAGCCTATATTATCACTTATCTTCTTGCGGCCATGAAGATTTGGCATAGCTGGTCGAGAAGAGTGAGAAAATAGGTGATGTGTGCTGGCTTGTTCGCGAGGCAGCTTCCCGAGACAAGGCGCCCGCATTATTGTATTGGGCACTCTCTCCTCGATATACAGGGCCGCCAGGTATGCTTGTCTTTCCTTTCAGCCTTGAAGCTGCTTCTTTCATAGTCAGTATGCATCTTTCTCACCTATGCGCTTTTGCAGCTCACCTCTCTGTGGAGGTGACTCGGCATTACAGGGAGTTGATTTCTAAGGCACAGAAGCCTTCATATTTTGACATACCAGAGCCAGCTCCGACCATGACGCCACTGCCTCCTGGCGATTCATGGAAGCGAACCCGGTCCCAGGTCAAGTAGGCCATCAACAAGGCTAAGAAGGCCAAGCAGGCGGACACCCATGCTGTACGAGCGCGGCGAAGGAGGGCTGCTGAAGAGGAACCAATTGTCGCGCCTCCCCGGATCCCCTCATTTACTGAGTTTGAGGCCGCTCGGACACAAGGGCCCGAAGATGAAGGTAATTTCTTGTTCCTATATGGCTTGTTTGCTTATTTCTGTCGCCTTGGCTGATCACCTTTTTGTAGCTGCTGGCACTGTTTCTGCCGTTGTCGGGCTGGAGGCGGTGACGGGTGTCGCGGCCAGAGAGAGAGAGAAGGAAGCCCCTCCAGCTTTTGTCGAGAGGGATCTACCTTCACCGACACCCCATCAGGAGATGGAAGGTAACTTGCAGCTTGCCTGTAGAGCTCGGTGGTCCACCGTGCCTTTAGTCAGGTCCTGACTGTTTATTGTCTTTTACTGCCAGTCGATGTTCGACTGACGATGCTCCCCGAAGTTGAGGTCGTGGGAGAAGCTGCTGTTGGAGAGCAGGTGACTTCCAGGGAAGAATCCCAGGATGTTCAGCAAGCTGACGCTCCTGAGACAGAAACCGTTGAGGAGGCTCTGGCTAAGGGAGCTACTCTTAGTAGTACGACACCTGCTCAGATGCTGGAGATTCGGGAGTAGGCCGAAGAGTCTTCCTCCCCCGAGCGGGTTGATTACGGTGGTGGCTCCAGTGACGATGAGCTTCCACCGGCTGATACAGAAACTGAAGATGCTGGGGCTTCTTCAGCTTACGAAAGTGACTTTTTGACATTCAGCCCTCCGAGACTACTAGGAGTCGAGCACGGGCCACCATACCCGACTGTAGGAGGAGGGCCAGAACCTTCAGAGGCCACTCTTGGCGGCCTAAACATAGTGCCGATCGAGGTAGGAAGTGTTCTGACACCCGCTCGCAGCCCCTCTTTTTATTTCCAAGCCAGCTGGCTGACGTACATATATGTGATGCAGGCTGAGGTGGTGCCGCCAACTTTGACGGTTCGCATACCTTTTCCGGACTTAGGGATGGGCCAACCAATCTTTCCACCAGTTCTGCGGCCCATCGCCTTACGACTTCCATAGACTTATGCCGCAGCAGCAGCCTCAGAGGAGCCCAGAGCAATTGTAGAAATTGGTGGCTCGACTGAAGTCGCGGAATATTAAGCCCTGGCCGCCGGCAAAGAATTGTTGCTGGAGCAGAGTAGCCTCCCGGAGATAGAAGCGGGAGAAATTGTTGAAGAAGAGGCCAATGCTTCTAAGGCCTTGGCCGTCATTGAGGAATTCTCTTCTGTAGAATCCGGTGAGACTGTACACGAGGAGCGAGCTTCCTCGGCTACCGGGATGGCTATTACGGCTTCACCTCAAAGGGCAGGCAAGGAAGTTGCTGTAGTTGAGACTCCCCCAACTGCATCAGCCGCCGTTGTCGAGTCTGGCGTTGGTGCCATGCAAACCATGCCGTCGACGTCCTCCAGGGCGAACGACGATATTTGGGTTGAGGTGGACAGTAGGGTGGACTTTTAGCTCCCCGAGACTTCGCCACTAGGTTTACAATTTTCTAGTGACATGGTGTGGCAGTCTCTAGACAATCTTCAGCGAGCCAT
Source organism: Amorphophallus konjac (assembly GCA_022559845.1). NCBI lineage: Eukaryota > Viridiplantae > Streptophyta > Magnoliopsida > Alismatales > Araceae > Amorphophallus > Amorphophallus konjac. The sequence continues at coordinate 39,269,564 of CM040125.1, forward strand.
ATCGACTTCTCCGGGCTTGACTTATATGCAGCTGAGGAGTCTGATAGATCACCTCTCCCGCTCGTTATTGGCATTTGGGTGCCCAATGGATGATTGGACCCCGCGGGTTACCATGTTGCTGAAGCATGCCAATAGGCGGGAGTACCTCGGTCGGGAGGTATTCGATCAGCTGGCGGCAGTGAAATTGGAGAAGGCTGATTGTCAAGCTGCTGCCACTTCATTGAGAGGGACCGTGGGGCAACTGAGAGATACTGCCAGCACTACTTCAGAACGCCGGTCCTTCCTCACAGCGCGTATAGCGGAATTACGCGCAGAACTTGCCAGGGCCGAAGCAGAATTGTAGGAGACTGAGCGCCTGGAGGTTCAGACCGTAGAGGAAGCGGACCTGGCAGAAGGGTAGCTCGCCTCCTTGGATGAAAAATTATCGCAGCTGTCGGCTACCGAATCTCGATTGCAAGAGCTGACTCAGTACTCTTCCTTGGGTCTTTTGGCATTGGAAGACATCTTCCGACGCCCTCTGCAGTAACTTCATTTTATTTCCATTTCTTCTCTCTCTCTTTTTTTTATTTTCGCTCCTTTTATCTTCGGAGCTCATGTATCTTGGGGCATACCCCGAGCACGGATGTATTCTGACAACTCTTATCAATGAAATGTCTTTATTTGTTGCTTCAATCACGACTTCTTTCTTTCTCTTCTTTTCTTTCTCCTTCCAGTCGATTAGCTCAGTCTAGGGATGTAAGTTACTGGCGTAGGAGAGCGCTCATGCCTTCAGCGAAGGGGTGAGGTGTTCGCTCCACCGCGGATTAACTATTCCCGGAATCAAGCTTTAACTAGGGTGGGCTATGGGTAGAGTAGGCGGATGCTCCCCACTAATTTCGCCGATGGTGACGAAAGCTGAGAGCGCGGTTTATTCATCGACACGGTTCAAATGTCGAAGCAATGGTAGTTTGTCTATTAATGAGGACGGAAGGTCCAAGTTAAAGGATATAGTTGACCAGGCTCGCCGATGGTGACAAGGGTTGAAAGGTAGCGACCATTCTTGCCGATGGTGACAAGGGTCGAAAGGATAGCGACCGATCTTGCCGATGGTGACAAGGGTCGAAAAGGATGGGCGGTCTTGCCGATAGTGACAAGGACCGAAAATGGTAGCGACCGATCTTGCCGATGGTGACGAGGGTTGAAAGGTAGCGACCAATCTTGCCGATGGTGACAAGGGCCGAAAAGGGTAGCGACCGATCTTGCCGATGGTGACGAGGGTTGAAAGGTAGCGACCAATCTTGCCGATGGTGACAAGGGCCGAAAAGGGTAGCGACCGATCTTACCGATAGTGACGAGGGTTGAAAGGTAGCGACCAATCTTGCCGATGGTGACAAGGGCCGAAAAGGGTAGCGACCGATCTTGCCGATGGTGACGAGGGTTGAAAGGTAGCGAACAATCTTGCCGATGGTGACAAGGGCCGAAAAGGGTAGCGACCGATCTTGCCGATGATGACGGGGGTCGAAAAGGATGCCCGGTCTTGCCGATGGTGACAAGGGCCGAAAAAGGTCACGACCGATCTTGCCGATGGCGACGAGGGTCGAAAGGTAGCGACCAATCTTACCGATGGTGACAAGGGCCGAAAAGGGTAGCGACCGATCTTGTCGATGATGACGAGGGTCGAAAAGGATGGCCGGTCTTGCCGATGGTGACAAGGGCCGAAAAGGGTAGCGACCGATCTTACCGATGGTGACAAGGGCCGAAAAGGGTAGCGACCGATCTTGTCGATGGTGACAAGGGCCGAAAAGGGTAGCCGGACTTACCGATGGTAACAAGGGCCGAAAAGGGTAGCGACCGATCTTACCGATGGTGACAAGGGTCGAAAAGGGTAGATGGGAGTGGAATGATGAACGAGAGTAGCCTCGTTACTACATCATCATCACCATTTTTATTTCAATTTTTTTGTATCACATTACTGACTCAAGCGCCCTTTCGGGTTTTCGCCGAAATCAGCCCCTTCTTTCTTTTGCCCACGCGCCCTTTCGAGTTTTCACGTGGCGGGGTACCCGATTTTGCCTGTAACGCCCTTTCAGGTTTTCGCCACAACCGGGTTACAGCCATTTTTACCCTTGTCCTAGTCTAGGAGCAAGGCCGACGGGGCATCTCTATTTTTAACCCCATTTGTTTCTTTCTTTTTCTCTTTTTTTTTATTCAACGGAGAACCCGGAACATGGGAGAACTTGTCTGCTAGAACGCCGACCAACCTTATCGATGATGATAAGGGTCGGGCCCTGGTTTAGTTCGTCGACATTGGTTAAATGCCAAAGCAAAGACTGTACAGTTCTTAACAGGGACGAAAGGTCCAAGCTAAGGGATAGAGGTCGACCGATCTCACCGATGATGACGAGAGTCGAACGCGGGTCTATTCATCGACGTGGTTTACATGTTGAAGCAAGGAGTATGTTCATTAACTGGGACGGAAGGTCCGAGTTAAAGGTGGAGGCCGACCGATCTCGCCGATGATGACGAGGGCCGAACACGGGTTTGTTCATCGACGTGGTTTACATGTCGAAGCAAGGAGTATGTTCATTAACCGGGACGGAAGGTCCGAGTTAAAGGTGGAGGCCGACCGATCTCGCCGATGATGACGAGAGTCGAACATGATTTTGTAGGGGATTTCTAGTGAGACTTTTGATGGTTGTTCCTTGGGAGTCTTATTAGGAGGAGAATAAAGAAGAACTTTTCAGATTACCACTTTACTGACCTGAGCACCCTTTCGAGTTTTCACTGAAGTCAGCCCCCTCTTGCTTTTGCCCACGCGCCCTTTCGGGTTTTCACATGGCGGGGTACCCGATTTTGCATGTAACGCCCTTTCAGGTTTTCGCCACAGCTGGATTATAGCCATTTTTGCCCCTGTTCCGAATATAGGAACAAGTCCGGCGGGGTATCTCTATTTTTTTAACCCCATTTTTCTTTTCTTTTCTTTTTTTTATAACAGAAGGATGTTGAGAGAGTCGGCTAGGACATGGAGCTCTGCCCTGAGGAAAAGGGGTTTATTCGTTAGCACGAAGGTAATGCTAACGCAAAGGATGGATTCGTGCCGATTCGGGCGTAAGGTCCGTAATGGCAAAGATATATAAAAATTGGCTAGGACACGAAGTCTTACGCCGAGAAAAGGGGTTTATTCGTTAGCAAGGATACAATGCTAACGTAAAGGATGGATTCATGCCGATTCGGGCGTAAGGCCCGTAATGGCAAAGATGTATAAAAGTTGGCTAGGACACGAAGTCTTGCGTCAAGAAAAGGGGTTTATTCGTCAGCAAGGAGACAATGCTAACGCAAAGGATGGATTCGTGCCGATTCGGACGTAAGGCCCGCAATGGCAAAGATGTATAAAAGTTGGCTAGGACACGAAGTCTTGTGCCGATAAAAGGGGTTTATTCGTCAGCTAGGAGATAATGCTAATGCAAAGGATGGATTCGTGTCGATTCGGGCGTAAGGCCCGCAATGGCAAAGATGTATATATTATGCGAGTTTGGCTAGGGCAGAGTACCACTGGGCCGAGGTGTGGGTTGCTCGGTCAGGGTGGAGTGCCACTAGACCAAGGTGGAGGTAGCTCGGCCAGGGCGGAGTGCCACTAGACCAAGGTGGAGGTAGCTCGGTCAGGGCGGAGTACCACTAGACCAAGGTAGAGGTAGCTCGGTCAGGGCAGAGCGCCACTAGACCAAGGTAAGGTAGCTTGATCAGGGCGGAGTGCCACTAGACCAAGGTGAGGTAGCTCGATCAGGGCGGAGTGCCACTAGACCAAGGTGAGGGATATTCCGATTATTCAGGGAATGCCGGTTGCGCCGTGTGATACAGCTTTATATGCTTTCCATTTAGGGGAAAGAACTGGACGACTCCTTTGTGGTCTACCAGGACGTAGGCACCCCCTTCATATACTCGGCGGACGATATATGGTCCGACCCAATTTTAAACCAACTTCCCCTTGGGGTTGGAAGCCATCACTTCTCTCCTTTTGACAATTACCAGGTCTCCCTTTTTAAACTCTCGTCCTTTGACCAGCTTATCAAAGGCACGGGCCATGCGAGCTTGGTAGAGTTGAATATTCTGTTACGCACGGAGGCGCTTTCCTTCGAGCTCGGCGAGCTCTTCCAATCTTCTTTCTGCATTGGCTTATTCACCACTGACTAGTCCATGCTGGATGGCGACTCGCAGCGAGGGAACTTCTAATTCAATCGGCACCACAGCCTCTGACCCATACACGAGGGAGAATGGCGAACAATCGGTTGGGGTTTTATAGACAGTACGATAGGCCCAGAGCGCCTCGTACATCTTTTCTTCCCAGTCCTTTTTATTAGACTTGACAGTCTTTGCCAGCAACGTGCATAGTGTTTTGTTGAAGGCTTCTGCAAGTCCATTGGCTTGAGGGTTGTAGGGGGACGATGTCCTCCAGTCAATCTTGTATTTGTCGGCTAGCCGGTAAACCTTTTGATTTCTGAAATGGCTGCCGTTGTCAGAGATAATTCGGCTGGGAATCCCGAACCGGAATATTATGTTCTGCCGGAAGAATCTTGCAACTAGTTCTCCCGTCACATCTCTTAACGCAACTGCTTCTGCCCATCTGGAGAAGTAATCTGTAGCTGCTAAGATGTATTTGCACCCTGACGAAGATGCTGGCAGTGGCCCTACCACGTCCGTGCCCCATTGAGCAAACGGCCAGCTTGGTAAGGTAGAATGTAGTGGCACTGGAGGCCTTCTTGACACATTGGCGTGTTCTTGACACTTCTGACAAGCCCTGGTGAACTTGCAGCAGTCGTCAAATATAGTGGGCCAATAATAACCCAACTTCTTTATCTCAATTTTCATCTTTGGGCCGGCCTGATGCGCTCCAATTGATCCCGCATGGATTTCTTGCATCACCTGCCCAGCTTTTGCTGAGGACAAGCAACGAAGTAGGACTTTTCTTCGGGCATCCGCCATTATTCAGAACAGGGTTCCGTTTCTCATCTCGTAAGAGTCTTTGACCCTCAGGAGTTTCATTCTTTATTCTTTTTCTTTTGGGAGCTGCTGGTGCTGAAACCACCGTAGGAGATGTTCTCGCCAATCGGGCTACTGAACCTCTTTGACGGCTACCACCTCAATCTCTTGTTCGTCGGCTAAGACCTCTGTTACACTGGGGACCTGCCGGCGGTTGATCACTGTTATATTCAGGCTTGTGTCTGGCGGGACTTCCAAAGAACTGGCCAACTTAGCGAGGGCATCCGCCTGAGCATTCTGGCCTCGGTTGACATGCTTGATGCTAATGAAGTAGAATCTTGACATCAGGTGGGTTGCCAGCTGATGGTAGGGGAGGAGCTCTTGCTTTTGCACATCGAACTCTCCTTCCAGCTGTTTTATAACTAGCATGGAGTCTCCGAATGCTTCCAGCATCTGAATCCCCATGGATAGAGCAACTTGCAACCCGATTATCAGGGCTTCATACTTTGCTTCATTATTTGTGCAAGGCTTGTTTATCGAGCAAGATGTGTGCACAACTTCCCCTTCTGGAGATTTCAGGACTATGCCTGCTCCTGCTCTGACCCTGGCTGATCTAGTGGCAGAGGTGTCAATTCTGGAAGTGCCATCAAAATACAGCTACCACAAGGAGGGCCGCACTTGAGCGGCTTCCAGGGTTTCATCTTCAGGAAGCTCCGGTTCCAGCGGGCAATCCCCAGGTACTGGGTGCTCGACCAAGAAGTCTGCAATAGCTTGGCCCTTGACAGCCTTTCGCGGAACATATGAGATGTCAAACTCCATAAGGATCACTGCCCATTTGCCCAAGCGACCTTTGAGTGCCGGCTGGGACATAATATATTTCAACGGGTCCTCTTTGGATACCAAGCTGATTTCATGCGACAACATATAGTGTCGAAGCTTCTTAACTGCGAAGACCAGTGCCAGACAGATCTTCTCAATATAAGTATATTTCTCCTCAGTTCCGACCAGTCTCCGACTGAGGTAGTACAGGGATTGTTCTTTCCCTTCTTCGTTATTCTGGGCCAGCATTGCCCCCAGGGAATTGTGTGTGGCTGTTATATATAATATCAACGGCCGTCCTTTCACTGGTGCGCCCAGCACTGGAGGAGTCTTCAGATAGTCTTTCAGCTTGTCAAAGGCTGTCTGGCAATCTTCATCCCAGTAAAAGGGAACATCCTTCATCATCAATTTGTAGAAAGGCTGGCATCACCCTAACAAATTAGAAATGAACCACCGGATATAAGCCAAGCGGCCCTGTAGTGATCTCAGCTCGGAGAGATTTCTTGGTGCAGGTAACTCCTGAATTGCTTTGATCTTTGCGGGGTCTATCTCGATTCCCCGATATCTGACAATGAAACCCAAGAATTTTCCGCTCGATACTCCGAACGCGCATTTCATAGGGTTCATTTTTAATTCATACTGCCTCAGCCTCTGAAAAATGACTCGGAGGTCTTGCAGATGGTCTTCTTTTCTTCTGGTCTTGACCACCAGATCATCTATATAGCACTCGACCTTGTGGTAGAGCAACTCATCAAATATTTTAGTCATTGCACGCTGATAAGTTACGCCAGCATTCTTTAGTCCGAACGGCATCCTCCTGTAGTGATAGATGCTTTAGGAGTTCAGAAGGCAGTGTTGACCCGGTCATGTTCCGCGATCCATATCTGGTTGTAACCGGATGACCCGTCCATGAATGATAGGGCCTCATGACCGGTTGTTGCATCTATCATGACCTCCGTTATTGGCACCGGAAAGTCATCCTTGGGGCAAGCTTTATTCAGATCTCGGAAGTCAACACATATCTGGATCTGTCCATTCTTCTTCTTCACGGGGACGATATTCGCCAGCCATGCGGTGTATTGATTTTCTTCGACAAATCCCACGTCAATGAGCTTGTCAACTTCTGTACAAATTTGAGTGATGAGCTCCGGCCTCATGTGCCGCCGTGGTTGCTTCACCGGCTCGGCTTCAGGGCTGATCGTCAGCTCATGTTGCGAAACTACAGGGCTCAGACCTGTCATTTCTTTGTAAGTCCAGGCGAAGCAATCTCGGTACTCTTGCAGCAGCTGGATGTACAGCTCCCGTTCTTCTGGGGATAACTGGGCGCTGAGGAAGGTGGGCCTGGGGTCTTTCTCACTTCCCAAGTTGACTTCTATCAGCTCGTCGACTGTAGCTTGGCCTCCGTCTTCTATCTCTGGAGGTGCCGGTTGGAGGTCGACGAAATCTGGAATACCATCTTCAGGGTCGAGCACCTCGCCTTCCCCATTTGCCGTCATCAGAGCTTCTCGAAAGTCCTCTGCTTCATTTAGTAGCGGCCGTGTATATTGCTCTCGCAGCAAATCCACCGCCGTTGTAGTCCCCATGGGCAGGAGAGCAGCTTTAGTCTTTGCAGACGAGGTTGCAGTCGTGACCGACTGGTGGCCGCTTGCTATTGGGCTGGAACAGCATCCCAGCCTTGTAGCAGAGGGTGAGGAGGTCTCACCTTCTGGGGCAGTTGTATCTCCAATAGAAGTGGCATTGCCCTCCTTGGCAGTGTATACCTCTCGGTCGGGGCTGGTCAAGGCTTCCCCGATTGGCACAAGAGGTGCTGAGGTCATCATCAGTAGGACTCTGCTGGAGGGAGCGGTCTCGGTCTCTTCGACACCTTCGGCTTCGCTGCTGCTAGCCGTATCAAATTCGGCCTGAAGGGCCACCTCTTTGGGATGGACATGCTCCCAACATCGGCAAGGGATCATGGTCCCCGCTTCTTGATTTCCGGGCTGGCCCGGGTCAGCATGTCCAGCTTCCGCTGGGTATTCATCAAAAGTTGCCCCCAGCGGGCTGTCTTCAGCAGGGTAGAAGGCGGACAGGGTGTCCACCTCATATCGCCCACTGTGATAATATTCTTCCAGGGTGAAGCCCAACCCCGGATGCTGAGAGACGCGTCTCATTTCCTTATCCAGACTTGCGGGATACCACATTTTCTAGAAAGCTTCCTTGCGCTTTTGAGACAGATCGGAGGGGATGTGCTGCCTTTGAAACATCTTGGCCATCCGACTGGTTGTGAATGCCAGACCCCTGACGGGGACCAATATGTTACTTATATCTTCGGGGAGGCCGCAGTCTGTGTCTTCCCGAGTAGGGTGCTCCTCAGCCGTATAGAACAAGCTGCTGGGCCCATCTGCCTGTGTCACCTCCCAAGTTTTGAAATGCTCGATAGTGGAGTCATTGAGGCCGAGAATCGGCTTGGTGAGGCCATCCGGGACTCTAATGTAGTTGTGCTGCCGACCGACCTGCACTTCATTAGCTTCAGGGTATAATGTTGGGGGTGTTATTCTGCCCACATCCCCGGATGCTGTGATATGAAAGACCACCTGGGGCTTGACATATCTGCGCGGTGGTGGTGGATACCAATTGTCGCCGGATGCGCCTCTTGATGCCCCTGCATGGGTCTTAGCTTCAGAGATCTCCTAAGAAGGCCCCGCATATAGGTTGGCGTCTGCCAAGTGACATTCAAATACCTCAAACGGGTGGAGGTCAGCAAATATTCACTCCTCCTTCCCCTGGAGACTGTACTTGATACATTGGTGGAGCGTAGAGGGCACCACCATATTTTCATGTAGCCATGGCCGGCCGAGCAGTGCTTTGTACGAGGTGCGGGAGTCGATGACATGGAACTGCACCTTCGTAGTGAAATCCGCTAGGGTAAGGGTAAACTCTGCCACCCCCATCGACACTTCACATTTTTGATTGAAGCCGGCGATACGCATATCCCTGACTTTCTCGAGATGCACGTTGAAGTGGTGCATCTCGTATATTCTATAGGGCAGGATGTTGACCGCTGCACCGGGATCAACCAGAATCCTGTTCAGCTCCCTTCCATTCAGGTGTCCCTTCATATACAACGGCCTGTTGTGGCTGATGGTAGGCAGCAGCATGTCCTCTGGAGTGAAGGTCATGCTAGCTTCTGGCATTGCTTCAGCCAAGCAGGTCTCAAAATGAGCAGGCATCTGTAGAGCAGTGATGATCGCCTGTCGAGTCTCTTCACTCAAAGAGAGGATCTCCCAGATGGTGAATCGAGCAGGGAGCTTCTTGAGTAGCTTCATTGTTCGGCTCCCAGCTTGGACATTGGAGAGCTTCATCTCTTCAGCCCACCTGGGCTTGGGAGAGTCCCGAGTTGCGGCCCCTGACGGACCTGCTTCATCTGCCTCGGACTTGGCACCTTTCTGGTTAGCCCCGGATCCTTGATGTTCTTCATTAGCTGCTGCGGGGTAAGCTCCATCTATATTTGGAGCTTCGGCAGATTGTACTGGTTGCGGGTGAACATTCCCGGGTGCAGGGTTAGCCTCCTGGCAAGGCTGCTTCCCCTTAGACATCTTCATGAATTCAAGAAATGAAGGGACCGCCTTGCCCCCACTCTTGTTATATAGGCCTGGCGGAGGAGGGATCTGGACTCCCTTGATCTCCGGCGGAGGTGTTTTGTAGGGCTGCTCTCCCCTGAACATGCTGTTGTGGTTGGGTGGCGGCTGGCGCCCCCATTTTCGGCCTGACCGGGTTGCATGTGTAGTAGTTGCGGCCTCAACCCTGCCTCCCCCAAAAAGGGGTGTGAAGCAAATTTCCTCTTCTTCCTCCTCTCCGGGCAGGTTGAAGAGTGCTGATAGAGTATTGCAGGAGACAACCTGCACTTTATCGGCCTTAGCGGCCCTTCTCTTCTTCTTTTGTTTCTTCTTCTTCTTTGCTTCAGCAGGCGCCTGCCCCCAGAACAGACTGCCCTCCTTATCGGGTGCTGCTTCAGCTTCCTCCTTTTACTCGAGTGAGAGCTGCTCCAGTTCTTGCCATGGGACATGGTCCCGCACCAGCAAAGGCTTCAATTCGGGCTGCACGTACTCGTCTAGCCCTTCAACGAGGCTTTCTAGTCGGCGGACCCCAGGATTGGTTTCCTTGACCACCGGCAGCGGAGTCTGTCTCCTCCGATTGTGTGTAGGTATCTTGATAGTCGCAGGTGGGGTGATCCACACGGGTGCTGCCATCGGCGGAGCAGGTCGGGGTGTAACACCACGGATATGTGCCCCCACTTTCGGGTGGGTTGCTTTCTTCCTGTTGTGCTTCGCAGGGATCTGCTGCCATCCTTGCTGTTCCTTCGCGGGCTCCAAGAAATGAGTTTCATAAGTGCTCTGCGTACTTGCTTCAGAGATCTCCTCGGGCAGTGCCTAGTATAGGGAGATCATGTTGACTCCTGCCCTCTTCCGAGGGGCTTCATGCGGTTGAGGAGGGTCCACTTTGTACTCTCCCAACTCGATTTCATTTTTCTTCACCATCCCTTCGATGATGTCCTTGAAAACATAGCGGTCTTCTATTGGATGCCCCAGCATCTGGTGGTAGGGGAAGAATCTTGGACTGTCTCTTCTCTTTAGGTCCTCCGGCCTCTTTGGCTCTGGCAGGGTGACCATGCCATATTCCGTTACCTAGTCGAACAGAATCCGGGTCTTGTCCTTCGGAAATGAGTAGGCTTTCTTCAACTTGTCCCGCAGCGAGGGACCTTCTTTGCCATCTGGGGATTTTGCAGGCTGTGAGGTGACCGCCTTCTTGCCTTCATCTTTCTGTTGTTCGAACGCATTGATGTCAAGAGCGTTCGCTTCTTTAGGCGACGGGCGCCGCTCCACTGCCTTGCCCTTCTGGGTTGTGCTGGCAGTTGATGTAGGGACATGTCTGGCCAGAAAGGCTTCCACCTCGGTCACGACATTATTCAATCGGTCAAACGACCCTATTTCCATTCCGATCATCTTTTCGAGAACTTCCCTCCTGAGGTTCTGTTTGCATATTTGTACAGCGTCCTCCTGATGCGGGGGCCGCTTGCACCTCATTCCGAGGTTCCTCCACCTCTTGATATAATCGAGGGCTGTCTCATCGGCCCTTTGCTTTGCTGAGTAGAGTTCGGCCACTGTGAGCTCCCTCTCTGTAACATGGAATCTCTCCTTGAACTTCCTCTGCATATCTGACTAGTCGCTGATCGACCTGGCCGGGAGGCTGGAGTACCATTCAAATGCGAGCCCCGTCAACGAGGACCCGAAAAACTTTAGCAAGTATGACTCATCGGCAGCCAAATCACCCATGATAGTCATGTAATATGCAACATGTTCCTTCGGGGATCCCTTCCCGTTGAAGTTGTCGAACTTGGGCGGCTTGTTGACCCCCGGGGGAAGCCGCTTGGCAGCATGGTGTTGCGGGTAAGGCACCCGATAGGCATCAAATGCGATGTAGTCGCCTTCACTCCTTTCCGCGAGCTTTAGCTCGATCATTCTTTCCACCATCATCCGGTTCATGACCGTGGGGTCAACTGGCTCCGGGTAGAAGTGTTCTGGCTATAGGTACGGGGTGACCAGAGTGGTCGCTGGTGGCGGACGTAGCAGTTGGGGTGTCTGGTGCACTTAAGGGAGCACCGGTGGCATCAGCGGCTGGGACTGTGGTGGCCGCTGCTGAGTCGTCGCCATGCTCGGCTCTGGCGACTGAGGCAAGGTGTAAAGTGGCGGAGGGTCGACATGACGAACCGCTCCCCGGGATGATTCACCCTGGACTTCGGGCGGCTTGGAAGCTGACGACTGTTCAGTCTTCTCCATCAGCTGTTTCTTCAGCAAGTCTATCTCTTGCCGATATCTTTGAAGTAGCATCAGGACCGTTGGGTCCATAGTTGCAGTGCCGGGAATGGCTTTTGTTGCTTCTCTGGACGTACCCTCGGGCAGGATGTCGAGGAGGACGTCATCTTCTTCTTCCGCCGTTACCACATTGGCTGTTAAGACAGGAGCCTCATCATCCCATTGGTGGTAGACCAGGGGTTGTTCTCCTTTAGTTGCCGCCAGGAGCTCCCTTGCTGCTTCTGCTCTGCGAGTATTCGGCCCCGGCCTTGCGGCCAATTGAGCCAACTCGCGGGGGTCTTCGGGAAGCCCCCCATATCGGATGAATATGCCTGCCATGTTACAGGTGAAAACCTGCATCCTTCTTCTCTGTCGATGGACCCTTCTCTTAGCCTGATGCGGGAAGGTCAGCCTCTCGAACACAGAAGTCCTTCTTGTTTCTTCTCGCTTAGGGGCGGCTTCATCGGCTTCGATCTCAAAGCTGTCATCATAGCCATTGTCGTCAACCGACGATGCCATCATCTTTTCTCTTTTATCTTCTTCAACTGTCATTGGTAGGCGGAAGTCTTCACTGGCTGCGGCTGCCTGCATTAACTGCTATTGTCCAAGCAAGGGGTTGCCTATCCCTTGGAAATAATCTCTTCTCGACCCCGTTCTGTATGCAGCACTGAGGACAGTTGTCGACCTCCCGCAGGAGGGATATAAGCTAGCCGAGCTCTGTCGGCAAGTTGCTGGAATCTCCATTCCACCGTAGGGACATTGGCTTGGCGGGCGCAGGCCCAGAAACTTTCGCGGCGCGGAGGGTCCGCAACCACCTCTTCTTCTTTCGGGGCCAGGCCCCTTTTCTCTCTTCCTTCCATTCCGTCGCGAGCAAGGCGGCGGCGGATAGGTGCAGCTTGATGGACAGGTTGGACCCTTTTGGGGACCCACACGTGTTTAAATTTCTTTGGTCTGGGGGCCAACTTCTCTTGGCCGTAGTGGCCGACTTCTTCTCTTTCCACCCTCCTTCCAGCGAGGGCTTGGTATGAGTTGTAGATGGGGACGGCGGGGACGACCCGGTCCGGGACTATCGGTGCGTCACGCCCGTCGAGGAAGACGCGTACGCCACCAACCATCATAGATTTGCCGGATTGAGATAGAGATCCGGTAACCACAGCAGTACTCCTCCGGATTTGCTTACGCTAACATCCTCCAGAGTTCCTGTTGACAGCATTGGGGCGGACCCCACGGACAGCATGGTGCACCAGGCAGCTGGCGACCGGGGTTGGACTCTTGGACGAGTCGTTGCAGCATCGAGCCCTCAGAGGCTCCACCTTCTTCGCAGCTCCCTTGATGGGCTTCGAGGGTTCTACCTCCAGCATGTCTACGAAGGCCAGCCCCAAGAAGTTGGGGAAGCCGACAGTGGCAGGGAAGCTGCCGAACACCGTGGGCACCGCCAGGTACCCTTGCGCGTGGCCCATGACGATCGACGGGCTGAAACCAACGCTAGTCAATCCAGTGGTTGTCGTCATTGTTTGCCTGAAAAGACCAACAAATCGACGATCAGTAGCCTTTGGGAGGGCCTCGAAGCCCAAGTATCTCGACAAAGAGATGAAAGGTGACACCGGTCCCACCGGGAGTGCCAGACTGTTTCGATGGGATTTTTATTGTTGGTCTATTATCCTTTGGGTTTATTTGGTTTATTTCACGTGTCGATCAACCAATTAACTAACCGGTAGTGAACTGACTAATTGACTACGCAGGCGTGCCAGTCACGTACGTGACAAGTTTATTATGCGCTCATTCTGACCCGTGTCGGGCGAGAGTGAGATTCGGTCGGGACCAGCAGTCCGCCATACCGTAAAGGTTATGGTGTTAATTACATCCCCCGCGAGGAGGGAAAACCTTTGATTAATTACATAGATAATGGGCTGTTGAGGCCGGAATAAAGGATGTAGAGGATGCGAATGATCGTGCAAGATGTTATGATCTACCATGCACGGTTTATTAGGGCGGACCCTCAGTACGTGGCGGAGGACCTAGGCCCGAAGACCACCATCACGCATGGCAAAAGCTTCCCGTCGGACGTTGCCCGACTTTCTGCTCATGTCATTTGATATACCGAAGGCCCGTGCACTCAAGCATACATCGATGGGGCATGAATGCTTAGACTAAAACATCATGATGAAGCTATGAAACTAGCTAATTCAGGTTAGACAAACCAATTTATTCAATTTATTGACTACAGGGTTTATTTAATTCTATCATTAGCACTAGAGATCACCTCGAAGGCGAGGAGAGGGTTGAAACGGCATGACTACGCGATTCGGAACGGAACCGGCGCGGTATACGTAGGAAAAGAGTTTAAAACGGCATGGGAACCGTAGGTGAAGAGGGGAAGGTTAAAACGGCGCGGCAACCTTTGGGGCGCGTCGGAATAGGGCGCGCCGTATTAAGGCGCGCCAGATGCCGACGTCATCGATTTAGCCCAGTTGCGCAAAAACTGAGGTTTTATTGATTTCGTCTTGGACTTATTAAAATATTTTAGAAGATTTTGAAATTTTATTGAGTCAGTTATTCAACGGATCGGCCCCGGGCCATCCGGAAATCGAGTCACAGGCTCGCGCGAGGTTTATACTCGAGCACGACGGTCGTTCCGAGTCAAACTCGTTGGAGCCAAAATTTCGGCAGCATCTCCCCATCCTGGAGGGTTGTCGGGGAGAAGCGAGGAGTACTCACGTGGCGGAGCAACCCCTGAAATCTGGGTGGCACAATGGCGGCTGGCAAACCCAGACGGATAGGAGAACCCCGAGGGCTAGCCTAATAGGGGCACCGAGTCCATGGGTAGAAAGTAGACAGATGGCGCGACTCACAGTGGGAGCGAAGACCCCGAGGGCTAGCCTATGAGGGGCACGTGACCCGAGTCGATACCGTGTCCAAATCGGGATGACCGATAGAGAGGGAAAATCCCAAGGGCCAGCCTACGAGGGGCACCCATCTCATGGCCACCACGAGGCCCATTAAGGACCGTGGATTGGAAATATTGGGATTAACCCAATTTCTATGCACTCGTTGGCCTTGGGAGACCCATTATTAATGAATGGGCTCCTGTAGACCGAGCAATTAAGATGAGAAAATAGGAGAATGTTTCCCCTCCCCGGGTCACCGAATCTTACTAGTAAAACGGCAAAGCGGCACGATGGGGAAACCTTGCACAGTGAGCAGATTAATCTCAATTCTCATGGATGTACATGTATGCATGCAGGTGAGTGTTAATAGGTTAGTTACACACCCATTAGGCGACGGTTGGGAAAATAGTGACGAGACGTGTGGGGACGGCCTCATCTCTCTCGTTTCATAGTCGAGAACAGAGGGGGGATGAAGAAGGCGGCCCAAAACAGGATGAAGGGACATACATATGGATGCACCTCCAACGATAAAATTTTTTTTAACATTCGATCGGAAGAGAAACCCCGGGGAGGGGAGCGTGATTGCTGTAGCCCATGGATCATGAGGCATATACGGTGTTAAGGAAATGAATTTGAGGGGCCTTTCGCTCAACCAAACCGCTAGATACACAGATGGGAAGGAGATGGCATACTACTCATTTCGGCGCCGGCACCGAGGCACCGAGGCGCTACGCCGGTTCCGTGGCCAAAAAAAGGGAAAACGCAAAGAGAAGCAGAAGAGGTGGCATAAAGGGAACAGAGGATAAGCAACATCGATCATACACCATCAGCATAAGCACACATATTTTTCATTCACGAAGAACCCTTAACAAACCGTAGCATTCGATGCCGGCGTTGTCGCTCGGGCATCACTTACATCACCCCCGCGGGGGAGGTTGCAGAGAGGAAGGGGGGTTAAAGAAATATGGTGAGAAAGGGGGAGGAAGAAAGGCTCATATCATCGCCCCTCCTCCCCTTCTCACTTACATTACAGCAGAGAGAACGAAAACAGATGAAAGGGGGATCGGCGGGGAACACCACGGCGACCCACCTAAGCAGACAGAGAGCAGAGACACCTCTTCCCCGGCGACGAGAGCTTCGGGCCGAGCCCAGCGGCAGCGGCAAGAGACTCTCAGAAGGAGAGCTTTCTCCACAAGAAACCCTTCACTACTTCACTCTGATTAGTGGCACCCTTTTTCTCGATCTCTCACTGATTCTGATTTTTTTGACTTCTCCTCTCCTTTTTTTTGTCGAACAAGCGGTGTTTTTATAACACCAAGTTGATCCGGAGCCATGGAGGGCGCACCGAATTCAGTGGTGCCGGGGACAAGTATCCCCAAAGCCTTTTGGCGCACCAGGTTCAGTGGCGCCGGGTTGCGGGGCGCCAGGGACAGGTATCCCCAAAGCCTTTTGGCGCTCCGGGTTAAGTGGTGCCGGGTTACGGGGCGCCGGTGAACCTTTGTGCGCCGGTTTAGCTTGTTCGCTC
Organism: Amorphophallus konjac; assembly: GCA_022559845.1. NCBI lineage: Eukaryota > Viridiplantae > Streptophyta > Magnoliopsida > Alismatales > Araceae > Amorphophallus > Amorphophallus konjac. The sequence goes on from CM040125.1 coordinate 39,285,583, forward strand.
GACGCGGGCTAGTCAAAGGGTCCGGGGGTGATTCCGGAAGCTCCCTTTGACTCTTCCTTTCGCCACGGTCCTTGGACACCCTTGGCGGGCATTGACGAAGCTCTCGGCATGATGAATGGCCTTAATCGGAACTTCGTGTATATTCGGCTCGAGCACGCGGGTTTTCTGCCGATACGGCCTTCGGCATTGTGATTATTACTTCCGACTCGGCTTGACTCGTGCCTGGAGCTTCCTTGCGGGATTGTATGACATCCAAAACAATTCCGCCTTGACTGGCGATCATTCGGCCATTAACGGGCCCACTATGGCGAGAAGCTGAACCCGCATCGGGTGATCGGGACCTCCTGCTGACAGAGCCTTCGGTTCCTTGTTGTGAAGGGCCGACGACGTTCTTCCTCCTCAGGAGAGTCTTCATTCAGGTGGCGAGCCACCGGGTAGACCGTCGTCCTTGGTCGGGCGACGGGTGTAGAGTAGCGGCACGACGGAGTCGATACCGGATCATTAGGCAGGCTTGGTCGCACTGCCAGTTGGTTGTGGATTCATCTCGACTTTCTTGAAGCGAAGTCCCCGGTCATTCATTCCAGGTGACTCGAGGCCCTGGTAGCTTGAGAAGTCTTCAGCAGGTTGTTCTTCATTGGCTTCTCAGCTTCAACAGGCCGTATCATTCGTCTTTGCGACTTGATCGCCAACGATCATATTTTGAGTGCCAACAGTAACCTAGAGGCAAACTCAGCCCAGATCTCTCTGGCCCATTTAAGGCCCTGTTAATGGATGAGAGATTGAGAGGCGCGTTAGGTTGGGAGCTCAGTCGCAACTACGGAGGCGGCCGATGAATTATACTTTAGGAATTGCACATCTTAATTAGTTGAGATAAGGAAGTAGAAGGCTAAGTATTAGACAAGATGGGTGGAGGGGCGGGGGAGGTAGGTCTGAGAGGGGGAGGGGCTAGCAAGAGGGGGGTCTCCGGGAGGGTGGAAAATGTAAATTTTTATGCAAATTTAGATTTTTTTTTGTGATCCACCTACCAGATTGATAGAGTTAGGATTAGACAAAATGTCCCAGATTTGATGTGAGGGCTGTTTCAGAATCCACAAAATCGAGACAACCGTTATCTAGAAGAGGCACTTTTTTGAGTAAAAATTTTATGATGACTATTTAGCCCCTTAACTTATTCTTCCATTTCTTATATTCATAGCTGTAGGATTGTACTTGAAGCATGGAATCTTTTATTCCTTTTTTTGTACATATGTTTCTATGATCAGCTTAAATGATAATCGAACCTTTTCAAAAAAAGAAAAGGATATATAGCCATGTATGTAGGGAGAGGAGGAAGAGAAGATCGAAGTAAGAGTAAATAAGGACATATATAGCCATATATGTAGGGACGGAAAAGGGGGAAGAAGATGATACTGCCCTTTTAACTTAAGGGTCAGTTTGTTAATCAAGCAGGGTAAGGGCAAAATAAGTCATCTGTCTGTGGGAAAAGATTTTATTTTATTTATTGATTGTTTATTTATATGGATTTATTTATTTATTATTTTTTTATTAGGCGTGCCAGTCACCGGAGTGACAATTTATTATGCGCTCAATCTGACTTGGTCAGTCGATTGTGAAGTCCGAGTCGGGACCGAAAGTCCGTCATACCATAAAGGCTATGACGTTAATTACGCCCTTCCAACAAAGGACAACCCTTGATTAATCGCCAAGTAGAAGGGTCCCAGGGGTAAAACTAATATGATAGGTATGCTCATTCATTTGTAGGATTGGAGATGCATGTGATTATGCAAAATAAGATATGATACTAATATACAGAATAAATCCGGCAGCATATCCCCTTATCTTGGTCTATGCCAAGTGGGAATATAGGACATCCATCCACGGAGTGCCGAGATGGATGCCAAAAGAAAGATGGGCGTAGCCCGAGATCCAAGAGGATCTAGATGCGATGGGACAATGTCCATTATCATGGTATTTATTGATATCCCCTTAAGAAATCATTGGAGGACATACAGTGGCAGAACTCCAAGAGTCAGTAGGGTTAGAAAAGAGACATCATACTCAGTAGAATGTAGAGGTAAACCCCATTAATGTAACTCCCATGGATTCGAGTGAAAGACTATTACTCCTCCCCAGGATAGTATGGGTTCCAAACGAAGGGTGATAAGGCTCGGAGTGCTGGGCTTCAAGGCTCATCAACGGTTGCTGGATGATCGGACCCCCCAGTAGCTTGAGGGAATTGATGGGCAGAGGAATCGGCCCTGGAGGGCATCGGCGCGAGTGTGACTCGGCACGGGCGGTCATCGACGCGATGGCTTTAGTATAGGGGGGCATCGGCCTGGGGAAACTGGCAGAGAGATGGTCGGCGCGGAGGCAAATCGGCGCGGGCTATCACCGGCGCGCCTGCCACTCAGCGCGGAACCGGCATCGGGAGAGCACCGCGCCGGGAGACCAACTGGGGCGCCGATAGGGAAGATTTGAGGATTTGGGGCTTTGAGGCTGTGGATTTTGGGGAATCTCTTGTGTTTAATCAAGGCTTCATGGGCTCTGGCAATGATGTTTAGGTAAACTGAAAGGGGAGGAGAAATTCATCCACAGAAGGTCTAGGGAGACCATGTAACAATCAACGGGAAATATCATAATGATTATGTTCCCCTTGTACAGGGTCCAAAAAGCCTTGAGATAGTCTGTCTCAGGCCTCTGCCACATAGCAGGGGGTTGATTCATCAATTTAACGAAAAATATTACACGATATGACAAAGCAAGGATCGTGAATGAATTTCGGCAGCATCTCCCGTTATTTTGGACTGTGCCAAAAGGGGAGTATAGGACATCCATCTACGGAGTGCCGAGATGGAAGTCAAAAGAAATATGGGCATAGCCCGAGATCCAAGAGGATCAAAATTCAGCGGGACAGTGTCCACTTATCGTGGCGCCTCATTAATATTCCCTAAGGGGACCACTGGAGAACATGCAGTGGCAGAACTCCGTGGCCCGACGGGGTGATCGAAAAATCCAAAAGGATAGAGTAAATGTGGGGGTAAAACCCCGTTGATATAGTTCCTCTGATTCTCACGAAATTGAGTATGAATGGCCCAATAGAGTTGATTCATAGCTATAAAATGTATGCATTTATTCTCACACTGATATGTACACACACACACACACACATATATATATGAATATGTGCATAGCCAAATAAAGAATGATGCTTAGTGTGTCATTGGAGATTTATTAGTGCACACACTCACTGTGCATGTTTAAACATGGGTGGACTAAAAGGTTCTCACGTAATAGCTCTTGTATATACACATGCATATGGTGATGGAGTTGGTTTACATTACACCGTGCATCAATGTGAAATGGGTATGGTTAGTGGGTAAAGGCTTAGGAATTAATGCAATGGGGATGTGTTAATGCCATTAATAAATTGGTCAATATATATTCACACATATAGGATGGGTTTAGGGAAAGCATCGTGAACAGGTATGCACATGGAGCTGACGGGTGAGCTCATGAGTATTTCGTGAACATGCATGATTGGTGGAGGGGGGCCACGCATTCATGGGATCGAGGACACTTAGCCATGCTTCTCACTGTGCATCCTACAGGCCACAACATGCACTCCAACTAACCATGCGAGAATGCATGCCACTGGATCAGCGGATGGGCAGAAACCTTCGGCGCCGGCACATGATCACGCGTATGCACGTTCGGCGCGGGAATATGAAAAGCATCTCGGCGCGACAGCATGTCATCGGCGAGCTTGGCAAGGGACTCATGTATTCGGCGGCCGAAGAGGCACTCGGCGTGGAAATAAAAATGGGAGGGGCCTCGGCGCGCCGGGTAATCGACGCAGGACCAGCGCCGAGACAGCGTTGCGCTGAGAATGACTAGGAAGATTTTTATTTTTTTTTAGAGGTTGCAGGGTTTAAGCTCCTCGGAGTGAGCAGAAAACCATCCCACGGTTAAAAAGGGGAATACAATCACAAGGATAAGGCCATGCCAGATTACTTTTCTCATGATCTGGGAGACAGGAAGGCCACAAGATGGGCTGTCTTGGGCTCCTATCTCACATCAGAGGTTGGCAAATCCAACTAAGCACGGAGGAGTTTAGCAAGCAGACAACTTCAGTCAATCGGAGTATAACTCTACATCCATGGGGCTTAATGCTACCTTCACGGGGTCATGGACAGATGGGATGGAAATCCCATTGTCTCTGCGAAGGTTCAATAGCCATAAGGCAACCGTCCAAGGGTAACCGAGAGAAACGATTAGAACGAAGAAAACTCGAGACGGAGCATAAAAAAAAACCACGGGCTAATGCAAGGGGATTTGGCTACAACAACATAAGAAAATCTCATGCATCAACAGATGTTCCATTTATACAAAATCAGGCACTGCCAAGATACAAATATAAGCCATAAAGGGCTGTGCTATTACGTGAGGAGAGAATGAAAAAAAAAAGAAAGAACAGGGGAGGGGGACTGTAGCCTCGAGGGGCATCGGACGGCAGCAGCAACGACGCCCACTACCTCTGCTCACAGATAGCTCTCCCTTCTCTTCTTCCTCTTTTCCGACTGGCTCTCTCTCTCTCTCTCTCTTTCTTTTCTTTCTTCTCTCGCAAGTCTCTTTTCTTCGCTCGCTCAGCAGGCCGCCGCAAATTCTGCCCCGGACCCCTTTCTTCTTCGTCGAACCTCAACTTTTATAATGGGTTCTAGAACCCTTGATGCATCGGCGCGGTTTCATCTTGGATCTCGGCCTTAGCACAATCGGCGCGCCTCCTTCTATTTTGGACTTCGGGTTCGGATGGGCTTTGACCATGGCTTCGGCGACACTTTTACTTTGGTGGTCGATGGGCCCTGGACGGCCCACTCCCAGTATCTTCATCTTTTCTTTCATCCCTGAAAAATAAGAAATATAAGATGAAATATGTTAGTATTATTATTTGCATTGTTATTATCTTATTATTTTATTATTATCATTATATCTTTTCTCCTCTCTTTTTTTATCTTTTCGTTATTATTATTATTATATATGTATATATACGTATATATGTATTATTTTTTTATGTGTCAACAAATGCCCCCCACCCGTAGGTGGCGCGAACGAGGGACGAGCGAGCTGGGCCTACGGGTGGAGCCCGTTTGAAAGCGTGTCTTTTTGTTCATGCGAGCATGCAGGCATTCAACAACAAGTATAAGCTAGATATATAGAATAGCTCCCATATACCAGGGATAGGACAAGGGCATCGCCTGTGACTCATAGACAGAGTGCGGCTCACGAGGCACAACTAAGGGAGATGTGCATGCGCAGAGAGGACATCGCATAGAATATGTGCACAGCGTAAGTCACGATCCACACCCGAGGCTACTTCTTTATAGTGTGAAAGTGCAAGTATGCGAGTAGTGAATCTCCGACGTAGGGATACGCAGACGTTCAAAATAACACTAGAGTATTGCTCTAGCGTCTACACACAGCTGGGGTTCTCGATTTTCGGTAGCTTCGCACAACCCCCCTTAGCTTATTTCTAGTTTCAGACTTCACCGTTCTGCGCGAGTCTCCTCATGTGTCTCAATGAGGGTTCCTGGCTACTAAGATTCATCCTTTATAGAAATTTTATTACGGACTTCACCGTTCGACGCGAGTCTCCTCATGTGTCTCAATGGGGATTCTTGGCTACTAGGATTTATCCTTTATAGTGGTTTTATTACGGACTTCACCGTTCGGCGCGAGTCTCCTCATATGTCTCATGGGGGATTCCCGGCTACTAGGATTCATCCTTTATAGTGATTTTATTTCGGACTTCACCGTTCGGCGCGAGTCTCCTCATGTGTCTCAATGGGGATTCCCGGCTACTAGGATTCATCCTATCTATCGTCCTTCTTCTTCCTTTTTTTTTAAACTTGAGGGAAGGCAGTTTTTTCCTCATGATTATCCCTCGTGTGGGTGCAGAAGTTCGAGCACACATATAGTGTTAGGAAGAACCTTCTAGCATCTCTATGATAAGAGACCGTTGAACACATAGTGGTGCAAAGTGTGGGAGTTTTGCTTTGGGTGTATCTCACGAGTTGCGTTAGAGACACAGCTATGACTTTTCCACTGGACACATGCACTAAGCCAATATTGGCTTTTCATCCCTTAGTGTATGACGTGGCACATACATGCTTAGAATCGGGCAGCTTTATTTAGCAAGGAGATGTGGTCCTAGGAAATTGAAGGAGGTGTATTATCTTATAGTATAAGCAAGCATGCAAGTAGGGCCAACAAACACTCAAAATTTGAAAGCATTCAAATTTTTCTTCTTTTTTTTCGCTTTTTTATTTTACATGTATGCATATATGTATATGTCACTATATATCCATTTATTTGTTCAAGCGCCTGATGCGAACACCTGCAGGTTAGTGATTCAAAAGTAAGCAAGATTGATAACAAAATAATGGAAAACTGGCTTTATGTAGCAAGTCCCGACGGGACGAAGGGGGTTGGCACTGGCTGACGAGAGCCGTTTTATTTAGATGATGAACCTGGATTAAAATGGGGTGGTAGGCCTCAACAGGGTGTCTTGGCCAAGAACGGACAACGGGTTTTGACAAGGAGTCCAACCCGAATATAGAAAGTGGACTACAGAAGCCAGCAATTGGCAAGGGAAGCGGGATATGACAACCGAAAGTAACATGGCAAGCAGGTTGTAAAAGCCAGGAGATAATAGGAGAATAGGATATGCAGACCTAGCGGTAGCAGGAAAGTAGGCTTCAAGGGGAGCCCAAGTCATTGAGTTGTAGTAATCATCACGGTGGGACATGATGGTCATTGTTGAAGTAGGCTTAAGCCAAAAGAGTAGCGAGACAATGGGGTTTTGATGGTATGTCAAGGCCGAGAGATGCACGGATATTGAAAAATGCCAGGCTAGTAGGTCACATGGACTCGGAGATAGTGAAATAGTAGGCTGTACAAGCCAAGGTAGCAGGATAGCAGGCTGTAAAAGCCAGGGTAGCAGGCCTTGAGGGCCAGGGACGGTAGGCTATAGTTGCCAGGATAGCGGGTTGTAAAAGCCAGGATAGCAGGCTACGAGGGCTAGAGACAGCAGGCTATAAGAGACAAGACAACAAGCTGTAGAAGCTAGGAATAGCAGACTACGAGAGCCAGAGACAGCAGGCTACAAAAGCTAGGACAGTAGGCTGTAGAAGCTAGGAATAGCAGGCTACGAGAGACAGAGACAGCATGCTACAAAAGCTAGGACAGCAGGCTATAGAAGCCAGAATAGTAGGCTACGAGAGCCAGAGACAACAGGCTACAAGAGCCAGGACAGCAGGCTGTAGAAGCCAGGAATAGTAGGCTATGAGAGCCAGAGACAGCAGGCTACAAGAGCCAGGATTGCAGGCTGTAGAAGCCAAGAATAGTAGGCTACGAGAGCCAGAGACAGCAGGCTACAAGAGCTAGGACAACAGGCTGTAGAAGCCGGGAATAGCAGGCTACGAGAGTCGGAGACAGCAGGCTACAAGAGCCAAGATAGCAGGCTGTAGAAGCCAGGAATAGCAGGCTACGAGAGCCAGAGACAGCAGGCTACAAGAGCCAAGACAGTAGGCTGTGGAAGCCAGGAATAACAGGCTATGAGAGCCAGAGACAGCAGGCTATAAGAGCCAGGATAGCAAGCTGTAGAAGCCAGGAATAGCAGGCTAAGAGAGCCAGAGACAGTAGGCTACGAGAGCCAGGACAACAGGCTGTGGAAGCCAGAAATAGTAGGCTATGAGAGCCAGAGACAGTAGGCTACAAGAGCCAAGACAGTAGGCTGTGGAAGCCAGGAATATCAGGCTACGAGAGCTAGAGACAGCATGCTATAAGAGCCAGGATAGCAAGCTGTAGTGATGCGGGACGAGACACGGACACGACAAGCTCGCGATCGTCCCTTAACGAGGGAAGCGTCGGACGTGCGCCGTTGAGAAACCGGCAAGAGCTAGGGTGGTCGGCTCTCTCTTTCGTACCCGGATCAGTCACCTATAGGGACTCAGCGGTGATTCCTAGTGAGTCTTCGAGCTGCTTCCTTCCTTTTTGAGAGTGCCCCTTCGGAGTGACCACCTTTAGCCCATAGCAGTTCGCATATCGAGTATATATGGAATGAGCAGGTGCCGATCATTTGGAGTGGAGCGTACCCGCGTTACTTGGCACGGTGACAGATCCGCCGGAGTACTCGAGCATTCCTACCCCTACTCAACGGGGTCGAGTTCCTCCCACCTGGGGAGAGTTGATGGGAATCGACGCCGAACTAGTACTTCTCATATTACATTTATATCCTTTAGTTTATTTTTTTATCCATGGGAAAGTATACGCACAATTATACGGCTTTATCGGCCAATGCGTCACTCCCGTAGATTATGTGGGTTTCTATGTAATTTGCCCATGGGACCAGCAAGGGGGCCCTCTGCCCTTTCCCAGTGGTCCACCTAGACCATGTGGGGCTGGTCAACCAGCCTAGGTACCCTTCTAGATGAGTGGACTAGTCATATGCCACATGGGTAGACAAAGGGTTAAGAATGTCAACATTCTACACCCATCCCACCTACCCCCATTCAACCTTCCATTCAAAACCTAGCCATAGTCAATAGGCCGCCCCCCCTTCATTTTTTAATGTTTTTTTTTGTGTTTGTGGCATGCAATCCCAGCCCTTCAATCCCCATCCCTAGATCTAAGGGTGGACAATTGATTTGGTTGGAATCATATAAAAGATTGTATTTTTATGTGAAAATCAATGAAAAATCAGAATTTTGTTGAATGAGCAAGAGCTAGCTGCGCCCCCAGCCCTCTCTCCTCTGGTTCTCCCCTTCCCAAGCCTCCATTCTAGAGTGGTATCTCCTTTCCCCACCCTTCGGTGATCATCGGTGCCGCCGCCGCCGCCGTTCGTGCCGCCATCGAGCCGCCGCTGCAGTTCTGTCCGTGCAGTACCATAGCAACTTTCACGAAATTCCCACCTCAGCCATGAGCTCCGATCGAGCTGGGAATTTTACTGGATGTTCCAGTGGTGTCAAGAACATCCCCTAAATTTTGGTTTGTCATTCCGATCCCGTTTAGTATTTTTAGATTTTCTTCCACTCTTCCACTTCTGTTCTATCTGCTGTCTATTTCCATTTTCACCCGCCCTGTGTTTTAAATCTTAGGCCCACTTTTTGATTTTTGTTCATCCCAACAATTTTATTGGTGTTTCCTTCCATCACCCCTTCATCCACAATTTTTCTTAATTTTTGGTTAGTCCATCTCATATTTTATAAAAATCATTTTCAGTCCCCTCTACAGTTCTGTCCACCTGTTCCCAGATCCGACCACCAGTTACTCGAAAAATCATATCAAATCACCCCCACCTCCGACTCCAATTCCAAAAATTGTCCCAGTTCCATGGTTTGATTATCTACAACTTTGAAGAAGAGCTCAAAGTCCGAATCCCACTGTAAGTAGGCGGTCAACGGCCTTTTACAGGGATCTGATATGCTGATCTGAGATTTCTGGAGTAGTGGAGTAGAAGATTGAAAAATATCTAAGGCCCTGGTCCGCATAGGTTCAGAGAAATCCACTAGCCCTACGTTTGAGTATTTTGAGTCCTCTTTCCAACGGCACTAGTTTCGTCGCATTCCGGCGACGGGGCTGATCACAGCAGCCATTTTCGTCCGAGCGCGCGCTGCAAAACAGCAGCAACCAGCCCGTGGGCAGCAATTCCGACGGGTACCGAACGGAGCCGCCTGGCCTCTGATCGCCGTTCCAGCGTGCCGCCAGCCCGGGGATCGTTTCTACCAGTGTCCCCACCATAGCGGTGACACCGGGTCCCACACGGCCCCTCCGGACAGCGCGTGGGCCCCACGGTCGTGATTACGCGTGTAGCCGAATCAACACACGAAGCTGCCCGTCATCCCGAATTCGGTCCTCCCGGGCCCATTTGTGTCGCCCTTTACCTCCCTGCGTGGAGTGGGTATATTCCCATTGCTGTAATTATTGTGTGTTAAGTTCCCCGGGAGTACGAGTTTCGGCCGGGTCCGTCGTCCCCACGCCAAGCGCGTGGAGGTATCGTTCTCGCTCCCTACACTCGGCATTTGCTTATTTTCATATATACTTGTTTATGCCGCTGCTAGAGAGCATGATAGGGTAACTAGCTCGCTTTCTATTTGTATCACCGTTGCTGCGAGAGTGAGCATTACCGTCCCGTGACCCGATCCGGGCACGAAAGAGAGAGCCGACCACCCTAGCTCTTGCCGGTTTCTCAACCGCGCACGTCCGACGCTTCCCTCGTTAAGGGACGATCGCGAGCTTGTCGTGTCCGTGTCTCGTCCCGCATCAATTTGGTCGGCTCTCTCTTTCGTGCCCGGATCGGGTCACAGGACGGTAATGCTCACTCTCGCAGCAACGGTGATACAAATAGAAAGCGAGCTAGTTACCCTATCATGCTCTCTAGCAGCGGCATAAACAAGTATATATGAAAATAAGCAAATGCCGAGTGTAGGGAGCGAGAACGATACCTCCACGCGCTTGGCGTGGGGACGACGGACCCGGCCGAAACTCGTACTCCCGGGGAACTTAACACAATAATTACAGCAATGGGAATATGCCCACTCCACGCAGGGAGGTAAAGGGCGACACAAATGGGCCCGGGAGGACCGAATTCGGGATGACGGGCAGCTTCGTGTGTTGATTCGGCTACACGCGTAATCACGACCGTGGGGCCCACGCGCTGTCCGGAGGGGCCATGTGGGACCCGGTGTCACCGCTGTGGTGGGGACACTGGTAGAAATGATCCCGGGCTGGCGGCACGCTAGAACGGCGATCGGAGGCCGGGCGGCTCTGTTCGGTACCCGTCGGAATTGCTGCCCACGGGCTGGTTGCTGCTGTTTTACAGCGCGCGCTCGGACGAAAATGGCCGCTGTGATCAGCCCCGTCGCCGGAATGCGACGAAACCAGTGCCGTTGGAAAGAGGACTCAAAATCCTCAAACGTAGGGCCAGTGGATTCCTCTGAACCTATGCGAACCAGGGCCTTAGATATTTTTCAATCTTCTGCTCCACTACTCCAGATACTCAGATCAGCATATCAGATCCCTGTAAAAGGCCGTTGACCGCCTTCTTACAGTGGGATTCGAACTTTGAGCTCTTCTTCAAAGTTGTAGATAATCAAACCACGGAACTGGGACAATTTTGGGAAATGGAGTTGGAGGTGGGGGTGATTTGATATGATTTTTGGAGTAACTGGTGGTCGGATCTGGGAACAGGTGGATAGAACTGTAGAGGGGACTGAGAACGATTTTTAGAAAATATGAGATGGACTAAACAAAAATTAAGAAAAAGTTTGGATGAAGGAGTGGATGGAAGAAACCGCCATTAAAATTTGTGGGATGAACAAAAATCAAAAAGTGGGCCTAAGACCTAAAATACAGGGCGGGTGAAAATGGAAACAGACAGCAGATAGAACAGAAGTGGAAAAGTGGAAGAAACTCTAAAAATACTAAAGGGGATCTGAATGACAAACCAAAATTTAGGGGATGTTCTTGACACCTCTGGAACACCCAGTAAAATTCCCAGCTCGATCTGAGCTCATGGCTGAGGTGGGAATTTCATGAAAGTTGCTGTGGTACTGCACGGACAGAACTGCAGCGGCGGCTCGATGGCGGCACGAACGGCGGCGGCGGCGGCACCGATGATCACCGGAGGGTGGGGAAAGGAGATACCACTCTAGAATGGAGGCTTGGGAAGGGGAGAACTGGAGAAGAGAGGGCTGGGGGCGCAGCTAGCTCTTGCTCATTCAACAAAATTCTGATTTTTCATTGATTTTCACATAAAAATACAATCTTTTATATGATTCCAACCAAATCAATTGTCCACCCTTAGATCTAGGGATGGGGATTGAAGGGCTGGGATTGCATGCCACAAACACAAAAAAAAATATTAAAAAATGAAGGGGGGGGGGGCGGCCTATTGACTATGGCTAGGTTTTGAATGGAAGGTTGAATGGGGGTAGGTGGGATGGGTGTAGAATGCTGACATTCTTAACCCTTTGTCTACCCATGTGGGATATGACTAGTCCACTCATCTAGAAGGCCACCTAGGCTGGTTGACCAGCCCCACATGGTCTAGGTGGACCAATGGGAAAGGGCTGAGGGCCCCCTTGCTGGTCCCATGGGCAAATTACATAGAAACCCACATAATCTACGGGAGTGACGCATTGGCCGATAAAGCCGTACAATTGTGCGTATACTTTCCCATGGATAAAAAAATAAACTAAAGGATATAAATGCAATATGAGAAGTACTAGTTCGGCGTCGATTCCCATCATGGCTTCTGCGCTAGGTTTGCCGTGAGTGTTTCCTCGGTAGGCCTGGTGTTAGAGTGGTTCGGTTCCCGATTGTGAGATCGAGATTTCTCTTTCTGCTTGACTGGTACAGTACGAGTAGCTGTAGTGCCGAGTTTCGACCGGCCACTGTTTCGCTGTTCCTGCTGTAGTTGTAGCTATTTTTCCCTTCCGTTACTACTGTTGTTCTCATTTGGGGTTCCGCGGGATCCCTACTGAGCTAGTGACAGGAGGCTCACCCCTGCTTTTCAGGTGCGGCGGTTCTTCCTCGAGGTTCGAGGGTGCTGTTCGGAGGTTCTTAGTTGCCAGCTTGCCGGGCCGAGTGTTTACTTGGCATGTGGTATGTTTTACTACTTTAGACTGTACTTTCTATTAGATTGGACTCTGTTGTAGTAGTTGTTTATTTATTTCAGTTAATTATTGATTTGTCCTACCATATTTCTTATTTCTTTGTGCCTCCACACTCCTTTTAGCCCTTCCGAGCCCTCCCGGCTTGTGGGCGGCGGGCCAGGATTCGAATGGTATCGGGCTCCTCTCGGTATCCGGATCTGGGGTCGTTACAGCTGGTATCAGAGCGTGGTTGTGGACGTACATAGGAATTCGAGATATTGCAGTGATCAGAGTCCATAAGGTCAAGTATAGTCGGCAGCTAGCATAGGGTTTTGTGTTTGTTTTTCCCTAGATTTCTCGCTTGAGAGCTTGAGTGCGCTGCGTGGCGCTGTGAAGGCGGTTGTTGTTCGTGGCTTTCGTGCCGGCGTGGGGTCTAAGGATCGAGGTTGAGAGCTTCTCCCTCATCGGTGGTGATCCCGGTTGTCCAGCGTTGGGCAAAGGTTGTCGGCAGGTGCGTTGCTGCGGTGCTGCGTTCGAGGTGTCTGCTGCGAGGCCAGGTGGCTGGCGAGGATTGGTCATGGTTAAGTGGCCGTGAGTGTGCTCTGAGGGAGCTATTGTTGAGTCTGGTGACTTCAGCTTGAGGTTTATCCAGCCCCTGATGTGTTAAGGTCATGGTTTAAGGTGGCAGAGCGGGTGTTCTGATCGACAAGTGTGCTCAGGTGAGCAGAGGATCTTCTCGGTGAGTTGCTGATTTTCGAGCCTAATGTCCTCGTCGTGCTCTGTGGCGTTAGGAATGACATGTCAATCTCGATTGTTTTATGAATTTCGAGGCATGATTGGGTTGTGGTGTCCCAGTAAGTTCTTGCCCCTACACTTTTACGTTCGAATGGGTTGTGTTCGCCTTGGATTAGGTTTGAGACGAAAAGGTTCCGTGGTGGTTTTCGAGACTCGAGGATGAGCGTTGGCGGTTGTCGATTATGGCTCGTGTTGTGGCTCTTGGCATGGCGTGCTGCAGTTCGAGGAATTGCGGTGGTGGTGCATCGAGGGATGCTGTGATCATGGTCCGACGTGACACTCGTCGAGTGTGTCGGAGGCGCTGACCTAATGGAAGCGATGGGTTTTTCGGTGCTCGAAGGTGCTGTTCCCAGTGTGTGCGAGATTCGAGATCAGGTCGGGCGTGGAGTTTTTCCGTTGGTCAGAGATGTGATTGGTTTCTCATTTGGTTGGAGAGATTGCGTGTGGCTAAGGTTCATCGTCTTGCATTGCGTGTTTGGATTGGTTGGCCTTGTGTGCCATGAAATCCATGCGAGACGCGTCCTATGTTTTGGCAAGGTGGTTTCCTGTGAGAAGCGTTGCCCGTTCCCTGATGTGTGAGGGTGCTGGCGCTATTTCGGAAGGACGAGTGCTGGTTGGGCGGTGTTCGCATTCTTGGCTAGTGCTGAAACTTTCTGATGTGTGGCAGTTTGGAGCCTGCAGAGTTGCAGAAGATTGCCAGATTAAGAGAGAGAATCTGTGCTTGGGGTTTGAGGTAATGGAGCTTTCCTCACCCAATTTTCTAAAGTTGGCCAGCCGAGTTGTAGGTTGTCGGGATGGCGAGTCCCGAGTTACCGTGTTTGGCTATGCGCGTGGATCTGAGTGCACACTGGAAGCCTGGTGGGCCCATAACCCACAGGTTCGGGATCATAGCATTGGTTGCTACGGGCGGATTTCCTAAGGTTGCGTTGAGCATCGGAGGATTGGTTCCTCGGTGTGAGACGTGTCGTTGCCGTGCCGTTGCTCGCGATATCGTGGTTCTTGGCACTGGCAGGATGGACTGTTGGGGAAATATGTCGGCAAGTGTGCCGCATGAGTACCCTATTCATGTGATGGAAGCTGTGTTAGGCGTCGGTGTTAGACCCGGAAGGGGTTGTTGAGGATGTCGCCTGACGGAGGTCGAGGACGTGTTGGTCAGAGTCGGTAGTTTGGTGCCCGACTTGTGTTGCAAGCTGTGTTCTCAGAGGAGATCGTGTTTTAAGGAAGTGATCTCTGGCAGATTATGAGTCCCAGTTGGCAACTGTGAGTGGCTGGTGAGCCTAACCATGTGATCGACCACATCAGCGTCTGTTGGTTATATGGTCGTGTCGGATTGTGACGGTGAGATATAATCGACTGGGGACCCAGAGTGCATTGGTCGTGGTGTTGGCGACTAGGTTGCCGTAATTTTGGATGGCACTTTCCTCCCCTAGAGACGTGTGCCATGAATTGTTCTGGTGGTGTCTCGTGGCTCTGTGATAAGGGCAGAATTGGGATTGGTGGGTGTTCACGCGGAATTATTGAGATAGGATTCGATGAGACAGGACGGAAGAGTGACGCCTGTGGGCGGAGGCCTTTGGAGAGAGGTTGGCGTCGGGATGTTAGTCCTTGGTCTGTGACTAGCATGGGAGGATTTCCCTATAAGTCTGAGTCGAGTGAGGTGATGACTGAAGACTCCTGAGTCTTGTCATTTGGTTTTGCTGTGCTCCCCTGAGAAGGTCGAGTTGGCGTGATGATTGAGTTCGGATGCGGTGTCCAAGAGAGGTTCAGCTCGCGATGTGGTGATTGTCTGTGTGAGTCAGCAGATGGCCTATCATGAGTTGGATCGTGCCTGTTGGGCACGCGAAGGTTTCCCGTTGACGTGTA
The DNA here is from genome assembly GCA_022559845.1 of Amorphophallus konjac. Classification (NCBI taxonomy): domain Eukaryota; kingdom Viridiplantae; phylum Streptophyta; class Magnoliopsida; order Alismatales; family Araceae; genus Amorphophallus; species Amorphophallus konjac. Next base: position 39,300,891 of record CM040125.1, read on the forward strand.
TCTGACGATTAGTGGATGGTCTTTTCACAGACAGAAGATGCTGGTGGTTGTGCATCGTGAACGGTGAGAGCCGTGTATCAGTGAGGCCTTTGGTGGTCGCCGCTGTGGTGTGCTTTTCAGGATGGGATCTGGGCTTTGTCGAAGTTTGAGTTCTGGCAGAGTTGGTCCCATGCTGTTGTTGGCTTTCGGCTTGCCAGGTGTGAGGTGATCCTTGGCCCTGAGCCGATGTTCTGGTTGCGGTTTGTTGAGATGGCTGTGTGAGCTGATGGAGGCTCCGTTTTGGTTGTTCCCTTGCGAAGGGTGTGCGACCAGTCAGCTGGTTGTGAAGTTGATGTGTGAATTGTCCGCCGACCATAGGATGGATCGATAGCTGTTTATCGTGACGAGGACTGTGTCTCCTCGGTGAGTGAGGTGGTGGTAGCGGTGCCATGATTGGTTTTCCTTGTGACTGAGGTGATGCCGGACTGTGGCCCTTGGTGTACGCCTGCTCTGATGACCAGTGTGTGCGGCGTGCGGAGTGAGGTGTCGTTCGTGATTGTAGTCTGGCTGTGTCCCTCAGGTTGAGAGCTTTCATGAGAATCGAGGTTTTCTGTGCTGGGGCTCTAACAACGTTGTTAGTTGGTTCGGTGTTCTTCCCCTGTGACTTGGTGTTAGTCTTGAATTTTGAGGACAAAATTTCTTTAAGGGCAGAGGGCTGTAATGCCCCGGATTTTTTGGATATTTTATGGATCATTTTCGTGGGTCTCGGAGTGTATTTTATGCTTTACACGTGTTTTTCCCTAATGTGCCTTCGGAACACTGTGCAGGGTGAACCGTGGGGTTCTCTGACTCCGGGACGTGACCAATGCGTTGTGCTCCTCCCTAGGATCGCGTAGGTAATTTTTTAGAATTTTTTGAATTTCTGTAATTTTTGGGCTTTTCTATTTATATTAACCCTTTCTCTCTCTCCCCTCTCATATCTCATTCTCTCACTCTTTCCCTCTCTCTTCTCTCTCACGTTCTCTCCTCTCCCCCTCTCTTCTCTCCGGGTGGCCGACGGAGATGGAGGAGGGCGAGGCGGTGATGGCGGGAGGCGAGGAACGAGGAACGTGTCGAGGATCGAGTGCCGACGGCATGTTGAAGCTCGACCGCGGGTTCGTGGAACGGCGAGGGTTTCACGGCATTTTCTTCGCGGAGCGGCATCTGCGGCACGTAGAATCTTCGGTGGAGGTAGGGAGATGGACCCCCAGCTCATGTACTTCCTTTCCCGTGATTTTGGTAGGCCGTGGTGAGCCGAGCGGGCTTATTTGAGTTTTTTGGGGAAAAAGCATGATTTTGGGGTGTGAGCCGGATCTCCCGTTTCGTGAGGTTTCTGACCGATATAAGGGCATAGATGCATGCTAGGAGGCTTGGGGATGGATTCCACTTTGTTTCCCCATCACCCGGGGGTGATTGGGGCGTGGATCGGATTTTTGGGACGTTTCCTGCCATTTCAGGTTCGGGACGCCTTAGCGGTCGTTCCAGAGACTGCTAGGGGAGCCCAACGGACCAAGGGTAGACCGCTAGGGGTCTCCCTGTGTCGGTTCAAGGCTGGCGGTCATGCGATAGACCGCTAGGGTCCTTGGCGGTCCAGGGTTAGACCGCTAAGACCGCTTGTGCTTCCTGTGTTCCGACGGTTTAGCGGTCCAAAGATAGGCCGCTACCTAGTGCTTCGCAGTCCAAGAGTGGACCGCTAGGGGTCCTTGATTTCTGTGTGTAGCGGTTCAGTGGTAGACCGCTAGCCGTGTGGCGGCCTAGGGTTAGACCGCCAGGAGTTTTCCATGCTCGCAATGTCGGGTTCGCGTTGTGTTGGTCTCCGGTCGACTCGATTGTGATCCAGTGGTTGACCTTCGGCCTCGTCAGTGTTCCGAACACCCCGTGGGTTCCGTGTCCGTGTTTCTGGGGTGTCGGGAGGTACTGTGTTACCTCGATTAGCATGCCCATAGGTGTGGTGGGCTCGGGTGACCCCATGTGTTCCGGGCTTTTGTGTTACGCTTGATCGAGTCACCGTGTAGCGGTGTGAGTGCGGTGGGGTTTCCCCTGAATGTCGTAGGTTTCTCCGGAAGATGGTTCCCAAGTGGGCCATGTGTGTGGCCTTGGACTGCGAGTCCAGTCATTCAGCCTAGGGCTGGAGATTTCCCGCTTTTCCCTGGGATGGGGAATCGGCGCGGCGGCTTGTGAGTTGCCTTGGGAATCATGCTTCTCTGCTTTCCGTGTGGGCCATGTGTGTGGCATTGGACTGTGAGTCTAGTCACCCAGCCTGGGGCTGGAAGTCTCTTGTGTTCCCTTTTGAGGGAATGATCTCAGTGGCTCGTGAGCTACCTCGGTATTCGTGCTACCGTGGTTTTAGACCTAAGGATTAGGCTAGATTAACGGCATTGTGCCGTTGCGTACGACAGTCTTGACCCCGAGTCTCGTGACTCAAGGACCGTTGGATTTAGTGAGTCTAGAGGACTATCCAGAGTCCAGTGGCTCGGCGCCACTCGATTCTTCTCGACTTTCGCGTAAAGTGCGTGCGTGGTTCTCGGAGTTTCTCCTTGGAGAGTGGTCACATCAGTGACTCCCCACTAGTCATAGCCTTCCGACACGCGAGTGGTCCCACCAGGGAGTGGTGGCGAGGCTACCCTGAGAGACGGTTTTAGACTGGTTTCCGTCGGGCCCGACGTCTACCAGCCAGAGTCCGACTGAGGGGAAAACCAGTCAGAGGGCCAGACCAGAGACGCACGGTCTGTGTGTTCACACGTGGTTGGGGGCAGTTAGACCCGCACTGACGAGTGCAACCCCAGCTAGTCACTTGTTCTGTGGTTACTAGTATGGTCTCCCCGTTCCACCAGGGGTCAAGGGGGACACCTGAGGCGCGGTCTAAGTAGTCAGTGGACGCATCCGGCCTTGCTTCTGGTGGGCAGGTACTCCTGTCATGTGCGACATGACTCTCCTATTTCCGGGTTTGGTTTCCCATCTGCGAGATGTAACTTTTGGATCGTTTCAGTGTGCTTTCCCGTGGTGGTGGCCAGGGGCGCTTGGTAAGGATTACCGAGGCCTCGCCATGCCAATGTGGGACTGTGTGGTCCCGGTTGGTCGTGCCTGTGTGGGCTGGCTTCTGCGGTAGGTTTACCGTGAGTGTTTCCTCGGTAGGCCTGGAGTTAGAGTGGTCTGGTTCCTGATTATGAGATCGAGATTTCTCTTTCTGCTTGACCGGTACAGTACGAGTAGCTGTAGTGCTGAGTTTCGACCGGCCACCGTTTCGCTGTTCCTGCTGTAGTTGTAGCTATTTTTCCCTTCCGTTACCACCGTTTTTCTCGGTTTGGGTTCCGCGGGATCCCTACTGAGCCAGTGACAGGAGGCTTACCCCTACTTTTCAGGTGCGGCGGTTCTTCCTCGAGGTTCGAGGGTGCTGTTCGAAGGTTCTTAGTTGCCAGCTCGCCGGGCCGAGTGTTTACTTGGCATGTGGTACGTTTTACAGCTTTATACTGTACTTTCTATTCGACTGGACTCTGTTGTAGTAGTTGTTTATTTATTTTCGTTAATTGTTGATTTGTCCTGCCTTATTTCCTATTTTTTTGTGCCTTTACACTCCTTTTAGCCCTTCCGAGCCCTCCCGGCTCGTAGGCGGCGGGCCAGGATTTGAATGGTATCGGGCTCCTCCCGGTATCCCGATCTTGGGTCGTTACAAGGTAGACCCTCGATCAGTCAACCAAGAAACACGGCTACGTAGTCGGACAGGACTCACGAAGACATCGAGGAACCTCACCTCGATTACGAGTAACTAGGACACCGAGTCGCCGAACACTGAAACTCGTGAAAGGAAACCTTAGTCGAAACCTCTCAGGTGACAGGAGCACTACCCACTAGAAGCAAGGCCGGATGCGTCCACTGACGTCTTAATCAGCACCCCTCGTGTCTCCCTACATGCCCCAAGCAGAAACTGAGACATACGAACCACGGAACCTCAGCACAAGACTAGCTGGGGTTGCGCTCGTCAGCACGTGCCCGACGCTCCCAACCACGTGTGCACACATAGACCATGCGCTCTAGGTCAGATCCTGTAGCTGGTTTCCCCCCTGCCCAGACTCAGGCTGCAAAGACGAGGGTGTGAACGACGTCACGGGAAAGGAAGGGGAAACATACGTGACACGCGGGGAAACGCGGAAAGAGATACCGCCGCGGGAGGTTGCTCTCCGCTGGGTGAAAAAATTGGAAAGGAAAGGTGTAGAATAGAAATGGCGTAATAAGGAACTGCTGCGGGATGTTACTCTTCGTGGGTTTTAACGGGAATTGAAATAAGGAAGGGGAACCACTGCGGGAAGTTACTCTCCGCGGATTTTAGCAAAAATTAAAATGGGGGGGGGGACCGCTGTGGGATGTTACTCTCCACGAGTTTTGACAAAAATGAAAATAAGGAAGGGGGACCGCTGCGGGATGTTACTCTCCGCGGGTTTGAACTGGAATTGAAAATAAAGGGGAGGGGAATGTTGCAGGATGTTACTCTCCGTGGATTTTGACAGAATAGAAAGGAAATGAAAAGACACACGTGAGTGCGTGTGTGTTGGTTGTGTGATCGCCAGGGGTCAAGGACCCCAAAATGAACTATGTGATCATGTTTATACCTCGGAAGTGAGAAATTGTTGTGTATTCCTTCTTCCTCTTCCATCGGCCGGCTGATGAAGAGGGCTTTCTTTGATTACCCTTGCAAGAAATAAACAAACACCAAGTGGATCAGAATAAAAGCAGTGTACTATCAATCTCTTGTGATAAAAATTATGAAATCATGAACAACTACACACCTGGTTGGTGTTGTTTTAAACCCCTTTTTAGGACGTAAAGGGTAGGAAAATGATATGACGAATGAAGATTTGTGGGAGAGTTGCACTTAGAGGATAATAACAAACAATGATAGATGATGCATGCAAGACTACAAGAATAAACGAGAAAGAAAGATAGGGTGAGAGACATGCTCCTCCTCTGACTGCGAATAAACAAGAATGTCGTCCACAAATACCACCACAAACTTGTCCAAATAAGGATGAAACACCTTATTCATCAAATCCATGAAAGCCGTAGGAGCATTAGTGAGCCCAAATGGCATCAGCAAGAACTCATACTGCCCATATCTAGTGCTAAAAGCAGTCTTCTTTACATCTGTATCTCTGGTCTGTAGCTGATAATATCCAGACCTCAAATCAATCCTCAAGAATACCAAAGCTGACTGAAGTTAGTCAAACAAATCATTAATCTGGGACATGGATACTCTTCTTGATAGTCACCTGATTCAGCTGCCGATAATCAATACATAGCCTTAAACTGCCATCCTTCTTCTTCACGAACAGCACAGACGCACCCCATGGAGAAAAACTAAGGCGAATATAGCCCTTAGCAAGCAGCTCCTGCAACTGAGCCTTCAACTCTCTCAGCTCTGCTGATGCCATGCAATAAGGTGCCTTAGACAAAGGTATGATGCCAGGCACAATCTCAATGGTGAAGTGAATCTCCCTTTATGGAGGCAATCCTGGCAACTTATTAAGGAAAACATCTGGAAACTCACATACAACTAGAATATCTTCTACACCCTGCTGCTACTGATCAGCCAACAGCATAGAAGCAAGAAACCCCTAACATTAGCATCAAGCAATCTGTGGGATTTAATGAAGCGGGATGAAGAAGACTGAATACCTTGAAAATAGAATGAGGGTCTACAAGGATGCTGAAAATAAACCCTCTTCGAACTGCAATATACAACCACACCAAGGGACTCAAGCCAATCCATTCCCAGAATCACATCAAAATTTCTCAGCTGTAAAGCATAAAGTCTAGCTAGCAAATTCAACCCCTCGATCCACACTGGCACCTTCTCTAAACAATAAGGAGTGAACATGAAATCACCAGTGGGCAACTCCACTGCCAAATCACAAGACATCTTTGTGGTGGACTCCTCAACACAATGAACAAAATCCTCAGATATAAATGGATGAGAGGCACCAGAATCAAATAAAACTTGGGCCACACAACCCAGAATCATAACTATACCTTCTACTAGCTGCGACGCCTCTGCCTCAGTTCTGGTCATGGGCATCACATGCCTTGGGTCCTCTGCCTCCCTACACTGGCGGACCGCGGCAGTGGTGAAAACTACACCTACTGTTGAGATCGCTACTACTGCGGTGATGGCTGCTAGGGCCAGAATTACTGATGCTGCTGGAACTGGTGTCGCTGTCGCGGCCTCTGAGGAAAATCGTGTGCTACGTGACCCACCTGGTCACACCTGAAACATGTCACGGGCACAGAACACGGCCTACCAGGGTGAAAGTCACCACACCGAGGACACGGTCCTCCTGACCACCTGTTGAACTCTGGCGCTGAAGTGGTGAAGGCTACAACACACTACCCACTGATGCCTACCTCTGCACTTGGCGGTCCTTGTAGACACGCTAAAATTGACATTATTTTGAGTATATTTCATATTTGCCGTGCAATGCCCCATTTAACCCTCAAATTAGCTTGTTTGAGTGGTTTTTCCCATTTTTCTGGAATTTCTCCTATTTTCCCCTATTTTTCTCCTTTTTCCTATTTTTCTGGTTTTTTCTGGGCATTTATCTCATTTTTGAATTTCACGACCTAGGTAAAGGCGTGTTTTTAACAAAACACGACCTGATCTGGGGCGTTTCTTTGAGAAAGGATGACCTTGCCTGAGGGCGTCAATTCTTGGTGTTTGACCGACTTCCCCGTTTTCAAGACTTGAAATTAACGCCCTTCCCAGGGGCGTGTTTTTAAAAGTGGCTTTGCCTGAGGCGTGTTTTACATTTTTAAAAATATGGGGAGTTTTTATTTCTAAAATTGGTTTTGAAAGAAACACCCTTGTGCAGGGCGTGTTTTTAAGAAACGCCCTCTGGGAAGGTCGTCAATTCAACAATTGACGCCCTGAACCAGGTCGTGTTTCACTTTTGTGCTCCGAACGAACGCAACCTTTCCCAGAGAGACTCCTGCTTCGTTTGGGCTCTTGCCCCTTCTTATCCTTTCCCTTGTTGGACTCTTGCTATTCTTATCCTTTCATCTGTTTGATCTAATCCTTTTTATAGAGCTTCTGCGGCTCTGTTAAGGAGGTTCGATCCTTTTCTTCTCCCTCCGTTGTTCTTCTTCTCTGTTGCTTTCTGTTTTTTTTTTTTTTTGGTTTTCTTTTCTTTCTTCACGCAGGCTGCTGCCGTTCCTGGCTAAGGAGGAGTTTCTTGTTTCATCATCTTCATCCAACAGGGGCTCTCTCCCCCTTGAATATCAAAGCCAGAGAACAGATTCTTCTTTCTCCGTCTCTCTTTGTTATTTCATTATTTGCATGCATGCATCATACCTGTTCATCCTGTTAATTTCTATTCTCAACCACGTTGAGAACCTCCAGTAGTGCAACTCTTGCACGTTTTTTCATTTCTATTATTTCTTATATCATTCATCATTACATCATCATACCCTATTGCATAGGGGTTTAAGGGCCAACACCCACAAGGTGTGTCTTGCACAATTTTCATGCTCATATTTCTCTCTAAGAATTTGATGCTATACCCACCTTATTTCTAATTCAATTATTTTGGTGGTGTTTGTTTGTTTTGCAAGGGTAATTAAAGCAAGAACTCTCTTCATCGGCCGGCCGATTGGAAGAGAAAGGAAGCACTCACATCCCCGCACTTTTGAGGTATTCTTCGCGATCAACCTCCCATGTTTTTTTTATTGATTATATTTTGAGGCCTCGTGTCTCTGGCGATCACACACACTCCCCTTGTGCACCTCGTGCATGTTTCATCTCCACTATTATTGTTTATTGTTTGCTTTTCATCATATTTTTCTTAAGTGGATTTATTAGAATCTACAAATTGGCGATCACGGTGGGACTCTTTGTGTTCTCTTTATTACCCCTTTTCCCTTGGTCACCCGCGTATGCCGTCTCCCCTATTGCACCCTTGGTGCGTCTCCCTTTTTGTGCCCCTCGGGCACCCTCCATTGGTTTTACACCCTCCCCTAAGTGATTGGTCAGTTTGTTGATTTTTCTTTAAAATTCCCACTTATTTAAAATTCTTGATGAGCATGCTTATTCTATTGATTGCCATGATTGTGTGATTGAGTGTTAATACTGCTGGCCGTGAAGTTTTATGGAGAAAGTGAATTCACGCCTCTGGAAGAGGCATTTTTCTTGATTTAACGCCCTAACCCAGGGCGTCTTCTTCATATTTTACGCCCTCTGACAGGGCGTTTTCCAGCATATTTCTGGGTTTTCCTGCTTTATATTGCTGCCTGTGAATTCACGCCCTTCCCCAGGGCGTTTATTTGTTGATTAGCGCCCCACATCAGGGCGTCTCTTTATTGATAGCGCCTCACCCTAAGGCGCGTTTTACCCTGCCCCTGGGCCCCTCACGTTGATTCACGACAGTCACACTGTCGTGTCTTTGGTTAGTAGCGCCCCCTGCCAGGGCGTGTTTTTACTGTGGGTTTCCACAACCCTTCCCGTGGGTGAGTTTTCATGATATTTCATATTGATTGATCATATTGTGTGGTTGGCCTGATTTCCCCTGTTGCATTCATTCTTTGCATTGGTTTGGGAGCCCCCTCCTCTTCATTAGGATCCACACACCCTCTTGGAATCGGGACGACCCTCCATTGAGCATTCCGTCTCTTTGGACTGGAAATCCCTTTTCCAAGCCTCCGTAAGTCCCCGCACCCGTGGATTCCCTCACGGACGCCGGGCAGGTTGTACCCTTTTGAAGTCCCGAGTTAGTTGCCCATATACGTGGTGAGAGAGGGTTCCTAGTTGGCATTGGAGTTCTAACCATATTGAAACTAGGTTTCCTCCCCTTGTGTGAATCATTCCAAACTTTGCTAAAATTCATTGATTCACCAAGGTTCAAACATAAAAATCAAGGTAACCATTCCAACTTGTGTGTTTCTTTGTAAATTGTTTGCACATTAAATTGCTTGCATAATGGCTTACTTTGATAAACAAAACAACATGTTTAATTCAATTCATGAGGATGCACAACCGTGCACATCTTATTCTCCTCAACATGTTCATCAAAATTCTCACCATACTTTCAAGGGACCACGTCCTCATTCTTACGGTCATGCCCGACCCATGGGCAATGTCCATCCTCATGGTCCACCCACTCAATCACAAGCCACTATCTCTTCGGGACCCTCTCGTCCTAATGATGAGAAAGCCTCCCAAATTTTGCATGTATTAGATCATCTCACCCCCCAACAGATCCAAGCCCTTAAGGCTGCCGTTGAGGGTGCATCTCATTCATCTCTCCCTCCTTCTAATCCTATTCGGGTGGCCCATCACCCACCTCCCTCTTCTATTCACACTCGGGTGGCCCATCATCCACTTACATCTCCTCCTGTTCATTCTACTCGGGTGGCCCGACACCCGCCTCCTTCTATTCCTCCTCCATCACGGCCCCGAGGCCCATTTACTCCTTGCAATCCGGCCCGTCCGGGTTCTTTTACGGGTCATCCCGTCAACTCCCCTCCACGGCCTTTTTATGCGGCCCTTCCTCCTTCAAAGTCCTGCCAGCCCTCGGTTGTTCAAGTCACACCCCTCCAACAATCTCTGCTTGATAAGATTACTTTGATGGAGGAACAAATAAAGAGGGTCACGGCTCCTCCTACTCCAGTCAATCCTCTCCATGCCGCTTTGGACGAGATTACAAAGATGGAGAATGAATGGAAAGATAGGAGGAATGATTATGACTTCGGCATTTCAAGCAAGCAGGAGCCGACATTTGAAGAATCCGAGGCAATATACGATGATGAAGCTGCGCAGGCACCCCTTCCGAGTTTCCTTAACTTTCCACTTCCCCCACTTTCATTCGATGAACCCCTTGCTCAGGATGAAACCATCCCTGATCCAACCTCTATTTATGAGACTAATTGGTGTTACGATGATGGGTCGATACTTCAATCACCCACACCGGCACATTGTAAGTCTCCTCCTATCCTTGACACCGCATACATTACACCTCCTCCAGTTACACCATTAACCTCCACAACACTGGCCTCCCCCAAGCCTTCCACTATTAAACCTCCACCCGTTAAGCCATCTACCTCCACACCATCGGCCTCCATTAATTACACCATTAAACCTTCCCCAATTAGCCTCCCATTACCGCCACCTCGGCCTTCCATTATCCCTTTAAAACCCACTTTGCCTATTCCACCATTTAACCCTTTACCCTTACCCGTGGCTAATCCTGAGCAGGATCCACCCCTTTTTGCACCCGAGCCAATCCCAACTGCTTCCGAGCAAAGGGAGAAACTCGACGTGTTTGAACCTCCGCTTACGCTCACCCATTTTCCTACGCTTTCCATCATGCCTCCACCATTCATGGAGCCTTCCGCCTCCGCTTCACCTCCCCTTACTACTCGGAATGGGGGGCCTTCTACAAGCACAGGTGCCGAAGATAATCAAGAGCCGGGCAGCAAGGATTTGGCCGTGCCATTCAAGATGCAAGAATTCATTTGCCGGATGCCAATCCGGGTTATTGTGCCAATCACGGCCGAAGAAGTCAAGTCGCCGCCATGCCGGGCGTTGATGCCGTCTAAGGGCCGGGCAGGGCACCCCTTGTTCCAATTTCCGAATTCCGAATTCATTATTCCTTACAAGGGGCGAATGCCCATTTTGCTCAACTTTCCATATATACCACATTCAATGGGCAACACGAGGCTTCCCGTTCCAACTCTCCAACTCCCTCACATTGTTGATCTTTGCCTTCAAAGGGGGTTGCCACTTATTAAAGCTCCTTTTATTGGGCCAATTGGCTGTATTCTTTCACTGCCGTGGAGGGGCAGTTATCTTGGTGCCGAAAGGCCTTCCACTATTTCATCCACCTTCTTGTCTATCACATCTTTTCCATGGGCCATTCCCAGGGTTAGGAGGAGGATCTCGTCCTCTCGCCCTTCATATTCTCCATATTCTTTGCATCTCATTGCACTCGCGCATTCATTGCATTCATCGCATCCATCCCATTGCATGCATTTGCACCTCCTGTTTCACGGGTTTCCAAACCCGTATCTTCCCCGCCTTCCGGTACCGTCGGATATTCCGCATTTCCCATCTTATTCATATTCATCTTTTTGTCCACTCTCCTTGGGGCATCGCGTCCCCTTTCCTGCTATTTCCCTGGAACCTCCAGGAGTCTTATTCCTCCTCTTTGGGCATCTCGCCCTTTCTGATTCTATTCCTCCGGAACCTCTGGACTTTCCCCTCGGGCATCGCGCCCCTCCTCATCCTCTTCCTCCGGAACCTCCGGACCTATCTCTTGGGCATCGCGTCCCTTTCCACCTCCTCCCTCCGGAACCTCCGGATTCTCCACCTGATTGTCTCGTCTTTTCCTAGGGCATCGCGCCCCTTTCTATATGCTTCCTCCGGAACCTCCGGACTTTCCCCAAGGGCATCACGCCCCTTTCCACTTTATTCTTCCGGAGTCTCCGGATCTTTCATACCTTTCCCTCGGGCATCGCGCCCCTTTCCATTTTCTCCCTCCGGAACCTCCGGACTTATCTCTCGGGCATCGCGCCCCTTTCCATTTTCTTTCTCCGGAACCTCCGGATTCTCCATCTGATTCTCTCTATCTTTTCCCCGGGCACGACGCCCCTTTCCATCTTCTCCTTCCTGATTTCATCCCTCCGGAACCTCCGGACTTTCCCCGCGGGCATCGCGCCCCTTTCCATTCTCTTCCTCCGGAACCTCCGGACTTTCCCCGCGGGCATCGCGCCCCTTTCTATCTTATTCCTCCGGAACCTCGGGATTCTCCATCTTATTCTCTCTATCATCTCCCAGGGCATCGCGACCCTCCTAATTTCATTCCTCCGGAACCTCCGGACCTTCCATATTTCTTTCGATTCATCTTCTTGCTCCTCCGGGACTTCATATCTTTTATTCTCTTCTTCCTTTTCCGTCACCTTTTTTATCATCTTCTTCCCTATTTCTCCCCAGGGCATCGCATCCCTTCTTTCAATATTCCTCCGGAGCCTCCGGATTCCTCCTATCATGATTCTCCTCCACCACCTCCGGAACCTCCGGATCCGCCTCTTTCCATTTACCAATTTCTTCTTCTGATTCCTCCCGATCTCGGGTCTGACCCGACTTCTTCCGCATCCACTACTTTGGGCATTTGCCCCTTCTCCCATTGTTTCCAAGGCTTTAGTCCTCACTCCCCTCCCTAAGTTCTGCTTCTTCTGTAGACTGTTCCATGTGATCAGGGTTTCTACACCTTAGTGAGGGAGTTCTAGCCCTCGCCTCTTTTCCCTTTTTTCTTATTCGTCTGAGTCTGGTCTTGGCACCACCCCTTCGTGTTAAGCCACTTTTAATCCTTTGCTTCCAATCATTTTATCTGCCAAAGAGGACTATCCCACGATGATCAACCTCGCCTCTGGCAGCAGCTGCTTCAAGAAAGGTTGCAAGGTAACATTTTGGCGTAAGTACGCATTTTTATGATATCATTCCCTCATTACTTCACGCATGATTTTCAAAATGAAGTACTTTCTTAACAAGATTAAGAGTGTTATTTTAAACCTTTATCTTAAGCTTTTGTTTAATTGAAATCATTCTCAAAAGAGTCTTTAGGCTTATTTTTTGCAGCACCTTTGGTTATAAAGAAACCCGCGCTGGGAATTCAATATTCTCTCCCCGCTTGTTAAGAGCAACCCTTAGCTGGGCATTCCACACACTTCACGGCGCCCTTTTAGCCGGCTCCTTTGATAAAACACCGTTCCTACCTTGGCCATGCCATGAATTTCTAAAAGTCTTTTTCTCTTCTTTACTCGGCCGAATGCAGGTGCAAGAGGTTGACGGATGAGATGACCAACCTTGGTAATCCCCAATACGAGAGGAGTCTCAAACAGGGGCAGTCTTGACCCAAATCAATATGGAACTTCATTACACATCTAGCCAAGGGCTATTTATGAAAATCAAATCAACATTTTGATGCAAAATTATGAATTATGGCATGTCAAGAGTGGCAAAGTCCCCGCAGGGAAAACCCTGGTCGTATGCATGTCATGGGTCTAAAAATTAAAGGCACAAAGCCCCGGCACAACAGACTACCTCTTTGAGGGAACACCTTGGAAAGAATTCAAGTCTTGATATCTCCCATCCTGCATAAAGCTTATCCACAATTGTTCTTCTCTTCTCCCTCCAAGACCGAATGTTTCTCAGGTATGGCATTGGTGGGAGCATCGTTAATCAAGGGCAGTCAATTATAGGACGCCACTTTCAATGCACGCCTAGCTTTGGGTAATTTTAGCGAAAAGGGAAGGAACTAGGACCCCTAGCCAGTGGTTCAAAAACAACCCTTTGATGCTGCATTAACAATGTCTAAACCAAAATCCACAAAAAATTGAATATTTTCTGAGCAAAATCAAACAAAAAATTGAATACTTTCAAAATTCATAATAAAAATTCAAATATTTTTCAAAATTCATAAAAATTCAAATATTTTCAAAACTCATAAAAATTTGCATATTCCAAAAACAAAAAAATTACATTGTATTGTCTGATAGTGTTTTGCAGGAACAGCTTTGCAAGGACCAAGAGCACGGGATGAGTCCTATCTTCACTTATTGTTATCAACATCTTGATTCCTCCCGATATTCTCGTGATATGCCACACTAGGGCATTTTGATTATCATCTCCCTATATCATTCTGATTACTATATCATTCTGATTATTCATCTACAAATCATTCAATCAACTCCTGCTGATTTCACTTGATCACTTTGCCACTGGACATTACTTGATTCCAATCATTCAATCTCAATCTCACATGCCAAGATTGTCGTCCTTATGACAAACAACAAATAATGATGCTTCGCTATGTCATGATTTGACTTATGCTGTTCATGATATATGCTATTGGTTGCTTTGATTCATGCTTTGATGATTGCTATGCTTAAATGCCTTCTTCATTGTTTGTTATCTTTTATACCTTGGCTAATGAATTTTTGAGCGCAGGAGAAGAAGCTCTTGGTCCCGCCGACTGGGCATCATCATCAAAGTCCCACGGTGCTTGCAGCTCATTTCTTAGTTCCCATGCTTATTGATATCACCATCTCCCTGTATGCATTCTACTATATGTTACATATGTTACTAGATTATATCAAGGACCTTGTGGCTTTGGTAAATCTGGGATTTGAGTTCCCCTTCATCAAAAATAATGATGATTCCAAAGGCATCTTAGTCATACGGATAGGCCGTTGAGCCGTCCGAGACTGGGGACGATGGTTCCTTTTTATGAGTTGGTGCGTGGATAAACGGGCTTCGGCTTAGTATCAGCTCGTGAAATCGGTTTCTTGACTCAGTCTTGGCAGTTTAACAATATTATCCTTGATTATCTTATATTTTCATTTGATTTAATTTTTCCTTTTAAACCCAGCATGCATTCATGTAGGAATTTGAAACAATTGTTGAAAAAATCATTCTGATGAGCTGACTTTGAGGGTTGAAGTTGATCTTAATCTTTCCAGATATGAGATATTCCATGCCGGATTGAATCTTCAGTTCGTTTTGTTGCTGTTTTGGGTGATTTTCTCGAAAGCTCCTTGTTTGGATTTTTATCATCTTATTTTATTTCCTTTGATCCACCTTGGCTGCAGCACGTCCATTGGCTGGTAATCGCTCCCCAATGGTGAAACTTACAGGTTTATGACCTGGGGTACTTCCACCGCGTTGGAAGTTGATCATTTATTTTACCTCCTTCGTGCACCGCGTGCACAACTCCCCTTTTATCCAAACATTATTGATTTCATTGAATTTCCCGAGATTTGCTTCATCTCGTGCTTTTGATTTGGTTCTCATCAAGTGATGTTGATTGCGTGTCTCATCACACCTTGGCATCTACTTTTCAGTTTGCTACGCTCCCTTACAAAGCAGACGCCAAGGTGGGGCAGCTGTAGACACGCTAAAATTGACATTATTTTGAGTATATTTCATATTTACCGTGCAATGCCCCATTTAACCCTCAAATTAGCTTGTTTGAGTGGTTTTTCCCATTTTTCTGGAATTTCTCCTATTTTCCCCCATTTTCTCCTTTTTCCTATTTTTCTGGTTTTTTCTGGGCATTTATCTCATTTTTGAATTTCACGACCTGGGTAAAGGCGTGTTTTTAACAAAACACGACCTGATCTGGGGCGTTTCTTTGAGAAAGGATGACCTTGCCTGAGGGCGTCAATTCTTGGTGTTTGACCGACTTCCCCGTTTTCAAGACTTGAAATTAACGCCCTTCCCAGGGGCGTGTTTTTAAAAGTGGCTTTGCCTGAGACGTGTTTTACATTTTTAAAAATATGGGGAGTTTTTATTTCTAAAATTGGTTTTGAAAGAAACGCCCTTGTGCAGGGCGTGTTTTTAAGAAACGCCCTCTGGGAAGGTCGTCAATTCAACAATTGACGCCCTGAACCAGGTCGTGTTTCACTTTTGTGCTCCGAACGAACGCAGCCTTTCCCAGAGAGACTCCTGCTTCGTTTGGGCTCTTGCCCCTTCTTATCCTTTCCCTTGTTGGACTCTTGCTATTCTTATCCTTTCATCTGTTTGATCTAATCCTTTTTATAGAGCTTCTGCGGCTCTGTTAAGGAGGTTCAATCCTTTTCTTCTCCCTCCGTTGTTCTTCTTCTCTATTGCTTTCTGTTTTTTTTTTTAGTTTTCTTTTCTTTCTTCACGCAGGCTGCTGCCGTTCCTGGCTAAGGAGGAGTTTCTTGTTTCATCATCTTCATCCAACAGGGGCTCTCTCCCCCTTGAATATCAAAGCCAGAGAACATATTCTTCTTTCTCCGTCTCTCTTTGTTATTTCATTATTTGCATGCATGCATCATACCTGTTCATCCTGTTAATTTCTATTCTCAACCACGTTGAGAACCTCCAGCAGTGCAACTCTTGCACGTTTTTTCATTTCTATTATTTCTTATATCATTCATCATTACATCATCATACCCTATTGCATAGGGGTTTAAGGGCCAACACCCACAAGGTGTGTCTTGCATAATTTTCATGCTCATATTTCTCTCTAAGAATTTGATGGTATACCCACCTTATTTTTAATTCAATTATTTTGGTGGTGTTTGTTTGTTTTGCAAGTGTAATAAAAGCAAGAACTCTCTTCATTGGCCGGCCGATTGGAAGAGAAAGGAAGCACTCACATCCCCGCACTTTTGAGATATTCTTCGCGATCATCCTCCCATGTTTTTTTTATTGATTATATTTTGAGGCCTCGTGTCTCTGGCGATCACACACACTCCCCTTGTGCACCTCGTGCATGTTTCATCTCCACTATTATTGTTTATTGTTTGCTTTTCATCATATTTTTCTTAAGTGGATTTATTAGAATCTACAGTCCTAGCGCCTCCTACCAAAACCAGCCCTCATGAACATCCGCTTGAGCCTTGATCCAAAAGATGTAGAAGGCGCTAGAGAATGCTACCAAAAGCAGAGCGCCTCCTACCAAAAGCAGACCAGAGCGGAAGATGATGCTGACGGAGATGTTCCTGCCTTGCCTAGAGAATGCTAGAAGGCACTCTGCTGCTGCACTAAGTACGGCCTGACTGAGACTGTCCAACTCTGGTCTGCTTCTGAGTCCTCAACAAGTCCTCCTACAAGGCTGTCGCTACCTAATATGCTACCTCCATATCTACAACACGGGTCACATGAAGTCCCGCGATCAATGACACCCAAGAGGGGGGTGAATTGGGTGTTTACAAATTTTAAGGAAACTTTTGGCCTTTTTGAAATATGTGATATAAAGCTAATCAATAGGATCAAAACTGTCGGTTCACAAATGAGATTTATCAAACTAAATTAGATGATGATATAGATTATGTAGGATTTACGTGGATAAATCCGGAATCACAAATACATTAACACTCACGTAGAATGGAGGTAGAGGAAATGGATCAAACCACACAAGTCAAACCATACTGCACAGCGATTTTTAAGGTGGTTCGGATGCAACGACGGTAATCTTACGTCCACCCCTCACCAAACCCGGTGAGGCTTCACTCGGGGATAAATCCCCAAACGGAGACAACGCTCCAAACACACACGCAGGACGACGCCTGCCCACACACACGGGGATGCACCCCAACATACACACACACACACGGAGATGAGGTCTCCAACACGATCCAACAAACGGATTAACAAGACACACACACGCTACGACAAGTGCAGCAAACCACACACTAAAACAACTGGATCTAAATAGATCCACACACACACACGTAGATCTAGGAAGATCTACGCACACACGAATGGAACACGATGACCATACACGACCACAGATCTAACAACGATCCACACACACACACAAGTTCGCAGTTTATACAAAACACAATTACAACACCCAAAACATAAAGACAATGAGGCTTAGTTTAGAAAACTCCTGTTTTGGGTTCCCCTAGAATGCACGTTGCGGATCTTGAATGCATCTTCAATCTTCACTTGAACAACCTTCCTTTGATCTCTACTTGAAACCCTTGCTTGCTTCTTGATTTCCTTCCCCTTGATCTCTCTTTGTTGGTTGCTTGCTTCTTCACTTCGTAGGTGCTTGTTGGCTTCAGATATGCCTTCAATGGGTTGAGAATGGATGAAGAACACTTGCTGCACGAAGTACTGTTCACGGCTACAGTACCCTTCTTCTTCCTCCTTGGACAGCACCCTCTTGATCTCCCTTGAAGCCCTCTTGGATCCCTTTGCTTGCTTGCTTACTTCTCTTCTTGATTGGAGCTTTGTTGGCTTCAGATAGATGAAGGGATTGCTGGACGGAGTACTGTTCACGCAGCTCCTCTTGCTCTTGCAATAGCTCACTTTCCCCCTTGATAGCCTCTATTAGATCTCACATGAGGTGCCTTAGGTTTATGACCCTTGAGGTTGGTTTTATATCTCTTGAAAGGCCCTTGGACAACCCCTAGACCAGATCCACGAATCCTGGTGAAATTGGGGGCAAAAGGATTAAAGAAATGGGGTGAAACCCCTCTTCTCGAGCTTGACACAAAAGTCAACAAAAGTGGGCATCGGGGCTGGCGGTCGATCGGAGGGCATGGGGCGGTCGACCGGAACCTGTAAATCCTCGAACTTTTAGGCTCTGGCAAAACCGGTCGACCGGACGCCTAGGGGCGGTCGACCGCTTGGAATTTTTAGGCTCTGGCAATTCTGGTCGACCGGCCAAGGCATGTAGGTCGACCGGAAAGACCTATACCTGCAAAATTGAAGTGTTAGACCAATGAAACATGTCCAAATGTCAAGAGCTTCATGTTCATATCAAAATCATGCTTTCTGAAATTGAATTCAACTTAGAATATGAGAAGGGTTTCATATTCAATGTGCATGAATGAGATGTATATGAGATACACATGGTGAGAGCGTTGCTAATCATGAGATACACAAGGTGAGATCGATGCTAAGACAAGGTAAGAGTCTCACCCATGGTCCTTGATAGAAAATGACATATACCACCTGTTTTGGATTGTAGAGGAGCAGAGTTTTAGTTCACTAGGTGACTGCAATGAGTTTGATCCTCTTGCCTCTCGTTAAACCAGCATATGCAACCTGCATAAACAACAGGATGAATGAACACAATC
Organism: Amorphophallus konjac; assembly: GCA_022559845.1. Classification (NCBI taxonomy): domain Eukaryota; kingdom Viridiplantae; phylum Streptophyta; class Magnoliopsida; order Alismatales; family Araceae; genus Amorphophallus; species Amorphophallus konjac. The sequence continues at coordinate 39,319,509 of CM040125.1, forward strand.
ATCAAGAATATGTGTAATCAACCATAAGTTTAGTTATCATCACGTAATCACACATTAAGTTTAGTTATCATCAAAACCATAACTTAACAATTACAACAATCATCAAAATCATAACTCAACATCACAATCATCGGATGCCTAAGCTCTAGCCTCAGACCCCTAACAAACTTCTGAGTCTTCAACCCTTTATTTGTCATAATATGAGGTGCATAGCGACCCAACTCGATAAATCTGGACCGATACTACATCACTGTCATATCCCCCTAGGTCAGCTCCATAAATTGATACATCCACTTCAATCTAACATGAGGCAGGCTAAAGGCACCCTCGAAGACTGTAATGAACTCCTGCCACAAAATTTGTCGGAGGGGATGAGACTGGAATGTTGACTCCCACTCCGAGGTCCACCAAGACATGACTGAACCTTGCAACTGATAACTAGCCAACAACACATTCTCATCTTCCGCACACTCCATGGAACGAAACACCCTCTCCATGGCACCTATCCAAGCTCTAGCTACATCTGAATCTGGCTGCCCCTCGAACTGAGGTGGGTAGAACTACAGGAATTCCTTCAACGCTCTCCTACGACCTCCTTGAGATGATGAGACCTCACCAGCCTCTCCACCAAGCTGCCGAAGATAAAACTGGCACATGCCCTCAACAAACTCCTCTCACCCTTGAACTCTAGCTCCTACTGCCACCGCCAGGGGAGGTGATGCCCTGCTCTGCCCCTCCTGATCCTTGGCTGACTGCCCCTGCTGGGAGCAAGTCCTCCTCCTAGGTGCCACACTCTTCTACCACAGAAAAAGAGAAAACAACAGGATCAATAAAACACATGGTGTCCTTTGCCAGTTGCCAACTGTACTGAGTACTATGGACATTCTGGATTGCTGCAACCATTTTAGGTTCCTATACACCTCTAAAACCATCCTTTGATACCAACTGTAACGTCCTAAGATCCAAGTACCGGATAGGAACCGGAACAACCGGAATTCTGGCCCGCCACCCACGAGCCGGAGGCTCGGAAAGGTTATTTGGACGGTGTGGGAGTATATCAGAATCTAAAATAATTATTGAACTAAAAAGCATGATCTAATAATGCAGGAAATAAGCAATTCATAAATAAACAATTATACAGTTCATAATATCCAAGTCCATAACAAGTATAGTCAACTAATAAAGAAGTACAAGAACACGGGACATACCCCATCTCTGGCAAACTGGTAGTTAGACTTGACCACCGACACTACGATGAGCCTCGGAAGCACTACGAATAAGCCGCGCCTCACTTGAAAGACAAAGGGGGTAAGTCTCATCTCATCGGCTCAGTAGGGGTCCCGTAGATCCCTACCTTACAACGAGAAATACAATAGTACGATAACAATTAATAGGAATAATTAACATATAACAGAAGGAGATAGTAAATAACAATTGATGAAATCTACAGAAGTACCACAGCGTTACCTCCACAACGAAAGGCGGAGTTTTCGACGGACATAACCCGTCATAATTCCGTCAAAAATCTGTCGAAAAAACACTTTCCGACGGAATTTCCGACGTACTTCCAACGAAATACGTCCGTCAAGTATTCGGTTGGTAATTTTCGACGGACATGTAGTCGACGGAAATTCTGTCGGTAATTCTTGTCGGATTAGGGAACTTAATATTTATGATGGAAATCGCTGACCTTTGGGGATTCCGTCGGAAATTATTCCGACGGATATTATTCCATCGGTATTACCATCGGGAAATCCGTCAGAATATTACTTTTATTATTTTTTTAAAAATCAAAACTTTGTATATTTTTTGACGGAATGTGTATTCCGTCGAAATTATTCCGACGGACGGATTACGGCAATCGAAAAATATATTTGTTATTTTTTAAAAAATATACAAAATTTATATAAAAATCTGTTTAAATAAAAAAATATAAAATCTACCCATCACACATAAAACACAAGATATATAAGAAACGAAACAGAGCATCAATTATCAATTTTATAACAATAAAAATAATCAAGAAATATCCTATGCATCCTCCATGTCCTCATCCTCCCCGTCCTGCTCGTCCCCTCTGTCACCACTCGCTGGAGGATCCTATATTTAAAAAATAGAAACATTAAGCATGGATTAATAAATAAAAATTATTAAAAAGGTAAATTAAATAGTTTAATTCATTGTATAAATTTGAATCAGATATAATATCAAATCGATAATTTTAATACCGAGCCAAAACTGGGTATCCGATTTGGATTCCGTCAGCTCTCACAAGTCACTTTTAACTCCCAGATTATGTTGGAACAATTGACATGCCGATCAGACCATTATTTTAGATTTTAGACTCCCGAACCCAACTTAATTAATTATAAACTAAGTGCATTTAGATAATGCACTTTTGAGCGCCGGGCCCAAACCAGCTATCCGATTTGGATTATGTCAGCTCTCACAAGTCACTTTTACCTCCAAGGTCATGTTGGAATGAACGATAGGCTGATCAGACCGATATTTTAGATTTTTGACCCCCGGACCCAACTTCTTTAGTTTTAAACTAAGTACATTTAGAGAATGCACTTCTGAGCGTCGAGCTCAAACCGGATATCCGATTTAGATTCCGTCAGTTCTCACAAGTCACTTTTACCTCGTAGGTCATGTTGGAATGATCGGCACGTCGATCAGACCAGTATTTTAGATTTTGGACCCCCCAACCTACTTTCTTATCTGTATTTTAAACTAAGTGCATTTAGAGAATGCTCTTTTGGGCGCCGGGCCCAAACCGGATATCCAATTTAGATTCCGTCAGCTCTCACAAGTCACTTTTACCTCCCAGGTCGTGTTGGAATGATCGACATGATCAGACTGATATTTTAGATTTTGAACTCCTGAACCCAACTTCTTTAATTTTAAACTAAGTGCATTTAGAAAATGCACTTCTGAGCGCAGGGCTCAAACCGGGTATCCGATTTAGATTCTGTCTGCTCTCACATGTCACTTTTACCTCTCAGGTCGTGTTGGAATGATCGACATGCCGATCAGACCGGTATTGTTGCATCCCATAGTTCGTGCTTAGTTTCAATAATATCAAAACGATTGTGTTTGTGTGTGTATGTGTTTCATTGAGTAACATGTTTTATATCTTGATTTGATGAGTTGAAAGATGGAGTCAATGTTTACTCTTGAAAGCCATGTGAACCCTTGGTGTTTAAGGAACTAATGTTATATTTATGTTGGTTTGTAGGAACACAAATTCATGGCTCATGCTTGGAATCTTAAGGAGTCCATCAATGAAGCTCTTCTTCTTAAAGGGAGTTAACTCTGTTCATGTTTGAAAGTTATATGAATGATTTGTATTTAAGGATCTCATGTCTTGAATATTTTGATTTGCAGGATCAAAATCCATGATCCGTGTTTGGAACTCAAAGGAGTGCATCAATGAAGATCTTATTGAAAAAGGGAGTTGATTCACTCATTGCATTGGGTTGACTCTTCTATATTTCATTCATTTCATCAAATAGCTTTTCAAAGTCTTGGTTGGGTTTTTCATGCGTTTTCCACATAAGATTTTTGGGCTTGAAATATCCTCAACCTTGTAACTTCAAATTTGATGGATGTGCTTTTAATGATGCTTGCTCGTTTCTTGGACTCATGGTAATTTAATTTGAAAAGTTTACATCAATATTCCTCTTGAGATAATACTTCATTAATGTTAGCTTTTAATCAACAAGAATGCCATTTGAATGAATGTTGTTCCATGATATTATGCATGCTTTGCATTTGGCATATTTGTTAACACTTGTGTGATGAAGCATTTTGTTGTTGAAGATTTGGTTGCCTTGTGACTGAATGGTTAAGCTCCTATGTCATTTTATTTGATTAAGTGAGAGATTCATGATCATCATATCAAAACCTTGTCAAATGGTGAATATGTTTCTGATGGTTGAATTGAGAAGTCAATTACATGCTTGAATGTGTTTAATGATGTATTTTTATGTTAACTAGTTCAAAGAGTTGATGCTTGGTTCATAAGTTTAGATTATCATCTAACTTCTTGGTTTATCATGTTTTTATAGGTTCAAGGATGATTTTTAAACCCTCTCATGTCAAGTGGATGATGGTAACATCTAACGATTTTTATGCTAAGTTCTGGGTCGTTTTCATGGACATCTTTCATGAGGTTGCATTGCATTGGAAGTGTTTTATGCATCCTTAAAATGAGATTTTTGAGCCTTTACAATGTGCTTAATGTTTTCTCATAAATCTTTTTGAAATGTGGTTTAGATGGTCGAAATACTTTGTTGAATTCATGGTAATTAATTCTTGACTTTTGGGAATTTTTTCGGCACTTAATCGGGGCTAAAACCCCATTTTTTTGACCCTCAACAAAAGGGGTCAACCCCATGGGTCGACCCCCCCTGGGCTGTGCCCAGCCACCTGCATGGGTCGACCCCTGGGGTCGACCCCTGTAAAAATAGAACCTGTTTTGGTTCTGTTTGGCCCTCTGCTGCCCGAGGGTCGATCCCAGGGTCGACCCCTTCCGGTCGGGATTTGTGAAAGTGTTTAAAACCCATTGAAAACCCTATCAAACATTACCATACTACCCCCTATTAGTGTCTATTGTTATTAAGGTATTTTTAACATGTATTAGGAGGGTTTTATGAGTCCTTTCCCCACCCCTTGAGTTGCATATATAAGAGTTACGAATTTGGGAGTCGATTAACCCTAATGCTCATTTGTTCATTCTCGTAGGTGAAGAAAAGGGGGAGAACGTGGTGGAGCTCTTGCAAGGAGGAGATCATCTACTTCCGTGAAGATCTGGATATCGTGGAAGAAGAAGAAAAGGAGCGGATCGAAGAGAGGATCAAGAGGACGTAAGAATCATCTTCATCCGGCTTCCCTCCAACTCGTGGTTCAAGGAACATCATCGACCGGCCTTGAAAAACAAAGGGGGACCACTTCTATGTTTTCTATCAGTTCTTTGTGATGTGTTCTATGATCTATATTTTGGGTTTGAGCATGCTTGAATATTTGTGTTTATTTTCTGAACATTAGAGATATTTGTGTGTGTGACTGTTTGTGTATACGGTCGTGTTTGATCGCCTACGTGCTATCGTGTTTGTGTCTTTGTGCTGCGGTTGTTGCAGTGTGTGTGTGTGTGTGTGTGTTGTGATCCGGTCGTCGGATCGTGTATGTGTTTGTGATCCGGTCGTCGGATCGTGTGGGAGACTTCGTCTCCGTCTGTGTGTGTGTTGGGGCGTGTCCCCGTGTGTGTGCGGGCGTCGTCCCGTGTGTGCGTCGTCTCCGTTTAGAAATTTATCCCCGAGTGAAGCCTCACCGGGTTTGGTGAGGGGTGGACTTAGGGAGCCCGTCGTGGTCCCGAACCACCTTAAAAATCCCCGTGTCTTGTGGTTTGATCTTTGTGTTTGTGTGCTTCGCTATCTTATCTGTTTATGCAATCGTGTGAGCTCGGTGAGATTGAGTGAATTAAGTTTAAATCTGTTTAGATTAAATTCCCCAATCTTATCAATCTTGTTAATTCCGCTGTGCGCTAGTTTATGTTTGTAATCGGTCATAGTTTATAGTAGTAGGATCTATTCACCCCCCCTCTAGATCCGTGTTCTTGCACTACGGGACCCAACAATTGGTATCAGAGTGAGGCTCTGCTGTCCCTAGATCTCACGATCTAGAGTGATCCTAGTGCATTCTATAATCATGAATTTTTCTGTTGAGCACATGTCGATGAATTACCTTCCTATTCTTAATGGTTCTGATGTTACTTCATGGATGTGTAAAATGTGTGGACTGATCAATTCAATTAATCCTAATCTTTGGAAGTTGATTTATGATGGTCCTCACATATTGCCTCTAGATGAGACCAAGTGGTCCAGTCAAGATAAATTGAAGAACCATGAAAATGTCATTGTCTTAAATTTATTGAAAAGTGCCATTGATACTCATATGTTTCCATTTGTTTCTTCTTGTAGAACGGCAAAGGAGCTTATGGATCAGTTGATCAAAGCTCAAGAGATGGAAGGATAAAATTGTCTCATGGCCGACGATGATGATCAACTCAATGAAGAAAATTATGATGAGGTAAATTCTGAATCCGAAGAACTCTCTATTGAGGAATGGAAAATTACATATGCTGAACTGTATGATAAATGCAAGAAACTCAAATCTGAAAATAAAACCTTGAAAAGGAAGATTAATGAGAATGTGCATGGTAATCCTTCATGTGAAAATTGTAAAACTTTGGAGTCAAAGATTGAGAACCTAGAATATGAAAAAGAACTTCTAGAATCCAATGTTGAATTATTTTCAGATGAGATGTCTTGTATGAATGAGGAGCTTGAGATGTTTAGAAAATCTAATACTGCTCTTGAAATTGATACTGATTCCCATGATTTGTTTGATCAAAATAAACACTTGTTGTCTAAGATTTCATTGCTTGAAGAAACCGAAAAATATCTTAGAAACAAGTTAACTTCTTTGTCTGATGATGATAAGTTGTTTGAGAAATTGCTTGATTCTGAAATTGATAACAAGAGAATCATGGATGAAAATGAAGATCTTAAAAAGAAAAATGGTGCTATGCTAATTCAGAATTCCTTGCTAGAGGGAAGATTGAGATGCTTTGATAAACTTGAAAAAGAAATCTCATTGTTGAAGCATGAGAATGAACAGTTGCTTACTAAGATGTCAAAGCATGTTGAATCTGAAAAGGTTCTTGAAAAGCTTGCTGAAAAACTCCACTGCACAAATCTGGAAAATAAAAATCTCATGCAAGAAAATGAAAAACTCACTTCAAAGAATTATTTGCTTGATGATAAAATCCTTGCATGTGAAAAAGAGATCAACAAATTGAAGCTTGATTTGTCTAGATTTGTCAAAGGGAAGGAGAACTTAGACACATTGCTAGGTGTTAAAGTGAACTTTCAAAAAGAGGGTCTTGGTTACATCCATGTCAACAAAAAATCTTTTGAATCAAAAATAAAAATCTCTTTTGTTCATGTCTCCAACATTCCTAGCACCTCCAAAACATCTCCTCCCGTTGCTCAAGTGAAAATATCTGAAAATGATTTTGATAAAAAGAAAAATCTCAACAAAAAGCCTTCCATGTCAAATAGATCTCAAAAATCAAAGTTGAATGTTGAATGCTTCTATTGTGGCATGTTTGGTCATGAAATGAGTGATTGTGATATCTTGAAAATGGATGAGAAAAATGCATGCAAAGATAAATCTTCCATCAAAAGAAAGAAAAATGTCTCATCCTTTTATTGTCACAAACTTGGCCATGTCATGGATGATTACTTTGTGAAACAAAATGATGATTATCGTGCCATGAATGCTAAGTTTAACTTTCAAAAAAAATTTAGAAATGAACATGCTTCTCATGCTAAAAGGTTTGCATCCCATAAGAAAAACTTGCTCACAAACACTCATGCAAACAATGGAAAGTCATTCCGTTGACCCACATCTCCTTGTTGCTTTCATTGTGGGAAGTACGGGCATGTTATGAAAGAGTGTTGATTTTTGAAAACAGAAAATTTTCATGCTTCTAGAATGCATGCTAGGTCTAATTTTGTTAAATCTAGACCTTTTGAAAATAGAAGATGGAATAGATTTGAAACTTCCTTTACTCCAAAAAGGAAGTCTTTTGGTAAAACTGCTTCTCCTCAATGCTTTTATTGTGGAAACCATGGACATACTATTGAGAATTGTAGGATCATGAAGAATGATGATGTTGTAGCAATGAAAAGGAAGAAAGTATTTGGTGGCAATGCTACCAACCTCCAGGGACCCAAAAAGGCTTGGGTGCCCAAATCTGTTGAATGAATTATTTTGGATGTAAGTGTGCCTTGAGGTAAATTAAGAATGAAAGGGGTTCCAATAAAATGGAACAAGGCACACTCATATGGTAAAACCCCAACTTTGCTCCTTCACTGTCAAACTTGATGATTTTGATATTTTGGAATGAGATCTTGGTGTGTTCTCATGTTATGCTCTGAATTCTTCACAAGCCACATATGTCTTCAATGGATGAATATTTGGTATATCAAATGGTGGTTAGAGAAGGTTGGACTACGTTCAACTGGATACTTCCACTAAGCGTGATGGTGGTCTTCGGACCTATGTTCTCCGCCTAGTACCAAAATTCAGAAATTGAATTATTTGAGTTATAAGGAACCTTATGTTTTGAATGAAATTAATTTACCTTTGATTTGCATGTGCTTTCAAATTGAATTTGAAAACCCTTCTTGTTTCAAATAGGCAAAATTTTTGAACTGTGGAATTGCTTGATCATATGCAACAATTGGTATTGAAATGTGAAAATATGTCTTTTGAAGGAAATCAATTTGCCTTGAAATTCTGAAATACCATGTGCGTTCAAATTGATTCTGAAATTCATTCTTACTTCTAGAAGGTAAAATTTCTGATATGCAGAATTGTTCCTTTGACAGATATTGTTTCTAAACTTGATCTGTTGTTCTTGTATTCTGCTATGATGAATATGTCTCATTGGTTGAATGAATCTGAAAATTTTGAGGAACAAGCATGATGTCTTTGCCTACTGAATACTTTTCAATATGAAATGCATGAGCATCTGAATGTAATTGAGTATCTGGTATATCAAATGGTGTGTAGTGGAAAGGTGGATTATGTCCACCTAGAAGCTCTCACTATGTGTGAGTTGGGTTTTAAAACCTTCACCTCCACCTCGTACCAGAACCTATAAAATCTGTTTGGTTTGTGGATGACACTCTAAGCTCTTGAAATGTTATTGAAAATCTATTTTTGAACATTTCTGAAAATAATTTGGGTTCACTACTTGATTTTGATCATCTGTGTACCCTTGTTCAAAAAGGGCAAGTCTTGGAAAATGGTTGCTGCTCATCATTTGAATATGTATGTCTCCTTGTGCATTCTGTCATGATGTTCTAAAATAAAAAAAAAAATTTGCATCCTACATTGCATTCTCATGCTTTTATAAGTTACATGCATTAGAAACTTCATAAGGTGCATTTAGATAATTCATATGAAAAATTGAAAACTTGCATCTTGCACCTATATTGAATTTTGCAATGCATTTAGAACTTTTAAATAAAAATCTGACATTCTGCATCGCATTGGCATCTTTGTATATCATTCATATACTATGCATATAAAATGACAAAAAGATGCATATTGCATATTCATGCATATAGAGCATATGCATATATTTCATGATAATCACATATCTTGACTCATGAATGCTTGCATGAATGTTTCATGAATCCTTGCATGCTTGTAAGTATTTACACTATGAAACCATTTCTTGATCTTTCTAAGACCTCACCTCCTTGATAAATAACTATGCAGTGATTTTATTCATATGTGATACATGTCATATATTAAGGGGGAGGATTTGACTCCGACCGTGCATATATTTAGGGGGAGTCATAACCGTGTCTTGTCGATTTCATTTTATACATGCAAAATAAAACTTTACCCTCACACTCTTGCACATAATGAATTTAATGACTTTCATTGATAAGGATTTAAGAAATTCTTCCCAACACTTTAAAGGAAACTTGAATATCTACATGGACATTAAAGAGTAATCGTGAGAAAAAAGCTACCTACCCCACAAAAATTCAATAAGTGGAACGTGGATCCGAGTAACCGGGAATCCCCCCTGAAACAAAGAAAGAAACTCGTGTCAAAAGGAGAAACAAAAATCCATATGTGTGACGAATCCAAGTAGCCGGGAATCCCCATTGAGACATATGAGGAAACTCGCGCCGAAAAGTGAAGTCTATTAAAAGAAACAAAATCGGGGTTGTGCGAAGCTACCGAAAGTCGAGAATCTAAAGTGAAAGTGTAGAGATGAGATTACCTTCTAGTGTTCTTTAGAAAATCTAAAAATCCATATGTTTTGAAGCTCATTAGTCATTGCCTCACATTTCACATGGATATTTTTTTGATGTATGTATCTTATGAATTTACCTACATTCATGGTTTATGTAGTACTCCTAGTTGTGTATGCACAAATCTCTTAGTTATACTTCATGCCTTACATTCTTGAATTTGAATCACATGCTCTTTTGTTAACCCGTGCCTCATATAGGGGGAGTTACTATATGTACTATCTGTGTGCATGACGATTGTGCTTGTGTGCTTGCATGTTCAAGCATTCCCCTTAAGTCTAATTCTGAGCATAAACCTTGCATTTGAAGGATAGAAGTCATCATGTACATAGCTTCATATCTTGCATGATTAGCATTCACATAGTGCATATTCAGTGCATTTGAAAGATGATGCTAATCGTGTGCATATTTGCATATTTGACATTTTCAGCATGCACATAGTTCATTCATGATAACATTTTGAACAAATCCATACTTTTCAACAATTGGCATAGTTCATTTACAAATGCTTATTCTGAACACTTCATGTTGCATAAATGCCAAAATGAGTTCAACCAACAAATGGTATCATGATCAACAAATGCTATCTTTGAGGCTCTCTCTCTTCGAGAATTGAAATTGCCTATGTTTGTGCCTCTATCTTGATCAACACTTGGTATCATATATTTAAGCCCCTACTTAACATCAATTGGCATTTAAATTGGAAATTTATCTTTGTGCTCACATGTTCATTTTATGTCACATGCACCCTTGTCTTATTGTAGATGACAAAAAGGGGGAGAATGTTTAAGGTGTGTGCTCAATGGTGTATGAATGTTGTTTACTTGAGGAGAATGTGAGAAGTGGTTATGCTTAATGTTTGCACATGTTTGTAAAATTTGCATTATCACACACATCGTTTTGTCATCATCACACATCGTTTTGTCATCATCAAAAAGGGGGAGATTGTTGCATCCCATAGTTCGTGCTTGGTTTCAATGATATCAAAACGATTGTGTTTGTGTGTGTATGTGTTTCATTGAGCAACATGTTTTATATCTTGATTTGATGAGTTGAAAGATGGAGTCAATGTTTACTCTTGAAAGCCATGTGAACCCTTGGTGTTTAAGGAACTAATGTTATATTTATGTTGGTTTGTAGGAACACAAATTCATGGCTCATGCTTGGAATCTTAAGGAGTCCATCAATGAAGCTCTTCTTCTTAAAGGGAGTTAACTCTGTTCATTTTTGAAAGTTATATGAATGATTTGTATTTAAGGATCTCATGTCTTGAATATTTTGATTTGCAGGATCAAAATCCATGATCCGTGTTTGGAACTCAAAGGAGTGCATCAATGAAGATCTTATTGAAAAAGGGAGTTGATTCACTCATTGCATTGCGTTGACTCTTCTATATTTCATTCATTTCATCAAATAGCTTTTCAAAGTCTTGGTTGGGTTTTTCATGCGTTTTCCACATAAGATTTTTGGGCTTGAAATATCCTCAACCTTGTAACTTCAAATTTGATGGATGTGCTTTTAATGATGCTTGCTCGTTTCTTGGACTCATGGTAATTTAATTTGAAAGTTTACATCAATATTCCTCTTGAGATAATACTTCATTAATGTTAGCTTTTAATCAACAAGAATGCCATTTGAATGAATGTTGTTCCATGATATTATGCATGCTTTGCATTTGGCATATTTATTAACACTTGTGTGATGAAGCATTTTGTTGTTGAAGATTTGGTTGCCTTGTGACTGAATGGTTAAGCTCCTATGTCATTTTATTTGATTAAGTGAGAGATTCATGATCATCATATCAAAACCTTGTCAAATGGTGAATATGTTTCTGATGGTTGAATTGAGAAGTCAATTACATGCTTGAATGTGTTTAATGATGTATTTTTATGTTAACTAGTTCAAAGAGTTGATGCTTGGTTCATAAGTTTAGATTATCATCTAACTTCTTGGTTTATCATGTTTTTACAGGTTCAAGGATGTTTTTTAAACCCTCTCATGTCAAGTGGATGATGGTAACATCTAACCATTTTTATGCTAAGTTCCGGGTCGTTTTCATGAACATCTTTCACGAGGTTGCATTGCATTGGAAGTATTTTATGCATCCTTAAAATGAGATTTTTGAGCCTTTACAATGTGCTTAATATTTTCTCATAAATCTTGTTGAAATGTGGTTTAGATGGTCTTAATACTTTGTTGAATTCATTGTAATTAATTCTTGATTTTTGGGAATTTTTCCGGCACTTAATCGGGGCTAAAACCCCATTTTTTTGACCCTCAGCAGAAGGGGTCGACCCCAGGGGTCGATCCCCCCTGGGCTGTGCCCAGCCACCTGCTCCCCCTGGGCTGTGCCCAGCCACCTGCATGGGTCGACCCCTGTAAAAACAGAACTTGTTTTGGTTCTGTTTGGCCCTCTGCTGCCCGAGGGTCGACCCCAGGGTCGACCCCTTCCGGTCGGGATTTACGAAAATGTTTAAAACCCATTGAAAACCCTATCAAACATTACCATACTACCCCCTATTAGTTTCTATTGTTATTAAGGTGTTTTTAACATGTATTAGGAGGGTTTTATGAGTCCTTTCCCCACCCCTTGAGTTGCATATATAAGAGTTACAAATTTGGGAGTCGATTAACCCTAATGCTGATTTGTTCATTCTCGTAGGTGAAGAAAAGGGGGAGAACGTGGTGGAACTCTTGCAAGGAGGAGATCATCTACTTCCGTGAAGATCTGGAGATCGTGGAAGAAGAAGAAAAGGAGTGGATCGAAGAGAGGATCAAGAGGACGTAAGAATCATCTTCATCCGGCTTCCCTCCAACTCGTGGTTCAAGGAACATCATCAACCGGCCTTGAAAAATAAAGGGGGACCACTTCTATGTCTTCTATCAGTTCTTTGTGATGTGTTCTATGATCTATATTTTGGGTTTGAGCATGCTTGAATATTTGTGTTTATTTTCTGAACATTAGAGATATTTGTGTGTGTGACTGTTTGTGTATACGGTGGTGTTTGATCGCCTACGTGCAATCGTGTTTGTGTCTTTGTGCTGCGGTTGTTGCAGCGTGTGTGTGTGTGTGTTTGTGATCCGGTCGTCGGATCGTGTGGGAGACTTCGTCTCCGTCTGTGTGTGTGTTGGGGCGTGTCCCCGTGTGTGTGCTGGCGTCGTCCCGTGTGTGTTTGGAGCGTCGTCTCCGTTTGGGGATTTATCCCCGAGTGAAGCCTCACCGGGTTTGGTGAGGGGTGGACGTAGGGAGTCCATCGTGGTCCCGAACCACCTTAAAAATCCCCGTGTCTTGTGATTTGATCTTTGTGTTTGTGTGCTTCGCTATCTTATCTGTTTATGCAATCGTGTGAGCTCGGTGAGATTGAGTGAATTAAGTTTAAATCTGTTTAGATTAAATTCCTCAATCTTATCAATCTTGTTAATTCCGCTGTGTGCTAGTTTATGTTTTTAATCGGTCATAGTTTATAATAGTAGGATCTATTCCCCCCCCTCTAGATCCGTGTTGTTGCACTACGAGACCCAACATGTATTTTAGATTTTGGACCCCCCAACCCAACTTATTTAATTTTAAACTAAGCGTATTTAGGGAATGCACTTCTGAGTGTTGGGCCCAAACCGAGTATCTGATTTGGATTACGTTACTTCTCACATGTCGCTTTTACCTCTCAGGTCGTGTTGGATCAATCGGCACGTCGATGAGACCGGTATTTTAGATTTTGGACCCCCCAACCCAATTTCTTATATGTATTTTAAACTAGCTGCGTTTGGCATTCAAATAGGGGGTGTATTATGACCTTGAAATCCCCACCCCCTAAAAGTCTCACCAAATGCACCCTTGTCACATCAGATTATTCAAAAGTCATAATCTAACTTTTTAGAGAGTGATAGGGTGAAAAGCCTCCACTTTCCATAATCTCCCAAAATCTCCTTTTCATTGGATTATTCTCACTCTAAAGGATTATGGAAAAAGTCATAATCCCATTGGGTTCTCAAACGATGCCTAAGTGCATTTAGAGAATGTGATTTTGAACGTCGGGCCCAAACTGGTATCCGATTTAGATTTCGTCATCTCTCACAAGTCACTTTTACCTCCCAGGTCGTGTTGGAATGATCGACATGCCGATCAAACCGGTATTTTAGATTTTGAATCCTCGAACCCAAATTCTTTAATTTTAAACAAAGTACATTTAGAGAATGCACTTCTAAGCGTCGGGCTCAAACCGGGCTTCCGATTTGATTCTGTCAGCTCTTATAAGTCACTTTTACCTCTCAGGTCGTGTTGGAATGATCTGCACGCCGATCATACTGGTATTTTAGATTTTGCACCCCCCCAGCCCAATTTCTTATCTGAATTGTTTTAAACAAAGTTTGCTTTGAAAACTAACTTAATTCTGAATTGAGTAATTTGAGCGCCAATCCCAAACCGGGTATCCGATTTTGATTCTGTCAGCTCTCACAAGTCACTCTCACCACCCATGTCGTGTTAAAACGATCGGCATGCCGATCAGGCCGATATTTTAGATTTTGGACCATCGAACCCCGAGTTATCTGAATTATTTTAAACAAAGTTAGCTTTGAAAACTAACTTTGTTCTAAATTGAGTAATTTAAGCACCGAGCTAATTTTGATTCCGTCAGCTCTCCCAAGTCACTCTCACCACCTAGGTCGCGTTGGAATGATCGGCACGCCGATCAGGCTAGTATTTTACTTTCTTAGTTATCTAAATTATTTTAAACAAAGTTAGCTTTGAAAACTAACTTAGATCTGAATTGAGTAATTTGTGCGCCGAGCCCAAACCGGGTATCTGATTCAGATTCCATAAGTCTCCCAAGTCACTCTCACCACCCAGGTCACGTTTGAATAATTGGCACATCAATTAGGCCAATACTTTACATTTTGGACTCCCGAGCCCCTAGTTATCTGAATTGTTTTAAACAAAGTTAGCTTTAAAAATTAACTTAGTTCTGAATTGAGTAATTTGAGCGTCGAGTCCAAACTAGGTATCCGATTTGGATTCCGTCAGCTCTCCCAAGTCATTCTCACCACCCAGGTTGCATTGGAATGATCAGCATGCCGATCAGGCCTATATTTTACATTTTGAACTCCCGAACCCCTAGTTATCTAAATTATTTTATGCAAAGTTAGCTTTGAAAACTAACTTTGTTCTGAATTGAGTAATTTAAGCGCCGAGAACAAACTGGATATCCGATTTGGATTCCGTCAGCTCTCCCAAGTCACTCTCACCACCCAGGTCACGTTGGAATAATCGGCATGCCGATCAGGCCAGTATTTATTTTGGACCCCCGAACCCATAGTTATCTGAATTGTTTTAAACAAAGTTAGCTTTGAAAACTAACTTAGATCTGAATTGAGTAATTTGAGCGTTGAGCCCAAACCGAGTATCCGATTTGGATTCCGTTAGCTCTCCCAAGTCTCTCTCACCACCCAGGTCGCGTTGGAATGATCGGTACCCTGACCAGGATAGTATTTTACATTTTGGATCCTCGAAACCCTAGTTATCTGAATTATTTTGAACTAAGTTAGTTTTCTGAATTGAGTAATTTTAACACCGAGCATAAACCAGATATCCAAATTGGATTCCGTCAGCTAAACAAAAATTACTCATTCTATCCCACATAAACCATCTTAACATGATGTATTCCTATATCAAAGATGGTCTGTGGGGAATGGATTATTTTTATTGTATATTTTTAATTTGAGTTATTTATTTGGGGTTTTATTCAAGCATGGGGCGTGCCAGTCACATTCGTGACAAATTTTATTACGTGCTCCGTTTGACTAATCAGACAAAGGTGTGTAATCGTGTCGGGACGTCATACCATAAAGGCTATGACGTTAGTTATATCCTTTCGAAAGAAGATAACACTTGATTAATCGCCAAGATAGAGAGCCGTCGGGGCTAAGCAAATATGCACAGATGCATGAGACAAAAAGTGTATTTTGTGCAATGCAAGATCTAAACATGCACTCAAGTACGCAATATGGTAACATCGACCTCTGATACATGGCAGAGGACTTAGATCCGGAGATCACCTCACGCTCAGTGAAAGCCTCTAGTCAGACTTAGTCTGAGCTTCCGCAAACCACCATTTGATATACCGGAGAGTCGGAACGGACAAGCACACGGTATGATAGATCGATACCTATGTATATTCGTGCCTATGTGTATACATTTGTACACACATGCAAATGTGCCCGGGTTGATTTCATTATTATCATTTTTTTGTTATGAGGTGGCCATGAGCCAGGTAAAGCGAGATAGTAGAAGATAAATGGGAGGAGGTGTCAGTTGACTGGCGAAGGTTAGAAGTCGACTTAGGGTATAGTGTTGTATCGACGCACACAAAAGGAGAGAGGGGATGAATAGTAAGGTGAGTTGGCACGATAGAGGGGAATTACTGGAGGTAAGCCGGTGGAGAAGAAAGAGAAGAAGGTGGAGAATCGGCGTGAGAAAGAGGAGGTGGCTCGGTGCATAAGGGTGAATCGGCGCAGAGAAAGGAGGGAGAGGAAGAGGAATTGGATCGGCGTGGAATGGGAGAGAGAGAAGGGGAGCAAAGTGAATTGGTGTGGGGGAGGGAATCTAGGCGCCGATTCACCTGCTCCTCACCCTCTTGGCCAGATCAGTGGCCGCCGATTCGAGCCGCCATGCCCTTCATCCTGGGAATTTTATTTGATCAAGGAAAGGGGTTAAAGGCTCACACAAGCCACCTAATTGACTATTATCTTCTACCTGAAGGAAAGGCTATTTTGTTATAGATGACACACATGAAAGGGATTGACCTAAACCATGTAAGCATGAACTGCATGACAGAGCAAAGGGGGAGGAGTCGACCCAGGGAGCTCGGGGTCGACTCAGAACCTTATTGCGTTGACCATGGAGGGCGGTGGAGTCGACTCGGCAACGAAAGAGACGCATGGGTCATCTGGGAAGGACATGGGTGTTGGCAATGGTGAATCTAGGGTCGACACAATGGCAACCAGAAAGGGAAAGGGCTGGCGCCCAGGGTGTTTGAAGTTGATCCAAGGGGCTCTTGAAGTCGACCCAACGTGACGTTGCATGAATTGGTGAAGGAAGATAAAGGCCCAAGTTGGCCCATAGCCTCCCAGATTTAAGGCATTATAATGTTTATTAAAATTGGTTTACTTGGACTTCAAATTATTAGGGAGAATTGGTGGCTTTATTATAGGTCAGAGTAACCAAAATGCCAGGGCTCTCGTGGCCTGTACTCCGACTCCTCACTTATCTGCTAAAATGAGACGAGCTCGACTGTCTGATCTTCGTGCGAGGTTCATACTCAAGCACGAGTTTAATACGACTCGGGGTGGAGCCGCACATCATTCCACATCATAAATTTCAAGAACAGCTTATTAGCACAAGATGCATATGTTATTATCATCATTTTTGTTATTCATTGATTTCCATTTCAATTGAATCAAAGAGAAGCAAACTAAGCGGAAAAGTCGGAACAGTGCTGGATGAATTTTGGCAGCATTTCCCCTTGTCCCGAAAGACTGAAAGGGGGAGAAACAGAGATCCACCCACGGAAGGATCCGAGATGGTCCCATTAATTGTCGGGTGAGCCGAGAGTGGCGACCCTGTGACCCGAATTGGATGTGGATGTTCCGAGGACCAGCCTACAAGGAGCTCCGACGATCCGTGGTCAACATCAAAAATTCTAAACCCTTGATTTATGATGTTGCCAAATGTGTGGCCATTACTGCTCGCCTTCCAATCAGGGTTTCCCAAGGACCATACTATGAGGAAGTAGATCCCTGGGAATCCTGAGCGATCGGGGAACTCGGTTATCGGAAAACAGTAGAATGCACATGCATCACGCATCAATATGATGATTCAAATAAAGGCATATACCCCCCCTTTTGGTCGTTGGATCCATGTTTACCAAAAATCAACGAGAAGCTCGGAAGACCACACTATTCCCCAGAGGCAAAGGCTCATAGGTTATGCTGTAGAGACTAGCAAACCATGAGTCAAGGAGGACGTAAAGAACTCGGCAAACGTACTGAACCTAGGCAGAAATAACATGTTGATCCAGGGGATAACAGGAACCATTTGTAGATCGCTACTCTGAGCGTACGTCATTGACCCTCGCACAGGGAAGATGCGCTAACTCGCATTCATGGTGCTCTCTGAAGATGAAATTCCCATACGCAATTCAACGAACAGAAACCATACCCATGTGTAACTAGCCCAGGAGCCAGGATGATTCAAAAAAAAGTGACTACACTATACAGATGAAAATGGGGTAGATTCTATATATTTAGGAAGAGAACCGAAGTCCTTACAACTCATAGAGATAAGTGAGAGAACGAACTGCCATTTCCACCATGGACTGTGTTGTACCTAAGCAGAGCACATTAGCAGGCATTCTTATTAAACCAGAGAGAAGGCGCGTTGGTGAGTTTGTAGAGAAGTAAAAAAAAAATGGATCCATGGGAGGCAGTAAAAAAAGGGGGGGGGGGAGATTGATGTCACCCATGAGGGCGTGGCCAGCAACCATTCGATTATGAACCCAGAGCATGAAATTGAAGCTACCCAGATATTCACAGGATCATGAACATGTAGGGTCAAGAAGGCCTCCTCACATCCAGGGATATTCTATTTGATCAGAAACGAACACAGATGTCGTGAACAAGAAAAGGGAAAGAAACGATATCTTGGATAATAATAAAATCCTGAAACATTGGATGTGCTCATTGATTTAGCACTCCCTCGGAGCATTTATTACAATTCTCAATGACTACGAACAGCATAACAGAAGGTAAACCATTATGCCCCGAAGAGCTCTTGCAACTTCACTAAACTCTAAAGCAAACCAGTTACATGGTGCGAGACGGAGAATCCCATGATTACAGATGAAGGGAGGAAGACATAGCAACAGATAAAAGAAAAGAAAAAAGAACTATTAGCCCCTTTTGGGGCTTTATTAACGGCAGTAACATACCTATATAATGAAAACAAAGTATCGGATTTCAATCGCTCAACAGTAGAAGAAGGGCTGGGACTGAACGGGGGTGGCTTCCCTATCCTCTACCTCTTCTCCCATGAGGCTTTCCTACCTTCGGTTGCCTTCTGATCTCTTTTTTTCTTCTCCTTGAGGTGGCATTTTATAGACAAATGAGGGGGACACGGGTGATTCGGCACGCACGGACGCGCGCTGGATCACCGGCCCGCCTTCCTCTTCTCACGCCGATTCAAGGCGCCCTCCGATTCAGGTGCCAAGCCGCCCCTTGCGCCGATTCATCTTGGCCAGGGCTCTTTGCACCTGTTCATGTGGTAGGAGGACCTACGCCGATCCACTGCGGCCAAGGCCCGCTGGTGTCAATTCACCATTATGTTGAGGGCCGCCGATTCACTCATTCTTTTGGCCCATTTGTTGACTTTAACCCATTTTGCCTCTTTTATTCTTCTTTTTCCTTCCTCCTTTCTTCTTCATTTATGAAAATAAGAAATAGAAAAAATAAAATGTTTAGTATCATTTTCTCTATGTCAACAGGGTCTTGTTACTTTGAATCTAAATTCTTGTATATTCATTGATTTTATAAGTCAAAATTCTGCCAAAATAAAAATATAACAAACACTCGCCTGAGGGGGCTGTGCCGTGGTTGTGGGTGCTCCACGAGGGAGAATTCCTGCCTGGGAGAGGAGGCCTGTGAGTGCCTGCAAGATGCGTACCTCCTGGCTCGACATCTCTGTCCTCATCTGCTGCTACAAATTAGACATCCCCGCTCGGACGATGTCTTTGACGTCGTTGGGAGAAGTACTGGGGCCGGGTGGGGGCGTACTAAAGGCACTGATACTAGTCGGGGCAGCACCTGAACTCGCACACGATGATATCACCGTGCTAGTCTCTAGGATCTGCCCAAAATCATATAGCCGACCTTTCTTCGGTACGCCAGCTGCTGCCACCGATGCCGTTGGATCTAACTCTAGCTACTGCGCGTCTCCCTCCCTCTGCTTCTTCGTCACATGTCTGCTATATGTTTCCTACAAATTGAATAAAAAAACTTATATATTTCATATGAATCAATCATATTTAAATGAAAAGAAAAACTTCCATATGTATATAAACTTATCGCTTCTGAGCGGGCTCTCTCTCTAACAAACTGATCCGTCCCCTTCTTTTTATGTGTTCTGTCGAGCACCTCTAGGAACGATGGAGCTCGATTGAGCTCCACGGCCTATTTTACAATTCATAGTAAAAAAATGTCATATATATGAATAAAATATAAGAAGATAAATTGAAACATTACTTACCATTTTTTTATGGGTCGTGAAATAGACGGACCCACTCGTATGCACATTTGCGTCTAGTTGTGACACCCTTTTTGCTGTGACTTTTTGGGACTTTCTATCCACTTGGGCTCGGCCCATTTGTCACAAACAACATCCCAATACTCCTTCCTCATCTAAAGAGGGCAGTGTTCCTTCCACAGCTGTTGGTCTTGACTCCCATCAGCTTTTTTTTAAGCCCTTACTCGGGCCTCATGTAATGTCTTTCGGTAATTTGTCTGCACAATAGCCTCCCAAACAAAACGAGCTGTCGCCGCGTCCTATCCACTCGTGAATTGATAAGTCCGTTGTAAATAAATTAAGTTATATGGGTTAGTATACTGTTCTGAATTGAGTTTGGGAAAGACGTGAATTAAATGATTAAATTACTTACTGTGAACATGTCGAACAATAAATCCCGGACATTGATTGAAAATTCTTTGAAAGACATTATCAGCCCGGGAACATGTGCAATTACTAGTCTCATAGAATGACGGACAGCCCCGACAGGTTCTAATTTATCACTGCAATTATAAATGCTAAAATTGTTGGCATTAGACAGTTGAAGGATAAATAATGAATATAATTCATAACCATATAAATTTACCCAGAGATCCAGCACGACAGACCTCCATCATGGGCCCCGCCTCCCTCGCCCTCTTGACGACTGTCGACATACTCTGTTGGCTAGGTGGAGGAGCCGACAGGGGCACTAGGGCCTGTAAGAATTAAATCACATAATCATAACATTTAATCAAATAATATTTGGCTATAAATTGAAAAAGGCATACCTGTAGTGGGAGGTGGTGGGGGTGTGCCCTGCACAACTGGTGGGACGGCATTGGGACCTGTAAGAATTAAATGTCATAAGCATAACATTAAATCAATGAATATTTTTCTATAAATTTAAATAGACATACCTGTAGCGAGAGGTGGTGGGGGTGTGCCTTGCATAGCTGGTGAGAGGGCACTGGGACCTGTAAGAAACAAATGTCATAAGCATAAAAGTAAAGAACATTTTTCTAGAAATTTAAATAGACATACCTGTGGCAAGAGGTGGTGGGGGTGTGCCCTGCACAACTGGTGGGAGGGCACTAGGACCTATAAGAATTAAATGTCATAAGCAAATGGAATATAATCAAATAATATTTTTCTAGAAATTAAAATATACATACCTGAAGCGGAAGGTGGTGGGGGTGTGCCCTGCACAACTGGTAGGAGGGCACTGGGACATGTAAGAATTGAATATCATAAACCAAACATATAATCAAAGAATATTATGCTATAAATTTAAATAGACATACCTGTAACGGGAGGTGGTGGGGGTGTGCCCTATACAACTGGTGGGAGGGCATTGGGACCTGCAAGAATTAAATATCATAAATAAAATATATAAACACACAACATTTCATTGCATCTTTAAAATAGACATACCTGTCAGCTGCAGTGGTGGCGGTGTGCCATGTGCAGCTGGTGAGCCGACACTCGGACCTGTAATAAATAAATCTTTTAAGTTGATATATAATAAATACACTTATATAGCTAAATATTTGAATAGATATACCTGTGCCCAAAGTAGACGCCAAAGAGGAGGGAGTAGAGTCCCTCCCACTGCCCTGTCTCCTCCCACTCCCACTACGACCTCCTCGGACCATCTCTTTATTAAGAATAGTAAAATTAATGCATATTAATGCACAATTATATAAGATTTACAAATCTCATTAAAAATTATACAAAAATATCCTACTAAATTATCAAATATTATCAATTTCCTCTTCAGATGCTGATGATATATCTAACTCAGCCTCATCTTCGTCATCCGTAATAGCCTCATCATATTCAAACTCTTCCTCTTCATTGGACTCCTCCTCCCCTATAACATCAACATTTTGCTCCGTCGAATCGACTTCTTCCATTTCACCTGCCGTACGTAATGACAGTGGCTCATCAGATTCGTCCAAATGAAGATGTGTGGAACTTATAGCGCCAACTTCGTCTGATCGAAAATATTTGGCAATGACATCCTCTGAGACAGTTTCACTCAGATTCAACTCATAAGTGGGAAAAAGTCTTACTTTAACCCTACAAACTATCCACCAATCTTTATTCTTGAATGATGAATAGCTTGAATAATACACTTGCTAGACTTGTGCGGCTAAAATGAATGATTCATATGTATTAAGTTTAGACCTATGTTTGACATCGACAATCCCATATGTTGTGTCATGTCGAACAGAATTAGGATCAAATCAATGACACTTAAATAGGAAAACATGATTGTCTTGTCCCAGATACTGCAATTCTATGACTTCCTCAAGAATACCATAGTAGTCCAATTCATTTTCATTGTATGCACTTCTCTTAACACATACACCATTGTTCATCGTAGACTTATTTTGTCATAATCCCTGGTGTGAAATTTGTATTCATTCACAATATATCCTGGATAGGCACGTGTAACTTTCGAGGGGCCATAACTTATCTCATGTACTCTTTCATCAGTAATAAGACCTTGTTCAACCAATATGTAAATCAGAGTAGTTAAAATATTAACATTTACCTCAACAGAAGTAAATAGAAACTTATATATTCAACGATCGACACTAGCTCGATATCTCATCCATCTGGTAAAAAACTTCTCACATTCTTTTCCAACCTCCATGTCCTGGATATTTGGATATTTTTGCACAAATTCTGAATCAAATTATCTGCAATATGAATACACTACCACCTTAAATGGCAAAAGAAGGATAAACAACTTATGTACATACGAAATGTGAGTTAAGAACTTACTCAACATAAGGTTCAATCTCAGTACAATTCAGAAGAATATATATCTTTGCGACGTACAACTCTTATCTTCGAGCGTGCGAGTCAAGCAACGTCTGAACACACATCTAGATGCTTAAATATAGAGAGCCGATCGGACGAATCATCAACTGTCCTATCACCATTACATGGAGGTTGAGTACGACGAATTTGAATCTCTGGCTCAATGTACATCGAACGGAAGTTCAAAAATTTTTCAATAATAAATGCCTCAGTAATTGAACATGAAGAGGGGTAATCTCGCGCTGCTCCTAAACTGTGAGATCCCAGAGGAATCTTTGGTTATGGTCACCACGCGTGTGTAATCTGCAAGAGGGGAAACAGGTCAGAGGTGCCCAGGGATGGAACCCAGGGGAAAACCCTCCGATGTCTAAGTGAGCAAATGTGATAGAGCACGGATGCGAAGAGAGGTGGTAGGAGAAAGAAAGGGCGCGAGATTATTCTCCACCAAGAGATGTGGTGGTTTTCTCTCAGGATGCTTGCTTAGCTTTTAGGAAGGCCTTCTTGGGATTTATATAGCAGTCCGTTTAACGTAAGAGTCCGGGGTACTGAGGGGATTTCGGGGAGGTTACGTCCTTATAGTGGGCTCTTTATGGCATAAGGACTATTGCTCTCCCTTATCCCTTGGAGTTCCCCGCTCATGTTGGGTGCATAACGGATGCTCAGATAAGCTTCCAACAGTCGGTCCGGGCTCAAGATGCTCGCTCGGAGTTCTCTCCCGAGCGATGGGGTGTACCTCGAATGGCCTTTGTTGGGTCCCAGCAGAGGCCTTCGTAACTGATCTGTCGCTCGGTCTTCCGGACCTGATGGTCACTTAGGAAGTGTTGATCCGAGTAAGTTTTGGGCTTAAAGTAAGTGGGCCCAGAACGGGGCTGTCACTTTGGGGAGATGGGCCTAGTTTGGTCAAATTGGACCTAGTTGGACCTTGCTCTTGGGCGGTAGATTTTCTCCCTCTCCACTTGTCCCCCTCCTACTCCCGAGCCAAGATTGGGCTCGAGTGAGGAGCGGTTATGGGGATGACGTTGGTGGCTCGGTTTGGGCGGGGAACTATCTCCGATAGGGGCCACTTAATGCGGCTGTCCTGGGAGTATGCCCGTAATGATGACTCGTTTGAGTCGATGCGAGGAGCCCCCATTTTGTGGTTCGGAATGTCGTGCCGTTTCCCGCCAAGCTTATGGGGAGATAAATATTGTGCGTGCTTGCATTCCATACCGCCGTTGTTTATGGTTTTCTCTCTTCATCGCACTTGTATTCCGGAAGGGCTCATGCGCCGTGAGGGTGATCAGGAAGAACAACGACTTACGGAGGCCTTTGTAGAGCTTGCGGAGATTACGGTGGCGGCGATTCGCCAGCTCCCACCTTATCCAGAACCGTCTGATTCGGCGCTCTTTTCCTCTTCTTCCTGTTCCTCTCATTCTTCCATGGCGGATCAGTGTCCCGTATCCGAGGTGCAGGAAGCCGAACGGGGTGCAGGGAGTTTGGTGCCGCAGCCTGAACACCCCATGTGCAGCGAGTTGGGCGAGGCCGAATTGAAGAGGATGGAAAAGCGTTATGAGCTATCGTGGAAGTATTTTTTCTCTCCGTCGCGGCCTCATGAATCTAGCTTGTCCTATCATTCGGTCCTCCTCTGTACTTTCCTCTTAGCTTGGAAGTGCGATTTCGTCTCCCCCTCCACCCCTTTGTCGTGCGGTTGCTTCAGTTTTACTGACTGGCTCCTGTCCAGTTGGTCTCCAACTCATACACTGTTATCTTTTCTTTCATCTTTCTCTGCCGCTCGTGTGGCCTTCACACTTCGTTGGAGCTTTTCAATTCTTTCTTTGTGTTGAAGGAGCAGACCCACGCGGGTAAGGGCTTCTTCTATCTTCAGGCGAGGAGGGGAAGGAGCTGCGTGTCCCTTTCTGCCAAAGATTCTTCTCACAAAGGGTGGAAGACCCAATTTTTTTGGGTGGGTTCATCCGTAGATGGCTCCCCCTGAGATTTCCCGACGGCAGTCAATTTCCATCCATCTATCCCTCTGAAGCAGGTGGCGGTTTTTTCGAAGCTGGAGGAGGAGATCAAGATTCTCCAGGAGAATTGCCGGTCGACCGCCGAGTTGATGACTGCGGACAACATCGAGGATTATCCTTCCTGCGCGGTGCCATCTCAAGGTAAGAACCCTAAGGCTCTGCGTCTCTACTTCTAGGTCGGGTTGGTAGACCTCTTTTTGACGATTTGGCTTCTATTGTTCAGATTCAAGGCGAACAAATGATGAGGAGGAACAACCGTTGGAGCAGGAGATCGCCGACCTGGAGGAGGCGCCTACTTTGAGTGAACCCCGAGCATCTAGGGGCCCTTCCGATGCCCGAGATAGGGGCAAGCAGGTGGTTCGGGGAGATGCCCCCGAGCGCCATGGGGCCAAACACAAGGACTCTGAGGAGCGGCTGCTGCTGTCCTCCATGAAGGCCTTGACCGCTGAGAAGAAGCGATTAAAGAAGGCGGGGCTCATACGCCTGTAGACACGCCAAAATTGACGCTATGTTGATCAAATCTCATGTCACTATGTTGACGCCCCAAAGTGAACTTCAATATATTCATAATATGAAGTTTTTCTATTTTTGTGTGGTTTTGTTTTGTTCTTGCATTTTGTGATTCGCGACCTGAAGAGGGGCGTGTTTTTAAAAGCGACCTTATCTAGGTCGTGTTAAAAAGAAAGGACGACCAAATGTCAGGGCGTCAATTCCTGGTATTATCCGGTTTCAAAATAAATTCAAAATAAATTCAAATTATTGATTAACATCCTTCCTCAGGGCGTGGTTTCAATTAACGCCTTCATCTCAGGCATGTTCTCATAATTTTCAAATGAAGTAAGTTTTATTGCCAAAATTTAATCCCAGAAGTGACGCCCTTGATCGTGGTCGTGTTTTGAGTAACGTCTTGATGTAGGTCATCAATTTGTGATTTGACGCCCTTCTGAAGGTCGTGTTTCACCTTTCCGTGTTCTGCTTAAACTCAACTTTCCTGGAGAGTTCCCTGCCTCCGTTGGTCTCCTTGCTTGAATTAGGAGTTAGAGTCCTGCCTTCTTTGATCATTGCCTATCCTTATCTTCCCAAATTTGAGCTTATCTTGGATTGAAATCCTATAAAAGGATGCTTTGGTCGATCTAGACAGAGGTTGACGGGTCAGAGAGTTCACAGGTTTACGGGTTACGAGTTCAGGGTTACAGAGCTTCATCTTCCTCCTGTGTGATCATTTAGAAAAGGCTCTGCTTCCTCTGCTTCCGATCAACCGCGTCCACCTTGTTTCCCTTTACTGTCGTCAGGGACAGCAGGGTTCTTTTTATTCTGTTGTGTTGTTTTGTCTTCATCAACCGATCATCATCACTGTGTTCTTCTTTTACCTTTGCATTAGTTTTATCACACATCTCCTCCCTCCCTAATTCTTCTTAGGGGTTTTAAAAACAACAAAAAAAGAGGTGCGCATGTTTTTATCCTCTTAATCATATTTTGTATTTGAGAGTTGATACTACACACTTTTGGCTGATCCACTTCTCTTGGCTTGTTTTATTGTCTTTTTTTTGCAAGGGTAATCAATAAAGAAAACCCCCCTTCATCGGCCGGCCGGTTGAAGGAGGAGGAGGAATTCACAATCCATCCCGCGTTCTATTTTCCACCAGGTATTCACGATCTTCTTTGTTTCTTCTTGAGGTAACCACTCTGGCGATCACCCTCCTTAGTAGCACCACGTGCTTCTTTTCCTTATTATTATATCATCTCCCCCTTATCTTTGTTATGCTTTCTCATATTTAAATCTCTTCTTCGTGTGTGGATTTATCACGATCTACAAATTGGCGATCACGGTGGGACATCCACTATTTTTCTTTTGATTACCATCTCCTATTGGCACCCACGTGTGCCCTTTCCTATTGGCATCCACGTGTGCCCTTTCTCCTTCGGCACCCACGTGTGCCCTTTCCCATTGGTACCCTCGGTACCCCTCCTTTTGTGCCCCACGGGCACCCTCCATCGTGCACGCTGCACACTCCCGGGATCAGCCAGTTTGTGATTGTTTGATTATTTTCCTGAATTAACGCCTCACCCAGAGGCACTTTTTCTTTTCACACCTTAGTTTAGGGCGTCTATTTTCTGTGATACGTCTTCCCATAAGGCGTCTTTTATCATATCTGCTGTCTTCTTGTTCTGTTTGATAATTCACGCCCTAACTTTGGGCGTCTTTTTATTTGCCAGCGCCTCACACCAAGGCGCGTGTTTCCTCGACCGTGTGCACCACAGGTATTTGACGCCCTTTCGTTGAGGCGTCCTTTCATATTACGCGCCTCACACCAAGGCGCGTGCTTTGCACTATCTGTGGGCCACCACAGTGATTCACGACAGCGACCCTGTCGTCTCTTTGGTTTATAGCGACCTGCCCCAGGTCGTCTCTTTTCTGCGTTTTTACAGAAACCTGCTTCCTGTTGCTGTCTGTGATTGTTGGATTGATTATTGCATTGCTTGCCTATATTGCTGTGATCTTATCATCTTATTTTTGCATATTGTGGCATTTGGTTGAGAGACCTCCTCTCTCTACACTAGGATTCCACACACCTCTCTTGGAATCGGGATGACCCTCCATTGAGCATTCCGTCTCTTTGGACCGGAAATCCCTTTTCCAAGACCTCCGTAAGTCCCCGCACCCATGGATTCCCTCACGGACGTCGGGCTGGTTGTACCCTTGAAGTACCCGGAGTATAGAGAACCTATCGTTAGTGAGGAGAGAGAAAGAATCTAGTTGACCCGGAGGTTACACTTGGATCAACTAGGTTTCACATTGCAAACAGAAGTGAACTATTCAACAATTTAATCCACTCTAATCTCAAGCATAACACTAAAATCTTGCGTTCATCTCAACTTGGTTGCATACACTTGCTTGGATTGATTTGTTTTGACTTGTTTGGATTGAGTGGTTGTTTGTTTGATACTGCCTTTATAAAGCCGTCTCTCCTCTTAAACATGAAACTCCGTTCAGGAAAAATCATCAATATGGCAGGCTACGGGTATTCTTATGATGATGAGGATGAGAATGTTTTTGGTCAATATGAGACCCCCCCAAGATTCCATCTATTATGAGGGAAATTACCCTCCTCCTCAGTCCCATCATCCTCAAATCCATGTGGTTGATACCACTCCTCAAGAGGTTGTGCCCTCTTCCCAAACTTTACCCTCCAACGCTTTGGGGAATTCTTCTCCATCCCTCAATGTCACAGATTTAATTAATGCTTTATCTCAGTTAGACGATTCCCAGAGGCAGGCTATTCAGGCCGCTTTGAAAGGGAAGTCTGTTCCCTCTTCATCCTCCAATCCCCCTCCGGCCGAGAGTGGCCATCACCCCACTAATGACCAAGCGGTCTTGCATAAATCTCCTTCCCGTCCACCAACGCCCGGTACGGCCATGCCGGCCCAATAGGCGAGCCACTCTGCGGTTAGGCACTAATTTCTCCAACCTCCCCGAATTTTACGGACGCCTATACCGCATTCTTTTATTCAAAACCCGGCCCCAGTCGAGTCTGACACTAATGTTCTACTGCTTCAGAAGTTGGCTAGCATGGAAGAGCAACTAAAGAAGGTCACTATGGCTAAGAATGCCCCGGAAATTTCGCTCCCTACATTGCCCGTCTTCCACTTACCACCATCTGAAATGCCGAACTTCCGGCGATATAATGGGACTGGTAATCCTTTTATTCATTTGAAGGACTTCAGGTACGAGACCTCCTTCTGGCAAGACAACAAGGCCTCTTTGGCCTATTTATTCAGGAGATCTCTGGAGGGGCCAGCCCTTGAATGGTTTTATTCACTGGATTCTGCTGATGCCGGCGACTTCGATATTGTTCAAAAGAAGTTCTTGCAAAAATACAGAGACCGGGTCGGACCATCCCTTTCGCTCACAGATCTAGTCGCGGAAAAGATGAAGCCCGAGGAGGACTTTATAATGTTTGCTGATAGATGGCGATCTATGGCCGAAAAGTTGAAAGATACACTGTCCGAACCGGAACAAGTCAAGATGATAATTTCCAATGCCACTCCTCAGTTCCGGCACATACTGGCCATGAACCGGTTAACCACCATGGAGGAGCTCTATGAAAGGGCTCGTTATATCCAGACGCAGATGAAGGATTCGCCCATTATGGGCATGTTTGAGCCGAAGTCACGGCTATTCAAGAAAACCACAACTGTCAACAACAGCGGGCCCACGACGGAGGGCACTATTGCAAATGAGCAGGTTGGCGTAGTTGGCCACCCCCATCAAGCTAACCCACGTCCTAACCTTCCTCCACCACAAAACCCCCATTTCAACTCCACTCCACAACGCCAATTCGCACCCCAACATTCCTTTGCTTCACCACCAAACCAAGCGCCCCGCGCTAACCCTCCAGCTCCGCAACAGTACCACCAGGTACCACCACCTACCAACTATGGCCAACAACAACAACGGAGACCACCACTTGGCCCCAAAAGGGACCACTACCCTCCATTACCAGAAAGTCTCCTGGATATTTTCAATGCCTTAATGGCCGCCAATTTGCTCATATTGCCAAGGGAAAGAACAACGTGGCCCGCTAATGTTGACACATCCCGTTACTGCGCTTTCCATCGTGCACCTGGTCATAACCTGGATCGTTGCTTCCACTTCAGAGATTACATTTATGACCTAAATGACCAAGGTGACATCAATTGGGATGAGATGAGACAATTTATCGCCACCATGAAAGAAAGAAGGTCTCCTCGACAGCAACAAGCTTAGCAGCCACAGCAACCAGCTCCACAGCAGCAACGACAAGCTCCAGCACCTCAGCACGATATGGGGATTGTCCACAATCCACTGCCGGAGCACCCGCCAAAACAGCACGTAAACCCTGTCACGTCTCTCTATGAGGTGGAGAGAGGGCAGGGATGGCATGAAGAAAACGCCTCTATCGGGGCACTTTATCATAATCAAAATCAACCTCCGCACCTCTTGCGCACCTCTTGCGCACCCCTTCTTCTTCTCCTACCCCTCAAGTGGGCCGATCTCTTCTGCGGCCCGTTAATTCACCTCCTACCGCCAATTCTCCAACGTTGCCGGTTCGCCCCCTTCTTACACGCTTACCACCTCCACAGCCTATGCCACAACAAAACCCATCCACCACCAACCCTTCGCCATTGCCATCTAGGCCACTCCTCATCCGTCCATCACCAACGCCCACTGCACCCGCCACCACTACTCCTTCACCGGCAAGGATCCCCCCACCATCGGTTCCGCCACCTTTTGTACCCAGAACCCTTCTCATTCCACCCCCCACCAATTCCCCCCGCATTCGGGTATCCCTTTCTACCTCTACGCCTCCTACCAGGGCACCAGCACCCTCTACAGGGATTCCCTCTGCGGGAACTCCCACTCCACCACTTCTTAACACCCACACACCTTCTTCTTCTTCTAATCCCCCTCCCACACTTGTCCCGACAGAGGCACGTCAAGGCGTGGCGCCGCTCCGCAGTGGACGGATGTTCCACCGTATTTTTCCACAGAGAGAGCTAGAGCCCGTGCAGGGGCCGCAAGAGCAAGAACAAGAACAAGAGTCAGTGCCAGGGACTCAGTATGATTTGCTAAAGCACTTGGACCGAACACCAGCAAGGATTTCAATCCTGGAATTAATTAAAAGGTCCACCACTCATCAGCTAGCTTTGAAAGAATATCTGCAAAAGGTGATGGTTAATGAGGACATTCCAGTTGAACAGATAGTCACGGTTTTAACGCCCGCTAGCAGTCAGCCGGCAATTACTTTCCATGAACATGAACTGGCGCCACTCCCAGCAAGAAAGTACGCTCTATGCATCACAGTTGACATTAATAAGGTGGCTGTTAAGCAATGTCTGGTGGACACTGGGGCATCCATCAATGTCTTGCCACCTAGCACCTTGAAGTTGTGCGGCATTCCGGAAAGCCAAATTCAGCCATCTACTATCACAGTCACTGCATATGATAACACGAAGAAACCTCCTATAGGCATGATTACGTTAAAAGTAAGTTTGGGTCCTGCCGCCATCACAGCAGATTTCCATAATCTGGATATGGATCCGACATTTAATGGCATTCTGGGACGCCCCTACATTCAGCAACTAGATGCGGTGCCCTCCACAAATCACCAATGCCTTAAATTCCCACACCAGGGCCGCATTATTAAAGTTACCAGTATGCCGATTCTGCCAGAGGAGGATATTCATGTGGCTTCATCAGTTCCATCCATGTGGCCGGCCAACAAGCCACTATTATCTGTGCTGGACGTCCCTTGTCCACGACCAATGCCAGAAAAAGTCACAACGGTTGCTATGATACCCCTGCCTCCCAAGGGGAAAAAGAAGAAAACAATGATGAACACCTCTGGCTGGAACATCTTAATGAAAATGGGGTATCAAAATGGCAAAGGTCTGGGTGCCAATTGTCAAGGCAGGATTAGGCCTGTTAAACCTCAGAAACTGATTACACGAGGTGGCCTAGGTTATAAAGGGCCAGGCAAAAACAAAGATGAACCATGGGCATTTATGACATCCACATTAAAAACAGATCACCAACCGCTCACTTGGACATTGAAGACACATTTTGTCACGGGTGGCTTTCAAAATAATGAGCAAACTACCATAATCACTTCCATATTAGACTGTCAGGATGTTCATGCTAGACAGTTTGCTCGTCATATTGCCCCGTTGGCCACATACAAAGCCCTGGAGTCCCTAAGGCCTGATAAAAGAAGGAAAATAGATGATCCAGAATATGACTGGTA
Organism: Amorphophallus konjac; assembly: GCA_022559845.1. NCBI lineage: Eukaryota > Viridiplantae > Streptophyta > Magnoliopsida > Alismatales > Araceae > Amorphophallus > Amorphophallus konjac. The sequence continues at coordinate 39,351,346 of CM040125.1, forward strand.
CAGGTGGTTCGATATGCAGGATATTACTATTTCTCTGAGTCACCTCTTTATGCCAACAGATCCGGAATGGCCGCCACTTATTCATGAATTGATTGAGATGCCAGCTGCAATTACAGATAAGAGGCAGCTACTACGTGACTACACTGATACTAGAGAGCCAGACGTTCCGTTTGAAGAAGGATTCACTGTGGACAGGCTGTGGGCCGGCCTCTTTTCTCTCACTTCCATGCATCCATCTGCGCTTGCTTCTCTATATTCTCATCGGTTTGGTCGCGTGCCAAGACCACCTCCAATTATAATCAATTTATCTCCAGATTCAATCCAAGCTTCTCTTACAATTCCTTCTTCGCTCCTCGAGCGATTTTCTAAACTCTCCATCACGCCCCCTCGCGGGCCATCACTATTCAATCTTTCTCTGATCTGGCAATTTCCACTCCTCCTGCTATCCTCCCTTCACACTGCTTTCTTCTTGAAACAGAAAATAAAAATGAAGATAAAAACAAAAATGAAAAAAAAATGCCAAATTCCCAAATTTCCAATCCTCCATTTCTGTTGAGGAGACCTCCTATTTCTCTTCTGAGTGCGTCCCGACCCAGGGGCCGCTCCTTCAAGATTCATTGCTAAATCTTTTCTCCCCCTCTGGTGAGGGGACTTCCTCTGTATTACCTCCTGTATCCACTTTTTCACCTCCTTCCCTTCTCTTTTTTGATCAAGCTAGTTGCTCCTCCTCATCTTCCGCTAACACTAAAATTCAAGGGGTAGATTCACATAAGAAATCCAAGGGTAAGCAGATTCCTCGTAGGTTTCTGTTGGAGTTAGCTATCAGATGCCAGGCTTGTTTAGCCCTTCCTGAATTTATAGAGAATCCAATCATCCTACCAGAGCTGGAATATGAGGATGCTGTTGTTTCTTATGAGGGTTTGGGTGTCTATGAGATTATGAATGACGAAGACCCTATTGAAGAGGGGGATGAAAGTTATGAAGAATATGAGGACGAGGCTGATGCTTTTGCTAGTGGCATAAGATGATTTGACGAACCGTCAGCCTCCGTAGAAGAGCCTACCAAAGAAATTAATTTGGGTACCGAGGAAGACCCTAGGATTGTCCTCATAAGCAAGAATTTACCGCCCTCCGAAGAGGAGGCGCTCGTTTTGGTCCTGCAAGAATACAAGGACACGTTCGCATGGAGTTATGAAGATATGCCTGGTTTAGACCCTGCGCTCGTTGAACATCGCCTAACACTTAAGCCAGGGTCTGTGCCGGTCAAGCAACGGTTGAGGCGTTTCCACCCTAATATGGCTTTAAAGATGAAAGAAGAGGTCGACTGATGTGGCACAGCCCAAAGACCACTAAATATGATAAGGTGACCCTAGGACTTAGACCCGCAAGCATACAAGCGCTCAATGATTCTCACAACGATGATTTCTGCTCACTCGGTTCACACGTTCACCCGGTGGGTCCGGGAGATGATGGTGAGGGTCCGAGGCGGGACCCAATTGTCCTAATGGACTTACAATGCTAAGGCTGACCTCCAATGGGCCTGGGAGTCCCAACTTTGTGGGTGGCTGGCCCGCAAGTCGGGGTGTGGGGTGGCACTCACTCACGGGCCGCGGTGGGCACGATATTGCTTAAAATGAATTCCGAGCACTCTCTTACCGTCCGACGGGCATTCAAGGCAATACTACATTTGCAGAAATGAAGCTACAAGGGTGTGATCAGAAGCTCACCTGATCGGTGTGAAGACACCGATCCCGTTCGGAGACGAGGGCGCGCCGGGAGGCGAGGGTATACACCCGATCGCCGCGGCGATGGAGCTTGACCTGAAAATGTGAAGAGGTACAGCACTACGCCCCTTGCAAGGGGGGGATCTTGGGGGTGGGGGTTAATGTATTACAACCAAAAATTACCTCCACGCAGGGAGGGGCCTTCAGCCGGCCAAGCGGGGAGGGGAACGAGCGAGATAGAGTCGACTTTCCGAGCTTTGCCGATTCTGCCTAGCTTCTGTAATTCTGGACAGAGGGCCGATGTCGATGCTGCCAATAATTCCACCGAACTTGGAATCTCATGAAACTTGCGCCAAAAGCTTGCTAACCAGAGAGGGGTGTGGCTTGAATTTTTTTGGACGACGTTCTGATCTGGGGGCTGACTGCTCTAGTGACTGGAAGATGGATGCAGCTCTGGTCTCTGGCCGAGCTCAGTCTGAAACAGCAGGTTGCAGAAGCTGTCACGATCGCTCCTGAGCTCCAAATTTGGCACCGCTAGACTCGTTGGAATCGTGGAGGAGTCTACTTTGCAGCAAAACAAACGGCGAAGTCTTCTGATGTTGGAGATGAGCTGGGTGTCCAGAGAAGTGGACGGTGGTCGGTGCAGACTGTGAGGAGGCAGACCGGCGTGGGTGTGGTAGAAAATTGGTATCTCTGGTTGTCGGATGCCGAACGGGGTTCCGCCTTCTGTTCCTGGACGCTGACAGGGGGAGGAAGAACTTTGTAGAAGACCTCGAAGACTGGTTCCTTCAAGGTTTGTCGTGGGAGAGTCTTCTCTGCCGCTCTGGCTCCTGGTCTGAGAGGTTCTGCGCAGTCGGGGAGGAACAGCCTTCACGGACGGCCACGAACTCGGAATTGAGTGATTCCACCTCGCCTGCGAAGAGCACAGGGAGGCCTTTCCAGAAAGTTAGGCCACGCCACCAGCAGAACCAGGATGCAGTCGTGAACGTCGCTGCAACAGAGTGCTAAACTGCAGGTCGGCCTGCTCACAAAGCTGGAGTGGAGAAGAGAGGAGGGGGTGAACTTGGCTTGAGGGGAGAGGAGGGGTGCGACCTAGGAAGCAAGGAGGGAAGGGGAGATTCGAATTTGGGCTTTGGAATGAGTTAATTCAGCCTTGGGAAGGTGGAGATATGCTTAGGGAAGTGAAAGGGGTAGGTGGTGGTTGGAGGGTGGGGTTTTGAGTGGTGGAACTTCCTTGGGACTAGGTGAGGATTAAAGAGGGGTTGTGGGAAGTTGTGGGGAGTTAATGGAGGTAGGTGGGGGTTGGAAGTGGTTGAGAGGGGAGGAGAGAGAGTGAATTTCAAAATTTAGAGAGAGGAGGAGAGAGAATGGAGAGATAATGAGAGAGAGAGAGATATTGAGAGAGTTTGAAAGGATTTTCTTCAATATTCATCAAAAGTTGAATACAAGAGGAGAGATGGGGCCTATATATAGGCAACCATTCTTTACATGACCAAAATACCCTTGACAATAAGATAAAAGACCGAGCATATCCTAGACTCAATCCTATGGCCCATAACTAAAGTAATAAGGCCCAATTAAACATAACAAGGGAAATGGACTAAAACCATATGACTCAATAAAGGAAAATACATAAGATAGGACTCAATAAAAAGAAAATACATAAAATGAAACTTGGGAAATGAAGATAACAAGTGTAGACCATGATCAATCCATATCAAGAGTGTGCAGGCGATCAAAGTTAGAGGGGTGTCGGGAGATGCCCTCATCATCGACAAGCTCCATAAGGCTAGATTTGTTAGAGTTGTCCTCTACCCCAATTGGGTGGCTAACATCGTCCCGGTTATGAAGAAAGATGGAAAAGTTCAGATTTGTATAGACTTCCGGGATCTCAACCGTGTGTGTCCCAAGGATGACTTCCCCTTCCCTCACACTGATGTTCTGATTGATAACACGGCAGGATTTGAGACTCTCCCTTTTATGGATGGCTTCTCAGGTTACAATCAAATTCGTCTGGCTGAAGAAGATCAAGAGAAGACATCATTCACTACACCATGGGGTACTTATTGTTATGTGGTCATGCCTTTTGGACTTAAGAATGCTGGAGCCACCTATCAGAGGGCTATGATGGCGATTTTTCACGACATGATTCATATCTATATCGAGGTGTATGTGGATGACCTGGTTGTGAAATCAAGGACAAGGATTGAACATCCTGGGGTTCTAGCTAAGGTCTTACAAAGATCACGAGAGTATCAGTTGAAGATGAACCCCAAGAAGTGTGTGTTTGGCGTTTCTTTAGAGAAGTTGCTTGGTTTCATTGTTAGCAAGAGGGGAATTGAAGTTGATCCCAACAAGGCAAAGGTCATTAGAGATATGCCTCCTCCCAAGAATTTGAAGGAAGTTCGAGGATTAATCGGGAGGTTGCAATTCATTCGCCGCTTCATCTCCCAACATTCACAAAGATGTAGGCCGTTTTACGAGCTTACTAAGCCGGGAGTCAAGTTTAATTGGGATGACAAGTGTCAGGCAGCCTTTGACGGATTGAAGGATTATTTGGCCAATCCTCCTGTCCTGAGGCCGCCGATTCCTGGCAAACCACTTATTCTCTATGTTTCTGTCCTGGATGACTCCGTAGGTGCTGTCTTGGCTCAAGTGGACGAAGAAGGGAAGGAGAGGGCAGCATACTATTTGTCTAAACTTCTTAACCCCTGTAAACAGAAGTATTCAGCCATGGAGAAAACTTGCGCTGCTTTAGTCTGGGTAGTTCAGAAGTTAAAACATTATTTCCTAGCTCACGAGGTTCACCTCATTGCTCGCATGAATCCGATTAAATTCCTCGTTGAAAAATCTGTCCTCACTGATCGATTAGCACACTGGCAAAGCTTCCTCTCTCAGTTTGATATCACTTACATTCAACAGAAAGCTATCAAAGGTTACGCCATTGCCGAACATCTTACTCACCACCCTCTACCTCATTTTGATCCTGTCAATTCGGAGTTTCCAGATGAAGAACTAATGTCCATTAATCAACCCCACGATCCTATGTGGACGTTACATTTTGATGGAGCTCTAAATTCCCAAGGAAGAGGGATCGGCATGGTTCTTTTAACACCAGAAGGGGTCACCATTCCATTTGCTGCTCGGCTCACTTTTCCCGCCACCAATAATATAGCTGAGTATGAAGCTCTTTTGGCCGGTCTTCAAACCGCTCATCGATATGGTGTCACCCATTTGAGGATTGTAGGGGACAGTCAGCTCATTCTGCGCCAGGTGTTGGTCAAATGTCGCACTATCAATCCTAAGCTCAAACCCTACCAGGAACTTGCTTCAGCTTATACCAAACTCTTCACCAAATTGATTTTCGTCCATGTTCCTCGTAGTCAGAATATCCTAGCTGACGCTCTTGCTTCTTTGGCCTCTGCTTTAGTCTTCCCTCCTGAGCGTGATTTTCATGTTCCCCTGATTCATCAGCGTGACACGCCAGCTATCAAGGATCATGCATTCCTCAATATTAGGGATAAGGTGCTTGAGAAGGACAAGCAGAAGGAATCCCTTAAAGGCAAAGAGGTCATGCTTTTAGACTGGGAAGAAGAATTGGCTGACGAAGAGAAGCCTTGGTATTATGAGATTGCCAGATATTGCAATGATCAGTCCTATCCCGAGGAAGCCACCGCAGAAGAAAAGAAAGTAATTAGAAGAGTGGCTCATCGTTATGTTTTGATTGGAGGTGTGCTCTATAGGAGAGGGCTCACCGGTGTTTTATTAAGATGCCTCGACGATGATGAATCATGGAAAGTTGTGGAAGAGGCACATTCTGGAGTGTGTGGTGGTCATGTGAATAGCCAGATGCTAGCTAGGAAGATCCTTAGGCTAGGTTTCTATTGGCCAACTCTAGAAGAGGATTGTTCCATCTATGTTCGAAGGTGTGTTAAGTGCGAACTGCACGCCGACAAGATTCATTCTCCTGCTTCTTCACTCCACCCTACATCCTCCCCATGGCCTTTCTCCATGTGGGCTTTTGATATCATTGGACCTCTTGGTGATTCGAACCTCCTGACCAAGCAAAAATCATTCATCCTCACGGCAACGGAGTACTTCACCAAGTGGGCGGAAGCAGAAGCTTACGTGGAGATCAAAGCGTCAACCGTCTGCAAGTTTATAATGAAGAACATCATCACGAGGTTCGGCATCCCAAGCACCATCGTCACCGACAATGGGCCTCAATAATTTATCTCTCAAGAAATCAAGGATCTCTGCAACAGGTATAACATTGCATTGTATCATTCTTCTCCCTATTATCCTCAAGGCAATGGCCAAGCAGAGGCAACTAACAAAACTTTGATAAAAATTGTCAAAAAGACGTGTGAGGCTAATAAATTTTCGGACTGGCTAGACAAGCTAGTTGAAGCTCTCTGGGCCTATCGAACTTCCATTCGTACCTCCACTGGGCAAACCCCTTTCGCCCTTACTTATGGAATGGAGGCGGTAGTCCCTTATGAGATTCTCATTCCCTCTCTACGAGTACAATTGGATAAGGAATTTTCTATTGATGAACGTCGTGATTCACTCCTCGCCCAATTGAAACTCCTAGATGAGAAGCGTCTGGTCGCCGCTGAGCATGTGCGCGTTTATCAAAACAGGCTCTCGCGTTTTTAACAAAAGAAAGTAATTGAGAGAAAATTCAAAATCGGTGAGATGGTAATCAAGAGAATTTTCGTAAAGCCGGGTGGCCCTCGCTCAAAACTCTAACCCAATTGGGAAGGACCATTTGTTATAAAAGACGTTTTTCCAGGCAATGCTTATAAATTGATTAATGCTGAAGGAGAAGAGTTAACTCACCCTTGGAATGGTTTGTATCTTAAGAAATACTACCGTTGATTTAAAATCCAAACAAAATGAAAATTATTTCAAAAATCCAAAACAAAGTGGAATATTTCCAAAAAAACCAAAAAAAATAGAAATTCCAAAAAGCAAACAAAAAAAATAGAAGAGATCAAAATTGGTGCCATGGCACACGAAGGATCAAGGTCCGAAAGGTCAAAATTCAGAATTCATTCATCAGTCTTGCTAACTTAAAAGGGGGTTGACTCCCGCACACACTACATGCTTTATTCTTGAACTCAAGCAGTGCAAAATCCGATGGAAAGTCAAAAACTTAACTAAAAGTGAAAGACAATACCCGTTCTTTTCTTCTTCGGCCCATAAGGGAGGAAGGGAGACCTTGAGGTAGACACGCCAAGCCTATCCGCCGCCCTAGTAGGTGGAAGTCAGGGCCCAAAAGGGAGCAAATGCCATAAAAGTCCAAGTACAATTAGGTTTTTATTCATCAATGTAAATCAATTCCAAAGTGAAAGTCAAGTTATGAAAAGAAAAGCATGTCAAGAGGGCAAAGTCCCCGCAAGGAAAACCTTGGGCGTATGCGTGCAATATAAAAGAGGCAAAAAGATAACAAATTTTCCTACGCCAAAGACCGAACCCCAACAGGCATAGGGTAGGGGAGGTAACTTTACCTTGAGCATCTCAGAATGCCTTATGGGCTTCCCTTATATTTTCTTCCATCCTTTCTATGTGGTAAGTCACGGACTGTCAGGATGGTCAAGACGGACTAAACAAATTGCACTGTGCGAAATCTCAAATACAAGTCAACTATGACCACGTCCACTCCTTTTTAATTACTCAAGAAAGGTTAATGAATTTTAGATGGTGACCGTGTAGGACCCGTGGTCTTGATAGCCTTGTCAACCCTTTTTTTTGCAGAATAATTCAATTAACGCCTTTGGCTAAGGCGCTTTGTATAGAATTAACGTCCTAGATTAGGTCGTCTCTTTCAGAATAACGTCTCTGATCTGGTCATTACTTTTTCAAAAATCAGATTTCCTTTTCAAATGCACGCCGTCTTATAGGGCGTCTTTATGCGAACCACGACCTACTCTAAGGCGCATTTTTCAGCAAAAATAACAAAAAAAAAATTTGAGTAAAAAGAGAAAAAATGCATTTCTTCACGATGTATGCTTGCATTTCTGCATGGGCATCTTTTATTTATGGTTCGCATATGCGTGCTTGCATGATGCATCTCCCCGCTATCAGTTATTTTATTTTGCCTTATTTGATTAAAGGCTTGGCCCCTTGACCCCTCATTAAGGTCAGAATATTGCTACCCCTTGCTTATTGGGCAAGGGGCCAAGTCGAACAAATGAATTAACCTGTTTGTTCAAAGTGTGGATTACAGTTGCAGGTACAGGGCACAGTAAAGCAAACACGAAGAACGTGGAAAGAGGAAGGTACACAAACACAAGGCCACAACTACACAAAGTGCTCGGGTAACAAAGAAATCTCAATCTTATATATATATATACACCATGAATGTCTATCATGTACAAGTGTGAGGGTGGAGGAGTACAAGTAAGTCCCTCAGCTCTCGCCTCCACCCTCCTCTCTCCTACTCTCAACCTCCTCCTCGCCGTCCCGAGCTGGCGCTGGTGGAGGAGGCATGGGCCCCCGTGAAGAAGCTGGAACCCGAACCTGACCCCCTGCCTCGCTCCTCTCTCGGAGGGAAGAGCCCGCCACAAAAGTGGAGCTGGTGAAGGAGTATCCCGCAGCTCGTGCTCGCTCGCGCCCTCGCTGGAGACGCTCCTCAGACACTCGTAGCCGCTCCTGAGAAAGGATCAACTGGGTCCTCGAGTCTGCCAGCTCTCGCTCGCGTGCTGCTACCTACTCCTGGTATCGAGCACGCTCCGCCTGGTACTCCTCCCGCTCACGAGCACGCTCCTCGCGCTCCCGGGCACGCTCCCATCGCTCCAGCTCAAGAGCCACCCGCAGCTCGGCCAAGTCCTGAGGCAGCTCCTCTCGTCGCCTCAGGGACCTCTCTAGCTCTGAGATCCGCTGATCACGGATTGCCAACTCGGTACGTACCGCCTGAAGCTGAGTCATCTGCAAACAAGTAAGCAAATCATCAATTCCACAATTAAATGCAATGATCTGGCAATACAAGCAATACATGATTTAAACCACTCACCTGTGTGCTCGTCGCGCGGAAGCCCTCATCAACGCAGGTAAGAGCGGCTCGAAGCTCCTCAGTCTGTAAAATGGATTTTCATCAGTGCACAATTATATAATCAATATTTAAATGAGGATCTGTGTTTTGGAATTTACCCGTGAAGCGAGATCGCGGTCTGCTGCCTCGGCTCGTGCGATCGCTCCGGCTAGCTGCCCTACCAGTGCAGTCACCTCTGCACTGGGCCCTCTCGAGCTGGAGGCCTCTCCTGGGTCTCTCCTCACTGCTCCCTGCTGGGCACGCTGCATTCATTGAGATCGTCAGTGGCTAATCATCAGTAACTCAACAAAAAAAGATATACACATGCATATAGGAATAATTTAAACACTCACCAGGGTCTCTAGGTCAGCCCGTGTGGCGGCCAGCTGGTCCTCCAGGCTGTGTAGGTGGGCCTGGGCATCCATCGCCGCTATGTCCCACGCATCCTGCATTCATTACATATTAGTCACATGATAGAAAGCATTTGCATTTAATTTAGAAATAATTGCATTCATACATACCCCTAAGACCCTCATCTGCGGTCGGCCGGCATGAACCTCCCAGTAGCGCCGGAGGTACTCGGAGCTGTCAGTCGCCCGGGTGGTGACTCTGGTCCCGCCTCGCTGCCAGTCGGCGTACTGCTCCTCAAACCGCACCCTCTAGTCGGTCACCTTCGTACGACCGCGCGTCTTCTTCCCGATGCCCCGCGGCTCGCCTACCTCTACCCACTCCTGGTGAAGGTCCAGTGTCCTCATCACCAACCTAAGCCGTAATGGCTCGATCTCGCTCAGGCAGTGAACCCAAAGCTCACGCTCAAAACGATGACGACCCGCTACGACCCACGGCTGGCCCTCGTCCGTCATCCCCTCATAGGGTCTCCACTGAACCTGCATTCATAAACATACATGTCATCATTTCATCATCATAATAAATTCAAAATAAATGCAAAAGAAAGATGCATAACATTCATTCATACCAGCGAGGGAGGGAAGTCACGGAACTCTCTCCGCAGCACCCACAACTCGTAGCCGAGTGGGGCTCCAAACACTATCGGCAGCCAGCGCCGTGCTAGAGGGAAAGCTCTCTCACCTCCAGGCCGTGGGTCAGCGCGCCCCATCGGCATGTATAGATGGCTCCAAACCTGCATCCATGCATCATATTAGTGAAGAATTCACCAGCATAAAAGAAAAGAAAAATGAAAAATGCATACCTGAAGAAAAGGTGAGAAGCCACTGACGGTCGTCACTCGACCTATCCCCGTGGACAGGTCGGCCATCATGTGCGCCAGCAGCGCCGCTCCCCAGGCATAGCTGCCAACTGCCTCCAAGTCCTCGAGTATCCCTAGGAATCGGCAGTTGATGACGTCGCCCTTCGTCCCGAGCAATAGCCTCCCAAGTAGCAGTAGCAGGAACCTCCTCAGGTCTCGGTCCGCTCTCTCTCTGTCGACCGGGTCCTAGCAGTAGACTGCCCTAGCCCCATCTATCAACCTCTGCGAGAACTGCTCTAAGGTCTCCCCGGACCTGTGCCTAGCATTCCCTAACCCCATCACTGTAGTAAGGTCGGTGCGGAAGATAGTCCTACACTCGCTGGGTGTCTCATAGACCATCTCTAGCCCTAGCAGCCTCTGGGCGAACTCAGTGTAGTTAGGGTAGGTAATCCCGCTCGCAGCCTCACCGTCTACCCTCAACCCGGTGATCCTAGCCACATCCTCTAGGGTGGGAATCATGTGCCCCCATGGCATCAAGAATGCCCGGCTAGTCCTGTCCCATCTCTCCCGTAGAACCTGGATAAGTGGTAGGTCTGGCCTAACTGGCTCTATGCTAAGGAAGGCCCCAAACCCCATAGCATCTACCCTCGCTCTCTGAAACTCGGGGAGGCCGTAGTATGCTGCCCGGACCATAACCCAGGAGATCCGTGTCCTCATCAATCCCTGCATGTAAAGAAAAGAATTTTCACTTAATTATTTTGATTATTCATGCTGAATCTCATTTTGATTGCCTTGGATTATATTGGTGTTTGATTTTAATTCACGACCATCCTCAGGTCGTGGTTCGTTGAATTAGCGCCCCTAAGGAGGGCGTGGTTCTAAATGTGCTTTGAATTTGCGACCTGTCCTAGGTCGCTGTTCATCTGAGAAACGCCTCTGTGTTGGGCGTGGTTCTATGGTTAATTTCTGAATTCCTAAAAAATATTTCAAGTCACGCCCTTGGGTGGGGCGTTTTCCAAAATGGGTCCGTTAATTAATCAGGAATTAATGAATGGACGACCTCTGGTTTGGTCGTCTGTTGTTGAATTAACGCCCTGGGAGGTGGGCGTTGTTTTCAAGTTTTTTAGAAAATAAAATAAAAATAATGGCATGCGAAACAAATTCATGGAAAAATATTTGAAATAATTAAAGCATGGGAATTAGTGGAAATTAACAGCATGATATGAATTTAAATGGGCGACATGAGGCAGGGCGTGTTCTCATGGGGTTAATTTTTTTTTCAGGGAAATAATTTAATTAACGCCCTTGGGTTGGGCGTGTCTTTTTAAAACGTGACGCCCCTGAGGGCGCCTTCTTTCTGGGTTGCAGGGTTTATACCCGAGGGCTATGGAAATGGCATAAAAATGAAATTAAAATAAAAAAAATGGGAATTGGGTTGAGGGCCTACCTTCTTGTGTTTGGGTTCTTGTGGCTGAGGCCGTGGCTGCCTAGGCCGTCGGAGCTGGCCGGCACGGGGAGGAACCGCCGCCGTGGGCGGTGGCTCATCGCCATCTTCTTCTTCTCCTTCTTCACCGTCCTCGCCTTCTTCTCCCTCTTCATTTTCTCCCTCTTCTCCGGCATCATCTTCATCTCCTTCGTTGGCCTCTTGGCCTTCTTCAGCTTCGTCGCCGGCCGCCACCACCGGTGCGTCTTCAATCGCCGCCACGGCGTCTTCCTCCTCGGCATGGGCATCATCGCCCAGGTCAACAACTTCTGGGGCGGCCACCCTCTGCCGCTTCAAGCCTCCGCCGGCCATAGCTTAGGGCTAGGGTGTAGAAGGGAGAGAGATAGAGAGAGAGAATGAGAGAGATTGGGGGAGGGGGTTCTCGGTTAGGGTTGCAGAAGAAAGAGAGAAAGAGGGGAAATGGACGGAGGAAGAAGAAGAAAGGAGGGAAAGTTAAGTTGAACGGTCAAAAAGAATTCACGACTTAAGGAAGGCCGCGTCTTGTGGAATCAACGACTGACATAAAGGCGTTTCTTAATAATAGGCGACATTTCTTAAGGCGTTATTTTTGTTTGCATGGGGAATGATAACCGTCGTCAGACGCATTTAATGGCAATTGATTGATTTGATGGGAATAATCATTACTATTTTTTGAGTAGCGACTACGATTGAGGCGTTATTTATATGAAACGTGGCTGTCCTGAAGGCGTTACTTTTGGAATCTCAATGAATATATTTTGGAATATGAATCGTATTAACGCCTTGCATTAGGACGTTTTTCAGTTAACGCCCATTGGTGAAGGCGTCAAATTTGTGAACTGGAATGTTGAAGACGACCTGTGGTGAAGGCGTCCTTTTATGAATTCACGACATTGCCTGAGTCGTTATTTGCAACAGAATTAGAATGTTAGAAGAGTTGATCAGAAACACAGTAAGATGGCTCAATAAAGGAAATATCATTGAGTTATTGGAAGGAAAAGATTACAATGCTTAATGAGTCATTTTGGGCCTCATTTTTCTAAGAGCTATTACATTAGATTTCCATTCATCTCTGTCTTCATTCAAGCTTTCTACAGGTTGATGAGCCTTGTTGATTTTCCACAAAGCTTGAATAGTTGTGCATTCTTCTCCATCTTCGTTGCTGCCAAGGTCCCGTCTCTTGATAGGAGGGAGGTGTGATGGGTCCTCGAATACTTGCCGTGGAAGCCCGAGTTGAAGGAGGCATCGGTATGAATTGTACAAGATGAATTCTGAAGCGCCTATGAGACGAAGGTCTGTCCCGTGAGAAAATCTTGCACGGAGCTCTTGAGTCTTGAGTATTCCCGGGGCGCAAGTGAAGAGATTCTTTGGCATTACTTTGAGGTGCTCTCTCTATTCCGCTCTCTTTTTGATTTGAGGAATCCGGTTCGTCACTCTATTGCTTATCCCAAGTGAACCGGTCATATAAGAGAGTGAGCATTTTGAGAAGATTCTCGAGGATTGTTGGGCTTCATCACATGGATCGAACTTGAAGTGGAAATCAACCCAACTAGAGAGTGCTAGCATGCATCCGTAGATGGGCCTTCCCATCGCCGCCGAGGTAAGCCCGCTATAGAGATAGGCTAGAATAGCCGGTCCCATTCTATCTCCTTCCCATAGGCTCACTACGGCGCTTAACTGTGCCTCTTCTAGAAAGTCCTCCGTGGATGGGAATAGGAGTGCTCCTGCCAAGCACACCACGAAGGCCTTTACTACCCGCTCTATCTCTTCATCTTCTTTGGCTTGATCCGCTCTCTTGTACACCCATGAGGCGAGCTTTAGAAGATTGATTCCTTTAGTGGCTTTGATTTGATTCACTAGGTTGGGGCTAGATATCAAGCTTGTTAATAGCTCGTGAGAGGCAATTGGTTTTGGCATGATGGCCACCTTTTCTTCATCTCCTTGCTTCGTTCTCTTTAAGCCTAAGATTATCTCCAATTCTTCTAATAAGATCGTGGCTTCAAAAGTAGAGAAGAGAAAGGTATGGGTGGAAGGATGCCATATCTCTACAAGAGCCCCTATAGCTGCCCAGTCAAGATGAATCTGATCATAATGTTTGGCATGGGTGACTAGACCCAGAAGATGCCATCTTGTTAAATAGACTCTCATATCTGAAGAAAATTTGGAGAGTATGAGAGGGAGCCACTTGATTTTTGTGAATCTCCTTGCTCCTGGGACATTTGGGAAGTCCTATGGAAGAAAGAAAGGAAGAACAATGCAGAGAAAGAAGAATGAATATGCATACAGAAGAGAATACAATGTTTCAGTGAAGACAAGAAAAGACAAGAACAGAAGGATTTTCTCTCTACCTGGTTCATAGAAATTCTACTGCTAATATGCCCGTTAATATCGGTCAACCTGGGAGTTGAGGACTTGGACCTCTTAATCGCCCTCTCCATCTTCGATTTACAGAAGAAGCTCTGACGTTTGCGATGCCTGCAGAAGAACAGACATAAGAAGTAGCAGCAGAACAGAGCTCGAAGGTTGCTTTGATTGATTGGAATTGCCTTTCCTTTATAGGAGTCTGGGGAGTCTTAAGGCCGTTCGGAGTTAGCAAGTTGATTGCCATTAGGACTGGGTTTAGTTTGCGAATCGGAAACGGAAGTTCATGCCTAATTAACGCCTTCTGTTAGGGCGTCAATTGTTGAATTGACGACCTGACTGAGGTCATGTTTTGTGTAACGTCCTTTCCAGGGTCGTTTTCTTCTTGAACCCTTGGTGCATTTAACGCCTCAGTGAAAGGCGTGTTCATCGTTTTGACGCCCTCTTTATAAGGCGCCTTCCATGTTTTGACGACGTTTGATGCAGGCGTGAATTTGTGAACTCATGAATTTCCTTCCTTACATGCTTTGATGAACTTAAGTGCTATTATTTCGTTAGAATTTTTATCTTATTAAGCACTTATGATCATGTCATGCTTTGAATTGAGGATTATTTATATTGAAATTTTGAGAGAACTAATGAACTTTTGAGTGCAGAAAATTGCAGGTTTTCGAGATGTCCGGATTAATGTGGAGGTAACATCATGTTGTTCTTGTAAGCATTATTACTATATGGTATCTACGCTATTATAGCATATCAAGGACCTTGTGGTTCTGATGAACCTGGAATTTGAGTTCCCCTTCATCAAAAATGGTGATAGTTCCAGGAAAGTCTTGATCATACGGATAGGCCGTTGAGTCATTAAAGGTCTGGGACGATAGTTCCACTTTTTTGAGTTGATGCGTGGACAAACGGGCTTCGGCCTAGTGTCAGCTTAGAGATCTGGATTCTTGACCAAATCTAGATGGCTTAGCAATATTATCCTTGATTATTTTCTATCTTTTAGTTTGTTTTATCTTTTCTTTTTGCCCAGCATGCATCATGTAGGACTTTGAATTTCATGCTGAAAATCTTCATATTATGGTTGTAATGAAGGTCACTCGCTCTTAATTGAGTTGACATGAGATATTCCATTCCAAATTGAGTACTTTATTCTCTTTGAAGCCGCTCAGGCTGATTACTTGAAAATGTCCCTTTGCTGGGTTTCCATCTCAATTCCCTTTATTTTTCTGCAAATCCACCTTGGTTGTAGCACGTCCACGTTGGCTGGTAACCGCTCTCCAATGGTGTCTCCTTATCGTGCCATGCGCACATTTTTACTTGCTTAGTTTAATCTCCTTTATCCAGCAAATTGATACTTCCTTGGAATCACCCGGAGTTGTTTCGCTCAGAATCTTGGAAAGATTTCCAATGCTTAGTGTCTGAGGCGTGTCACATCACACCTTGGTATCTACTAATCAGTTCGCTCCACTTCATTCCGTTTGTTGCACTCTCACTTCCATTTCGTATCACTCCCCTGCAAAGCAGACGCCAAGGCGGGGCAGCTGTAGACACACCAAAATTGACGCTATGTTGATCAAATCTCATGTCACTATGTTGACGCCCCAAAGTGAACTTCAATATATTCATAATATGAAGTTTTTCTATTTTTGTGTGGTTTTGTTTTGTTCTTGCATTTTGTGATTCGCGACCTGAAGAGGGGCGTGTTTTTAAAAGTGACCTTATCTAGGGCGTGTTAAAAAGAAAGGACGACCAAATGCCAGGGCGTCAATTCCTGGTATTATCCGGTTTCAAAATAAATTCAAAATAAATTCAAATTATTGATTAACGTCCTTCCTCAGGGCGTGATTTCAATTAACGCCTTCATCTCAGGCGTGTTCTCATAATTTTCAAATGAAGTAAGTTTTATTGCCAAAATTTAATCCCAGAAGTGACGCCCTTGATCGTGGTCGTGTTTTGAGTAACGTCTTGATGTAGGTCATCAATTTGTGATTTGACGCCCTTCTGAAGGTCGTGTTTCACCTTTCCGTGTTCTGCTTAAACTCAACTTTCCTGGAGAGTTCCCTGCCTCCGTTGGTCTCCTTGCTTGAATTAGGAGTTAGAGTCCTGCCTTCTTTGATCATTGCCTATCTTATCTTCCTAAATTTGAGCTTATCTTGGATTGAAATCCTATAAAAGGATGCTCTGGTCGATCTAGACAGAGGTTGACGGGTCAGAGAGTTCACAGGTTTACGGGTTACGAGTTCAGGGTTACAGAGCTTCATCTTCCTCCTGTGCGATCGTTTAGAAAAGGCTCTGCTTCCTCTGCTTCCTCTGCTTCCGATCAACCGCGTCCACCTTATTTCCCTTTACTATCGTCAGGGACAGCATGGTTCTTTTTATTCTGTTGTGTTGTTTTGTCTTCATCAACCGATCATCATCACTGTGTTCTTCTTTTACCTTTGCATTAGTTTTATCACACATCTCCTCCCTCCCTAATTCTTCTTAGGGGTTTTAAAAACAACAAAAAAGAGGTGCGCATGTTTTTATCCTCTTCATCATATTTTCTATTTGAGAGTTGATACTACACACTTTTGGCTGATCCACTTCTCTTGGCTTGTTTTATTGTCTTTTTTTTGCAAGGGTAATCAATAAAGAAAAACCCCCTTCATCTGCCGCCCGGTTGAAGGAGGAGGAGGAATTCACAATCCATCTCGCGTTCTATTTTCCACCAGGTATTCGCGATCTTCTTTGTTTCTTCTTGAGGTAACCCCTCTGGCGATCACCCTCCTTAGTAGCACCATGTGCTTCTTTTCCTTATTATTATATCATCTCCCCCTTATTTTTGTTATGCTTTCTCATATTTAAATCTCTTCTTCTTGTGTGGATTTATCACGATCTACAACGCCCAACTGAGAAGCGGGTCCGACCGACCGAGGAGCCTTCAACCGAGGAGATCTGTCGTCCAAATCCTCCATCCATTGAGCCAGAGATGGCTGCTGTTGGCGGGGGAGCCATTACCGAGCATGCCAGACCGCAGACAGAGGTGATAACCTCCGAATTCCTGGCCGAGGTCAGTGGGGCGCAGGACGAGGCAACATCCCATCCCGTGCCGATCGTTGTCATCCCGAAAGTGGGGGCGCTCGGGGGGGATGCCCTGGTCCCGAGCCTTCCAGAAATGACTCTCCCTCCTCCGGCTGGTGTCTCCACGGTTCGGGCTTCTCTATATCAACGGTGCCGATCCTTGGTGCCTTCGTTGAGTCGGGAAGAAATCAGACGCGGTCCTCCCTCTTTGCTCTTCGAGAGGGTTATGGAGGGCGGCTTGATCATGGCCCAGCTGGGGGATGAGATAACCAATTTCTTTGCTCGGCTGGACAGTGAAGAGAGATCCCTTTCTCGGGTCCGCGCTGAGTCTGATCAGAGGATCGGTCAATTGACTTCCGAGCTCGAGGTCTCTCGGCGGGTGGTGGCCTCGCTCTAAGCTCAGACTTGGTCGAGCCAAGAGGAGGCTCGGATTCTGGCCGAGCAGCTGGCCCAGGCTCGCTATATGGCCGACCTAAAGAGCAAACTCCTAGAAGAGGAGCGTCAGTCTCAGGTCAAGCGCTACGTGCAGTGGTGGGCCGACTGAGAGGAGCTCAACAACCAGGTCCGTGGGGCTGAGCGAGCGCAGGGGGAAGCCGAGGTCGCGCGGATCGAGGTTGAGGTGAAGTTGTCCGAGATCGAGATGAAGTTACTCGTGAAGTCCCGTGATCAATGACACCTAAGAGGGGGGGTGAATTGGGTGATAACAAATTTTAAGAAAACTTTAACAGATTTGAAGTTTGTATGAAGAAATAGCAATCAACAAATTAGATCTGATGCAGAGCAAAACAGATCTTATCAAAATCACCACTACAATAGCTCTTTGGTACTAGGCAGAGTTTGCTAATCTGAAGATTCTCCCACGCAAGGTGTTATCTTCCTGACAAGACTGACCTTGTCAGTTCGAACCTAACTTTTGATATACCAGAGATCTATTAGAGAGTGATCGATTAATTTAGATATAAACGAAGAAATCAACTGATGCAATATGTGAACATGCTAGAACAGAATTGGAGGTAGAAGATAAGGAATAAACTACACAAGAGACAGCAATTTTTAGGTGGTTCGGATGCAACAACGGTAACCTACGTCCACCCCTCACAGACTGTGAGGATTCACACACTATCTTGTAAAGGATTACAAGATCAAACCACACATACACACACTCGTGAGGAGTTCGGAACTCCCACGAAGGTGCACAAGCACCGAATTACACATGAATGTGAAGAAGAAGAACCACACAAACACACACACGGATCTGCGTAGATCCACACACACAAGTGTTTAGATATTACAAGGACACACACTTCAAGCTCAATTAGAAATAGAAGGAGAAACACAAAATGAGAACTTCAGATTTAGGCTCCCCTTAGTGGATGAAGAGGATGTTGGATGAAGCTTGCTCCTCAGCTTGATCTCCACTTGAATGGCTTGCAGATGATCTTGAGAACCTTGCTCTTGGATGAAGAACTCTTGGATGCAGCACTGTTCACGGAGCTACTATAGCAGCACTCTTTCTCCCTTGGTAGCACCCTTTGATTTCTCTTTTGTAATTAAGGTTTCTTTCCCCCAAGAGATGTTTTTATATAACTTGGATGGTCAAGGACAAGCCAAGACATAGATCCACAATTCCAGGGATGTCTGGAGACTTTTGGGATTAAAAAACCATTGATAGATGCTTCAGCCTCGTAGAGAAAAATAAGTCAACAATGGAGGCTTCGAAGCTGGCGGTCGACCGGTCATAGGGGGGCGGTCAACCGGAATTTTATAGAGATTGAGCCTTTCAACGCTGGGAAAACTGGTCGACTGGCACTTGACCGACGGTCGACCACTAGCTGGAAAACCTGCACTTTTAAAAGAGTTAGCCAATAAATCATAATCTGTGAACAAATTATCTTATGACCACATCCTGTTCCAATCACTATGAGTTGGTTGAACTTATCCTGGGCATTTCTTGAAACATGGTAGATTTAGGCATTTACTTGATTAAGGATGGCTTTGAGAGTGGTTTAAGCAAGTTATTACTTAGGTTGTAATACCGGGGTTTTGTCATCATCAAAATCATCTGGAGAAACTCAACAATCTCCCCCTTTTTGATGATGACAAAACTCTAGATTACAAGCGCATTGGCATGCCTTTTAGCAAATTTGGAGATAAGCAAAGCCGATAATCCACAAGGTGAATAAAACAATAATTCTTTTCTTTAGGTGAGGCACCACAAACCATTCTTCACCTTATTTGCCAAATAGAGAGGAAATGAGAAACAGGAGCCAAACAATTGAGATCAAATATCAATTGCATTCATTTCATCATTTCATTACAGGGTACATTAATGCTTGAGAGAATGCAAGACTCTAGACAAATGCAATAAAGCAAATGCAGAACTGAGGACACAAGGACCCCTCACAAATGATCATGCATACAGACATACGAACATGCATACATAGAATATATAAGACATGCACTAACTACTTCTCCCCCTTTGACATCATCAAAAGAGGGGATAGGATAATCGAACAGGAGACCCAAAAGACAAAAGACCCAAGGACACAGATTAGAGGTAGAAAACCAAAGAACAACCTCATTGGCCATCTGCAGGTGGCTGGGCGTCTGGTGGAGGAAGAGGCACATGGCCAAGGCGCTGCCGAATATCTGCAAGTAGGTGGTCTTGATGCTGAAGGCGGTGCTGGATATGGGCAAGGGTTTGATCCCTATCATAGTTACGGCGCTGCACGTTCAAGAGAACGTGGTTCATAGCATGAAAAGTCTCACGTGAATCTTCATGGCTCTGGGTGAGGGTGGTCATGTTGGTTGAGAGAGTGTGCATTTGAGTGGATAAGGAGTCCAAAGCTGTGGAGAAAGAATCTGGCTGATGTGGCAAAGATTCCAGCATGGTGCCCATGGTTGCTATATTATCCCCAAAGGTAGAAAGTTGTTCCCCAAAGGCATCCATCTGAGTTTCTAGTCCAGTAAAACGCCTGTCAAAAGTCTCATAGTCTACTCAAGAGTGTTGTCTGGCCCCCTGAGTAGAAGACTCTCCATGATAGTACTATGGTGGAGGAGGCATCTCCGGATCCATGTGATGAGGTGAAGGTGGAGGAGGCTGGTCCTCAGCCTGAACTAGAGGGGGTAGTTCCCCTGGATCCTCCTGCTGATCCTGTTCTTGTTCTCCTTCATTGACTACATCTTCCCCATAAATGGGCACATCACGACAAAGCTCACCATCCGGACCCCAATAATATCCCATATCTATGAAAATCTTATGCTCATTATATATATCATCTTGTCGAACATAAATGAACTATTCATCTGCCAAATTGATCCCAGCATAGATGAATATGCCGGTCAACTGTGAAGCATAGGGCAAGGATCTCCGCAAATTTGTTCGGCAGGTTCCAATCAGAGTCGTCATGAGGCGACCCATGTTGACTTGAATCCCATTCATAACATTGTAAAATAGAAACCTGTGAACTTCTGTTACTTCATTTCTACTGCCACTCTTTAGATAAATGAGGGAGGTAAACATATGGTGCAATATACGCTGCAATGGTGGAAATTGATTTGCATTCAATATGATTAAATCGCTGACACCATGCACGTAATCACAACTGGTCATTGCAAGAAAAGTTTCCTCAACAGCACCATGACCAAAAACCATGTCGGCTCCTCTAGTCGAAACTCCTAAGGCACGCTCAAACAAATTCGGAGTAATATGAAACTCAACACCTTGAACAACTATATAGAATTCCTCATTTCTTTCGACCAAATTTCCATAGAACTACTGCACTAGATTGGGGTAATATCGGGTATATCTAGTGACAAAATCAATCCAACTGGGTTGAATCTCAAAGACAGCACATAAATCGGGCAAAATCTCGTTCACCTCATTGAAGTCGACCAAACGAGGGTCGATAATAGGACGGGGAGGCAACCGAGGTGCACGACAAGGTGCAGGTGCTTACTGTGGTTGAGGAGCCGGGGCCTCTCATCTCAGACCACTAGCTTCCCCTTTGGCAGAACGCCGAGAGCTCCGTCTAGGCGGCATCCCGAACTAGAAAACTCGATGGAAACCCTTGAAAAGATGACTCTCGTCTTGGGGTAAGAAGTTGAACCAAATGACACTCCAAGGGCTTGCAATAGCCTTCTCCACAACCTGGAACCCTAGGAAGAGCTTCACACTCGCACGAACGGCCGCGGAGATTTCGTCCCGAAATGGCGATGAACCGATCGGATCTTGTGTGGGTTGAAGGGGGATGAGGTTTTTGGGCTTGAAAGGTGGAGTTTGGGCGTTCTAGGGTTAGGGAAATATGTTGGAGAGAGAATGGGGATGTTAGAATGAGAGAATGGGGTTTTGAACCCCTTAAAAGATGGTCCAGTTGAGGGTTCAGCTGGGCCGGTTCGTCGGTGTCGGTCGACCGGACCGGGCTGGCGGTGGACCGAAATGGTCGACCTAGCTCAAAATTTAATTTTTTAATTTTTTTAATTTTTTAATTTTTGTTTCTTTTTCTTTTTTTTTGATATGAGCAGCATCATCCGACCTTCTAGGTTGAACCATCAACAAGGAATAATGATAGGGATGACTTGATAGGAGAAGAGATGGAAGATTGAGAACAATCTCTAGCTCCCCCTCAGAAAGTGCCTTAGTTCCAAAGCCATTAGGTCCACATTTATTTAATCACGAAAAATTTGTCCTCAGAAAAATTTCAAGGGGGGCTGTATATATAAATACAATCAAGCGTGCAGGGGTGAAATAACACTCAAGGTATTAAAAGTAAATGCATACAATATGCATGATAATCTACCCTTAATGCAAATGAGTTTCTATATGTTCAACTTTTGACCTAAGTGCAAACCTAGGTATGTATGCTCTCACCCTTGCACATGCCAAGCTCTCTTCTTATTTTGTTGAATTGTTCCTGGTTTAAGGGTTTTGTGATGATATCGACTAGATGATTGTGTGTGTCAATGAAATTCAATTCAAAGACCCCTTTTTCTACATGATCTCTTAGAAAATGATGCCGAATATCAATATGCTTTGTCCAAGAATGTTGAACAGGATTGTAGACACGCCAAAATCGATGCTACGTTGAGTAAATCTCATGCCACCGTGTGACGCCCCAAAGTGGACTTCAATATTGGCTTAAATATGAAGTTTTTCTAATTTCTCCATATTTAATTGTGATTTCTTGGCTTTTTACTTTAAAAATTAAAATTAACGCCTGTGGGGAGGGCGTCATTTAATTGATGACCTAATTAGGGGCGTTTTTCTTAAATAAATGACTGTCCAAACGGTCATCGATTCCTGGATTTTACAAATTCTAACAAAAATAAAACTCAAGGTAATTGACGTCCTATTGAGGGGTGTTGATTATTTAACGCCCGTTCAAACAGGCGTCATTTGATAATTTTAAATAAGGAAAGTCCTTTATTTCTATAATTAAATTCAGAAATTGATGACTGTGTGAATGTCGTCATTTCAATTGATGCCCCTAGCTAGGTCGTCATTTTCACTTCCGTCTCCCTTTCGCCTGCTTCTTTCCAGTAGTAAACCTTTCCCCATTTTGCACCTTGTGTTCGATTGGGAAGAGGGTTCCTTATTGAGGATTCATTGCCTTGTTTTAATCCCATTAAGGCAAGGATTTTTGGCCCTATAAATACCACCTTGAATCCCTCACGCGCGAGAGAGAACGCCAAAGAAGAGAAGAGAGAAGAGGAGAAGAACCAAAAAAGAAAGTTAACAATAGCTAACAACTGAGAGAGTTTTTTTTACAGAAAGAGAGAGTCTCTTCCTTTCGTTTGCAGGAACTCCTTCCAAGGGCATTCCTCCATGGGTGATTCTTCTCCAGGCGGTGTTCTCCCTCCACCAGTAGCTGTTCTTCATCCTGCTACAGTCGCTGAAGCTCTTCCTCTCCCTTTACTGCTGCACACACAGTAGAGAGGGCATTTTCTCTTTGTTATTTTAGTTGTCATCATATTATCATCACATGCACTCTTTCTTTCTAGCTCTCTGCTAGAAATGTTCTCAGTACATCGAGTATCTTGCTTTGCATACCATTGCATTTATTATACCCAACCTTGTTACTCCTCTTAGGGGTTTTAAAACCAAAACACACAAGGTGTGTGTCCATGCTTAATTTGATTGATTTCTATACTTCTAGAGCATTGATACTACACATCTTTGGCTAATCCATATCTTAATTTTGTGTGTTTATGCAAGGGTAATCAAGCTATAAACCCCCTTCATCGGCCGTCCGATAGAAGGAGGAAGGAAGAACCCCCAATCTCACCCGCTCAAAACAAGGTACATGCGATCACTCCTTTGATATTTTGAGGTAACCCCTCTGGCGATCACCCCCCTTAGAGCATCCCATGCTCAACCCCTTTCTTTTTCATATCCACATGTTTTAGTTTAGTTTCTTTTTATCCCTAATAATAATTAATCATCTTTTTTATCATTCAATTCTCTCTCTTTTAAAAATGTGTATGTGACACGTTCACATATTGGCGATCACGGTGGGACTCTTTTTGTTTTAATTTGATTACCCCTCCCTTTGGCGCCCTCGTGTGCCCCTCCCTTTGGCGCCCTCGCGTGCCCCTCCTTCGTGCTCCACGTAGCACACTCCTTTTGTGCACCACGTGCACACCTCCCACTGGATTAGCCAATTTGCATAGTATCCATATGATTTTTATTAGAAAATAAATTGATTTTTGTCTGTCATCAGGGTTAACGGTTCTCTGGAACTGAATAACGCCCTTCATACCGCCGTCATTTCCACATACAGCGACCGTTCGAACAGGCACTGTTTCCATTTTTTATTGCGAGCATTTTCATCATTTTATAATTAACGCCCCTCACAGAGGCGTCATTTCCAAATCTAACGCCTCACACCAAGGCGTCATATTTCTAATTACTGCATTTTGACGCCCCTCCCAGAGGCGTCTTTTACTGGTACAACGCCTTGCTGAAAGGCGTTATTTTGATTATCGTTGCGTTTATTCACATTTTAAGTTCGACTACTGCTATCTGACGCCCCTGTGCACAGGCGCCATTTCCACAGGCAGTGCCTCACTTTAAGGCACTATTTTATTTTGATTGCTATCTGTTTGCACTGTTCACAGTAACTAGCGACTGACACTCAATCGCCTCTTGTTGATATAGCGACCTTATCCAGGTCGTCATTTTTTGTTCTGTGCCCACAGAACCCCGTTTACTGCTGTTCATTCATTTGATTGATTTTGATATCACCTGCTTGATATTGCCTGTATTAGGCTGCATTTAGGGCATTCGGTTTGGGAGACCTCCTCTCCCCATACTTTTAGGAGTCACACCCCCCTCTTGGTGAAGGAAGGACCCTCCTTTGAGCATTCCATCTCATTGGACCGGAAATTCCTAAACCAAGTCTCCGTAAGTCCCCGCACCCGTGGATTCCCTCACGGACGCTGGGCAGGTTGTACCATTGAAGCACCCGGAGTATAGTTGACCCATACGTTGGTGAGGAGAGAGGAAGAACCTAGATACCCGGAGATTATACCCAAATTTTCAACCAGGACCCACATTCAAAAGAGAGATCTTATTATAAAATTCACCTTAATCTTTAAAAAAAACCTTAAAACTTTGGGCTCATTACAACTTGAGTGTTTATTTTGATATCTCTTGGGTATAGTTGTTTGTTGGAAACCTATTTCTTCTTCCTTAAGCATGAAACTCCGTTCAGGTAAAATCATCAAAATGGCCAACTATGGATATACCTATGATGGTTATGAGGAGGGTCACTCTGACCCGTTTTATGAGGTTCCCTCTCAGGATCCTACCTACCACGAGGGAAACTATATTTCTTCTCCCACTCAAGTCCACATGGTGGACACCACTTCTCTGGAGGTTGAGCCTTCTTCCCAAGCTCAACCTACCACTCAAAATACTTTAGGGGACGTTTCCCCTTCTTTCAACTTCACGAAGTTCTCAAAGTTCATGCTCACCTAGATGATTCCCAGCGCCAGGCGGCCCAAGCCGCTTTAAAGGGAAACTCTGTCCCGTCATCTTCTAACCCTCCCCAGGCCATGGGTGGCCACTCTGCTAGTTCTCCCAACGACCAGGCGGTCGCACCTAGGGTGCCCTCGCGCCCACCAACTCCTGTTATGACTACGCTGACCCAACCGGCAAGTCACTCCATTGCTAGGCCTCAACAACCTCCTATTCCTCAAATTTTGAGAAGGCCTATGACGAACCAATACTCTTTTCGTCCGGACCCAGCCGAGTCCGATAACCACACTATACTCCTCCAAAGGATGGCTAGTATGGAGGAGCAGCTCAAGAAGGTCACTGCATCCAAGGTCGCTCCCGAAATTATGCTTCCCACTCTGCCAGTTTTTCACCTACCCCCGTCTGAAATGCCGAATTTTTGATGATACAATGGAACGGGTAATCCGCACATCCACTTGAAAGACTTCTTATATGAGGCATCATTCTGGCAAGATAACAAGACTTCTCTGGTTTATCTCTTTAGGCGGTCTTTAGATGGCCCGGCACTAGAATGGTTTTAATCCCTGGAGCCGACGGATGTCGGTGATTTTGATGTAGTTCAACGAAAGTTTCTGCAGAAGTACAAGGACCGTGTGGGTCCCTCTTTGTCTGTTACTGATCTGGTTGTTGAAAAGATGAAGCCCGAGGAGGACTTCATTTTGTTTGCTGATAGGTGGAGAGCTATGGCCGAGAAGTTAAAGGACACACTATCAGAAACGGAGCAAGTGAAGATGATTATATCAAACTCCACTCCGTAGTTCCGTCATATTTTAGCCATGAACAAGTTGAGTACTATGGAAGAGCTCTACGAAAGAGCTAGATACATACAAACACAGATGAAAGATTCACCTATTATGGGCATGTTTGAGCCAAGACCAAAGGTAATAAAGAGGAACGTTAATGTCGGCAATACTGGGGCGACCACTGAAGGCACTGTTATTAATGAGCAGGTGAGCGCGTTCGGTAATTCCACACCTTTCCGCCACCCTCCAAACCAAGGGCCACCACCACAACAGCCCACCTTCCAAAACCAAGTCCACCAGCCAAATAATAACCTTCCTCAGACCCTACGGCCTCTTCCACCTCCTCAACAGCATCAACCTGCACAGTACCACCAAATGCCCCCGCCAGTCAATTATGCACAGCAACAACTGCAACAACCAAGAAGACCATTGGGTCCCCAAAGAGCACAATACCGTCCCTTACCCGAAAGCCTATTAGATATTTTCAATGCCCTCATGGCCGCCAACCTGCTCACCTTGCCTAAAGAAAGAACGATATGGCCGCAACATGTAGACACCTCCCGGTATTGCGTCTTCCATCGGCAGCCGGGGCACAACATCGATCATTGTTTTCACTTCAAGGATTACATACATGATATGAATGATCAAGGTGATATTGATTGGGATGAGATGAGGAGGGTTATTGCTACTCTAAAGGCTCAAAGACCTCCTCGGCAACCATCGGCTCAGTAGCACCCGCAACAAGGTCAGCAACAACAAGTTCCCCAGCAACAGCAGATTCCTACACCCCAGCCAAATATGGGGATTGTCAATAATCCGCTACCGGAGCACCTGGTTCAAAATCAACAAGTAAACCTTGTCACCTCAATCCATGAAGTGGAGAGAGGGTAGGTTTGGCATAAGAAAAATGCCTCTGTCGGGGCCATTAATCAAAACTCCAGTCAACTGCAACCACCACAATTGCTAAGGAGGCTTCAGCCTGTACCCCCTTCCCAAATGCCACGCCCCCTTATACATTCCAGCACTCCAGGGCCATTCAACCCTAACCCTACTCCTTCACGGTCTCTTCTTTTACGCCAACCCACGAATTCTCCTTCACCCCAAAATCCTCCACCAAATAGACCTCCCCTTATCGCCCCTCGTCGACAACCGTCACCCCTCTTGTTTCGCCACAATCTATACCATCCGCCACCATCATGCTTCCAAGGCCCCTTCTTGTCACTCGATCCCCATCACCACCTTTCGATAATCCTCAGCCGGTTAGGCCTCTTATAAGAACCCCTTCTCCAGCTAATCATGCACCAGCACCCAACACGCCCTACACCATTCCCTCTACCTCCTCTACCCCTTCATCCACTCTAAGCCCGACAGAGGCTCCGAAAACAATGGTGCTCCGTAGTGGATGGATGTTCCATCGAGTGTTTCCCCAGGGGGAGCAAGAGCCGATACAAGAACAAGGAGAACAGGAACAAGAGTCTTCACCGGGCACGGAGTATGACTTACTAAAGCATTTGGACAGAACACCGGCCCGAATTTCTATTCTGGAATTGATCAAAAGATCTACTACACATCAGCAGGCTTTGAAGCAATATCTACAGAAAGTAATGGTAAACGAAGATATCCCAGTTGAACAGGTCACTACAATCTTAAGTCCAGCCAGCAATCAACCGGCCATCACTTTCTACGAATATGAATTGGCTCCGCAGCTATCCAGAAAATATGCACTGTGCATTACTATTGACATTAACAAGGTGGCAGTGAAACAATGTTTGGTGGATACTGGGGCATCCATTAATGTTTTGCCACCAAGTACCTTGAAAATGTGTGGCATTCCGGAGAGTCAAATCTGGCCATCTACAATCACTGTCATAGCCTATGATAACACCAAGAAGCCGCCTTTAGGTATGATCACTTTAAAAGTTGATTTGGGTCCAGTCTCAGTCACAGCAGATTTCCATATTCTAGACATGGACCCGACATTCAATGGCATTTTGGGTCGCCCTTACATTCAAGAGCTTGATGCTGTGCCTTCCACGAATCATCAATGCATAAAATTTCCGCACAAAGGGCGCATTATTAAAGTCACTAGTATGCCCATTTTGCCGACAGAAGATATACATTCCGCAACATCAGTGCCTTCTATGTGGCCTTCCAATAGGCCTTTGCTCTCAGTTTTGGATGTTGCCGATCTGCGGCAAGACTTGGTAAGGCCGTCTCCTTCAACCCCTCCTACCAATCAAATGCCACCATAGCCATCCAAAGGCAAGAAGAAAAAAGGTTTGATGAACACGCCAGGATGGAACATTCTGATGAAAATGGGGTATAGAACTGGTAAAGGCCTGGGTGTTAATCTTCAGGGGAGAGTCAAGCCCGTCAGGCATCAAAAGATGATTCCCCGAGGTGGCCTAGGGTACAAAGGGCCAAGCAAAGACAAAAATGAGCCATGGGCCGTTATGACTTCCACTCTCAAGATAGATCGGCAGCCCCTTATATGGACCCTACAAACACACTTCATGAAAGGAGGCACTCATAATGATGAGCAAACAAAGCTAGTCACTTCCATGATGGATTGTCAAGATGTACATGCACGGCAGTTTGCTCGTCACATAGCCCACTGGTTACATACAAAGCACTGGAGTCTTTACGGCCAGATAAAAGAAGAAAGATGGACGACCCCAAATGTGACTGGTATAGATGGTTCGACATGAACGATATCACTATTGCTCTAAGCCGATTGTTTATGCCAACTGATCCGGAATGGCCGCCACTAATTCATGAATTAATCGAAAAGCCAGCAGTGATCACGGACAAGAGGCAGCTTCTAAGCAATTACACAGATACCGGGGAGCCTGATGTGCCATTCGAAAAAGGCTTCAACGTGGATAGGCTGTGGGCCGGTCTCTTCTCTATTAAATCCATTCATCCAACGATTGTTGTCCGCTTGTTTAATCAAATATTTTGCTCAGATATCCCTAGACCACCCGCGGTCTTAATAACGTTTTCACCAAATTCACTTCAAGTTTCTCCTCCGATTCCTCCCTTGCTCCTCGAGCAATTCTCTAAACTCTCCATCACACCCCCGCGTGGGTCATCTTTCGTCAATCTGTCACTCTCAACACCACCCCCTATTCCTCCCTCTCATTGCCTTCTTCTTGAAAATGAAAACGAAAAAAAAAATGCCAAAATTCAAACTTTCCAATCTTTCATCTCCATTGAGGAGACCTCCTATCTTCTTCCTGAGTGTGTCCCGACCCAGGGGCCGCTCTTCCAAGATTCATTAGGGAACCTTCTCTACCCCTCCGGTGAGGGGTCTTCATCTGTATCTCCTTCTGTACCCAGCTTTTCCTCACCTCCTTCATCTTTGTCAAATTCTAGTGATCAGGCTAGTTGCTCTTACTCTTCTAATTTTAAGACTCATGGGGTAGCTTCGCATAAGAGATCCAAGGGTAAACAGATTCCCCGTAGATTCTTGTTAGAGTTAGCCATCAGATGCCAAGCTTGTCTAGCCATTCCCGAGTTTGTGGAGAATCCAATTATCCTGCCAGAAGCTGAATATTAAGATACTTGTATTTTTAATGAGGGTTTTGGTGTTTATGAGATAATGAATGATGAAGACCCTATTGAAGAGGGGGATGAAGGTTACAAAGAATATGTGGACGAGGCTGATGCTTTTGCCAGTGGCATGAGAAGATTCGATGAGCCATCAGCCTCAGTAGAAGAGCCTACCAAAGAAATAAATCTGGGTACTGAGAAAGACCCTAGGATTGTCCTCATTAGTAAGAACTTACCGCCCTCCGAAGAGGAGGCGCTTATTTTGGTTCTTCAAGAATATAAGGACACGTTCGCATGGAGTTATGAAGATATGCCGGGACTAGACCTTGCGCTTGTTGAGCATCGACTTACGCTTAAGCCAGGGTCCATTCCGGTCAAACAGCGGTTCAGACGTTTCCACCCTAATATGGCATTAAAAATGAAAGAAGAGGTCGATAAGCTTCATAAGGCTAGATTCGTTAGAGTTTTCCTCTATCCCAATTGGGTGGCTAACATCGTCCCAGTCATGAAAAAAGATGGAAAGGTGCGGATTTGTATAGACTTTCGGGACCTCAACCACGCGTGTCCAAAAGATGACTTCCCCCTCCCTCATATTGATGTCTTGATTGACAATACGGTAGGATATGAGACTCTCTCCTTTATGGATGGCTTTTCAGGTTACAATCAGATTCGTCTGGCTGAGGAGGATCAAGAGAAAGCATCGTTCACTACACCATGGGGAACTTATTGCTATGTAGTCAAGCCCTTTGGACTTAAGAATGCTGGAGCCACCTATCAAAGAGCTATGATGGCAATTTTTCATGATATGATCCACATTTATATAGAGGTGTACGTTGACGACTTGGTAGTAAAATCAAGAACAAGGATTGAGCATCCCGGGGTTTTAACCAAAGTCTTGCAAAGAGCGCGGGAGTATCAGCTAAAAATGAATCCCAAGAAGTGCGTGTTTGGTGTTTCCTCAGAGAAGTTGCTTGGGTTCATCGTAAGTAAGAGGGGTATCGAGATTGATCCCAACAAGGCGAAGGCCATAAGGAAAATGCCTCATCCCAGGAATTTGAAAGAAGTCCGAGGGTTGATCGGGAGGTTGCAATTCATTCGCCGATTTGTCTCCCAGCATTCACAAAGATGTAGGCCGTTCTACGAGCTTACTAAGCCGAGAGTCAAGTTTATTTGGGATGACAAATGTCAGGCAGCTTTTGACGGATTGAAGGATTATCTCTCAACGCCAGTTCCAGAGAAACCACTTGTTCTCTACATTTCCGTCCTGGATGACTCTGTAGGCACTGTCCTAGCCCAAGTTGACGAAGAAGGAAAAGAAAGGGCAGCCTACTACTTGTCAAAGCTTCTCAACCCCTGTGAGCAGAGGTACTCAGCTATAGAAAAGACTTGTGATGCCTTAGTCTGGGTAGTTTAGAAACTGAAGCATTATTTCTTAGCTCACGAAATTCATCTCATTGCCCGTATGAATCCAATCAAGTTTCTTCTTGAAAAATCAGTTCTCACCGACCGATTAGCACGATGGAAAAGTTTCCTTTCTCAATTCGATATTATCTACATTCAGCAAAAAGCGATTAAAGGTTATGCCATAGCAGAACATCTTGCTGATCACCCTCTCCCTAGATTTGACCCTGTTCGCTCAGAGTTTCCAGATGAGGAACTAATGTCCGTCAATCAATCCGATTCGATGTGGACGTTACATTTTGATGGAGCTTTGAATTCAAAAGGAAAAGGGATTGGCATTGTTCTTCTATCACCAGAGGGTATCACTATTCCGCTCGCCTCTCAGCTTGCATTTCCAGTTACAAATAATATAGCTGAGTATGAGGCCCTTCTGGCCGGGCTGGAGGCCGCTCATCAATTCGGTGTTACCCAATTGCGAATTGTAGGTGATAGTCAGCTTATTCTTTGTCAAGTGCTCACTAAGTACTGTACGCTCAATCCTAAAGTCAAACCCTATCAGGAATTGACTTCTGCTTATACCAAGCTTTTCACCAAATTAATCTTCGTTCACGTTCCTCGTGAACATAACATTTTAGCTGATGCTCTCGCGTCTCTTGCATCTTCTTTGGTTTTCCTTCCCGAAAGGGATTCCCATTCTATCATTATTCACAAGCGGCTCACTCCAGCTATTAAGGATCCAGCTTTCCTTAGTGTTAAGGAGGAGGTGCTTAGGAAGGTTAAGCAAGGTGGAATCATTGAGAATAAGGAGGTCATGCTATTGGATTTAGAAGAAGAATTGGATGATGAAGAAAAGCCGTGGTATTACGAGATTGCTAAGTATTGCCAGGATCAATCCTATCCTGAGGAGGCCACGGCTGAAGAAAATAAAGCCATTCGAAGAGTTGCTCAGCGATACACCCTGATTGGAGGTATACTCTACAGAAGAGGTCTCACCGGAGTTTTATTAAGGTGCCTAGATGATGATGAATCTTGGAAGGTCGTGGAAGAGGCGCATTCAGGAGTGTGTGGTGGTCATGTCAATAGCCAGATGCTTGCTAAGAAGATCCTTAGGCTAGGTTTCTATTGGCCCACGCTAGAAGAGGATTGTTCTATCTATGTTCGAAGGTGTGTTAAGTGCCAACTGCACGCCGACAAAATTGACTCTCCTGCTTCTTCACTCCATCCTATGTCCTCCCCATGGCCTTTCTCCATGTGGGCTTTCGACATCATTGGACCCCTTGGTGATCCGAACCTCCTCATAAAACCAAAGTCATTTATACTCATGGCCACAGAGTACTTCACCAAGTGAGCGGAAGCGGAAGCTTACGTGGAAATAAAAGCGTCGACCATCTGCAAATTTATAATGAAGAACATCATCGCAAGGTTTGGCATCCCAAGTACCATCGTCACCGACAATGGGCCACAATTCAAATCTCAGGAGCTTCAGGACCTCTGCAACAGGTATAACATTGCATTACATCATTCATCTCCTTACTATCTGCGGGGCAATGGCCAGGCAGAGGCTACTAACAAAACTTTGATCAAGATTATTAAGAAAACATGTGAGGCTACTAAATTTGCGGATTGGCCAGAAAAATTGGTTGAAGCTCTTTGGGCCTATCGCACTTCTATTCGTACCCCTACTGGGCAGACCCCTTTTGCCCTTACTTATGGAATGGAGGCGGTAGTCTCTTACGAGATTCTTATCCCTTCCCTTAGAGTACAATTGGACAAGGAGCTCCCCATTGATGAGCGTCGTGAATCTCTCCTTGCTCAGTTGGAACTCCTAGATGAGAAGCGTCTAGCCGCCACCGAGCATGTGCGTATTTATCAAAACAGGCTTTCACGTTTTTACCAGATGAAAGTAATTGAGAGAAAATTCAAAATCGGTGAAATGGTAATTAAAAGAATCTTCGTAAAACCCGGAGGGCCTCGTTCAAAGCTTCAACCTAACTGGGAAGGGCCCTTCGTCATAAAAGATGTTTATCCTGGCAACGCTTACAAATTAATTAATGCTGAAGGTGAAGAGCTGGCTCACCCCTGGAATGGTCTTTACTTGAAGAAATACTACCCCTAAAAAAAAGAAAAAGAAAAAAAAGAAAAATCAAAAGAAAAAAGAAAGAAAAAATCAAAAATTTTGCAGGCTAGCACGGTACATAGGCCACGAGCCCGAAAAATCAAAATCCTTAATTCATTCTTCAGTCTTGAGGGTTTAACTTTGGAGTCAACTCCCACACACACTACACGCTTTGCTTTTAAACTCGAGCGGCCCGGAATTCGAGGAAAGTCAGACCCAAACTAAGAGTATACGAACCTTACCTATTCTCTCCTCTTCGGCTCACGAGAGGAAGAACGAGTCAGGGAATACTAACCAAACCTGTCCACCGCCCTAGTAGGTGGAAGTCAGGGCCCAAAAGGGAACATAAACTTAAAGCCCAAGTACAATTAGGTCTCTATCTGTTTGAAGAAAAGAAAAAAGAAAGTCGAAACAAAGGAAAAGCATGTCAAGAGGGCAAAGTCCCCGCAGCCTGGTCGTAAGCATGTATGAATAAGAGCAAAAAAAGCAATAAAATTTCCCTAAGCCAAAGACCGAATCCCAACGGGCATTAGGGCAGGGGAGGAAAGTTTCCCCATTCTCGAAAAACCTCCCGTGAGCTTCCTTAACTTATTCTTCCCTTCCCCCTCCATGGTAGGTTACAAGCTCAGAGCATGGCGAAGACCGATGAAGAAGGATGGGCCGCGAGAGAACATGAGTAAAAGCACAAGTATTTAAGCATGTTGACCCTTTGTTAAATCTTTTAAGAAATATTAATGAATTCAAGACGATGATCGTGTAAGGTTTAAGGCCCTTATACTGTGCCCAGTCCCATCAAAAGAAGCAAAAAAAATTATTTTCCTTAAAAATAACGCCCTCTGGGCAGGCGTCATTTTCATGAGCTGCGACTCCTCTAGGGTCGTCATTTCCAAAAAAACCAAAAAATAACAAAAAACAAACAAAAATATAATTGATCTTTTAATTCACGCCCTTTATAGGGGCGTCATTTAATAAATTCACGGCTTTGTCGATGTCGTCAGTTTTCATGATAAAAAAAAAATAAAAAAAATGATTTTCTAAATAAACGCCTCCCACTTCGGCGTCAATTCCACAATCAGCGCCCATTTGTGGGGGCGTCATTTTTAAACTATAAAAAAAAGAGAATAACAGAAAATCAAGCCTGCTGCTGCTCATCTCATATGCTTGATTGCATCTTTGTGTGGACATCTTTTTATTTTAAGTTGACATCTGTTTGCTTGCATGCTGCATTTCCTTATATATTTTTATTATCCACCTTTATTAATTAGAGACTTGGCCCCTTGACCCGTCAACAAGGTCAAAGAAGAGACAACCCCTTGCTTATTGAGCAAGGGGCCAAGCTGGACAGATGGATTAATCTGTTTGTTTAAGTATGAACTACAGACACAGGGTAAGAAGGAAGACAAAGAAAGGAAGAGACAAGGCAAGTCCACAAGTGCTCAAAGTAACTCAGGTAACAAAAATTTCAATTTCATATATATATCAATGTATATCTGAGTACAGGTGTGAGGGTGGAGGGGTACAAGTAAGTCTCTCTCAACTCTCGCCTCCACCCTCCTCTCTCCTACTCTCTACCTCACCATCGTCGTCCCGACGAGGCGCTCGTGGAGGGGGCATGGACCCCCAGGAAGTAGCTGGAGCTCGAGCCTGCTCCTCTGCCTCGCTCCTCTGTCGAAGAGAAGAACCCGCTACAAAGGTAGAACTGGTGAACGCGAACCCCACAGCTCTCGCTCGGTCCCGACCTCACTGTAACCGCTCCTTGGTCGACCGTAGCCGCTCCTGAGTAATGGCTAGCTGGATCCTCAAGTCTGCGAGCTCCCGCTCGCGTGCTGCCCACTCCTCTCACTCCCGGGCACGCTCCCTGCGCTCCATCTCGAGGGTGACTCTCAGCTCTGCCACGTCCTGAGGTAGCTCCTCTCGCTGCCTCAAGGCCCTCTCCAGCTCCGTAACTCGCTGCTCACGGATGGTCAGCTCCGTCCCTGCTAGTGCAGCCTGGGTAAGTACCGCCTGTAACTCGGAGGTCTGCAACCAATTAAACGAATCATCAGTTACACATTTAATTCAATAATTCATGAAATAAGCAACTGAAATAAGATCTTTGTTAACTTACCCGGGTAGCCATCGCTTGCTGTCCTGCCTCGATGCAGGTAAGCGAGGCTCGGAGCTCCTCAGTCTGTAACACAAATTTTCATCAACGCATAATAAACATGTAATCAAATGCAAATCTGAGTTTGAGTTTAAGTTTACCCGTGTGGCGAGGTCGCGCTCTGCCGCCTCGGCCCGTGCCACCGCTCCAGCCAGCTGCTCTGCTAGTGCAGTCGTCTCTGCACTAGGCCCCCTCGAGCTGGAGGCTCCTCCCGTCTCTCTCATCGCCGCTCCCTGCTGGGCACGCTGCATTCATTGAGATTGTCAGTGGCTAATCATCAATAATTCAAGAAATCATTTGCATATAGATAATTTAAACACTCACCAGGGTCTGTAGGTCTGCCCGTGTGGTAGCCAGCTGGGCCTCTAGGCTGTGGAGATGGGCTTGCATGTCCATCGCCGCTATGTCCCGTGCATCCTGCATTCATCATGCACATCAGTCACACAATAGATATATAACATTTGCAATTAATTAGAAAGAAAATGCATTCATACGTACCCCTAAGACCCTCATCTGGGGTCGGCCGGCGTAAACCTCCCAGTAGCGTCGGAGGTACTCGGAGCTGTCTGTCGCCTGTGAGGTAACTCGGGTCCTTCCACGCTTCCAGTCGGCATACTGGTCAGGATATCGGACTCTCCAGTCGATCGCCTTCGTGCGACCGCGTGTCTTCTTGCCTATCCCCCGGGGCTCTCCCACCTTGACCCACTCCTGGTGTAGGCCGAGGGTCCTCATAACCAGCCTAAGCCGTAACGGCTCAATCTCGTTCAGGCAATGAACCCAAAGCTCATGCCCAAAGCCAGGTCGGCCCGCTACGACCCAGGGCTGGCCCTCATCGATCATCCCCTCATAGGGTCTCCACACCACCTGCATTCACAAACATGCATCATCATATCCCATCATCATCATTTCATACATATTTCATAAAACAAAAATTTTGCATCATATTTCACATGCATACCAGTGAGGTAGGGTAGTCACGGAACTGCCTCCGTAGAACTCGCAACTCGTAGGCGAGTGGCGCTCCTGTCACGACGGTCAGCCAACGCCATGCTAGAGGGAAGGATCCCTCATCTCCGGGTCGAGGGTCGACACGCCCCATCGGCATGTATAGGTGGCTCCATATCTGCATCCATGCATTGCATTAGTAAAGCATTCACATACATTTAAGAAAAAGAAAGAAAAGAAAGAAAAATGCATACCTGAAGAAAAGGTGAAAAGCCGCTGACAGTCGTCTCTCGACCTGTCCCTGTAGACAAGTCGGCTATCAGGTGCTCCAGCAACGCTGCTCCCCAAGCGTATCTGCCGACGCCCTCTAAGTCCTCAAGAATCCCTAAGAAGCGGCAGTTGATATTGTCGCCCTTCGTGCCGAGTAATAACCTCTCGAGCATCAGGAATAGAAACCTCCTCAAATTTTGATCTGCTCTCTCTCTCTCTCTGCTGGGTCCTGGCAATAGGCGGCCCTAGCCCCATCAATCAGCCTCTGTGAGAACTGCTCTAGAGACTCCCTCAACCTCTGCCTAGAGTCACCCAACCCCATAGCAATGGTAAGATCGGTGTGGTAGATGGTCCTACACTCACTCGGCGTCTCGTAGACTGTCTCTAACCCTAGCAGCCTCTGTGTCAACTCGCTATAATCAGGTAGGGTGATCCCGCTCACAGCCTCGCCGTCCACCCTCAGCCCGGTGATCCTAGCAACATCCTCTAGGCTAGGAACCATGTGACCCCATGGCATCAGGAATGCCCGGCTAGTCCTATCCCATCTCTCCCTAAGCACCTGGATCAGGGGTAGGTCAGGTCTCATGGGCTCTATGCGAAGGAAGGGTCCGAACCCCATGGCATCTACCCTATCCCGCTGAAAGTCTGGAAGCCCGTAGTAAGCTGCTCGAACTTGGACCCAGGAAATCCGAGTCCTCATCAATCCCTGCAAACAAAAGAACATTTTCACTTAAGTTTTATATAGTTTCTCATGTGAATTTTCATCAGCTGTTTCAATTTACCTTCTGTTTGACTTATTCAATTGACGCCCCTGAGCGGGGCGCTGTTTCAGAATGTGTTTTGGCGATTTTATGCGTAATTTGAATTGACGACCACCCCTGGGTCGTTATTTGTTTAAGTGACGCCCCTATGGGGGGCGCTGTTTTGAAGGTAATTTTCTGCACTAAAAAAAATAATTCTGATTTTCTTAATTGACGACCACCCCTTGGTCGTTGTTTAATGAATTAACGCCCCGGTGGGGGGCGTTGTTTTTCGGGGTGTTTAAAAAATATAACAGTGCACGAAATAGAAATAAAACAGAGATATATGTCAAAAATAAAAGAAATGGCATGGAAATTACCGGCATGGTGATTAAGCATGATAATTTTGAAATGACGACATGCTGTAGGGCGTGGTTTCATGAATTAATCATTTTCATAAAATTAAAAAAATTTAAATTGACGACCCGAAGGGGGTCATTGTTTTAATTGACGGCACCCACTGGGGCGTCATTTGACTATGCCACTGGTTTGCCTTTTATTTCCCTTCACCGAGGGCTATGAAAATTGATGGAAATAAAAATAAAATCAAAATTAAATAAAATGAGGGCTTGGAGAGTAGGGCACCTACCTTGCTTCGTTCGGGCGTTAGAAGCCCTCCCCGGAGTGGCTGCCGGGGTTGACGTGGCCGCCGTGGTTGGCCAGGTCGAGGGACCACCGCCGCCGCCGGTGGCTCACCTTCTTCATCTCCTCCTTCTCCTTCTTCTTCTGCTTCTTCACCGTCGTCATCTTCCTCGTCGTCTTCTTCATCCTCGCCATCGTCTTCATCTTCTTCTTCTCCATCATCTCCTCTTTCTTCCTCGTTGGCCGCTTCTTCTTCTTCGCCGTGCTCCACCGCCGGAGCACCCTCGGCCGCCGCGAGAGGAGCTTCCTCCACGGCGTGCTCATCGCCCATGTTCACCACCTCCGGGGCGGTGATCCTCTGCCGCTTGTGAGTGCCTCCAGCCATTGGTTCAGAGTGGGGGGAGAGTAGAGATAGAGAGAGAGATGGGTTAGAAAGGGAGGCTCGGTTAGGGTTTGAGAATGGGGGAAAGGAAAGAAAGGAGACGAAGGAAGGAGAAGAAGGAGGGAAAAGGGGTTTAACGGTCGAAAAGAATTGACGCCCTGAGGGAGGTCGTCGTTATATTAATTGACGGCCTGCGCTGAGGCGTGGTTTAAGTATTTGACGACCCGAGACTAGGCGTCATTTATGTTTGCATGGGAACTTGTAACCGTCGTTAGGTGCATTAATGGGAAATTGATTGATGTGATTGATCGTCATGATCACTGTTTATAATTGACGACTTAGTGAGTAGGCGTCCATTCGTTAAGGAACGACATGTGTGAAGGCATTATTTCTATGAAATTGAGAAATTATTTTGAAAATACTTTATGGAATTTAAAGCGATTAACGTCTTTCCTTGAGGCACGAATTAATAAACGCCTGTTTGGATAAGCGTCAATTATGGTTTTATCTATTTTCAGAAAATTGATTAAATGAAATGGACGACATGTGCTAAGGCGCGGGTTGAGGAATTGACGCCATTATTGGGGGCGCGTCTCAGAACGGAGAGCCCGAGGCTTCATTTTATCAGACAGAATCATTGAATTGGAAGACAAGATCATATATGACATATTATTTTGGCTCAATTAAAGGAAAAATCCTTTTATTTCATTTTGATAAAGAATCATTGTTACATTCACTGAGCCACCGTGGGCCTTATTTTCCTAAGTGCTATTACATAAGATTTGCATTGGTTCTCTTCTTCTTCAACATATGTTTTGGACCTATGGAGAAGTCCAACCTTCCATTGAGCCATGATTGTTTTGACTTCTTCTTGATCTCCACTTGAGCCTAGTTCCCTCCTCTTAAGTGGTGGAAGATGAGAAGGTTCTTCAAAAGTGTGCCGAGGTAATCCAAGCTGTGGGAGGCACCGATGAGCATTGTAGAGGACGAAGTCGTTCCCGCCGATCAATCGAAGCTCTATGCCGAGGAGAGTCTTGAGCGAAGTTCTTGGGTCTTTAGAAACCCCGATGTGCAAGTAAAGCCGCTCTTGGGCATGGTTTTGAAGTAGTCCCTCCATTCACTTCTTTTCTTGAGCTTTGGCACCCGATTAGTCACTCTCTCACATAGGCCTAGAGAATCCGTCATATATCGAAGAGGGCTTTTTGAGAAGATTTTTGAGGCCAATTGAGTTTCTTGGCATGGGTCAAATTTTAGGTGGAAGTCCACCCAACAAGAAAGGAGTAGCATTGACCCATAGAGAGGTCGCCCCAAGGAAGCCGATGTGAGTCCATTATATAGGTTGGCTAGTACCGCCGGTCCTATTCTTTTGCCTTCCCATATGCTAGCTATGGTGCTTAAGTGGCAATCGTCTAGGTGGTCTTCTATTGAAGGGAAGAGGAGAGCTCCAACCATGCATAATGTAAAGCCTTTCATTACTCTCTCCAACAAGTCTTCCTCCTCTTGGGCTTTGTCCATGTTCTTGTATACCCATGAAGCTAATTTCAAAAGATTGATTCCTTTGTGGGCTTTGATTTGATTCACTAGATTTGGGTTTGGTATGAGGCTAGTAAGCATGTCATGTGCATTTATTGGTTTGATCATGCTAGCCATCCTTGATTCTTCTCCTTGCTTCATCTTTCTTAATCCAAAGAGCATCTCTACTTCCTCTAAGAGAATGGTGGCTTCAAAAGTGGGAAAGAGGAAGGTATGAGTGTTTGGATGCCATAATTCTATTAGTGCTCCTATGGAGGCCCAATCTAGGTGGATATCATCATAGTGGGTAGCATGGGTTATAAGGCCAAGAAGGTGCCATCTACTAAGAAAAGATCTCATGTCTAAAGAGAGTTTAGAGAGGAGTAAGGGGAGCCACTTAATTCTTAAGAACCTCCTTGGTCCTGGTACATTTGGGTAGTCCTGAAAAAACATAAAAGGAAGAGAAGAAGAGAAGAGAATGCAATCAGAGTTTTTGAAAAGAGAAGAGGAAGAATGAAATAGAAGCTTTAAATTAAAAATAACTTACTTGGCCTTTGGCTATCCTCCCGCTTATGTGGCTTGCAACTTCAGAGATCCTAGGAAATCCCATCCTAGGCTTCTTAGAAGGCCTCTGCATCACCATCATCTTGTCCATCCTCTCTTTCAGTTTGAAGAATACATGCGGTTCCCTGTTTACTACTTTTGAATTCTAATTGAGTGTCTGGCTGATGCAATGATCAGTCAGTCGATGAGTGTAGCAGAGGACTCATCGCCTTTTATAATGATTCGGAGCTTTGGCTAGCCGTTTAGAACATCGCAATTTGAGTTCGAGTTTGAATCAGTCGATGGAGGTTTGATTCCGAGTAGGGAACGGAGCGCCAGTAAGATAGTTCATTGACGACATATAGCTTGGCGTCATTTATTTGATTGGCGTCATTCTCAGTGTCGTCATTTATCCAGCGCCTCTCTTGAGGGCGTCAGTTTCTGTCCGATTCCAAGTGTAATGGTACTTTTAATTAACGCCCCAATGACCGTCGTCATTTATTGTTTTGACGCCACTGCATAGGGTCGTCTTTTCCTGAGCTTACACTTTTGAATTGCTTTACAGCATGATGATTGTTGATGAACTTAAGTGCTATTATATCTTGATGAAGTTTATTATGTCATGCACTTATGATCATACTTTGAGCTTATTGAGCTTATGATCTTTATTAAGCTGATGATTCTTTACTGAGCTAATAATTTTTTAGCATAGAAAAGCGCAGGTTATGCAGGTCTTGAAACGATTGGATTTCTTCCGCTGGTAACACCATTCCATCTTGTATCTCTCCTATACGCATTATTACTATATGATATCTACGCTATTACAGCATATCAAGGACCTTGTGGTTCTGATGAACCTAGAATTTGAGTTCCCCTTCATCAAAAATAGTGATAATTCCAGGCGAGTCTTGATCACACGGATAGGCCGTTGAATCATCTAAGGTTTGGGACGACGGTTCCACTTTCTGAGTTGATACGTGGATAAACGGGCTTCGACTTAGTGTCAGCTTAGAGATCTGGATTCCTGATCAAATCCCGATGGTTTAGCAATATTATCCGTGATTATCTTCTGTTTTAGTTTGTTTTAATTTTTCTTTTAGCCCAGCATGCATCATGTAGGACTTTGAGCTCTAATGATGAAAATCCTCATATTACGCCAATAATGAGGGCCACCCGCTCTTAATGGAGTTGACATGAGATATTCCATTCCAAATCAAGTACTTTATTCTCCTTGAAGTCGCTCAGGCTGGTTCCTTGAAAAGCATTCATTTGCTGGGTCTTTATCTCAATTCATTTTATTTTCTGCAAATCCACCTTGGTTGTAGCACGTCCACATTGGCTGGTAATCGCTCTCCAATGGTATCTTTCCTTCCGTACCCTCGCGCACATTTGGTTCTTTAAGATTAGTCCCTTCATCCAGCTAATCATTGCTTCCTTGTAATCATCCAAAGCTGTTTCATTTAGAATCCTGGAAAGATTTCCAATGCTTAGTGTCGGAGGCGTGTCCCATCACACCTTGGCATCTACTTATCAGTTCGTTCTCACTTCATTCCGCTCGTTACACTTTCGCTTCATTTCGTTTCATTCCCTTGCAAAGCAGACGCCAAGGCGGGACAGCTGTAGACACGCCAAAATCGATGCTACGTTGAGTAAATCTCATGTCACCATGTGACGCCCCAAAGTGGACTTCAATATTGGCTTAAATATGAAGTTTTTCTAATTTCTCCATATTTAATTGTGATTTCTTGGCTTTTTGCTTTAATAATTAAAATTAACGCCTGTAGGGAGGGCGTCATTTAATTGACGACCTAATTAGGGGCGTTTTTCTTAAATAAATGACTGTCCAAACAGTCGTCGATCTCTGGATTTTACAAATTCTAACGAAAAAAAAACTCAAGGTAATTGACGTCCTATTGAGGGGCGTTGATTATTTAACGCCCGTTCAAACAGGCGTCATTTGACAATTTTAAATAAGGAAAGTCCTTTATTTCTATAATTAAATTCAAGAATTGACGACTGTGTGAATGTCGTCATTTCAATTGACGCCCCTAGCTAGGTCGTCATTTTCACTTCCGTCTCCCTTTCGCCTGCTTCTTTCCAGTAGTAACCCTTTCCCCATTTTGCACCTTGTGTTCGATTGAGAAGAGGGTTCCTTATTGAGGATTCATTGCCTTGTTTTAATCCCATTAAGACAAGGATTTTTGGCCCTATAAATACCCCCTTGAATCCCTCACGCGCTAGAGAGAACGCAGAAGAAGAGAAGAGAGAAGAGGAGAAGAACCAAAAAAGAAAGTTAACAAGAGCTAACAACTGAGAGAGTTTTTTTTACAGAAAGAGAGAGTTTCTTCCTTTCGTTTGCAGGAACTCTTTCCAAGGGCATTCCTCCACGGGTGATTCTTCTCCAGGCGGTGTTCTCCCTCCACCAGTAGCAGTTCTTCATCCTGCTACAGTCGCTGAAGCTCTTCCTCTCCCTTTATTGCTGCACACACAGCAGAGAGGGCATTTTTTCTTTGTTATTTTAGTTGTCATCATATCATCATCACATGCACTCTTTCTTTCTAGCTCTCTGCTAGAAACGTTCTCAGTACACCGAGTATCTTGCTTTGCATACCATTGTATTTATTATACCCAACCTTGTTACTCCTCTTAGGGGTTTTAAAACCAAAACACACAAGGTGTGTGTCCATGCTTAATTTGATTGATTTCTATACTTCTAGAGCATTGATACTACACATCTTTGGATAATCTATATCTTTATTTTGTGTGTTTATGCAAGGGTAATCAAGCTATAAACCCCCGTCATCGGCCGGCCGATAGAAGGAGGAAGGAAGAACCCCCAATCTCACCCGCTCAATACAAGGTACATGCGATCACTCCTTTGATATTTTGAGGTAACCCCTCTGGCGATCACCCTCCTTAGAGCATCCCATGCTCAACCCCTTTCTTTTTCATATCCACATGTTTTAGTTTAGTTTCTTTTTATCCCTAATAATAATTAATCATCTTTTTTATCATTCAATTCTCTCTCTTTTAAAAATGTGTATGTGACACGTTCACATGGATTTTTTGACAAACTGATTGCACTGGTATTATCACACAAGATTGGAACACATTTCATTTCAACATCTAAATCAAGCAATTGATTTTTGATCCAAAGTACTTGGGCTCCGCAACTTCCGGCGGCTACATATTCAGCCTTGTCCGTTGAGAGAGCAACTGAATGTTATTTCTTAGAGGCCCATGAAACTAGACATCCACCAAGAAACTGACAGTACCCACTAGTACTTCTACGATCAACAATGCATTCAGCATAATCCACATCGGTATATGCAATCAATTGAAATGAACTACCGATGGGAAACCACAAGCCAAAGTCTAGCGTGCCAATTAAATACCAAAAAATTCAGTTTACAGCCAACAGATGCGACTCTTTAGGACATGACTGAAAACGAGCACATAGACATACACTGAATTGAATGTCAGGGCGGCATGCTGTGAGATACAGTAGTGATCCAATCATATCTCGAAACAGTGTAGGATCTACTGTTTTACCATTTTCATCTTTGTCTAACTTCATGGTTGTGGCCATCGGAGTTGACAGGGGTTTTGCTTCAGCCATCCCAAATTTCTTTAACAGCTCCAGTGTGTACTTAGCTTGATTAATGAAGATGCCTTCGGGCATTTGCTTCACCTGCAATCCAAGAAAGAAGTTTAGTTCACCCATTAAGCTCATCTCAAATTCTCCTTGCATAATTTCTACAAATTGATCACATAAGGCATTATTAGTTGCACCAAAAATAATGTCATCCACATATACTTGAATTACTAATATGTCTTTACCTGATTTCCTCGTGAAGAGTGTTTGGTCAACCTTACCTCTTTTGAAACTATTTTCAGTTAGGAATGAAGTGAGCCTTTCATATCATGCCCTTGGAGCTTGCTTCAATCCATACAAGGCCTTTTACAACTTGTACACATGCTTTGGATGTTTTGAGTCTTCAAAACATGGAGGTTGTTCTACAAAAACATCCTCTTTGATGTACCCATTTAGAAAGGCAGGTTTAACATCTATTTGAAATAATTTGAAGTCGAGAGAGTAAGCAAAGGACAATTGAATCCAGACTGCTTCTAACCGAGCAATCGGTGTAAAAGACTCATCAAAATCAATACCCATTTCCTGGCTATAACCTTTGGCTACAAGCCGGGCCTTGTTCCTAACAACCAATCCCGTATCATTTAACTTGTTTCTGAAAACCCAACGGGTTCCAATTATGGGATGATCCTTAGGACGCGACACGAGAGTCCACACTTTGTTCCTTTTGAACTGGTGTAGCACTTCATGCATAGCCTGAATCCAAGATTCATTTTGAAGAGCTTCATGGATATTCTTAGGTTCTTCTTGTGAAATTAAGGCCATCAAATCCTCTTCTTCTACTTGCCTTAATGAAGACCTAGTTCTTACCCCATCTCCAGGATTACCTATGATATTTTCAGCAGGGTGGTCTTTCAAAAATGTGGAGGAATTTGGCAAATATGGGTGCTGCACTCGCTGTTCTTGAAGTGTTTCAATTGATGGATCTTCATTCTTTTCAACCTTGCCGGAGATCCCTTCTACTTTTTCATCCGTAGCCTTAGCATCATTCGGACATTCAGGAGCTTCATCTGCATCCAAAATTGGAATAGATTGATTTGTGAGTTTCAATTCAGACTCATCAAAAATAACATGAGGACTTTCTTCAACGACTAAAGTCCTTTTATTAAATAATCTATAAGCTCTAGAGTTAAGTGCATAACCTAGAAAATTTCCTTGTAGTCTATAAGCTCATCAAAAATAACATGAGGACTTTCTTCAACGACTAAAGCCCTTGCTACTTTCTTCAACCACTAAAGTCCGTTTCAATTTTAATTTAGGCAACCCATTCACTAAGTCATGTCTAGATAATT
This sequence comes from Amorphophallus konjac, assembly GCA_022559845.1. Lineage (NCBI taxonomy): Eukaryota > Viridiplantae > Streptophyta > Magnoliopsida > Alismatales > Araceae > Amorphophallus > Amorphophallus konjac. The sequence continues at coordinate 39,396,149 of CM040125.1, forward strand.
TGGAGATTACTCCAAAACTAGCATGACCTAGTCTTCGATGCCATAGCCATGCATTATCATGGTTGTTTGCTACCAAGCACACATCATCACCGGCAACATCATCAAGATCAATTGTATACACATTATTGTTCCTTTTACTAATGAATCTGATTTCATTAGAGATTTTATTCATAACAAGACAGTGAGTTTCATCAAAAATAATTTTAAAGCCCTTGTCGCACAATTAGCTTATGCTTAGCAGATTGTGATTCAAGCCTTTCACCAACAGAACATTTTCAATCAAGGTTTCAGAATTTTTACCTATGTTGCCGATCCCAATGATTTTACCTTTATCTTTGCCTCCAAAAGCAACTGAACCTACATCCGCATCTTGCAGTGTAGCGAACACCTTCTTGTCCCCTGTCATATGTCTTGAATAGCCGCTGTCCAGGTACCATTTGCTCCCCCTGGCTTCAAGACATATCTGTAAGAAACAACATTCTCATCCAATTATTTTGGGTACCCAAACCAGTTTGGGTCCATAGGAGTTAGTCCAGTTCTGTGCATATCTTTTTCTGGTCTAAATGTCATGATTTCTTTGATTGTTTTGTTTGAACCAACAATTAGCAATAATATGTCCAAATCTACCACAATGAAAGCAATTGACATTTGAAAATCTTCTATGGAATTGACGTGGTTTAGGTTGAACATGTCTTGGCCTGGAGTGAGAACATGAAGCATAGTTGTTATCTTTTTCATGAACATAGGATGTAGTGATCTTATGCTCAAAGGATTTTTTGTTTTGGGGAATGTATCCCAATCCTTCCTTTTGGAAGTTAACCTTGACTCCCAAAAAATTATCTAAGTTTTGTTTACCTTTGACAAACCTAGACATAGTGGACTGAAGTTCAGGCACTTCTCCAACCAAACTCACGTTTTTCTTTTCAAGTTCTGAATTTGTGAATTTCAAAACTTCTTCTTCATTTTTTAATTTTTCAAAACCTTTTCTAATTTCAGATAATTTACACATCAATTCTTCTTAATTTTTCTCACTGGCTAAGATTATTTGTAACAAACTTTCTTTTTCTTCAATTAACTCGAACCATTCCTGTTCCAGTTTCTCAAACTCACTCAAACTCACGTTCTTTTTTTCAAGTTCTGAATTTTTGGATTTCAGAACTACTTCTTCATTTTTCAGTTTCTCAAGGACTTTTTCAATTTCAGACAATTTATGTCTCAATTCCTCTTGGTTTTTCTCACTAGCTGAAATTATTCGTAGCAAGTTTTCTTTCTCTTCTGTTAATTCGAACCATTCCTGATCCAATTTTTTAAACTTAATAGAAATATCCTCATGTGTTAATTCATCAATTTTCTTTTTGAGACTTTTATTTTCAGATCTGATTTTTCTATATTTTGCATACAATTTTTCATATTCTGATTCCCATTGTTCATTTGAAATAAAGTAAGGGTCAGAATTTACCTCCGTTGAATCATCTTCATGTGTCATGATGCACAAGCTCTCCACTAGCTCTTGCAGCTCCTCGTCGGATTGTTCGTCCTCTTCGTCGCTCCATGTGGCGACCATTGCTTGGGGTTTCTTGAGCTTGTCCTTCTTGAATTTCTTCTTTAGATCTGGACACTCTCCTCTCATATGCCCGGGCTTCTTGCATTCATAACAAGTTACATTATTGGGCTTGCTCGGCTCGCCCTTGGTTTGAACGGGCTTCTTTTGCCCCTTTCTGAAATTACCTTGGAAATTTCTCTTCTTTCTCAAAAATCTCTTTACTTGGCTAGTTATCATGGCCAAGTCTTCTTCTTTATTACTTCCCTCGCTAGATTCTTTTTCTTGGAAGTCATCATCAGATTGTTGAGCTTTCAATCCCACCACTTTCTTCTTCTTCATTTCTTCCTCGGCTGTTCTCCTCATGTTTATCTCATAGGTCATGAGTGACCCTATGAGCTCATCCAGAGAGAGTGTGGATAATTTTTTTGAGTCTTCAATAACAGTGGCCTTAGTGTGCCATGCTGGTGGAAGTGATCTCAAAACCTTCTTACAAGATCGGAGTTTGTGTACTCCTTCCCAAGGCTTTTGAGACCATTTGTGATCTCAGTTAACCTCGCAAACATCTCTGAGATGGTTTCTTCAGATTTTATTTTGAATAGCTCGTAGTCTCTGACAAGTAGATTGGCCTTGGTCTCCTTGACCTCTGAGTTTCCCTCATATATGAGCCGCAACTTGTCCCACATCTCCTTCGCTGAAATGCACATGGATACACGAGAAAACTCATTAGGATGTATAGCACATTGCATAATAATCATAGCATTAAAATTTACAGTGCATTTCTTAATTTCCTCGGGTGTCCATTTTTCTTCATCATCCGAGAGTTTATACAGACCCTTGTCCACAACCCTCCAGATCTCATATTCTTGGGCTCTCAGAAAGACGTGCATTCTATTTTTCTAATAGGAGTAATTCGAGCCATCGAAGTATGGAGGACAGTGAATGGAATGACCCTCAAGCATCATCCCCTTGTTGGCCATTGATCTAGATCTTACTCTAGATCGTTAGATCTGAATGAATTAGAGCCTTAGCTCTGATACCAATTGAAGTCCCGCAATCAGTGACACCCAAGAGGGGGGGTGAATTGGGTGATAATAAATTTTAAGAAAACTTTAACTGATTTGAAGTTTGTATGAAGAAATAGCAATCAACAAATTAGATCTGATGCAGAGCAAAACAGATCGTATCAAAATCACCACTACAATAGCTCTTTGGTACTAGGCGGAGTTTGTGAATCCAAAGATTCTCTCACGCAAGGTGTTATCTTCCCGACAAGACTAACCTTGTCAGTCCGAACCCAGCTTTTGATATACCAGAGATCTATTAGAGAGTGATCGATTAATCTAGATCTAAACAAAGAAATCAGCTGATGCAATATGTGAACATGCTAGAACAGAATTGGAGGTAGAAGATAAAGAACAAACCACACAAGAGACATAGATTTTTAGGTGGTTTGGATGCAACAACAGCAACCTACGTCCACCCCTCACAGACTGTGAGGATTCACACACTATCTTGTAAAGGATTACAAGATCAAACCACACACACACACTTGTGAGGAGTTTGGAACTCCCACGAAGGTGCACAAGCACCGAATCACACAGAAATGTGAAGAAGAAGAACCACACACACACACACACACACACACACACACACACACACACAGAGAGAGAGAGAGAGAGAGAGAGAGAGAGAGAGAGAGAGAGAGAGAGAGAGAGAGAGAGAGAGAGAGAGAGAGAGATCTGCGTTGATCCACACACACAAGTGTTTAGATATTACAAGGACACACACTTGAAGCTCAATTAGAAATGGAAGGAGAAACACAAAATGAGAACTTCAGATTTAGGCTCCCCCTTAGTGGATGAAGAGGATGTTGGATGAAGCTTGCTCCTCAGCTTGATCTTCACTTGAATGGCTTGCAAGTGATCTTCAGAACCTTGCTCTTGGATGAAGAACTCTTGGATGCAGCACTGTTCACGGAGCTACAGTAGCAGCACTCTTTCTCCCTTGGCAGCCCCCTTTGATTTCTCTTTTGTAATTAGGGTTTCTTTCCCCCAAGAGATGTTTTTATATAACTTGGATGGTCAAGGACAAGCCAAGACATAGATCCACAATTCCAGGGATGTTTGGAGACTTTTGGGATTAAAAAACCATTGATATATGCTTCAGCCTCGTGGAAAAAAATAAGTCAACAATGGAGGCTTCGAAGCTGGTGGTCGACCGGTCATAAGGGGGCGATCGACCGGAATTTTACAGAGATTGAGCCTTTCACCGCTGGGAAAACTGGTCGATCGTCACTTGACCGGCGGTCAACTGCTAGCTGGAAAACCTGCACTTTTAATAGAGTAAGCCAATAAATCATAATCTGTGAACAAATTATCTTATGACCACATCCTGTTCCAAACACTATGAATTGGTTGAACTTATCCTGGGCATTTCTTGAAACATGGTATGATGCGGGACGAGACCACGGACACGACAAGCTCGTGACTGCCCCTTAACGAGGGAAGCGTCGGATGTGCGCGGTTGAGAAACCGGCTGTGAGCTAGGGTGGTCGGCTCTCACTTGTGCCCGGATCGGGTCACGGGATGGTAACGCTCTCTCTCGCAGCAGCGGTGATATAAATAGAAAGTGAGCTAGTTACCCTATCATGCTCTCTAGCAGCGACACAAACAAGTATATATGAAAATAAACAAATGCCGAGTGTAGGGAGCGAGAACGATACCTCCACGCGCTCGGCGTGGGGACGACGGACCCGGCCGAAACTCGTACTCCCGGGGAACTTAACACACAATAATTACAGCAATGGGAATATGCCCACTCCACGCAGGGAGGTAAACGGCAACACAAATGGGCCCGGGAGGACCGAATTCGGGATGACGGGCAGCTTCGTGTGTTGATTCGGCTACACGCGTAATCACGACCGTGGGGCCCACGCGCTGTCCAGAGGGGCCGTGTGGGACCCGGTGTCACCGCTGTGGTGGGGACACTAGTAGAAGCGATCCCCGGGCTGGCGGCACGCTGGAACGGCGATCGGAGGCCGGGCGGCTCCGTTCGGTACCCGTCGGAATTGCTGCCCACGGGCTGGTTGCTGCTGTTTTACAGCGCGCGCTCGGACGAAAATGGCCACTGTGATCAGCCCCGTCGCCGGAATGCGACGAAACCAGTGCCGTTGGAAAGAGGACTCAAAATCCTCAAACGTAGGGCCAGTGGATTTCTTTGAACCTATGCGGACCAGGGCCTTAGATATTTTTCAATCTTCTGCTCCACTGCTCCAGAAATCTCAGATCAGCATATCAGATCCCTATAAAAGGCCATTGACCGCCTACTTACAGTGGGATTCGGACTTTGAGCTCTTCTTCAAAGTTGTAGATAATCAAACTATGGAACTGGGACAATTTTGGGAATTGGAGTTGGAGGTGGGGGTGATTTGATATGATGTTTGGAGTGACTGGTGGTCGGATCTGGGAACAGGTGGACAGAACTGTAGATGGGACTGAGGATGATTTTTAGAAAATATGAGATGGACGAACCAAAAAGTAAGAAAAATTGTGGATGAAGGGGTGGATGGAAGGAAACGCCAGTAAAATTTGTGGGATGAAAAAAAATCAAAAATTGGGCCTAAGACCTAAAACTCAGGGCGGGTAAAAATGGAAACAGACCGCAGACAGAACAGAAGTGGAAGAGTGGACGAAAATCTAAAAATACTAAACGGGATCTGAATGACAAACCAAAATTTAGAGGATGTTCTTGACACCTCTGGAACACCCAATAAAATTCCCATCTCGATCTGAGCTCATGGCTGAGGTGGGAATTTCGTGGAAGTTGCTGTGGTACTGCGCGGACAGAACTGCAGCGGCGACTCGATGGCGGCACGAACGGCGGCGGCGGCGGCACCGATGATCACCGGAGGGTGGGGAAAGGAGATACCACTCTAGAATGGAGGCTTGGGAAGGGGAGAACCAGAGGAGAGAGGGCTGGGGGCGCAGCTAGCTCTTGCTCATTCAACAAAATTCTGATTTTCATTGATTTTCACATAAAAATACAATCTTTTATATGATTCCAACCAAATCAATTGTCCACCCTTAGATCTAGGGATAGGGATTGAAGGGCTGGGATTGCATGCCACAAACACACAAAAAAAAACATTAAAAAATGAAGGGGGGGGGCGGCCTATTGACTATGGGTAGGTTTTGAATGGAAGGTTGAATGGGGGTAGGTGGGATGGGTGTAGAATGTTGACATTCTTAACCCTTTGTCTACCCATGTGGCATATGACTAGTCCACTCATCTAGAAGGCCACCTAGGCTGGTTGACCAGTCCCACATGGTCTAGGTGGACCAATGGGAAAGGGCTGAGGGCCCCCTTGCTGGTCCCATAGGCAAATTACATAGAAACCCACATAATCTACGGGAGTGACGCATTGGCCGATAAAGCCGTACAATTGTGCATATACTTTCCCATGGATAAAAAAATAAACTAAAGGATATAAATGTAATATGAGAAGTACTAGTTCGGCGTCGATTCCCATCAACTCTCCCTGGGTGGGAGGAACTCGACCCCGTCGAGTAGGGGTAGGAATGCTCGAGTACTCCGGCGGATCTGTCACCGTGCCAAGTAACGCGGGTACGCTCCACTCCAAATGATCGGCACCTGCTCATTCCATATATACTCGATATGCGAACTGCTATGGGCTAAAGGTGGTCACTCCGAAGGGGCACTCTCAAAAAGGAAGGAAGCAGCTCGAAGACTCACTAGGAATCACCGCTGAGTCCCTATAGGTGACTGATCCGGGTATAGAAGTAGAACCGATCCCATACTCATCAAGTGAGTCCAATCACCTCTTACTCATAAGAGAACGACAACGAGCTTGCACAAGACACATGCAGACTCACCATGCACTAACACACGTATGCAAACCACACAAACAATCGACTCAAAACACACCACACAAAACAAACCACACAAGGAAAACACACCGACTCATGCACGACTCTAGAAGAAGGTGGTAGCATCAAGCCCACTAGGTGGCGGTATCCTGAGCGGCAGAAGGGTCACCCAGTTCTTCCCCCAAGGCATAGTACTCATCGGCTAGTGCCTCATCGGCCACGTAATTGACATACTCAAGCTCGGGAGGTGCGGACCCTCCAATACCTAAGGCTAGGGTGGCGCGAGCGGGACACTCACTGGCAATGTGGCCAAATCCGTGACAGTGGAAACACTGCACTCGTGATCGACTACTCTCCCCGATAAGAGGGGCCTTACCCTTATCCTCCCGACGGGTAGGGGGCGTAGGTAACAAGGGTGGAGGTGTAGGCGCCGTGGGCAATAGCGGGGGAAGTGTCGGGGCCAGGGGGCGGGCCATGTGTGCCGGGGGACGGGCAACGGGTGCCGGTGGATGGGGTGGAGGTAGATCCCGTGGTGGGGGAGGTCGAGGTCTAGGAGCGAAGTGCTCCTGACGGGTGGGCTTCTGAGGACGAGCCATGGGTCCCCTCGGGTATGAACCTAAGGAGCCACGGGAATCACTACGGGAAGGAGCGGGGCTCCACCGAGGAATAGACTCGAACTCGCCCTCGAATTGCTCCATCTCGAGAGCAACTTGATATGCATCCTCCAACTTGTCCACCTTGCGGCGGAGAAGCTCATACCGTAGGTGCGGGCGTAGACCACGCCGAAACCGAGAGACGGTAAGGGAATCCTCCTCCGTGGCATCGCATCGCAAGTAGTACTCATCAAATTCGGCGATGTAATCCGAGACGGACCGGTCTCCTTGGGTGAGACTTTGCCACCTCTCTATAAGACGCTGGCGGTAGGAGGTAGGGAGGTACTTCTTCCTAAGTTTCTCCCTCATATCGGTCCATGTATCGATCGGGGGTTCTTGACGATGAAACAATAGGTTCTCCATGTTTCTCCAATAGGTTTGGGCTTGGCCTAAAAGTTTCATCCTGGCATACTTGACTTTTCGTTGGTCCGACATCTCGAACCACTCAAAATATCGATCCATACCAGCCTCCCAATCAAGGTAGACCTTCGGGTCTAAGGACCCGTCAAAGGTGGGAGGGTCGGCCCGAACGGTCCGAATGGCCCGTTCATCCATATCTTGGTCATGGGTACGCCGTGTATGGCGATGATCACGACCATGTCCCCGATGCTCATTATCGGACTCGTAGTCATGCACCTCGGGGACTTCGTGCCTCCTAGTAGCTACCCCTTGAACCCTTGGAGTTGCGGGTTGATGAACCGGCTCCGGTTGACCTTGTGTAGGTGGGGCGGGTGCCTGGACTGGGACAATCGGGTGTGTCTCGGCTGGTCCTTTCTCTAGTGCGGTGACTCTCCCGACCAATCCCTGAACGGACTGGCTTGACCCGGCGGCCCTATCCTCTACGGCCTTCACCCTCTCTTCTAGGCGGGTGCCTAGATCATTCACTTGGGTACTCAACCCTTCCATCCTATCCACTCGGGTGCTTAGCACTTCAAAGCGATCACTCAACCCATCCATTTTTCCCATGAGAGTTCGGAACATAGTGGCCACCTCATCGGAACTATAGACTCGGGATTCCGCCATTGGTGGTGGTGGGGGTGAGTATTGAGTACCTTGACGAGTGGGCATGCAAGACACGGAGTAGGAGACACCGACTAATGCAAATGCACACTATAAGATGATGCACCTAGACGTAACCAAAACTCGGCACGTGGCGGAGTTAATCGATCCGAAGATCACTCGCGCAAGTGTGCGGTCTTCTCGATAGGCGTAGCCTAACGTTCAGACAACACCTTTTGATATACCGAGTAAAGGGATGCAAATGCGAAAAGACACTTTTTTTGTTTGTTTTAAAACAATGATGACCCTAAACACGACTTAGACCGACTAATGACTAGACGTAAATGGCACTCTTTTTTTTTGACACCCTAGACTCTACTCGCTCTGATACCAAATTGATGCGGGACGAGACCACGGACACGACAAGCTCGTGACTGCCCCTTAACGAGGGAAGCGTCGGATGTGCGCGGTTGAGAAACCGGCTGTGAGCTAGGGTGGTCGGCTCTCACTTGTGCCCGGATCGGGTCACGGGACGGTAACGCTCTCTCTCACAGCAGCGGTGATATAAATAGAAAGCGAGCTAGTTACCCTATCATGCTCTCTATCAGCGGCATAAACAAGTATATATGAAAATAAACAAATGCCGAGTGTAGGGAGCGAGAACGATACCTCCACGCGCTCGGCGTGGGGACGACGGACCCGGCCGAAACTCGTACTCCCGGGGAACTTAACACACAATAATTACAGCAATGGGAATATGCCCACTCCACGCAGGGAGGTAAAGGGCAACGCAAATGGGCCCAGGAGGACCGAATTCGGGATGACGGGCAGCTTCGTGTGTTGATTCGGCTACACGCGTAATCACGACCGTGGGGCCCACGCGCTGTCCGGAGGGGCCGTGTGGGACCCGGTGTCACCGCTATGGTGGAGACACTGGTAGAAGTGATCCCCGGGCTGGCGGCACACTGGAACGGCGATCGGAGGCCGGGCGGCTCCGTTCGGTACCCGTCGGAATTGCTGCCCACGGGCTGGTTGCTGCTGTTTTACAGCGCGCGCTCGGACGAAAATGGCCGCTGTGATCAGCCCCGTCGCTGGAATGCGACGAAACTAGTGCCGTTGGAAAGAGGACTCAAAATTCTCAAACGTAGGGCCAGTGGATTTCTCTGAACCTATGCGGACCAGGGCCTTAGATATTTTTCAATCTTCTGCTCCACTGCTCCAGAAATCTCAGATCAGCATATCAGATCCCTGTAAAAGGCCGTTGACCGCCTACTTACAGTGGGATTCGGACTTTGAGCTCTTCTTCAAAGTTGTAGATAATCAAACCACGGAACTGGGACAATTTTGGGAATTGGAGTTGGAGGTGGGGGTGATTTGATATGATGTTTGGAGTGACTGGTGGTCGGATCTTGGAACAGGTGGACAGAACTGTAGATGGGACTGAGGATGATTTTTAGAAAATATGAGATGGACGAACCAAAAATTAAGAAAAAGTGTGGATGAAGGGGTGGATGGAAGGAAACGCCAGTAAAATTTGTGGGATGAACAAAAATCAAAAAGTGGGCCTAAGACCTAAAACTCAGGGTGGGTGAAAATGGAAACAGACAGCAGACAGAACAGAAGTGGAAGAGTGGACGAAAATCTAAAAATACTAAACGGGATCTGAATGACAAACCAAAATTTAGGGGATGTTCTTGACACCTTTGGAACACCCAGTAAAATTCCCAGCTCGATCTGAGCTCATGGCTGAGGTGGGAATTTCGTGGAAGTTGCTGTGGTACTGCGCGGACAGAACTGCAGCGGCGGCTCGATGGCGGCACGAACGGTGGCGGCGGCGGCGGCACCGATGATCACCGGAGGGTGGGGAAAGGAGATACCACTCTAGAATGGAGGCTTGGGAAGGGGAGAACCAGAGGAGAGAGGGCTGGGGGCGCAGCTAGCTCTTGCTCATTCAACAAAATTCTGATTTTCATTGATTTTCACATAAAAATACAATCTTTTATATGATTCCAACCAAATCAATTGTCCACCCTTAGATCTAGGGATGGGGATTGAAGGGCTGGGATTGCATGCCACAAACACAAAAAAAAAACATTAAAAAATGAAGGGGGGGGGGGGGGCGGCCTATTGACTATGGGTAGGTTTTGAATGGAAGGTTGAATGGGGGTAGGTGGGATGGGTGTAGAATGTTGACATTCTTAACCCTTTGTCTACCCATGTGGCATATGACTAGTCCACTCATCTAGAAGGTCACCTAGGCTGGTTGACCAGTCCCACATGGTCTAGGTGGACCAATGGGAAAGGGCTGAGGGCCCCCTTGCTGGTCCCATGGGCAAATTACATAGAAACCCACATAATCTACGGGAGTGACGCATTGGCCGATAAAGCCGTACAATTGTGCGTATACTTTCCCATGGATAAAAAAATAAACTAAAGGATATAAATGTAATATGAGAAGTACTAGTTCGGCGTCGATTCCCATCATGGTAGATTTAGGCATTTGCTTGATTAAGGATGGCTTTGAGAGTGGTTTAAGCAAGTTATTAGTTAGGTTGTAATACCGGGGTTTTGTTATCATCAAAATCATCTGGAGAGACTCAACAGTTCGAGTCTGAGTGGAGGATAGCCGAGCTTGAGAAGGAAGTGGAGCGAGCTGGGGCGGAGGCGATCGAACGATATAGAAGCTCGGAGGGTTATCATGCAGTTCTCGAGAAGGCTGCCTTCTCATATTATGAGTTAGGCTACCGTCGGGGATTGCAGAAGGTATTCACCCAAGGCTTCCATCGCATAGTCATTGAGGCCCAGCAGTAGGTGACCGATGACCTTGTCTTTCCTTCCGGGCAACGCTACGACTCGGACGCGGATACCACCGATTCTCCCTCTTCGTCATAGAGTGAAGGGGGGAGCAGGACTGCCTCTGCCTCAACAGATGGATCGCCAGCTCCGGTCACCTCTAGAGGGCGCACGGCCAAGGTAGTTCCCACACAAGTGGGGTCAGTGTCTGGACCGGCCGTCGTCGAGGATACTGGGTGCAGATCTTCTGGTGCTGAGGATCCTTCAACCACCGAGCCTCAAGAAGGGCTACGGGCCCCTCGGAGTCCCCCCATCTCCATAGATTAGGAGAAAAATGGGCTCGATGTGCCACTTCTTTTTTCTTTTTTGTTGCCATGTAAGGTTTGCCCTTTCGATATATAATGACAATAATATTTAGCACTGAGTTGACTGTTTCTTACCGCTTTTGGCGCGATTTGACCACCGTATCTGTAGTTGCTAAAAAGGTGGGGATTTTATTTATGGATATCTCACATGCATCGAATGTCGTTGTACTGGCGTCTTTCTGATTTTCCATGCTTTGAATGACTTGTCACTTTGCGTGTCCCTATGGAAGGGCTATTGAGGGAAACGAAGTAACTGCCCCTGGGGAAGGGTTCCTACCTTTGGCATTCTTTCGAGGGGAGAATTAATTAAGGAGAGGGTTCCCCTTTCAGCCTATAAAAGGTCCCGAAGGGTGCCTCCATCTCCCTTCAACGCTTAAGGCTTTTCTCACAATTCTTCCTCTTTCTCCCTTCTCGCGAAACGTCTGTCTCTGTGTTGGAGAATTATCAGCGAAACATGGAGGGCGATTCGGAAGACGATGATCCTGGCGGCCGCCAAAGGCATTCCTGCTGCTCCGGCGTAGGAGAAGGAAAGTGGACGGGGCGGACAGCGAAGGAGGAAGAAGGAGGACATGTCGGACAGCGTAGGAGAAGGAAGGAGGCCTTGCGACGGGCACCTTTCCAACTTCTGGACCGCTGCCAGGCAGTGCACAAGAAGGAAGGGGCCTAGCCACGGGCTGTCTCCTACTCTCCTGGCTGTCGCCCGACACACGGAGGGCTGATGACCCAGCATCATCGATCTTCCTTTCCCGCCGCCCCTCTCACCTCTTCGAGGGGGCGTTCGGTCTTTCTCCCCCTTCTGCTCTTCAACCAAGTTCCTCCCTCTTCTTTCACTCCTTGGAGGGTGCCTTTTATCCTTACTTGCACCACTTGGAGGTGCTTACTTTCTGTTCGGCCCCCTTCCAAAGAGTTGGCAGAGGAGGCATTCTCTTGTTTTCCTTCCTTTTTTTCTCTGATACCTTTTTCTTGAGTTTCCCGAGCAAGCAGGGTCAGCCACCCCGTTACCCGAGCCAGTTTCTACGCTGGGTAGAGTCAGTGGCTCGGTTTGGGGGTGCTAGCCCTGTTCGCGTCAAGTAATCAACTCGTGTCGTAGTACCAGTGGATGTAGTATTTTTGTTTTTGATATGTACTGTATTGGCTGTGGCCTATCTGTTGTACGAAAACCATTAATGAAAGGAAAATTGTTGCCATATATAGCTTACATGTTTGAGAAATGCTCAAAAATAGAACTTTCATAATGTTGTCGCGTTCCATGTCCAAGGGATAGGCGTTCCTTCCATGGTAGATAATCGGTACGGCCCCTTCTCGAGCGTCTCGACCACTCGGTAGGGGCCTTCCCAATTAGGGGCCAGCTTTCCCACCGCCTCCAGTTGTCGAGAGGCTTCGGCTTTCCTTAGGACGAAGTCTCCTATGCGGAAGTTTCTATCTTGGACTTTGGCATTGTAGTTTCGAGTGAGGCGCTGCTGATATTCTGTGGATCAGATGCTCGCAATCTCTCTTATCTTCCTTGCCATATCAAGGTTCTCTAACAGTTTCTGCTCGTTTGCCTTGGGTGAGAAATTGACGACTTGGAGAGATGGGCTACTGACTTCCAAAGGAATCACGGCGTCCGTGCCATACACCAACTGAAAAGGAGTCTCACCGGTGTGACCATAGTACGCTTGGCAATTCCTCGAGCCAACTATCCTTGGCCTTATCGAGCCTGGCCTTGATGCCCTTTAATATAGTTTTGTTGGCATTTTTGACATGTCCGTTAGCCTGGGGGTGGGCTACCGAAGTGAAGTGGTTATGAATGTGTAGGTCGGCACATCTTTCTCTAAAGTAGTGAGAATCAAATTGCCGACCATTATCACTCACAATCACTCGGGGGATACCGAAACGACAGATGATCGATTTCCAAACGAAGCTCCATATGACTGACTCGGTGCTCCTGGCGGTGGCTTCGGCTTCAATCCATTTGGTAAAGTAATCGATAGCGACGATGACGAACCTCTTCTGGGCCTGGGCCATTGGTAATGGCCCCAGGATGTCGATCCCCCACCGAGCGAAAGGGTATGGCTCGGTAAGGGTGACGAGCTATGAGGCAGGCTGATGGACCAGATGATCAAAATGCTGGCATCGGTCGTACCTTTGAACATAAGTTATGCAGTCGTGTTGGAGAGTGGACCACCAGTAACCTCATCGTAGCAAGATCCTGGCGAGTGATCTTCCCCCTTTATGTGCGCCGCAGACGCCTTCGTGGACCTCTTGAATCGCTCGACAAGCTTCCTCAGTGTCGAGGCACTTGAGGAGCGGTCCGAAAAAAGACCTTCGGTATAAGGCTTCATCTAAGATGACGAAGCACCGAGATTGATACTTCAGTCTCTGTGCCTCTTGAGGGTCGGAGGGCTCTTGAGAATCTCGGAGCCAGATATATATGGGGTCTGCCAATCGCTTGATGACGCCTGATCAACGGTCATGAGCTCTGCTTCTATACTCGGACGCTCTAACTCTTCAAGGAAAACCGGCCGAGTTCCTTCTGGTCCGACAGAGGAGGCCAGTTGAGAGAGGGCGTCCGCACGGGAGTTCTCTTCCTGAGTTATCCGGATAACCTAAAAACTCTCGAATAGTGGGGCTATTCCTTTTACCAGTTGAAGGTATTTGATCATCGGTGTTTCCCGAGCTTCGTAGTCACTGTTGACCTGGCTGGTGACCAATTGGGAGTCAATATGGATCCTGACTCGTTCGGCCCCCTGTCGTCATGCTATCCTAGCTCCTGAGATGAGAGCCTCATACTCGGAGACGTTGTTAGATGTCGGGAAGTTGAACTTCAGGACATATTGCAGTTCTACTCCTTCTGGGGATCGGAGAAGAACGCCGGCACCGCTGCCCGCCGAGTTGGAGGATCCGTCGATGAAAAGATCCCAGGTGGGCCCGGGATCAGCGGATGGACTTCCTCGGTTGGGACAGTGCTCTCTGCGGTGAAGTCCATGAGTGCTTACCCTTTGATGGCCGAGCGGGGGCCATATGAGATATCGTAAGCCCCGAGCATTATAGCCCACTTGACGAGGCGACCCGAAGCTTCAGGGTGAGTAAGGATCCTCTTCAGGGGCTCATTGGTGAATACGACAATGGAGTGCCCTTGGAAGTAGGGCCGGAGGCGCTTGGCCGAGATTACCAACGCTACCACGAGTTTCTCGATTACGGGATACCGTCGTTCGGCCTCATTGAGCACCTTGCTAGTGTAGTACACCGGCCTCTGCACTCCTGTGTCATCTCGAACCAGGATAGATCTCACCGTAGAAGGGGTCGACGGGAGGTAGAAGTGCAAGGGTTCGCCCAGGATCGATTTTGATAGCACCGGGGGCGAGGGCAGAAACTCTTTCAGCTCTGCAAAAGCCTTCTGACATTCCTCATCCCAGGCGAACGTGGCAGATGCCATTTTAGGCCCTCTCAATAATTTGAAGAAGGGCAGGCATCGTTCGACCGCTCGAGACAAGAAATGGTTGAGCGTAGCGATTCGTCCAGTCAGGCGCTAGACGTCCTTGACGCAGGCGGGCGGCCGCATGTTTAGGATGGCCTGAACTTTGTCGGGGTTGGCCTCGATCCCGCGCTAAGTGACTAGCAAACCCAGGAATTTTTTGGACAGAACCCCAAAGGCGCATTTAGCTGGGTTGAGCTTCATGTTGTACCTCAGGAGGGTGTTGAAGGTGTCTGCTAGGTCGGCGAAGTGGTCCTCGAGCTTGGGTGTCCTGACGAGCATGTCATCGATGTAGGCTTCGATGTTCTGACTGATTTGTCCTTCGAAAATGTGGTTGATCAGCCTCTGATATGTTGCTCCGGCGTTCTTCAGCCTGAAAGGCATTCGGGTGTAGCAGTATACGCCGAAGTCAGTGATGAAGGTTGTCTTCTCGATGTCTTCAGGATCCATTCAGATCTGATGATAGCCGGAGTAGGCATCCAGGAAGCTGAGCAATTCATTACCGGAGGTCGAGTAGACTAGCTGGTCGATGCTCGGTAGTGGGTAACAGTCTTTCGGAGTGGCTTTGTTGAGGTCCGTGAAGTCCACGCACATTCGCCATCTGCCCAAAGCTTTTGGTACTAAGATGACATTAGCGAGCCATGTCGGGTAAAGGACTGGGCGAAATAGGCCGGTTCTCTTCCTCTTAATAATCTGCTGTTTGATGATCGTCTGCTTCTCTGGGGCGTACTTTCTTCTACATTGTTGGACGGGTTTCACCGACGGGTCAAGGTTCAGCTTGTGTACCACCATCTCCCCAGGGATCCCGGGAAGATGCTCATCAGACCATGCGAAGACTTGAATATACTCCGAAAGAAAATCTTTGTATTGCTTTTGTACATCAGGTGGTAAATCAGCTCAAATTTTTACTCCTAGGGCTGGGTCATCTTTGAGGAAGACCGTCAATAATTCGCCACCAGGCTCGAATGTTGTTGGTTCATCCTCGACTCCCTCGCCCTTTTTCTTTTTTCCCTCTGGCCTTATGGCTTCGACCGAGATTATGTAGCACCTTCTAGCTATTGCCTGGTTATCTCAGACTTCCCCGATACCGCATTTGGTGGGAAACTTCATTTTTTGGTGATAGGTTGAGGGCACTGCCTTTGTCCGGCTGAGGATACCTCGGCCGAAGATGGCATTATAGGCCGACATCCCCTTGATCACAATGAAGTCAACCATAACAGTGACGGTCTTGGGAGGGGTGCCGATGGTGATCGGCAGGCTTAGGGCTCTCTCGGGATAGGTTGCCTGGCCATTGAACCCACAAAGGGGGGTTCGAATTGGGCGGAGCTTGGAGGGGTTTTCACCCATGTTAAGGAAGCATTCGTACGAGAGTACATCAGGAGCACTACCATTGTCAACCAGTATCCTATCTACGTTACAATGGTTCATAGTAGCCGATATTACAAGAGCGTCATCGTGCGGGGTAGATAACCCTTTCAGGTCTTGGTCAGAGAATACCAGGGCCTACTGCTCGCTCGCCGGCGGGGTTTTGGGAGGCTCGGAGGCCCTGCTCGCCCATTCAGCGTGACGCTTCCTTCCTCGGCTACTGTCTCCTCCTGATGCCGCGCCTCCAGAAATAACATTGATATGGACCCCGTGGGGGCGATTGTCAATTTCTTCTGGAATGCCACGGTCCTCCTTCTGGCGCTCGGACACGTACCGAGATAAGTCTCCCTGGTGGATGAGACGTTTGATCTCATCCTTGAGCTGGTGACAATCTTCAGTATGGTGCCCGTGGTCGTTGTGAAACTGGCAATGTTGGCGGTGGTTGCGGCTCTTGGCCTTCATAGGCTCGGGTTGGCGGAGAAGGCCCGAGACCTTGATGTCTTCGTATATCTCGTAGACGGGGGCGGATAGGGGAGTGTACCGCTCGTATTTCCGAGGGGGCTCTCTTCGCTCTCCATCCTGGTTCTGTCATTTTCATTGGCCCGAGCCTTGCTCGGATGGTCGCTTCTTGTCCCCCTCCCGACCCGAGCCCGTCGAGCCGCAGCAAGCGTTGAGGACTTCCTCGCACTCTGCATGGCGCATGGCTAGGGTCACCAGATTGGCGAGGGAGGTGGGGGGATGAAGGACCAGTTCTCGCCGGAGGTTCTCATCGCGGGTGCCTCTGATCAGCACGGTGATGGCTGAGGCAACGTCCAAGCGAGGGAGACGCAGGGCCTATGAATTGAATCGGTTAATATAAGCCCGAAGCTTTTCCCCTTATGCCTGCTTTAGTGCCAACAACCCCGCTATTGACCTTGGAGGGCCGCTGCCGGTGAAGCTTTCCTTGAATACTCGCCCGAATTGTCTGAAGTCATGAATGCTACTGGGGGCGAGTGCTCGGAACCAGGGCTGAGCGCCTTGGACCAAGGTGGTCACGAACGCTCGACATTTGACAGCATCGGAGTCCCCGTGCAAGGTCATCAGGGCGTCGAAGCTATCGTAGTGGTCGGCCGGGTCTCCCTGGCCGTCATACGACTTGAAGGTCGGCAGCGAGATTTTGGGGGAGATCTCGGCCTTGAAGATATGGTCAGAGAATGGGGATTGCTCCTCATCTTCCTTGGCAGAAGTCTTCTGCACGGCGCGGAGGGTACGCTCTTGTTCCGCGAATCGTCGCTCGAAGTCCCGCAACTGGAGGGATAACTCCAGTTGCAGCTGAACCGAGGGACTGTGAGGGCGTCCCTGCGGGCTGCCACGTCGTCCCTCGGGAGGATCAGTTTTCGGGAACTGCCATCATGTCTCGGTTCATTCTCTCCTTGGGGTGGAGGAGGCTTCTTTTTCTGGAGGAGGGGCGTGTGAAGGTCCTCCCGACCATGATGGCTCTTTGCTCGTTTCCCACAGACGGTGCCATATGAAAAGGGGTAATCTCGCGCTACTCCTGAGCCGTGAGATCCCAGAGGAATCTTTGGTTACGGTCACCACGCATGTGTAATCTGCAAGAGGGGAAACAGGTCAGAGGTGCCCAGGGATGGAACCCCGGGGAAAACCCTCTGATGCCTAAGTGAGCAAATGTGATAGAGCACGGATGCGAAGAGAGGTGGTAGGAGAAAGAAAGGGCGCGAGATTATTCTCCACCAAGAGATGTGGTGGTTTTCTCTCAGGATGCTTGCTTAGCTTTTAGGAAGGCCTTCTTGGGATTTATATAGCAGTCCGTTTAACGTAAGAGTCCGGGATACTGAGGGGATTTCGGGGAGGTTACGTCCTTGTAGTGGGCTCTTTATGGCATAAGGACTCTTGCTCTCCCTTATCCCTTGGAGTTCCCCGCTCCTGTTGGGTGCGTAACGGATGCTCAGATAAGCTTCCAACAGTCGGTCCGGGCTCAAGACGCTCTCTCGGAGTTCTCTCGCGAGCGATGGGGTGTACCTCGGATGGCCTGCGCTGGGTCCCAGTAGAGGCCTTCGTAACCGATCTGTCGCTCGGACTTCTGGACCTGAGGGTCACCTAGGAAGTGCTGATCCGAGTAAGTTTTGGGCTTAAAGTAAGTGGGCCCAGAACGGGACTATCACTTTGGGGAGCTGGGCCTAGTTTGGTCAGATTGGACCTAGTTGGGCCATTCTCTTGGGTGGTAGATTTTCCCCCTCTCCAGAACCTTCCACCTTCACCTTGTTGCAAACTTTCATTTTTAGTTCATGCATGCACCTATCAGATGGCAATGACAGACATATCGTGTACATGTAGCAGCCAAAAGAAAAAAAATTCTCACATACCTCTGTCACGCCTTGAATTGATAGCAGCGGAAGGCATGCTCGGAACGTGGCAGCGAAATAGTCATGAAAATCGGAGTCATAAAATCGACACATAAAAAGAATACCAACGGCACCAGGAGATCATAATTTAACATAATATAATTTTATTGATATCAAGAATTCAAATTACAAATTCAACTTGACTTATAATAATAGATGCAATAAAAGAAAACATAGAAAAAGGGAAGAACACAACTCCCGATGCTAGCTAGACTTAAGGAAATCAGGAAAAGACTCGGTCTCTACGCTCCCGGTCCACTCGGTCACTCCGGCCCGTTCCCAATTTCATGCGTTTCATCTATCGCATTACCTGAAAATGTTAAAGAGGAGAGTGAGCGAGAAGCTCAGTAGGAATTATACTCTATCGCCAGGTAGAATTTAAGTCATTAACCATTTAACAGTGTAGAGGAACTATATGCATGCATGATATGGAATAAGTAAAATTGAGAGATGATAAAATAAAGTAGATTCATAATCAGCAGGAATGGTAGAGAATTGAATCGATCAAGTATATCATTTCATTCAAGGTAGAATGAACTAGAATCAAGTAAAGGAAGAGGCAGTCAATCCTGGACCGCTACCAGGATAAAACGGTGAGGACCGAACCGCTATTAGGTTGACGTCGATGCAAAGGAAACAACAGGTCGACACACACAGGCAGGGATAAAGAAAGTGGTCTGCTGGGAACCGCTACATGATGGTGGCAGTTCACTAAGATTTACTACCAGGGCAGGCAAGGCAGAAAGTCCGGTCGACCAATTCAAGGTCCTCCGTCGACCTAGGATCAAGGCTGGACTGAAACAAGGCTCTGTCTACCTAACCATGGCCAATTGGGGTGACATAGGTCGACCTAATCAGGGCTGAGGCGACTTGAATCAAGGATAAGTAGGCTTGGCAAACTGGCATACCGGCCAGATCAGAAAGAAGGAGGCGGTCATGCCATGGCCGCTACCTCAAGTTAGCGATCCATAGAGGGCCGCCTTCTGGTCGAGACAGGCAGAACGATCATGAACTTGGACTGCCCACAAACGAGAATCGATCGAGTCGGTAGGTTCAGGCCTTCAGGGTACAACCTGCCCACCGTCCTTGTGAGAATCCCAGGCTCGCGGGGTCTTACGGAGGCCTCGTAATAGCGATTCTAGTCTGACGAAAGGAATATCCGGCGAAGAGTCCCGACTATCACAAGATTGAAGCTGTAAAAATGTGAAAAATGGTGTATACGGTAAGTCACCACCACCGGAGTGGCGTGACCTTCAAACAAGTTTACTAGAACTAGCAAGTACTGAACAATAATTGATGAATACTAGAAATAAACTAGCAAAATTTAGACAACTTTTTCACATGTTATTCTACTCCTCTTCAATCATAAGTGGGCAAGATTATGATGATCATGAGGAATAAATTTGAGGAACAATTAGACTGAGATCACTTATTCCATAACCCTAGTTAACAGTGAATTATATAATGCAATTAACCCTAGTAACATGCTGTAAGACATGGAATAGCAGTGCATAACACACCAAAAAATCAAGTAAACTTTTACTGGAATAGGGGCAAAATGCGGTCAGCAGGAGGCCGCTATCAGGAAGAAACGGTCTGCTAAGGGCCGCAATCATCATAAAAAAAATATATATTTTTTTATTCTCAAATCTAGCAGATGGCAATCTGTCGGGCGACCGCGACCTCAGGTGGCGGTCACTGGTGCGACCGCTACTTGAAACCGGGGCTGTCGACCGGCGAACCCGACATACCTTGACTAAAACACATGGAACGATCGACACAGTGCATAAAATTGGGGGAAATACTACCACTAGAAAGAGGACTCCAAGACGAACAAGTTGACATGCTTAATTGAATGTCATGGGGAAAAATGAACTTAAATTTACATGAATGAACACAACGAAACCTTGGTATACCTTTGACTAAAAAGGCTAATTCGATCAGCACAATAAACGAAAATTGGGCAATATACTATCAACAGAAAGAGCATGGAAAGGTGAACAATATGATGTAATTTAATTAGTGTTTAGCCTGAGAGAAATTTACCTTAGAGGGATTGAAAGGAAGACGACGCCGCTGGAACCCTAACGTAAAACCCATGCTTTCCTCGCCGTCCCACACTCTCGATCGCGCTCACCGGTGGCTGCTATAGCCAAATGGGGTACTAGGGAGTATTAGGCATCGATTTATAGAGCTAGGGTCGAAGGAAGAGGCATGTATAGGCTTGGGGATCGACGAGAAGGGTTCTCCGCTCGATATTCGCGGTTGATGAATTCAACGAGTTTATCTTCAAAATCCGACGGCTAGGGTTAGGGTTTATGCAGGATTTTTGAGGGGAAATGGACATCCAGCATGGGTCTACGGTTTGAGTCTAGATTGGGCCTAGCTGGGCTCGAATTTGATCGATCTAGGTTCGTTCTATAAAAACTCTGAGTTTTATCTAAAACTTTTAATTTGGGCTTAATTAAATTTTCCTTTGGGGTCGGTCCAGTTAATGAGTTTGTTAAGCAATCCGTTCTCTACAAGAATATAAATTTTTTATATTTCTATAAATTAGTTGAAATTTGGCCTAAGGGTGAAATTCAATTAATTTAATTTATTAGGTTCACTTCGGATCGTCATGGAAAAATGATTGTATCTTAAAATATTAAATTTCTTGAATGGTCATTGTAGTAAAATAATTATTCTCTCTTATTTATATAATTAGAATACTTTCAGAATAATTAATTATTATAGTGTCATTTAACTAAAGAAATCATTGAAGTGATTAGATAAGTTAATTTGGAATATAATGATATTAGCATGTTCAATAGATCGGTCTTTCTTTTAATCGGATCTTGGATCGATCATTCATTCCCGATTTGCTAAATTTGTTTATTATTTATTCTCACAGACTTTTATCCAGTTGAAATTTGTAAGCAAATTTTATAGACTTGATTCACAACATGATTTCATATATTTCTCCTCCCTCATTTTCATTTTCAGTATATATATTTTAACCATTATTAATTGAGTGGGGTGTTACACCCTCCCCCACTTTAAGAATTTGGTCCCGAAATTCATCGATCATTTTTTTCCAAATAATTTATCTAAGATTGTCCTTATCTATTAATTATTTAAAATAGCATGTTAATCATAAATCTAGAAGATTGAAAACAACTTGCTATAGTTAAGGATGAGGGATATGATACCTCTTATAATTCCTTCTTCGATAATCGATTGAGGCTCCTTCAATATCGATTCCAATCCGTCTTTCATTTTAGCTTGCAGGGGTAACTTAGGGCAACTAGATATCCTATGGAGCTTACTACGGCATCGAAGACACGCTCCACTCTTCCTCCAGCATTCCTCGGCTTGATGACCCAATTTATGATAATAAAAACATTTCCTTTGAAACAGGTTATTTCTTTTCTTCTTATTACTTTAAAATTCTTTACGACAAGCTCGCCGCTCGCTAACGAAATCGGGCCTTAACTTACCCATCGACTCTCTCACTTTCAAGGCCTAGACTCCTGCAAAATAATTAGAAAGTTAATAATCTTATTACCCTTATGCACCTTACTACCATAGTCTTACACATGTTATATTACTTAACCCGGGATGCTACCCAATCTCACTAGGTGACATGAGGGAACGACATGGATCATACGGTCTATACTAAGGGTAACCTATACTTATAGACAAGATAGTAGGACTTCAACAACGGAGGCTCTGATATCACTTCTGTCACACCCAGAACCGATAGCAGCGGAAGGCATGCTTGGAACGTGGCAGCGAAATAGTCATGAAAATCAGAGTCGCAAAACCGACACATAAAAAGAATACCAATGACACCAGGAGATCATAATTTAACAAAATATAATTTTATTGATATCGAGAATTCAAATTACAAATTCAACTTGACTTATAATAATGGACTCAATAAAAGAAAACATAGAAAAAGGGAAGAACACAACTCCCGACGCTAGCTAGGCTTAAGGAAATAAGGAAATGACTCGGTCTCTATGCTCCCAGTCCACTTGGTCACTATGGCCTGTTCCCAATTTCAGGCGCTTCAACTATCTCATTACCTGAAAATGTTAAAGAAGAGAGTGAGTGAGAAGCTCAGTAGGAATTATACTCTATCACCAGGCAGAATTTAAGTCATTAACCATTTAACAGTGTAGAGGAACTATATGCATGCATGATACGGAACAAGTAAAACTGAGAGACAATAAAATAAAGTAGATTCATAATCAGCAGGAATGGTAGATAATTGAATTGATCAAGTATATCATTTCATCCAAGGTATAATGAACAAGTATCAAGTGAAATTGTTGCTGATCATTTATAAGGGAACGTCAATCAGCAAGTTGGCTATTTAACGAGTCAAGGCAAGTCAAGTCGAGTCACGTCAAGTAAGTACTTTCATGCATTCATACATGTATATCAAAGTTTCACGAGAATGTGGAATGTCGTAGACTTACATGCTAGTAAGTACTTCGGGACAATGCCTTCCCATGTCATTAAAACTCCCCAGGGGCACTAGTACTTTTCGAGCGCTCTCCCCAGGACCAGACCGGGCCCTTATGGTGCGTTGGCATTGAAGGTTGGATCAGAGATCTCACGAAATCTGGACATTCACAGTATTTAATGGCCAAGAGTTCCAAGGTCAAGCTATGTAGCCAAGGTAAGATGCGTAGGAATATGGATTCGTTGAGAGATTTCCAATCAACAAGCTAACCAAAGGAATAAGTCATAAAAATGACTCTTAAGAAAGGAGGGGAATGTCTGGAATAGAATTTTCACAAGGTCAAATAAGGGTCAACATTTCAAGATATGATAGCCTAAAGTGGCTAGATTGGCTTCGGATTGCTGAATGAAGAGGTGGTCAGTCCTGGACCGCTACCAGGATGAAATGGTGAGGACCGAACCGCTATTAGGCTGACGTCGATGCAAAGAAAACAACAGGTCGGCGCACATAGGTAGGGAAGAAGAAAGCGGTCTGTTGGGAACCGCTACGTGATGGTGGCGGTTCACGAAGAGCCGCTACCTGGGCAGGCAAGGTAGAAAGTCCGGTCGACCAATTCAAGGGCCTCCGTCGACCTAGGATCAAGGCTGGACTAAAACAGGGCTCAGTCTACCTAACCATGGTCAATTGGGGTGACATAGGTCGACCTAATCAAGGCTGAGTCGACTTAAATCAAGGATAAGTCAGCTTGGCAAACTGGCACACAGGCCAGATCAGAAAGAAGGAGGCGGTCATGCCATGGCCGCTACCTCAAGTTAGCTGTCCATAGAGGGCCGCCTTCTGGTCGAGACAGGCAAAACGGTCATGAACTTGGACTACCCACAAACGAGAATCGGTCGAGTCGGTAGGCTCAGGCCTGCATGGTACAACCTGCCCGGCGTCCTAGTGAGAATCCCAGGCTCGCAAGATCTTACAGAGGCCTCGTAATAGCGGTCCTAGTCTGACAAAAGGAATATCCGGCTGAGAGTCCCGACTATCACAAGATTGAAGGTGTAAAAATACGGAAAACGGTGTATACGATAAGTCACCACCACTGGAGTGGTGTGACCTTCAAACAAGTTTACTAGAGCTAGCAAGTACTGAACAATAATTGATGAATAGCAGAAATAAACTAGCAAAATTTAGATAACTTTTTCACATGTTATTCTACTCCTCTTCAATCATAAGAGGGCAAGATGATGATGATCATGAGGAATAAATTTGAGGAACAATTAGACTAAGATCAATTATTCCATAACCCTAGTTAATAGTAAATTATATAATGCAATTAACCCTAGTAACATGCTGTAAGATAGGGAACATCAGTGCATAACACGCTGAAAACTCAACTAAACTTTTGCTGGAATAGGGGTAGAACGCGGTCAACAGGAGGCCGCTATCAGGAAGAAACGATCTGCTAAGGGCCGCGATCATCATAAAAATATATATATATTTCTATTCTCAAACCACTACGAGAAAATTGGTTTTTACCTACGGTAAATGTGGTTGTTAAAGGCCAAAAAAAGCCGTAGGTAAAACCTTTACCTATGACACTCCCTACGGCGCGGTGACGTTGGTAAAAACTGTATAGGTAAACCTTTACCTACGCGATAAAATTCCGTAGGTATAAGTGTGGTCAATACCTACGATAGAGTCACGTAGGTATAGCGTGGTCATTACCTACGGAATTATATCGCATAGATAAAAATTTACGTCGTAGGTAATTACCTACGACTTTTATCGAGTAGGTAATTTCCTACGGCGTATATGACATGCCTACGCAGTTTTTGCCTACGATACTAGTAGTAGGTAATACCCCACGATTTTATAGCGTAGGTGGTCGTTGGTAGTTACTTACGATTTATGTCGCGTAGGTATTCTCCTACGATCATTGTGGCGTTGGTGGCTGTAGGTAATTACCTACGATTTTATGTCGTGTAGATATTCTCCTACGGTTATTATCGCATAGGTGGTAGTAGGCAATTACCTATGATTTATGTCGCGTAGGTATTCTCCTACGGTTTTTTATCGCGTAAGTACCTGCGCAGTTTTCACTAACAATAATTATAGTAGGTAATTGTCTACAACTTTTATCAAATAGGCACTTTCCTACAATTTTTCAAGCTATTAATAAAACGTAGGTAACGTGAACGAACCGTAGGTGAATGTTTCTTTTAATCTTAATCCTAAATAATCTATACTAATAGTAGATAATCCATTTAAACCATAGATAACGTGAACTAATTATGTACGTAATAAATTCATCTATAATGTCTATATGAACCATAGGTAACCTGTAACTAAATTCATAGATAAACCATATAACTTGTACACATTCACAAAATTTACACACATTCAAAACTTGCACATTCACATCATTCACATATCATATATCAAGAAATCTACACATTCACATTCAAACGATAACTTGTACACATTCACAAATTTTACACATTCAAAACTTACACATTCATATCATTCACATAGATCAAGAAATCTGCACATTCACATTCAAACCATAACTTGATATTATATACAAAATACCATCATCAAGTATGATTGTGGCAATGTATCAACATTGCAATCACAAAAATATAACAAAGTTTCATGAACAACAAACAAGTGCATGTATGTGAAAATATATACACAATCAAAATTAGTGTAAACAGTACAATCAGTATATATATCGAAAATGAGGGGGGCAGTGTTAACATATATCACCATGTTAGTAAGGGAATCAAGAGCTGGGAGATGAACTGTTCCGTGCATTGACCATAACATGCAAAATAGTTAAATATTTATAAGTAATTTCACTTGAAAATTAAACATGACAATATTTAAGAAATACCACAGGACTGAGTTTCAGAAATCTTGCATCAAAGAAAAGTAAATGAGTTTAAATCCTATTTAGCAAAATAGAAAACTTGTTAATTAAGTCGATGACACTATTTTTTTCATGTTGAGCAAGACTAATTTTTTCAGTCAATGACATTGAATACCATGCAACTTATCAACATCAATAACAACTTTAGGAGAAGCAATTTCAAACTCCACATTCTGTGAGACCTGGTCAACATACATCTTTTTTGCAAATAAGCCTCCATACTTATAAATGACAATTTAGGACAAATAAATCACCAGCAGATAGAATACCTGTGGCATCTCATCTGAAACAACCCTCTCAGATACCTTGATATCACCTGCCTGAAGCATGCCAATCCACCCATTAGTGAAATTGCAGGTTGCAGTCAGATTTACAATAATTGCATACATGTCATTTTCGAGAAACTAGAAAATGACTAACTTGTAACTAGAAAATGACTAACTTCATGGACTCCCAAAACAAGTGCTGTCACAAGGGCTGAAGACCACCTGTCAACAAGCAAATATTGTCAAATGTGGATCTAGAACATCAAAAGTGCATATAGTAAATGGTTCTACATGTGTAGGTTTCTCAGAAAAATACTTTGATATAAACCAGAATTAAAATAATCATAACCTAAGTATTTCAAAGTTCAAACCAGAAATAGTAAAGAACAGGAGATGATAGAGGTAGTTTATCGACTGTTTATTGATTATGAAATGTAATCTTGGCAGTTTTAAGTGGATTGAATCATTAATAAGTGATTTATATTCACAATAAACATTTTCTACTACAAAAATAACATGGGCTTAGCATCCTTGGTGAATGCAATCAGTGAAGCAACGATAATATTTGTACCCTCCATATGAATGTCAAAGTCATCCAACTGCTAACTAGGGATATTATTGGTAAATGGTTGCTAACAGGAGCAATTAGACATGAAAACTGATGTTGTAAAGATTGAACTGATGCTTGAGGAAGAAGAAGAAAACTATTAAGCATATGGTGTGACAAACTCATTATTAGAATGTGCATGACAAAGGATCAAAATGAATAAGACAAGTTCCTATAACCATATAATGTTTGACCCTCCCTCTCCTCCACTGAGAACTATACCAGTATTTGAGATCAAAAGAACAATTCAAAATGGTAGTCCACTAGCAAGTTACGTTAAAATGACATGTCAGCTGTTAGGTAAAGACAATATGTCTTAAGCACTTCATTGCAGAAACAAAAGTTACTTAAAAAAATGAATGGATGAAAGGGCAGAATAAACATACAATAGATTTGATTGCAATGCAGGTACATTTCATAGTAGTAAGGTGAAAATAGAAACTAGTCCAAATGCAGTAGTTGCAAACCATTTTGGTACAGCTGTAGATCCACATCAAGACAAATCTTAGGCAAGAGAAGCCCAACAGCAAACCATCAAGTGATCATTTCTATAACATTTTCTTCTTACTAGGTACATAAAATGCTATCTAGGATTATTTGAAAAAATAAAAGTTATCGAGGATTATTTGCAAAAAGAATCAACATCTTTATACTAATTGATTCAGGCTGAAGTGTTTGTCTAGGAACCACCACAGCTACAGGTTTATCATCCTCTAGATTGATGAGAAGGAAACGCTTCTATTGATCACCAAATTACCCTGTGAATTAAATGTCCTGGAAATTACACAAAACTATGCCTGAATAATTGGGCCTCTTCACTAGACAAATTAGAGAAGCAAAACATGAATCACCTGCCCACTTCGCTATCTTTTCATAGCTTTTAGCTGCATGTCCACGTAGATTGCCCTTGAACAACACCCCACTCTGTCCAGAAATAGTTTGCAAAATTAAAATTAGCAATTTGGAGAAAGTGAATAAGTTTCTATACAATCACTCATGCCTAAAATTAATGGTTTTTTTCTCATAGCTCGCTAAGAATATAAGCAATCATGAGATAGCAGCTAATATCATAAGAAAATCAATGACCATATGGTTATCTCTACTATTTGCAACTAAAGAAAATTACACAGTCGGAGGCGTTACCTCCTCCCCTTCGTCCCCATCTCTCTAGTCGAGGGGCACATCAACCTCCACTTTCGCGATCTCGGTCAGGAGGTCCTTGGGGTCCTTGCTGTCAATGGTGCACCTGACGGAGACGCATGTGTCGAGGATCTCCTTCACAGTGCCCCTTAGGTCCTTGGCCATCGACCTAGGCTGCATGACACGGGCGATCTCCACCACGTCATCAAGGGAGATGTCATTGTGCTTGATGTTCTTCATCTTCTTGGGGCCGCGCTCAGGCTCCTTGAGGGCTTTTGTGACCAGGGCGGCGATGGAGGATCACTTTTCTTCTAAAATAGTCTGTATGTAAAAATGCCAAATAAAAAAATGTCATAGAGATAATGATCCATAAAAAGTTCAATGAGGAGGTAGAATCAGTGGATTGAAGAAATAATTAATAAATGAAATAGAGGTGAAACTGGATATAAAATAGAGTGCAAGAAGGTGCAATGGGAGCTAAAGTGAGTGATCCATGGGAACGATAAGATTTTAATGCATTTTTTGAGAATAGGTGTGGTTACAGAATGCATAGTATAGTCACACCACATGCTATGTCCAAGAGAAACAAGGTACTATCTACTTTCCCAAGAAAAACATGAAAATAAAATGACATTATATAAGATTTGAAATTAGCTTGTTCTACTTATGGGAGCCCTTCCTGCATGAAATTGGTTGCATATCCATGTTCCTCATCTGAAGGGTTGATAATTCATATATTGGAATATCGCTTTCAGAAAAAAATACATATCCTGGAATATGTCTTTGCGATTGACACATGAGAAGGCACACTCATAAACACCCAGATGGATATGGTCAGAGATGACAATGCCAGCTTGATTTTCTTAACCATATCTGACTGCAACCTCCTAGTCATTAAGTAGTTGAGATAGTTGGACCTGACCTACAAAATGTAGAATGGAATATATAGGTATAGAAGTGAATATCACACTAATCCAAGTGGATGGGTGTGAGGTCGACATGGAATGGTCAAGGCTACATGAAATAAATGACGTATACAAAAAAGAACTTGCATGTGGATATAATGCTGAGTAATGTAGTGAATTGGGTGCATCTCTTTGAAACAACTTATCAAGAAAAAGAACAAGAGTAGAAATACGCACTCACTATTAGGTTAGCCAATGCATGCATATGCAGTACACCTGAGAATAGAAGAGTGCAGACTTTACCAAGCCAAGAAAATCTGAGAACAATAGCCATGCTGCATACTTCTCTTTTCATGAATATCTGAGGACATACTCGGGATTCTCTTTATATTGTTGTTTATATCATTTATCGGTTTATCTGAGAACAATAGCTGTAGATTCACTACACACACACCCTTTTTATTAAGAAGGGTTCGGGAGACAACTCTAAGGATTTCAAGTTGCTGACCTGTCATGGGTGGGTCGACCTACTACTCAGAGCAAGTTGACCTGCCGTTGAGCATGTTAGAGGGCCCAGTAACTCTTATGATTTTATCTTTTGATTCTTTTTTGTGTGTGTGATTAGTTCAGCAGGGAGATTTAGGGGTGATTAGGCCCTATTTCACTCCAAATCCTATTGCATCTCCTTTTTTTTAGTTTTAGTTTTGTTTTTGTTTATGGGTGAAGTACATGCATGCAGAATGAAATTTTTGGGACCTATGCATGTATGCAGATACATATGAATCACAGACATGTGAAGTACTTGGTATTTCAGCAATCTTGAAGGGATATGTAGATAAATTAGCATATTCCCCAAAGGGTTCATCAAATGGATTCAAGCAATTTGGGTGGTCCATTGGCTAAGAAGACTGCATATCCAATGCATCAGGTGACAAAGTACTGTTAATTGTGGGGCTCTAATATCCATAGTTGTATCAGCTGCAAGCATGTCTTCAGATTGGGAAGACAAAATAGTATCAGTCCACTACTTCAAACTTCGCCGACTGAAAGTCAATGGGGAACCTGAATCATCGGAAAAGTCCCCGGTTCTTGAAAGGAAAATAGGAGCAATACCCAAGGCATGTGAATTAACTGCTGACGATAATGTTCTTGCCTCTGCTACTATCAGGCTTTCTGCTCCAAATTCTACTGAGCTTCTCAGGTTGGCATATAACAATTTGATATTCAACTGTTTCACATGAACATATGACACATATTCACTTGTTCTTAAATCCATTCTGTGAAAATATCTGACTTGTTTGTTTCCTATTCTCCTGTAAAAGCACTAGTGCTGGCATGTCTTGGGCCGACGCTGAAGATGGCCTTGTCATTCATCTCCAGCCTCTCTTCTCTGTGATCCTTTTTTGGGAATTTTTCTCCTTGTGACTTGGGCATCAAGTTTCTTCAATGTTCTCTTTTGCTGCATACTGTTACCTTTGAGATATTTGTGGGATGTTGGATATTGAGAGTTTGTCAATGCTACTGGATTATAATTTTTCTTTTGAGTTGTCAAGGGTGCTATTGGTCCAATTGACGGGCACCATGATGGCAAATGCAAGGAATGTGATCGGACCAAATATTTTAAGACCAATCAAATATATCCACAGATAAACTGCAAAGTCAAGTCTTGCATGGTCAATAAGCTCAGCTTCAGGCATTCTTAAAGCATATGGCACCCATTCTAAGAACCTCAGGTATGATTTCCAATCCAGATGGACAAACTTCTGCACAATGCCAGCGCGTGTTGGACTACTCAAACCTCTAAGATACTATTTCGGGAAGTATACTCTGTCATTGCATGGCTGCAACCGTAGTACAACAAATAACAACAAGAATGCGAAGGCACTAAGAATATTGACAGCTTCAGAGAATCCTATGTCTCCAAGAGTAGCCATATGCGCCCCTCAAGTAATGTAGACATTTTTTTCTTTATTTCTAGAACTGTAAATTGATCTGGACATCTCTTTTCTGATGCAAGAAAATGCAACCTCATTGATGCAATTATCTCATACTCCTTAAGCAATATATAGCATGCCCAGAATGTAAAAGTATGTGCCATTAATAGATGAGCCACAAAAATCTATATATATGCTTCCCCTTTATGGTATCAGTGACCAGACTAGATAACAATTTCCTTTTTTTTGGGCATTTCTAGACTCTGGATGTTCCATATGCCTGATAGAGGGCAATAAGTATCAAGTTACCAGATCCTGTGGTCTGCAGATACACTTTTCTAGATCTGTTCAGCATAGTGGCTTTTCTTTTTTGGGAAATGGTGTGGACAACCACCAATTTTGTTGAAAATAAATAGAGTTACTACCATCAAAGGTAGACGAGAGATTTTTCCTCACCAACTTCACTACATGACAAACATAAAACAACCTTTTGAAAAGCAACTGTACTTAGAAGAAAAAATAAGTCCAGTATAGTAGGCAATTGCATCCCACTTTTCCAAGTCCATAAACACACTAATCCAGTTTAAAGCCTTAATTTCAATTGCATCCCACATCCTAGCTTTTGTTGCACCTTAAAGGCCACATTTATCTTCATTTTTTTACTACAGCATGTAATTATTCGATCCAACATATCAGTGTAGGACATGCCCCTTTGTCAACATCATTGAGTGGCCTTCACAATACTCACATCATTTCCCTCCTTTCAGTTAAGTTGAGTAGGCCAGTTGTTCCATGGCTACACATGAGATTTGTCCTATCATGAAGCTATAAGATAATTCCAGGCCATTCCAAGAATGAGATTGACAACCCAAAGAAGTTGGAAATCCTCTTTAATAGAACATTGCTTCAAATCTGAGCTTTCAATTTTTTATGCTATCTTCCACAGAACTATTGTTGCAAGCAGCAACAACCAGTATAGATATACAGAAAAATCTGTAGCATCACAGAGCTATTCTTCTATATTATCTAAATTTGTTTTTTCTCAGCAACGCTTCTATTCTCCAGTCCTCTTCTATGAGCAGCAATACTGTTCAGTGGGTGTTCTCTTACATTTGAACCTGGTGCAGTTCCAATCTGATGTGACAAAATCTGGCTGTTGGTTCCCCCTCAGATTAGCCAATAACTTTACAGCCAATTGAAAATTTCTACCCTAGCAGAATATAAAGGTTATCCATGAAATCACCTATTGATTTTCATGGACTAATTAAGGTTTCCATCTTATTCTTCGATAGGTATTATAGTATGATCCACATAAGCATACATTAATCATTTTATGCCTGGCACATAATTAAGTTCCTCTATCTATGGGTCCAGATTATCAAGGGAGCCATTTGGTGCCGGCTATCTTGTGCTCAGTGTAGCACTGTAGCTTACAACTGATTCTTGTCAAGGCCAACAAAGTGCTGTGTTAAGCTCAACAAATGTGAAGTGTGAGCAGAAGAGGTTGTACTGGTTATAACTACCAGTTTCATCAACTTGTTTAAAAATGTAAAAAAATAGAACTAAAAAATTCTTCAATTTTCAGTCATAGAAAGCATGTAAAATTTATATAAGAACATGATGTTTTGAACATAGATTGCACAAGAGGATGTAGGAACACTAATAGGAATCAAAAACCAATAATTTGAGTGCAGGGCCATACCATTCCTGACCTAATAAGATACTGAATTGTCTTCTCAATTTGTCGCATGTCCACTCTTCCACAAAGGTAGAGGTACTTTTTGAGAAGGTCCCCATGCCTGTTCTCTTCAGCTGTCCATGCCCTCATCTAGATAGCCCAAGAAGTGAGGCTTCCTAGGATTTTCAACCCTGGTTGAATCACACACAGTCAGGGAAAATGTTACGATTTGATAATAAGAATGTGGAGAACCTGTATTAATATAAATAAACAAAGATCTACATGTCCCTCTATCTACGACATCATCTTGCATGAAAATATCTCTAGTCATTGATAACAACTCACATGGTGCCAATTCATGAACATGCATAAGAAGAAACTCTTTCGTGATGAGATCATGTCAGCCTTTTTATTGACTTTCCTAAATAGATGGAACAGAGATTTATTATATCACAGAATCAAGAAAATATAAAGATTCATATACTTCAAGTACTGAGATATAGAGCAATTGACCCTTTGCTGTAGGGCTCTAATATGTCTTTTCTTTATTAACAACCTTTGCTTTTCCATAATAAACAATGGACGGATGCAACGACCATAGTCTGTATACAGTCGCAGTTCTTTCAGACGAATATCCCGTATGATTCCCACCTCAGTGTTGACATCAACCTATGATTCAAACATTGTTTAGGTGAATATCATACCACACAAACTAGCAGCTCAAGAGTCGTGACAGTTGAAGTCACATTCTGGCAGCAACTCTCTCAGTAAAAAAAATGCATGTTAACAAATAATGCACTGATAAATGAAGCAAAACCCAGACAATAGGGAGCAGCACAAAAGGACACTTGTCTGCAAGTAAACATCTGCAGATAATATGAAAAAAAATAGAATATCACTGACAAAAAGGTAGAAATCATGAAAGTGACACAACAAAAGGGGATTTTTGTATTTTTAGTCCCTACAAATACTTGTATTTCCTTATTAGTCTCCAAAACCACTACATGGGGGGTGGCGAGTTGGGTAAAGCGTGAGTTTAGAAAAAGGGAGGGATGTTATGATCTCTAAATTTAGATATATGTCTTCTCTAAAAGCATGTTCAATTCCTCATGTTATGATCGAATGTTTGGACAATTGTTCAGGCCATTCAGACATAATATTGGCAATCCATGCTGCCTATGCACTTTCACAACCTTGATGAACTATATTGTTGGTAGGAAAAGTCAATAAGAAATATCCATTAGGGAGTTTAAAAGAAGTAGGTTTGGACTGGAGTTGCTGATGCTGGCTGACATGCATCAGCATAAATCAAGGCCCATCAAGCCAATGTTAGATTGGAAGTGGCTCAAAAATAACATAATATTCAGTTTAGATTTTCATATTTTTACAAGCTAGTCATACCACTAATTCTACTAAAATAAAAAGGGGTGATCCCACCTATTTTACCCAAATAAATACTACAAAAGGGGAACAACTTCAAATGGTAATGCATCATCTCCCCAACAAAAAACTACAGCCATAAATAGACAGAAAAAACAAAATCAAAAGTGAAATAATAAATTAAGAAGTTCTATCCAGGCACAACAGTCTATCTCCATTTTCTCGCTAATCATCGGGGGTTCAGAACCTTGATCTTTATATGATCACATAGAAGTACAATTACTTTCTAAAGCATGAAAGAT
The DNA here is from genome assembly GCA_022559845.1 of Amorphophallus konjac. Lineage (NCBI taxonomy): Eukaryota > Viridiplantae > Streptophyta > Magnoliopsida > Alismatales > Araceae > Amorphophallus > Amorphophallus konjac. The sequence goes on from CM040125.1 coordinate 39,430,197, forward strand.
TACATGCAGATGGTTCAACTTAAGGCTTTTGCATGCATACTCATTGAAGTCAACAGCCCATCACTGCAAAGACAACATAATAATGTTGGGAATGGACAAAAGAAAATTGTAGAAAATCTAATGATGGTGGATAAAAGGAATTAAAAACAAAAACATAAGAACCCTATATTACTAATATTTCATCTTGAAGCAAACGAAACATAAGAAACTTGAATTACCATGCTGAAGTGGAACATGAGCAAGAGTGGAAGCTTAATTTTAGAAGGAATCATGGATGGTGAAATCGCTTGAACGAGATTCAAAGTATGAAATGGGCTATATCAGGAGATTCAGGATGCATAATTTGAGAAGGTTGATGTGCAAACTTTCAAAAGAGGAAACCTTTAATAGTCAAATCACATGAGAGTAATATGTGAGTAAACAATGTATGTTTTTATTTTAAATGTGCAATGATTCATGTGAATTTTAAAAGAAAACATGCTACATACACGGAATAACCTGAAAAGTAGAGGTATTCAATACTTAAGAAATGTCCCTTGTTTGGGGCAACATCACAAAGAGAACCCACTCTTTTTGCAATGCATAAGACCAAGCTCTGGGTTGCATAGCCACCTAGTGAGGGAACAAATTTTTCATATGTTGGGGACGTTTCGTCTAAGGATGAGATAAATGTGGAAAGAAACTTCACAAATAAATGGCAAAAGAATGATAATTCATTTGGCATGTTGGATCCCAAGAGCTTTAGAAGAATAAGAAGATTTTGGTATTACCCATTTGAAGTACACCCATGCTCTGAACCAACTACACCACTTATCACTTAGAAGCATGAATAACTCATTTTACCATTGACCCCCCTCCCTATTCCAAATTTCCAACTCCCACACATGAAGAAAATTTAAATTGTAAACTAGGAAACCCCCATTATTGCTCCAAAGCCTCCTGCATGCTTCTGAGGTCCATCCAATATTCTCATAGAAACAAACCCATTAGTGAAAAGTAAGCAACACTATTATTAAACTATATATAGATATGCAATAGCTTTGTTGAGTAGTGGACATCAGATCTAGAGGAGAGGGGTGAATAGATCTGCCCCTATTTTCACAATGCAACCCTCTATATAGCTAGATAAAATAAATTACAGCGGAATATAACTAACTTAACGAAGGACACAACAATTTGCTTAGCAAGATGATTACGCAATATAGAGATTGAACCTAAGCATGCATCTAGAACGAAGCAATCACATAAATAAACCACAACACAAAGGATTTTAAGGTGGTTCAGACTGAATCCCCAGTCCTACGTCCACCCCTCACCAAATCCGGTGAGGCTCCACTAGTGCCACGCACTGAACCGCAAATCGGAAAGACCTCCGATTGCCTTCCTACTAACCACAGGTAGGGACTTCAACACCGCAGATCGGACAACTTCCGATTACCTTCCTACTAACCACCGGTAGGGATGATCTTCAGTTTCAAATGTTTGAATGAAATGAAAAAAGAACAAATATCAAGCTATTCAAACAAGATATGGAATATGCTAAAGAAGAAAAATCTTGTCTGAGATTGCTGGAGCTTGAATCAGATGCTTCAATGGTGTCTTCTTCCTTGAGAGATGATCTTCCTTGAATCTCTTCTAGTTGATGAGGAAGACTATAGATGTAGCTTGGATCTTCCTTTTAATCTTCTTGAGTTGATGAAGAGGTTTGAGGATGCAGTTTAGATCACCCTTGAGATGATGAAGATGATGAAGGATGCAGCTTTATCTTCTCTTGGCTTGGGCTTGATCTCCTCTTCAAGTAGCTTGAATCACTTGAGGATTTGATGAAGAACTTCTTCCCGAAGTACTGTTCATGGCTACAGTACTCGAACTCCTCTCACCCTTGTAGCCTCCTTTGATCTCCCTTGGATTCACAAATGATCAACTAGGGTTTCTAACCCTCTTGCATGTGTTTTATAACCTTTGAATGGTCCTTAGACATCCCCCAGACCAGATCCACAATCTATGGAAGATTTGGTGACTTTGGGGTTAAACAAATACAAGAAAAGGGGCTCTTCTCGAAGTGGAAAATAAAGTCAACATTGAAGGCTCGGGGCTGGCGGTCGACCTCTATTGAGAAACCTGCAAACGAGCAGTTCCTAGAAATTTCGGTCGACCGCTACTGAAAGAGTTGCAATCTGTGGGTTGCTGGCTGGAGCGGTCGACCGCCCCTGTGCTGGCGGTCGATCGCCAGCTGGGCAGACCCCGGGCTTTCCCGGGTCGGTCCGTTAACTACTTTAGCTCCATTGCTTGACTCCTTTAGCAGCCCGTTCATGTCTGAATTATATCGCTCCTATAATTAAAATTTTGTTTCGGGGGCTTCGCCCCCGGAAACCCCCGCAAGGGGCGCTGCCCCCTTGACCCCCGCTACCTGACCGGGCAGGTCGATCCCCGCGACCTGACCGCGCAGGTCCATCCACATGCGAGGGCGCAACATTGAGCTTTCACATTTACCATCTCCACTTCATTCCTTGGCAATTCATTGGCATATCTGTCATGAACACAACATCACGTATGTCAGTCATATGAGAGTTAAAACAATAATGACTTATAGTGTTTAGCTATTATCAAAACCAAGAGTATCTAATAACTCAAATGACCACAAGACGATGTCGAATGACCCAAACCACAAGAAGACTCAAATGATCACAGGGGCACACCAAGCTTAAGATTGGATTTTACCTGATGGAGAGGTAGGTGGGAGATGGCATTATAAGGTGACGAGCTTTCTAAGGCATCAGAAAGGCGAATGTATGTGGCTATCCATTACAGAGAGTCTTTAGCACCCAACCACCAATAGTTTCCAGCAAGTGGTTTCCTTGCTGAGTCAATTATATCATGAATGTGATTCTCCACAAATATTAAGTGTTCATCATGAGAAAACTTTTCAATTCCTCACGCATATAAGTTTGCCATATGTATCTTTAGCCAATGTAACCTCGACTTTCCAAGTGGTCGACCTTCAGCAAACTCCAAAATTCCTTGACATAAAAATGAACTAAAATGATTTAAGTGTGGATGCATGGGATAAGCACGGCCAAAAAAATCAAGATTATGAGGGCAGTAGAATCCCTCTCCATCCCTCATTTTTCTAGCTACCTGCTCTAGAAAAAATGCTATCAGAATATTGATATTTGGAAAATAATCTACATAATACAAGAATAAGATTGGGAAAACATTCTCGATAGTGTACGGTAAAATTGTCGAGATGCCTAGTAGTATGAAATCTTACACAAAGTTTGAGTTCCGTATCACATCGTTGGGCATACATCTCACTATTAACCTTCTTTGCTCTTCTGACCTTCCATCTCCACTTCTGTATTTCAGTAGCATCCTCTGAGTCAGGTTTTTCAGGTATAGGAACCTTGAGGACAAATTTGGCCAAATAAGCAACAATTGAGAAAGCAACATTTCCTTTAGTGACTAAAAATTTTAACATGCAGATACAACACTAGAGCAGCCAAAGTGTCAAACCAATTACCAGTATAAGCCCAGAATATGATCCAGGTCGCAACACTGGATCTGCTGTGGAGGATGACTATGCAGCTGGGTCCGCATTAGGCAGGGCACCTGGCAGCCCAGCGTGAGGAACAAGAGATCCTGAGTATTATTTGGATTTGGAGTTTGCAGCAGTCGAGGATGTCGGATCTGCCCCTAATGGTGCCGGATCTGCTCCCAGATCTGCGTCACCCACAACTACAATTGGATATGCCAAGGGAGAGGGTCAATGTAGGAGGACTCGGAGATGTAGAGCACCATCTCGATCTAGAGTTTGCAGCAGCCGTGAATGCCGGATGTACTCCCAGATCTATAGCCAGTTCTACCATGTGGCTGAAAGGGGAGGGGAATGGTCTTTCTTGGTAGAGAAATGGAGCTTATCCTCCTGCTCTCCACTTCCATGGGGTTCTATGGAGGAGACCTTAGAGGCGATCCCGGTGCGGAGAGTCCTCATTCTCCCTGGAGGGCATCAACGGAGCTGTTGCGCTGAAAGGCCCCATTCTCCCTAGAAGAGGAGGTAGAAAAGAGATGGGGGGAGCAGAGAGGAACAGGTTGGAAGGTTGAACACAGGGGCAGTGTGCTCCAATTGGATGGATCTAGGGAGAAGAGAGGAGAGAATAGGGATGAGGACGATGTCCAACCAGTGGGGGCTACGGGCCCCTCCAGAACTACCTCTAGCGGTGGAGAAAAGGAGGTGGCCAGTGGTGACGAGGAGGACCTTGGCGAGGGCGACGAGTGGGTGTGCTCCGGGCACCAATGTCGTTGAGGTAGTTGGCGATGACCGTGATGACGGTGGCGCTCAAAGTAGGTGGTGAACGGGGCGGGATCTTCCTTACAGGTAGAAGGCCGTGTAGGGTAGCGGCTACGGGGTTACAACTGGTGGAGCAAGGCAAAGGCGGTGGTGACGGGGACCTCACCTTGCGGCGACAAATGAGGGAGAGGGGTGGCGGAGGGAGGTAGGGGCAAGGCGCCGGGGCGGATGCGACCGGCAGTTGGTCTTGAAGGAGGCCAGCCATTGGAGAGGGGGATGAGTTGCTCCGGCGGGGTGAGGGAGGGGGAGCGATGGGAGGGGAAAAGAAGGAAGCAGCAGCAAATGGGGGGGTTGCGGGGGTAACACCCCAACATCGAAGGGGAAAGAGAGGGACTGTGGAGTCAGGAAGAGAGGGAGGGTGGCAGGCTAGGGGTTCCGAAGGCGGGCTGGGGAGTGAGGAAGAGATGGAATGTGGTGGGCTGAGGTAAGTTTACGCTTTTAAGAAAGCTGTGGCGCGTTGAGTTCATTTCTGAAGGTGCGGGAGTCTTTAGCGTCAAAAGTTTTTACTCTATTTACTTATTATTTTTATTATTTTAGTTTTCTTATATATTTATTATTTTTATTTTAATATTATTTTGTTATTATTATTTATTTATTTAATTATGTATTTATGTATTTTGTTACGTTATTATTATTATCCTTATTATTTTAATTTTCTTAAATATTATCTTTTGTTTTGATATATTTCTCTTGTTCCCTTATTATTTATTATTATTTATTTATTACTATTTATCTATTTCTTTATTTATTTATTTTTGACTCGGGTGACGAAAAATCAAATTTTGGCAGTATCTTCCCTTTGCCCTGGAATATGTCGGAGGGGATGTAGTCCCGGGCCATCGAGTCTGGGACGAAAAGAGTCGTGGAAAATTTATTCGGACATCGGTCTGGGACTGATTTATGCTGACGATGTAGTAATGCCACGGGGAATCCTCTGGATGCATGTTCATCTATGCTCCGGTGTGATTTAATATTATGAGAGAGGGACAAAATCTAGCAGGGGTAGGTCCGACCCAAAGGGTTATCTGTCCAATCATGGACGCGGCGGGAAAAACCCCTCAGGCCCAAACTGCGCTCATGATAGGCCTTGTTTGTATTTATTTTATTCATCACTCAAGGACAGCAGATCGGGTCAAACGGCTGCAAAAGAGCCAACCTGGGGGTTCCGGCCGGGGCAATACGGCACAGAGCGAAACCCAGTGGTCAGGGGTCACGTGAGCGGTGAAAAGAATTCGGTCTGGGGCGTAGAATCGCAACGCTGGCTGTAGACACGCCAAAATTGACGTTTTGTTGATCAAATCTCATGTCATTATGTAAACGCCCCAAGTGGACTTCAATATTCCTATAACATGAAGTTTTTCTATCTTTGAGAATTTTATGCATTTTTTCTGCATCCTTCGTGATTCACGACCTGACGAAGGGCGTTACTTTCGAAAGTAACGACATGTGATGGGGCGTTTCAAAAGAAAGGACGACCATGTATGAGGGCGTCAATTCCTGGTATTATCCGTTAATTTCTGGAATTATCTATTTTCAAAATAAAAAGCATTTTCTGAGTAACGTCCTACCTCAGGGCGTGTTTTTAAGAAACGCCGTTATCTTAGGCGTGTTCCATTAATTTCTAAACAAAGAAAGTTTTATTTCCAAATTTAAATCCAGGAAGAAACGCCCTTTCCTAGGTCGTGTTTCAAGAAACGTCTCTGTGAAGGTCGTCAATTCATGATTTGACGCCCTGTCCTAAGTCGTGTTTCACTCCAGAGTCCTTCCTTTTTCCATCTTTCCCTCACAGATCCCTGCCATCCATGGGACTCTTGCTCGATCTTGATCTTTCCCTGGATGCCTCGTTGCCCGTTCTTATCATTCCTTGGTTTGATCACATCCACTGGAGGCACTATAAATTGAAGTCTCGATCGATCGTGTGAAGGGTTAATGACTCAGAAGGTTAAGCGCTCTAAGCATTCAAAAGGTTAAGCGTTCAGAGGTTACGAGCAGAGCTTTCTTCGTTCTTTGCTACTTCCCCTCTACATCCTTCGTTGGGCTTCATCTGGTGCTTCATCCATCTACTTCCGTCATATTCATCCGGTTTTCCCTTTACTGTCGCCAGGGACAGCAGGGTTTCTCAGCTTTTCATCTAATTGTTCTACATCATTTATACCACTCCATTCATCATATCTATTCATCCTTCGTATTTATTCCCACCTTGTTGCATTTTTTTTATCATCATACTCCCCCTCCCTTAAGTCTTATTAAGGGGTTTTAAAATAACAAAAAAAAAGAGGTGCGCATGTTGATGTCTTTTCATCATTTTATGTTAGTTTTGGATTGATACTATTGCACTTTGGCTGATCCTCCTCTCTTTTGGTTTGTTTTTTTATTGTCTTTTTTTTTACAAGGTAATCAACCAAGAAAACCCACTTCATCGGCCGGCCGATTGAAGTTGGAGGAAGAAATCCACATCCATCCCGCATCCCAATTTTTACCAGGTACACGCGATCTCCTTTTCTTCTTATTGAGGTAACCCCTCTGGCGATCACATCATCTCCACTATAGCACCTCGTGCTATTTTTATTGTATTTTTATTACATCTTACGCATTTTTGTTTATTCATTGTTATTATTTTAACTTCTCCTAAGTGATGATTTTTAATCCGATCTACAAATTGGCGATCACGGTGGGACTTCCACTGTTTTCTTTATTGATTACCATCTCCATTGGCACCCTCGTGTGCCCTTTCCCCTTGACACCCTCGTGTGTCCTTTCCCCTTAGGCACCCTCGCGTGCCCTTTCCCCTCGGTACCCTCGGTACCCTTTCCCTTGTGTCCCTCGGGCACCCTCCATTGTGCACCCTGCACACTCCCCGGATCAGTCAATTGCTGCTTATTAACGCCTTCAACAAGGGCGCCTTTTGATTTAACGCCTCTCACAGGGACGTGTTTTTGTTGATTAACGCCCCCTTCCAGGGCGTGTGTTTATTGCACCTATTGGCGTTCTGTTTACTCATTTTATCGTCTGATATTTAACGCCCCTCTCAGGGACGTGTTTCGTTGAGTAACGCCCACTTCCAGGGCGTCTTTTACCATAACTGCTGTCTGCTGCATGCTTATCATATTGTCTGTGGATTAACGCCCCTCTCCGAGGCGTTTCATTTCTTATCAACGCCTGTCATTAGGGCGTTTCTCTTTATCATAACTGCTGCTACTGCTTATCATATTGCCTGTGGATTAACGCCCTTCCCCGAGGCGTTTCATTTATTATCAGCGCCTATCATCAGGGCGTTTTCTCTGAGTTTTGACGCCCTCCTGTGGAGGCGTCCTTTCTTTATAACGCCTCACCTAAAGGCGTGTTTTCCTACCGTCTGTGAGCCCCTCACAGAGTTTAACGACAGCCAGGCTGCCATGTTTTCATTTTGTCACGACCTACCGCAGGGCGTGTCCTTCCTCCTGCTGTGAAAACGACCTTTCCCAGGGCGTTTCTTTACGGTTCTTTTTCACAGTTTAGCTCTTATTCATTGCTTGGCATTTGTCTTGATATTACATTGCTGCTTGGATTATCTCGTTTGATTGGCTTGGTTGAGAGACCTCCTCTCTCTAGCCTAGGATTCCACACACCTTTCTTGGAATCGGGACAACCCTCCATTGAGCATTCCGTCTCTTTGGACCGAAAATCCCTTTTCTAAGACCTCCATAAGTCCCCGCACCCGTGGATTCCCTCACGGACGCCGGGCTGGTTGTACCCTTGAAGTACCTGGAGTTTAGAGAACCTATGCGTGGTTAAAGAGAGAGAAAAACTTAGTTGACCCGGAGGTTACACTTGGATCAAACTAGGTCTCATTTGGCAAAAGAGTGAACTTTCACAAATAATCCACCCTAATTCAAACATCAAACATTAAAATCTTGCGTTTCTTGCCAACCTTGTTTGCATAAACATAGTTAGGTGATTTGATTGCCTTGTTTGGATTAAATATTTTGTGATAGTTCCTTCATTAAACACTCTCTCTCTTAAGAATGAAACTACGTTCAGGTAAAACCATCAACATGTCAGGCAACGGGTACACTTATGATGATGAGAATGAGAACATATTTGGTCAATATGAGGACCCTCTCCAGGATTCTATTTATTATGAGGGGAACTACCTTCCTCCTCACCCCCATTACTCACAAGTTCATGTGGTTGATACCACTATTCATGAGGCGGACCCTTCGTCTCAAGTTCCATCTTCCAACACTCCGGGGAACCCTTCCCCATCCATTAATGTCACGGATTTGATCCAGGCTCTCTCCCAGTTGGATGACTCCCAGCGGTAAACCATTCAGGCCGCTTTAAAAGGGAAGTCGGTTCTTTCTTCTTCTTCTAATCCCCCTCCGGCCGTGAGTGGCCATCAGATTGTTAATGACCAGGCGGTCTTGCATCCCCCCTCCTCTCGTCCACAAACGCCTACTGCGGCCATGCCGGCCCAGCAGACGAGCTATTCAGCGGTTAGGCATCAATCCTTCCAACCTCCTCGGATTCTACGAACGCCTATACCGCCTTCTTTTGCTCAGAATCAGGCCCCGGTCGAGCCCGATACCAACACTCTCTTGCTTCAGAAGCTGGCCAGCATGGAGGAGCAGCTCAAGAAGGTTACAGCGACTAAGAATGCTCCGAAAATTTCTCTTCCTACGTTACCGGTGTTCCATTTACCACCTTCTGAAATGCCGAATTTCTGACGATATAATGGGACGGGCAACCCATTCATTCATTTAAAGGATTTCCGATATGAGACTTCCTTTTGGCAGGACAATAAGGCCTCCCTGGCCTACTTATTCAGGAGGTCTCTTGAGGGGCCAGCCCTCGAATGGTTTTATTCTCTGGAGCCAGCTGATGCCGGCGATTTTGATGTTATTCAAAGAAAATTCCTGCAAAAGTACAGAGACCGGGTGGGACCTTCCCTTTCTGTTACAGATTTAGTTGCCGAGAAAATGAAGCCCGAGGAGGACTTCATTGTATTTGCTGATAGGTGGCGGTCTATGGCCGAGAAATTAAAGGACACATTGTCGGAACAGGAGCAAGTGAAAATGGTCATTTCTAATGCAACCCCCCAATTCCGGCACATTTTGGCCATGAATCGGCTAACAACTATGGAAGAGCTCTATGAAAGAGCTCGTTATATACAAACGCAAATAAAGGACTCGCCCATCATGGGCATGTTTGAGCCGAAGCCTCGGCTATTTAAAAAGAATACAAATGTCAATAGCGGGCCCACGACTGAAGGCACTGTCACAAATGAGCAGGTTGGCATAGTTAGCAACCCCCATAATCAAGCTAACCCACGTCCACCACCTCCACGACAGAACCCTCATTTTAACCCTACTCCACCACCCCAATTCGCGCCTCAACGCTCTTTCGCTCCACCGCAAAACCAAGCCCCCGCATAGATCCTCCAGCTCCACCACAATACCATCAAGTGCCCCCACCAGCCAACTACGGCCAACAACAACAACGGAGACCGCCACTTGGCCCCAAAAGGGACCACTATCCCCCACTTCCTGAAAGTCTCCCCGATATTTTTAATGCCCTGATGGCCGCCAACTTGCTCGCATTACCAAAGGAAAGAACCGTGTGGCCCGCTAATGTTGACACATCCCGTTATTGTGCCTTTCACCGCGCCTCTGGTCACAACCTGGATCGTTGCTTCCACTTCAGAGATTACATCTACGATCTAAATGACCAGGGTGACATCAATTGGGATGAGATGAGACAATTCATAGCCGCTATGAAAGAAAGAAGGGCTTCTCGGCAACAATAAAATCAGCAAAATCAGCAGCCAGCTCCGCAGCAAGTTCAGCCACAGCAAGCTCCAGCACCCCAGCAGGATATGGGGATCGTCCGTAATCCATTGCCGGAGCACGCTCCTAATCAACATGTGAACCCTGTCACGTCTCTCTACGAGGTGGAGAGAGGGCAGGGATGGCATGAAGAAAACGCCTCTGTCAGGGCATTTCACCATGATCCAACTCAAAATCAAACTCCGCGCCTTTTGCGCGCACCTCCTTCTTCTTCTATTCTCCTATCGGGACGTCCCCTTCTACGCCCCGTCAATCCTTCTACCTCCACCAATTCCACGGCCTTGCCGGCTCGCTCTCTTCTTACCCGCCTACCACCTCCACAACCTACCATTCCACCTTCCACCACCAATCCCACACACGCGCCATCCAGGCCACTCCTACTCCGCTCACCGCCGGCACCCGCTACCCCCTCTACCACTCCTACACCGGCAAGAGTTCCTCCGTCATCAGTTCAACCACCTTTTGTGCCACGATCTCTCCTTATTCCACCACCTGCCCATGCTCCTCGCATTCGGATATCCCTCTCTTCTCCCACGCCTCCTGCGAGGGCACCTTCATCAAATACTCCTCCCATGCCTCCCGCGGGGGCATCTTTGTTAAAAACCACTACCACGTCTCCTACGGGGGCACCCCTTTCATTGAATTCCCCTATGATATCCCCTAGCAGGGTTTCTACTACCAACATTCCTTCTTCTTCTTCCAACCCTCCTCCTAATATTGCCCCGACAGAGGCGCGTCAAGGCGTAGCGCCGCTCCGCAGTGGACGGATATTCCATCGTGTTTTCCCACAGAGAGAGCTAGAGCCTGTGCAGGGGCCACAAGAGCAAGAGCAGGAACAAGATTCAGTGCCGGGAACTCAATATGATTTATTAAAGCACTTGGACCGCACTCCCTCCAGGATTTCTATTCTTGAATTGATCAAACGGTCCACCACTCATCAGCTGGCTTTAAAGGAATATTTGCAGAAGGTCATGGTCAATGAGGACCTTCCGGTTGAACAGATAATTACAGTCTTGACCCCTGCCAGCAGTCAGCCGGCAATCACATTCCATGAACATGAGTTAGCACCTTTACCGGCAAGAAAATATGCCCTATGTATTACGGTTGATATCAACAAAGTGGCCGTTAAGCAGTGTTTGGTAGACACCGGTGCATCTATCAATGTGTTGCCTCCGAGCACTCTGAAGTTATGCGGTATCCCTGAGAGCCAGATTCGGCCATCTACCATTACTGTCACAGCATATGACAATACAAAGAAACCCCCTCTGGGTATGATTACTCTTAAAGTCAGCTTGGGTCCAGCCACCATTACAGCAAATTTTCATATTCTGGATATGGATCCGACCTTTAATGGCATCCTGGGACGCCCTTATATTCAGCAGCTTGACGCAGTGCCCTCTACAAACCATCAGTGCCTCAAGTTTCCGCACAAGGGCCGCATTATCAAGGTGACCAGCGTGCCGATCTTGCCAGAGGAAGACATTCATGTAGCTTCATCAGTTCCTTCCATATGGCCTGCCAACAAGCCGTTATTATCTGTGCTGGACGTTCCCCGTCCACGGCCGATGCTATCTGAGACTGTTACCACAGTTGCTATGACACCCCTGCCTTCTAAGGGGAAGAAGAAAAAGAAAAATATGATGAATACCCCCGGCTGGAACATTCTGATAAGAATGGGATATCAAGATGGCAAGGGCCTGGGCGCCAAACTCCAGGGCAGGATTAGGCCCATTAAGCCTCAAAAGGTGATTGCACGAGGCGGCTTAGGCTACAAAGCACCGGGCAAGAATGAAGGAGAGCCGTGGGCTGTTATGACGTCCACCTTCAAACCAGACCGCCAGCCGCTCACCTGGACTTTAAAGACACATTTTGTCACCGGTGGCATTCAGAACAATGAGCAGACTACCGTCATTACTTCATTGCTTGATTGTCAAGATGTGCACGCCAGACAGTTTGCTCATCACATTGCCCCACTAGCTACCTACAAAGCCCTGGAGTCTTTAAGGCCGGATAAAAGAAGAAAAATGGGTGATCCGGAATGTGATTGGTACAGGTGGTTTGACATGAATGACATCACGATCTCTCTGAGCCGCCTGTTCATGCCGACAGATCCAGAGTGGCCACCGCTGATTCAAGAACTGATTGAAATGCCAGCAGTAATCATAGATAAAAGGCAGATGTTAAGTGACTACACAGATACGGGGGAGCCAGATGTCCCCTTTGAAGAAGGATTTTCCGTGGATAGGCTGTGGGCCGGCCTTTTCTCCCTCACTTCTGTGCATCCATCTGTGTTGGCTTCTCTCTATTCCCGTTGGTTTGGTCACGTCCCGCGACCACCACCGATTACCATCAACTTGTCTCCCGATTCAATTCAGATTTCCCTCCCGATTGCTCCTTCGCTCCTCGAGCGATTTTCTAAAATCTCCATCTCGCCCCCGCGTGGGCCATCTTTGATTAAATCTTTCTCCAATCTTGCAATCTCCACTCCTCCTGCTATTCCCCCTTCACATTGCTTTTTACTTGAAGAAGAAAATAAAAACAAAGGAAAAGCTAAAAACGAAAAAAAAAACGCCAAATCTCCAACATTCCAATCCTCCATTTCTATTGAGGAGACCTCCTATTTTTCTCCCGAGTGCGTCCCAACCCAGGGGCCGCTCTTCCAAGATTCCTTGGTAAGACTCTTCTCCCCCTCTGGTGAGGGGCCCTCCTCTGTATCACCTCCTGTATCCGCTTTTTCATCTCCTTCCCCTGGTCAAGCTAGTTGTTCCTATTCTTCCTCCTTTCCTTCTAATAATAAAAATCAGGGGATAGTTCCGCATAAGAAGGCCAAGGGTAAGCAGATTCCCCGAAGATTTTTGTTGGAGTTGGCTGTCAGATGCCAAGCTTGTTTAACAATCCCTGAGTTTGTGGAAGAACCGATCATCCTACCGGAATTAGAATATGAGGATTCTGTTGCTGCTTATGAGGGTTTGGGCGTTTATGAAATCATGAATGATGAAGACCCTATTGAAGAGGGGGAAGAAAGTTATGAAGACTATGAGGACGAGGCTGATGCTTTTGCTAGCGGAATGAGAAGGTTCGACGAACCATCAGCCTCCGTAGAAGAACCTACCAAAGAAATTAATCTGGGTACCGAGGAAGACCCTAGGATTGTCCTCATTAGCAAGAATTTACCGCCCTCCGAAGAGGAGGCGCTAATTTTAGTTCTTCAAGAATACAAGGACACGTTCGCGTGGAGTTATGAAGATATGCCGGGATTAGACCCTGCGCTCGTTGAACACCGCCTTACACTCAAGCCAGGGTCTGTACCGGTCAAACAACGGTTGAGGCGTTTCCACCCTAACATGACTTTGAAGATGAAAGAAGAGGTCGATAAACTCCATAAGGCTAGATTTGTTAGAGTCGTCCTCTATCCCAATTGGGTGGCTATCATTGTCCCGGTTATGAAGAAAGATGGGAAAGTTCGGATTTGCATAGATTTCCGGGACCTCAACCGGGCGTGTCCTAAAGATGACTTCCCCCTCCCTCATATTGATGTTCTGATCGACAACACGGCAGGATTTGAAACTCTTTCATTTATGGATGGCTTTTCAGGTTACAATCAAATTCGTCTGTCTGAAGAGGATCAAGAGAAAACCTCATTCACTACATCATGGGGTACATATTGCTATGTGGTCATGCCCTTTGGACTTAAGAATGCTGGAGCCACCTACCAGAGGGCTATGATGGCGATTTTTCATGACATGATTCATATTTACATTGAGGTGTATGTGGATGACCTGGTTGTGAAATCAAGGACAAGGATTGAGCATCCTGGGGTTCTGGCTAAGGTTTTGCAGCGATCCCGAGAATATCAAATAAAAATGAACCCCAAGAAGTGCGTATTTGGCGTTTATTCAGGAAAATTACTTGGTTTCATTGTCAGCAAGAGGGGAATTGAAGTTGATCCCAACAAGGCAAAGGCCATCAGAGATATGCCTCCTCCCAAGAATTTGAAGGAAGTTCGAGGATTAATAGGGAGGTTGCAATTCATTCGCCGCTTCGTCTCCCAGCATTCACAAAGATGCAAGCCGTTTTACGAGCTTACCAAGCCGGGAGTCAAGTTTAATTGGGATGACAAGTGTCAGGCAGCCTTTGACGGATTGAAGGATTTTTTGGCCAATCCCCCTATCCTGAGGCCGCCAATTCCAGGCAAACCACTTATTCTGTATGTTTCATACCTGGATGACTCTGTAGGTGCTGTCTTAGCTCAAGTGGATGAAGAAAGTAAGGAGAGGGCAGCATACTACTTGTCTAAACTTCTTAACCCCTGTGAGCAGAGGTACTCAGCCATGGAGAAGACTTGTGCAGCTTTGGTTTGGGTAGTTCAGAAATTAAAACACTATTTCCTAGCTCACGAGGTTCACCTCATTGCACGCATGAATCCAATCAAATTCCTCCTTGAAAAATCTGTCCTCACTGATCGATTAGCACGCTGGCAAAGCTTCCTCTCCCAGTTTGATATTACTTACATTCAACAAAAAGCTATCAAAGGTTATGCCATCGCCGAACATCTTGCTCATCACCCTCTACCTCATTTTGATCCTGTCAATTCTGAGTTCCCAGATGAAGAATTAATGTCCATTAATCAACCCCTTGATCCTATGTGGACGTTACATTTTGATGGAGCTCTTAATTCTCAAGGAAGAGGGATCGGCATGGTTCTTTTAACACCTGAAGGAGTCACCATTCCATTTGCTGCTCGGCTTACCTTCCCCGTCACCAATAATATAGCCGAGTATAAAGCTCTTTTGGCCGGTCTACAAACCGCTCATCGATATGGTGTCACTCACTTGAGGATCGTCGGTGATAGTCAACTCATTCTGCGCCAGGTGTTGGTCAAGTGCCGCACTATCAATCCTAAGCTTAAACCCTACCAGGAACTCGCTTCAGCTTACGCCAAACTCTTCACTAAATTGATCTTCGTTCATGTGCCTCGCAGTCAGAACATTCTAGCTGACGCTCTTGCTTCTTTAGCTTCTGCTTTAGTCTTCCCCCCTGAGCGTGATTTCCATGTCCCTCTGATTCATCAGCGTGACACTCCAGCTATTTAGGATCGTGCTTTCCTTGATATTAGGGATCAGGTGCTCGAGAAGGCCAAGTAGAAAGAAACTCTTAAAGGCAAAGAGGTCATGCTTTTAGACTGGGAAGAAGAATTGGCTGACGAAGAGAAGCCTTGGTATTATGAGATTGCCAGATACTGTAATGATCAGTCCTATCCTGAGGAAGCCACTGCAGAAGAGAAGAAAGCAATCAGAAGAGTGGCTCAACGTTATACTTTGGTTGGAGGTGTGCTCTACAGAAGAGGGCTCACCGGTGTTTTATTGAGATGCCTCGATGATGATGAATCTTGGAAAGTCGTGGAAGAGGCGCATTCTGGTGTGTGTGGTGGTCATGTGAACAGCCAGATGCTAGCTAAGAAAATTCTTAGGCTAGGTTTTTATTGGCCCACTCTAGAAGAGGATTGCTCTATCTATGTTCGAAGGTGTGTTAAGTGCCAACTGCATGCCGATAAGATTCATTCTCCTGCTTCTTCACTCCATCCTACATCCTCCCCATGGCCTTTTTCCATGTGGGCTTTTGACATCATTGGACCTCTTGGTGACTCGAACCTCCTGACCAAGCAAAAGTCGTTCATTCTCACGGCAACGGAGTACTTCACCAAGTGGGTGGAAGCGGAAGCTTACGTGGAAATTAAAGCATCAACCGTTTGCAAATTTATCATGAAGAACATCATCACGAGGTTCGGGATCCCGAATACCATCGTCATCGACAATGGACCTCAATTTATCTCTCAAGATCTCAAGGATCTCTGCAATAGGTATAACATTGCATTGCATCATTCTTCTCCCTATTATCCGCAGGGCAATGGCCAAGCAGAAGCAACTAACAAAACTTTGATCAAGATCGTTAAGAAGACGTGTGAGGCTAATAAATTTTCGGACTGGCCAGACAAGCTGGTTGAAGCTCTTTGGGCCTACCGCACTTCCATTCGCACTCCCACTGGGCAAACCCCTTTCGCCCTCACTTATGGGATGGAGGCAGTAGTCCCTTATGAGATTCTTATTCCCTCTCTGCGAGTACAATTGGATGAGGAACTTTCTATTGATGAACGTCGTGATTCACTCCTTGTCCAATTGGAACTCCTAGATGAGAAGCGTCTGGTCGCCGCCGAGCATGCGCACGTTTATCAAAATAGGCTCTCACGTTTTTACCAAAAGAAAGTAATTGAGAGAAAATTTAAAGTCGGTGAAATGGTAATCAAGAGAATTTTTGTTAAGCCGGGTGGCCCCCGTTCAAAACTCCAACCAAATTGGGAGGGACCGTTCGTTATAAAAGAAGTTTTTCCTGGCAATGCTTATAAATTAACTAATGCTGAAGGTGAAGAGTTAACTCACCCTTGGAACGGTTTATATCTTAAGAAATACTACCCCTGATTTTCCAAAATCCAACAAAAAAATGAATATTTTCTCAAAATAAAAAAAAAATGAAAAATGAATGAAAATTTTCCAAAAATCCACCAAAAAATGAAAATTTTCCAAAATCCCACAAAACAAAAAAAAATGAATATTTTCCAAATCAAAAAACAAAAAAAATTTATTAGAATATTTGCCAAAATCCAAATAAAAAAAAAACAAAAAAGAAAAGAGAGAAATTTCAAAGGCTTTTGTCATGGCACACAAAAGATCTTTTGCGAAATCTCGAATATAAGTCAAATTTGAGCACGTCGACTCCCTTTTAATTATTCAAGAAAGATTAATGAATCTTAGATGGTGACCGTGTAGGGCCCGCGATCTGGATAGCCTTGTCAATCTTTTTTGAAAATTCATATAATTCACGCCTCTCACTAAGGCGTTTTTAATTTAACTCACGCCCTCGTGAGGGTTGTCTTTATCAAATTAACGCCCTTGTTCAGGTCGTCTTTTCACCAAATTCCAAAATCCTTTTAAAATGCACGTCGTCTGAGGGGGCGTCTTTCACCTGAGTCACGACCTAATCTAAGGCGCGTTTTTCAGGAAAATAACAAATATATATATATATATATATATATATATATATATATATATATATATATATATATATATATAATGCCTTCTTCATTCGTATGCCTGTATTTTGCCTGTGCATATTTTGATTTATTGTTTGAATGTGTGTGCTTGCACAATGCATCTCCCCTTTATTGGTTATTTCACTTTACCTTATTTGATTGAAGGCTTGGCCCCTTGACCCGTCATTAAGGTCAGAATATTGCCACCCCTTGCTCATTGGGCAAGGGGCCAAGTCGAACAGATGAATTAACCTATTTTATTCAAGTGAAAATCGCAGCTGCAGATACAGGGCAAAAGCAAAGTAAACATGAAGAACGTGGAGAGAAGAAAAGTACACAAACACAAGCCCACAACCACACAAAGTGCTCAGGTAACAAAAGAAATCTCAATCTCATATATATATACATCATGAATGTCTAAGTACAGGTGTGAGGGTGGAGGAGTACAAGTAAGTCTCTCAGCTCTCGCCTCCACCCTCCTCTACTCTCCTACTCTCAACCTCCTCCTCGCCATCCCGAGCTGGTGCTGGTGGAGGAGGCATGGGCCCCCGTGAAGAAGCCGGAACTCGAGCCTGGCCCCCTGCCTCACTCCTCTCTCGAAGGGAAGAGCCCGCCACGAAGGTAGAGCTAGTGAAGGAGTACCCCGCAGCCCGTGCTCGCTCACGGCCTCGCTGCAACCGCTCCTCGGACACTCGCAGCCGCTCCTGAGAAAGGATCAACTGGGTCCTCGAGTCGGCTAGCTCTCACTCCCGTGCCGCCAACTGCTCCTGGAACCGGGCACGCTCCGCCTGCTGAAGCTCAAGGAACTGGGCACGCTCCGTCTGGTGCTCCTCTCGCTCTCGGGCACGCTCGCACCTCTCCAGCTCCAGGGCAACCCGCAGCTCCGCCACGTCCTAGGGAAGCTCCTCCCGACGCCTCGCAGAGCGCTCCAACTCCGTGATCCGCTGCTCGCGGATCGCCAACTCGGTACGCGCCGCTCGCAACTATGCACTCTGAAAATAGGCAAACCAATCATTAAATTTCACAATTCAATGAGGCAAATAAACAACACATGGTTGAAGGTAAATCACTCACCTGCGAGGACGTCACCTGCTGTCCCTCACAGACACAAGCAATAGCTGCTCGGAGCTCCTCGGTCTACAAAACATTTTTTTATCATCATACTCCCCCTCCCTTAAGTCTTATTAAGGGGGTTTAAAAAAACAAAAAAAAGAGGTGCGCATGTTGATGTCTTTTCATCATTTTATGTTAGTTTTGGATTGATACTATTGCACTTTGGCTGATCCTCCTCTCTTTTGGTTTGTTTTTTTATTGTCTTTTTTTTTTACAAGGTAATCAACCAAGAAAACCCAATTCATCGGCCGGCCGATTGAAGTTGGAGGAAGAAATCCACATCCATCCCGCATCCCAATTTTCACCAGGTACACGCGATCTCCTTTTCTTCTTATTGAGGTAACCCCTCTGGCGATCACATCATCTCCACTATAGCACCTCGTGCTATTTTTATTGTATTTTTATTACATCTTACCCATTTTTGTTTATTCATTGTTATTATTTTAACTTCTCCTAAGTGAGGATTTTTAATCCGATCTACACTGGCGAAGATAACGGAATTTAGCCCTTAATGGGCCTAAAATGAATAGTTAAGGGTTACTATTCATTAACACTTGCTTTTTCACCGATGTCCATGGGATCCCCTTTCGGGCAGGGAGTATGGAAACACTTGCTATGAACGGGACGGCGATCAGAGATCAGACGGACACTCGATAAAGCAATGAGCGTGAAAAGTGAATAGTATTAGGAGTAAAAAAACTTCATGCATTAAATGCATGGAGTCTCAGTCGACAGAGGGCTCTAGCCCCCTGTCAACAAACTCTCCATTTTTTTCACCTTTCTTTATTTCTTTCATTTCCTCTCTTCTTATTTCTTTCTTTTCTTTTCTTTTCCTTTTTTTAACTTTGATTTGACCACGTAAAAATAATTTTTATTATTGTTATTATTATTATTTTTGAAGAGACCCAATCGACAAGGGGGCCGAGGCCCTGTTGACTGGGTCGACAGGGGCCCTGCACCTCTTGTCGACCGACCACATTTTTTAATTTTCTTCCTTTTAAAAAAAAGGGTGAGGTGGTGTGTCGGTTATGGTCTGTCGGTTAGTGTGTTTATTTTATTTTTTATTTTTTATTTTTAAAATGAGAGGGGGGAAGAGAGCTAAGTCGACTGACCTTGTGGTCAATCAACTAAGGCCATCCTCAGTCGACCGACTTCACCCTTTTTTTTTCTTTTTATGTTTTACTTTGATTTGATCACATAACAAATTTTTGTTGTGGTCTCTTAGGCGCATGCAAGTTTTTATTATTTATAATTTATTATATATTATTTTTCATTTGATTTTGATTTATTTGTTTATTATTTTTAATTATGTGTTTTTTTAATTTTTGTTGTTGTCTATGACTCAAATAAGTGATAGATGACATTTTTGTTCATCAAGAATCAGTGGTAAGACCTTGAGTTTAATGCATTCTCTTCACAAGATTTTGAGGCTTGTATAGTATTCAAGTTCCTTATATAAGTCTTGATGGAGATTGGGTTGAATGATGCTCTTTCATTATTTGGATTCATCGTCATTTCGTTTTGGCAATACAAGTGAATGTGCTTAGTGTGTGCTTGAAAGTTGATTAAGCTAACTCATGTGAATTTTGGTGAAATTGGATTTTATGATACTCACATGTATTGCTTATATGCATGTCTAAATGATCACATCTTTAGTTGATGATTTGATGATTTGAGAATGTGTTTCATGTTTCTTCAATATAAGATTTGGTTACATTAATCTAGAAGACTTTCTACATGCTTCTTGTAGATGCTCATACATGTTTAAATGCATGGCTTATGAAAGTGATTTTTGTTTGAGAAAGATTGGGTTCCCATGTGCTTGAACTTGTGATTTGGTTTATGTGTATTCAATAGATTCCTCATGAGTTCTTAAGTGACTTGAATGTACTTCATGCATAATTTTCTAAGGCCTTATGAGCTAGCTAAGTGTTATGAACTCATCATGCAAATCTTGGCATAAATGAGTGAGTGATGTTCTCATGATCCATGATACTTGGTTTTTTCAATGCTCACATCAATCTTGGAAGATTTGGTTTCACGATGATCATTCATGTGGTCTAAATTCATTGTCATATGAACTTGATCTTTTTGTTGGATAATTAACTTGACAAAGTGTTTTCATCCCCCTTGTTAATGAGTTTTCATGTGTGTATTTCATATATATTTAACTTGGGTGATTGAGTTTAAATCTCACATATTTCATTCATGGAGTTTGAACACATGGGCATAGGGTCTAATCAGTTTTTAGACTGAACTGCTGCAGTCTAAATGCTGCAGAGTTCCGTCGACCGAACTAGCCAGTTCGGTCGACCGAACTAGGCAGTACTGGCTGGTTCAGTGTTTGTAAAAGTTCAGTCGACCGACCCCAATTTTAGGTCAACCGAATATGGCGAACGTTGTTGCGAACTCAATCTGAAACCCATTAAACTCAACCCATTTTGGGTCTAAACTTTACCATTATGCCCCTGGGTTCTTGGTAGACCTATTGGGGGTGTTTTGGAGGGTTCTAGAAAGGGTTTATTGGTCTTTTACACTCTTTTATTTATGCATACACATGAGCTCCGAATTTGATAAGAGAAACCCTTATGTGCTTATTGTTTCTATCTTGTAGGTCAAGAAAGAGGAGAAGAAGAGAAAGGGGAAAAGAAGAGGAGATATCATCTACATCCAAGAGGTTTTGAAGATCTTGCCTGAAGAGAAAGTGAAGCGGAATGATGAGAGGATCGTGTTGATGGTTCAATCACCGTCATCTGACTTCCTTCTGACCATTACATGAAAGAACATCATCAATCGGGTTTGGAAACCAAGGGGGATCATTCCTACATCTTTTTTATGTTGTTCTTGATGTGTTTCATGATCTATGTTTAGGTTTGAGCATGTTTGAATATTTGTTTTTATTTCTGAAAGGATATTCTGTGTGTGTGTCTGTTTGTGTACGGTCCTGTGGCTACGGTGATGAGTTTGTTGCAATGTGTGTGTTTGTGATCCGGTCATCGGATCGTGTTAGAGACTCTATCTCCGTGTGTGTTTGGGGTTGTACCCCATGTTTGCAGGGTTTACTCTGCGTGTGTGTGTTGGGGCGCGTCCCTGTGTGTGTGCAGGCGTTGTCCTGCGTGTTGTTGGAGCGTCGCCTCCGTGTCGGAGATTTATCCCCGGGTAAAGCCTTATCGGTTTGGTAAGGGGTGGACATAGGGAGCCCGTCGTGGTCCCGAACTACCTTAAAAATCTGTGTCTTGTGGTGTGTATTTGTGTGATTGTGTGTTCCTTTGCTTAATCCGTCTATATGAACGAGTGAGTCGGGAGAGATTGAGTGAACTTAAATTACTTTGTTTAGTTCATTTCCTTCAATCTCTTCAAACTTGTTAATTCCGCTGCGTAAGGTTTTAGATTTGCAATATCACATGGGGGACAATTCAACCCCTCCCTTCTTGTCCGCTCGCCTACCGGGGCCAACAATTGGTATCAGAGCTACGGCTCTATTTTCTTGAGGTCTAACGACCTATAGAGAGATCCCTCGATGAGTTTGTTGAGTAACATGTCTAGTTTTACTCTTCCTCCTCGTTATAATGGTTATAACTACGCTTCTTGGAGCAATAGCATGTGTACTTATCTTAGTTTTAATGAGCGTGAAATATGGAAAGTCATATGTGATGGTCTACATCAACTTTTTTTTTCTATGAAGCCAAGTCATCTAACAGGGAAGAAGGGAGAGTGCACCCCCATTCCAGAGGAAGGGAATGTTCTCACTCCACCTATCCACCATTAGATGCTTTATTTGTATTTATGTATAAGGAAATACAAAGTCAAAGGGGCATACCCTTGGAATGTACAACCTCCCACAGGAGGAAAGAAAAACTGCTAAAGACTTTGAGAAAACAAAAACTATGGATGATTAACAAACAGATTCTGTACACAGTGAACTATAGAGTAAATGATACTACTCTACCAAACTACCAATCAGCACCTTTAGACCTTTCTAATTCTGAAATTAGGCAGGCCAATTGCATCTGCAATGGCATAACCTTTTGCAATAGCAGGAAGCTCACGAATTGATTGAAATTCCATATTTCTGCCCATGATGATTGCATAATTTGCCAAAGCATCAGCGACCTGGTTTGCCTCTCTGTAGGAGTGATTAATCGGGCAATGTAGAAAGGAGTACATATTCAGAAGATGTTGCCACCAAGGTAATAAAGACCAAGGAGGCGCTTTCTTGGAATTTAGTAATCTAACCAATGAAAGAGAATCTGTACAAACTGCTTCTAAATGTATATTATGTGATTTAGCCAATCGAAGACCATCAAGAAGAGCACGTCCCTCTGCAGCCATATTTGTTCCATGACCATAAAAATAAGCAAATCCCATTATTAAGAAACCCCGGGAATCTCTTATGCATCCTCCCCCCCCAGAATTACCAGGATTACCTTTACATGCTCCATCCACATTTAAAATGAAACCTGAGGCAGGGGGGGTCCATCTTATGATAGTGCACTTTAAATTCTGGCAAGAAATTTTAATACCATGTCTGAGAAGCTGCCCCTGATATTCTGTATTTACACCTTGCTTGAATTTGATCTGATCAACCACATAAGAAGTCTCCGAAGAAATATAGTTAGCCATTCTCAATCCATTAATTTGCTGCCCTTCAAATCTAGCTGAGCATCTACCTTTCCATATTTCCCAAATGATCAGACTGGCAATAATAAGCCTAATGAAATCTTTAGGCTTATTTCTAACAGTCTTGTTGGCAATTAATTCCAATCTTCTTCTGATGTTGTCTTCATTCATACAATTTTGACTGAAAAGAGAAGCAAAATTACTCCATAACTGGTTTGCAATGTCACTCTTTATGAATAAGTGGTTTTCTGTCTCTGTTTCAGGAAAAGTAGTGCAACAGTTACACTTGGATGCCATTACAATGCCATTTTGTTGAATGAGGCTGTCAACTGGAATAGCTTGATTCAAAACTTTCCAGCAGAATAAAGATGCCCGGGGAGAGATTCTACTGTGCCAAAGATTTTTCCAGTGAGGATTAAATCTGACATTCTGTCCTTTCAACAAATAGTATGCTATTTTCAAACTGAAATCTCCTGATCTAGTATAAGCCCAGACAGGGATATCATCACCTGTTTGAGTATTGAAGCTTTGTAGCTGCTCTTTCATGTTCTGATCTTCTATAATACCCCAGATAGGGTGCTGATGATTTTTAATAACTTCCTTCACTGAACAATTATCAAAGCCCTGAGAAATCAATGCTATCGCTTCTGTGAGAGGTCTCCCCTTAAACCAATTATCTTTAAGAAAATTTGTATTAGCTCCATCATATACCACCATTATATATCCTGAAAGTAACAGCCTTCGGGCCATCTCAAAGTCCATCACTTTAATTCCTGCAGGAAAAGGAAATTTACTTGTTGCAATATGTTGATTATGCAAATACTTACTCCTCATAAACCTGGCCCACATAGATGTATTGTGAATAGTATTCCAAATCAACTTAATATAGAAACACATTTGGGAATCTGCCAGACTTCTTATTCCCAGACCTCCATCCGTGGTGGGGCTGCAGATCCTTTCCCAAGAAACCCAATGCTTTTTTTTAACAGATTCCATACCCTGCCAGAAGAAATTGGAACAAATTCTCCCTATGTGATTTATAATAGTGTAAGGAATAGAAGCTGCAGCAGCTGTGTATAGAGGAATAGTGGATAGCACTGCTTTGATTAACACCAGCCTCCCAGCCTGTGATAATAATTTGCTTTGCCAACCAGCAAGTTTATTACTAACCTTGTCAATCAAATATTTGAAATGAGGGATCTTAACTCTGCCTTTAAAGAGAGGAATACCTAAATAGGTAATGCTTCCACTTTTGTGACAAAAGCCAGATAATTGATTCATCTGAGCAGCAGTTCTATTAGACATCTGGTTAGCAGTGATGAAGCAGCTTTTGTGTGCATTAATCTGTTGCCCCGAGGAGGTCTCATACTTCCTCAAAAAGTTCAGCAAGTTTTTAAAAGAAGCTAGTCCACCACTCATAAAAATCAGAGTGTCATCAGCATAGAGAATATGAGATATAGGCTGCACTCTCTGAGGAAGATGATAATACTTACATAGGCCATTTTGAAAAACCTTTCGAAGGCCTCTGCTCAATACTTCCTCAAAGAGTATGAATAAAGCTGGGGCAAGGGGATCCCCTTGTCTTATCCCTCTTGAGGATCTGAAATATCCATGGGTCTGACCATTAAATGCTACTGAGAACCAGTTATTAACCAGCATCTGGGATATAAGGGAAATGAACCTGCTGCAAAAGCCAAACTTTTTAAGGACTAAGAAAAGAAAATCCCATTCCATTCGATCATAGGCCTTTGCCATATCCAGCTTGATAATCATGTTGTGACCCCTAACTGGTCTATCAAGGTCCATAAACAGCTCCTTTGCTAGCAAAAAATTATCAACAATTTGTCTGCCACTGACAAATCCACTCTGTTCCTCAGAAATTATAAGTGGAAGGATTGGTTTCAATCTATCACAAAAAATCTTTGAGACAATTTTGTATGTGAAATTACATAAACTAATGGGCCTAAAATCTGCAAAGGAATCAGGGCTTTTGACCTTTGGATTCAGACTGATAATAGTAGATGTTACCCCCTTGGGTAAACCTCGACCAAGGAAAAAACTCTGAATGACTTGTATCACCTCTCCTCCAACAATATCCCAGCAATGAGAAAAGAAACTCCCTGTGAAGCCATCAGGGCCTGGTGAACTATTTCCAGACAATGCAAGCATAGCATTCTTCACTTCCTCAACAGTAGGTATGGAGCATAATAAACTGTTGTGTGTATCATTAATCAAAGAGGGAATAGTGGAGAGTAGACCCTCATCAATAAAATGCTGTTCAGTTGTCAAATGTGCCTTGAAAAATTCTACTGCTCTTTCTGCTAGAGTGCCCTGATCTGTGACCCATTCTTCATTTACCTTCAATTTCTGAATGAAATTTCTTTGCCTTTTTATTTGTGTGTATTGGTGGAAAAATTGGGTATTTCTATCCCCACATGTAATCCAGTCAACCCGGGCCTTTTGAAACCAAAACAACTCTTCTCTGTATAAAATGAGCCTGAAATCTGCATTAGCTTTATTAAGCTTCATTCGATTTTCTGATGTGGGATTTTCATCATATAATTCTTGAGCTTGTTTTACTAGAGACTCAGTTAGACTTTTGGCCTGAAATATGTTTCCGAAAACTTCTTTATTCCATACTTTAAGATCAGCCCTCAAACATTTCAGCTTAGTCTGCAATTTAACAAAAGGATGACTGTGAAAAACATTATAACTTGCCCATTGATTTTTCACAAAAGCCAAGAAATCCTCATGAGTATGCCACATTTGTTGATACATAAATCTTCCTGGAGAGTGCACAGTAGAATTCAATGTGATTAATAAAGGAGTGTGGTCTGAAGTTCCTCGAATTAAATGTCTGACTGACAGAAGATTTGATGACCTAGCCCACATAGGATTGAAGAAAACTCTGTCAAGGCGAGCTTGAATATTAGAGACACCAGTCTGATTATTCGTCCAAGTATAATTGGAACCAGTAAAGCCAGCATCCACAAGACCAGTTGCAGTAATGAAACCCTGAAAATCAATCATTGCTGCCATGGAGGACAAAGACCCACCTCTTTTTTCCTCCGGAGTAACAATACAATTGAAATCACCTCCCAACACCCATGGGGTCTTTACTGTCTGACTAAAAGTCATGAGGGAATCAAACATTTCTCTTCGTTCATAGATGTTGCATGAAGCATAAATGCTTGAAAATAACAATGCACTATTATCGCTACCTTTGATAGCCACAGTTCGATACTGTGTGTGAGTTTCAATAACCTCAACACATACGTGGGGTTTGTAGAACAGCCAAATTTTTGATTCATCACCATCATTCCCAAGTGGTTCTTGCATTCTAATTTGCCTAGCTATTTTCTTAGCTCTGCTAAATTGTATGTGAGGTTCAACAATAGCAGCTAGACTAATGTTATTAGCCTGAATATGTTGAGCTAAATTTCTAACAGTAGCTTTGTTGCCTATTCCTCTAACATTCCAAACAAGAGCCGAGTTAAGTGATTGCATTGGCATCAGAAAAATATGACAGAGTAACCTTACTTTTGGCTTTCGCCCTTGTCAGCCTGCCATCAGTAAACAGAACTCCAGAAATCAAAACCTCATTTCTTTTTGCATCCGAAGTTTGAGAACTAGCAATTTCATTCCCTTGATCCATCATTCTGATATTTTCTGAAGCAGACAAATTAGAAACAGTGTCTGAGCTGTAAAGAGTGGCAACCTCTTGTTTATTCAATGTGAAATTTGGGTGATGCATCAAAGTATGATTAGAATGAGAAATCTCTTCCTTGTATGTTGATATCTCCTTTGTATTTGGAACTTCTTCAATCCGAGGTAAATGCACCAAGGATTTAACCCTGCTAATAGTATATGTACAAAGGTCTACATCAACTTCCATCAAATAAAAGAGAATGGAATGATAATGATGTAAAGAAAAATGATGTTAATGGTAAGGCTTTGAATTTTCTAAGAAATAGCATAGAGTCTGATGTTCTTTCCTAAATCTCTTCTTGCAGGTCAGCCAGAGATTTATGGGATAAACTGGCTATGTATGAGGTAAATGCAGAAAATTCCCAAGTCGGTTCAAGCTTAATGGCTCATGGTGAGGAAAGCTCGAGTCAGGTAAATTCTGATTCTGAAGAACTTTCAATTGAAGAATGGCAATCCGCATATGCAGAACTGTATGACACATGTAAGAAGTTCAAATCTGAAATCAAGAGGTTGAAAAAGAAAAATGATGAAAATATGCTTGTTAATCCTTTTGTGGGAATTAAAAATTTTTGGAGTCAAAAATTAAAAATCTAGAAGACCAAAATGAATATCTTGAATCCAAAGTTAAATTATATTTAGATGAGATTTCTTGTATGAATGAAGACCTTGAAATGGCTAGAAAATCCAATACCTCTCTTGCATCTAAAAACGAATGTCTTGAATTGCGTGAGCATAACAAAACTTTGTTGTCTAAAATTTCCATGCTTGAGAAGAATGAAGAATGTCTCAAGAACAAGCAAGCTTCTTTATCTGATGATGAGAAATTGTTTGAAAATTTTCTTGACACTGAAATTGATAGCAAAAGCATCATGAGTGAAAATGAAGAGCTTAAAAAGAGAAATAGTGCCATGTTGATTCAAATATCTTTTCTTGAAGGTAGCTTGAAATGTCGTGATAAATTTGAAAATGAAAATTCCTTGTTAAAATCTGAAAATGAACAATTGCTTGCAAAGATTTCAAAGGTTGTTGAAACTGAAAAAGTCCTTAAAAAATTGACTGAAAAACTACATTCCATAAATGTTGAAAACAAGGAACTCCAGGAAGAGAATGAAAACTTCAAATCTATGAATTGTTTGTTGAATGATAAAGTGTGTGCATGCGAAGAAGAAATGACAAGTGCCGAATTACATATTTCTGCTTTAGAAGAAGAGATGCAAACATTGAAGTTTGATTTGTCTAGATTTGTCAAAGGGAAGGAGAACTTAGACAAAATGATGGGTGTAAAAGTGAATTTTTAATATGAAGGTCTTGGATATACCCCCGTCAACAAAAAGTCTTTCGAATCCAAATTGAAAACCTCTTTTGTTCATGCATCCGATATTCTTAACACTTCTAAAGCACCTCCTCCAATTGCTCAAAAGAAAACTTTTGTAAATGATTTTAAGAAAATAAAAAATATCAACACAAAATCCTCCATGCCAAATAAATCTCAGAAACTGAAATCTAATGTTGAATGCTTCTATTGTGGTATGTACGGCCATGTCACGGATGATTGTGATGTTATGAAAAAGGATGACCAAAATACATGCAAAAATAAATATGTTTTCAAAAGTCAAAGAAATGCTTCTTACTTTTATTGTGGTAAGCTAGGCTACATAATGAAAAATTACTTTGTGATGCAACACAATGATTTTCATGTTATGAATGCCAAACCTGATTTTTAAAGAAAATTCAGAAATGAACATATTTTTCATGCTCAAACTTTTTCATCCCATAAGGGAAAGTTCTTTGGAAAAACTCATGCTCATAATGAAAAATTATTTGGTAGATCTACTTCTCCTTGTTGCTTTCACTATGGTAAATATAGGCATGTAATGAAAAATTGTTGGTTTTTGAAAAATGATGACTTTCATGCTTCTAGAATGAATGCTAGGTTTAATTTTACTCAACGTAGAACTTTTACAAATAGGAGATGAAATGTATTTGAAAACTCTTATGCTCATAAAAGGAAGTTTGTTAGTAAAACTGCTCCTCCTTAATACTTTTATTGTGAAAACCATGGACATGTTATTGAGGATTGCAGGATCATGAAGAATGATGATTTGGTGGCAATGAAAATGTCGAAGAAAGCTTTTGGTAGCAATGCTACTAACTTCCAGGGACCCAAGAAGACTTGGGTGCCCAAATCTGTCGAATGAATTTGCTTTTAAGCAAGTGTGCCTTGAGGTAAATAGAGAATAAAGGGGTTCCAATAAAAAGGGAACAAGGCACACTACATGGTAAAACCCTGACCTTACTTATCTTCATTGACAAATTTGGTGGTTTTGATGTTTTAACTTCTGTGATTCTATTTTGATTTTCATTTCATGATTCTGAATTCTTCACAAGCCATACAAGGTCTCATTGATTGAATATTTGATATACCAAATGGTGTTATGTGAAATGACAGATTAAGTTGTCAGGAAGCTATCACTAAGCATGAGGTGGTCTTCGGACCTAAGTTCTCCGTCGTGTACCAAACTTCAGAATTCGATATGTTTGGCTTATGAGGAATCTTGTATTCTGAATGAAATCAATTTGCCTTTAGTTTGCATAGCTTTCAAATTGAATCTAAAAAATTTTCTTGTTTCAAAAAGGTAAAATTTTTGAAATGTGGAATTCTTTAATTGACTTTGTGTGGTTGCTTTGCAATGGTGATAAGCTGTTTGGCATGTTCAAAAATCTTCTTCTTGTTGATAGATGTTCAAACATTTATCTTGCTTGATTATCAAATTCTGTTTGAAATTTGTTGGACACTTGATCATGCGCATCCAAAATACATTTTGCGTATTCATACACATAAGCCATATCATGTTCAAACCGTAGTTCATATCTCATACAACAGTATTTTTGAATGATCATGTGTGAACATTTGGATTCTAAAGAATATAGCTTTTCATGATGAAATCTGAAATAAAATGCTCATGGTTCAGTTCCAGATTCATTGAAAATTCATCTCATGCATTTACTAGTTTCATGCTTTCGTGAATGTTCTAAACTGCACAAAAATTGAAAATCTACATAAAAAGGATTGCATTGACATTTCTGCATATCATTCATAGATTCTGCATATCATTGTGAATTCGAGTCTCATGCATATCTTGATTCATGAATGCTTGCATGAATGTTTCCTAAATCCTTGCATGTTTACTTGTATCTAGTTTATAAAACATTTTCTTGATTGTTCTAAGACTTTACCTTCTTCATAAATAACCATGCGGTGATTTTGTTCATATGTGATACATGCCATATATTAATGGGGAGGATTTATTTTCGACCATACATACGTTTAGGGGGAGTCATAGCTATGTCTTGACAAATTCATTTCATACATGCAAAACAAAACTTTACCCCCACACTTTTACACTTAGTGAAATTAATTACTTTATTTGATAAGGATTTGAGAAATTCTTTCCAACACTCTAAAGAGAACTTGAATCTCTACATAGACATTAAAGAGTAATCGTGAGGAAAAAGCTGCCTACCCCACAAAAGTTCAAAAGTGGAATGTCGAACCTAGTAGCCGGGAATCCCTATTGAGACATATAAGGAAACTCGCACCGAACGGTGAAACTAAAATCCACACGAAAAATCAAAATACGTGACGAATCCTAGTAGCCGGGAATCCCCATTGAGACATATGAGGAAACTCGCGCCGAACAGTGAAGTCCATTAAAAGAAACAAAAACGGGGTTGTGCGAAGCTACCGATAGTCGAGAATCTAGAGTGAAAGTGTAGAGAGGAGATTACCTTCTAGTGTTCTTAAAAAAATCTGAATATCCATATATTTTGAAGCTCATTATTCATTACATCACATTTCACTTTTGGGTATAATTGTGATGAATGTATACTATGAATTTGCTTACATTTATGGTCTATGAAGTACTTCTTGTTATGAATGCACAAAACTCTTGGTTATGCATCATATCTTACATTTTGAAATTGAATCACTTGCTCTTTTCTTAACCCGTGCCTCAGTTAGGGGGAGTTACTATAAGTAATATTTATGTGCATGATGGTTGTGCTTGTGTGCTTACATGTTCATACATTCTCCATTGATTTTGTTGTTCTTGATATCTCATGTGCAAAGGTACCATAGGTTGAAGATATTGGAGTGCATATCTACATATTGGGCATTTTCTGCATATCATGCATATGATGCATCATTTTGAACACTTCATGTTGCACATATCTTCCAACAATTTGAACAACATTTGGTATCATATCTTTGGGCCAACAA
The DNA here is from genome assembly GCA_022559845.1 of Amorphophallus konjac. Classification (NCBI taxonomy): domain Eukaryota; kingdom Viridiplantae; phylum Streptophyta; class Magnoliopsida; order Alismatales; family Araceae; genus Amorphophallus; species Amorphophallus konjac. Next base: position 39,461,177 of record CM040125.1, read on the forward strand.
TTAGTAACAATTGGTATCATATCTTCAGACCTCACATGTTCATATCATTTCTATTAACCCCACTGTCAGTCATCTTTTTGTAGATGACAAAAAGAGGAAGAATGGTTTGTGTGCTTAATGCGTGATCTTTCATAGATGTTGCAAAACTATTCACACTGTTCATTGAATGAAATGCTTCTATTCTATCTCTTGGAACTATCGCACACATCGTTTTGTTATCATCAAAAAGGGGGAGATTGTTGCATCCCCTAGCTAATTTTGGTGTTTGGTTTTAATAATAACAAAACGATTGTACTTGTGTGTGTGTTTCATTGAGCAACATGCTTACATCTTGGTAAATGAGTTGAAGGATGGCTTCAAAGCAATTTTATGTGAAGATAGCTTGTTAGCACGTTGAGTATTTCTGAATGAGGGTTCTTATTGAGCAAGGTTGTTTAAAGAACTCGTAACATTTATGCAAATTACTCAGTCATTTTGCATTGCAGGAACAAAACCATGATGGACATCATTTGGAAGCTAAAAGAATGCATGCATGAGTTATCTTACTGTCTATGACTCAAACAGGTGATAAATGACATTTTTGTTCATCAAGAATCAGTGGTAAGACCTTGAGTTTAATGCATTCTCTTCATGAGATTTTGAGGCTTGTATAGTGTTCAAGTTTCTTATATAAGTCTTGATGGAGATTGGGTTGAATGATGCTCTCTCATTATTTGGATTCATAGTCATTTCATTTTGGCAATACAAGTGAATGTGCTTAGTGTGTGCTTAAAAGTTGATTAAGCTAACTCATGTTAATTTTGGTGAAATTGGATTTGATGATGCTCACATGTATTACTTATATGCATGTCTAAATGATCACATCTTTAGTTGAGGATTTGATGGTTTGGGAATGTGTTTCATGTTTCTTCAGTATGAGATTTGGTTACATGAATCTAGAAGACTTTCTACATGCTTCTTGTAGATGCTCATACATGTTTAAATGCATGGCTTATGAAAGTGATTTTTGTTTGAGAAAGATTGGGTTCCCATGTGCTTGAACTTGTGATTTGGTTTGTGTGTATTCAATAGATTGCTCATGAGTTCTTAAGTGACTTGAATGTACTTCATGCATAATTTTCTAAGGCCTTATGAGCTAGCTAAGTGTTATGAACTCCTCATGCAAATCTTGGCATAAATGAGTGAGTGATGTTCTCATGATCCATGATACTTGATTTTTTCAATGCTCACATCAATTTTGGAAGATTTGGTTTCACGATGATCATTCATGTGGTCTAAATTCATTGTCATATGAACTTGATCTTTTTGTTGGATATTTAACTTGACAAAGTGTTTTCATCGTCCTTGTTAATGAGTTTTCATGAGTGTGTTTCATATATATTTAACTTGGGATGATTGAGTTTAAATCTCACATATTTCATTCATGGAGTTTGAACACATGGGCATAGGGTCTAACCAGTTTTTAGACTGAACTGCTACAGTCTGAATGCTGCAGAGTTCGGTCGACCGAACTGGCAAGTTTGGTCGACCGAACGGGCCAGTTCGGTCGATCGAACTAGCCAGTGCTGGCTGGTTCAGCGTCTGTAAAAGTTTGGTCGACCGACCCCAATTTTAGGTCGGCCGAATACGGCGAACGTTGTTACGAACTCAGTCTGAAACCCATTAAACTCAACCAATTTGGGGTCTAAACTTTACTATTATGCCCCTCGATTCTTGGTAGACCTATTGGGGGTCTTTTGGAGGGTTCTAGAAAGGGTTTATTGGTCTTTTGCACTCTTCTATTTATGCATACACGTGAGCTCCGAATTTGATAAGAGAAACCATTATGTGCTTATTGTTTCTATCTTGTAGGTCAAGAAAGAGGAGAAGAAGAGAAAGGGGAAAAGAAGAGGAGATATCATCTACATCCAGAGGTTTTGAAGATCTTGCATGAAGAGAAAGTGAAGCGGAATGATGAGAGGATCGTGTTGATGCTTGAATCGCCATCATCTGACTTCCTTCTGACAGTTGCTTGAAAGAACATCATCAACCGGGTTTTGGAAACCAAGGGGGATCATTCCTACATCTTTTCTATGTTGTTCTTGATGTGTTTCATGATCTATGTTTAGGTTTGAGCATGTTTGAATATTTGTGTTTATTTCTAAAAGGATATTCATTGTGTGTGTGGCCATTTGCTTACAGTCGTGTGTCTACGGTGCTGCGTTTGTTGCAGCGTGTGTGCCTGTTTGTGATCCGGTCGTCAGATCGTGTTGGAGACTCTGTCTCCGTGTGTGTTTGGGGTTGTACCCCATGTTTGCAGGGTTTACTCTGCGTGTGTGTGTTGGGGCACGTCCTCATGTGTGTGCAGGCGTTGTCCTGCGTGTTATTGGAGCATCACCTCCGTGTTGGGGATTTATCCCCGAGTGAAGCCTTACCGGTTTGGTAAGAGTTGGACGTAGGGAGTCTGCCGTGGTCCCGAACCACCTTAAAAATATGTGTCTTGTGGTGTGCATTTATGTGATTGTGTGTTACTTTGCTTAATCCGTGTATATGAACGAGTGAGTCGGGAGAGATTGAGTGAACTTAAATTACTTTGTTTAGTTCTTTTCCTTCAATCTCGTCAAACTTGTTAATTCCGCTTCATAAGATTTTAAATTTGCCATATCGCGTGGGGGACAATTCAACCCCCCCTTCTTGTCCGCTCGCCTACCGGGGCCAACAGGTAGGTAGTTCAATATAACTATCTATTCCTACGGTGCTACTTAACCGCAGATATGACATACCTATTACCTATGACCTTATCAATAGGTAGTTCAATATGGCCATCTATTCCTACGGTGCCACCTAACCGTAGGTATGACATACCAATTACCTACGACATTATTAGTAGGCAGTTCAATATGGCTATCTATTCCTACAGTGCTACCAAACCGTAGGTAGTGTATGACATATACCTACGACAATGACAGTAGGTAACCGAATATCCTAAAAAATCGTAGGTATAGGCCCATAAATACTAACGACTTACAAAAGCGTAGGTAGGTGTCATAGGTAAAAACCAGCTTTCTTGTAGTGAACCTAGCAGATGGTGGTCTGTCAGGCGACCGCGACCTCAGGTGGCGGTCACTGGTGCGACCGCTACCTGAAACCGTGGCCGTCGACTGGCGAACCCGACATACCTTGACTAAAACACATGGAACGACCGGCACAGTGCATAAAAATTGGAGAAAATACAACCACTAGAAAAAGGACTCCAAGACGAACAAGTTGACTTGCTTAATTGGATGTTAGCAAGGGGAAAAATGAACTTAAATAGACATGAATGACCACAACGAAACCTTGGTATACCTTTGACTGAAAAGGCTAATTCGATCAGTACAACAAACAAAAATTGGGCAATATACTATCAACGAAAAGAGCATGGAAAGGTGAACAATATGATGTAATTTAATTAGCATTTAGCTTGAGAGAAACCTACCTTAGAGGGGTTGAAAGGAAGACGATGCCGCTGGAACCCTAACGTAAAATCCACGCTTTCCTCGCCGTCCCACGCTCTTGATCGCCCTCACCAGCGGCTGCGACGACCAAATGGGGTACTAGGGAGTATTAGATGTCGATTTATAGAGCTAGGGTTCAAGGAAGAGGCGTGTATAGGCTTGGGGATCGACGGGAAGGGTTCTCCGCGCGATATTCGCGATTGATGAATTCAACAAGTTTATCTTTGAAATCCGGCGGCTAGGGTTAGGGTTTACGCTGGATTTTTGAGGGGAAATGGGCTTCCAGCATAAGCCTATGGTTTGAGTCTAGATTTGGCCTAGTTGGGCTCAAATTGAGCTGGAATTTGATCGATCTAGGTTCATTCTATAAAAACTCCGAGTTTTATCTAAAACTTTTAATTCGGGTTTAATTAAATTTTTCTTTGGGGTCAGTCCAGTTAACAAGTTTGTTAAGCATTCTGTTCTCTACAAGAATATAAAATTTTCATGTTTCTATAAATTAGTTGAAATTTGGCCTAAGGGTGAAATTCAATTAATTTAATTTATTAGGTTAACTTCGGATCGTCATGGAAAAATGATTGTATCTCAAAATATTAAATTTCTTGTATGGTCATTGTAGTAAGATAATTTGTCTCTCTTATTTATATAATTAGAATACTTTCAAAATAATCAATTATTATAGTGTCATTTAACTAAAGAAATCATTAAAGTGATTAGATAAGTTAATTTGGAATATAATGATATTAGCATGTTCAATAGATCGGTCTTACTGTTAATCGGATCTTGGATCGATTATTCATTCCCGATTTGCTAAATTTGTTTATTATTCATTCTCACAGACTTTTATCCAGTTGAAATTTGTAAGCAAATTTTATAGACTTGATTCACAACATGATTTCATATATTTTTCCTCCCTCATTTTCATTTTCAGTATATATATTTTAACCTTTATTAATTGATCGGGGTGTTACACCTCTCAAATGGATATACCCATCGAAATTGTACTGGCCCTCCGACTATAACTTTATATGGAAAATGGATAATCTGGTGCTCCATCGAATCGAAGAATGCCACATAAAATATCTTCTGTAGCTTACAAACGGCCGTGACCACATTTTCTTCGACAGTTTGTACATCCCGAAGTCTGAGATCTGATGCACATAAAATCTTGAAAAACTAACTCAGCTTGGTCAGTGCTCCCCATATAGGCTTTGGCAACAAGTCATAGAATGCAATGGGCACCAGCCTCTCCATGAACAGATGACACTCATGACTTTTCAGTCCATATATTTTCCCCTCATTAACATTTACACAACGGGCTATATTGGACACATATCCATCTGGGAAACTCAACTATTTCAACCACTGGCACACTTCCTTGATCTGTGTATCACTAAGTACGTAAGTTACTTTAGGCTGCACAATTTTTTCATGTACGTTCTGCAGTTCCAATTCTGGACGTTTACAAAGGATCTTTAAGTCCATACGCGTTTTCACGTTATCCTTTGTTTTACCTTTTATGTTCATGATCGTGTTGAACACATTATCAAAAATATTCTTCTCAATATGCATGACATCTAGATGGTGTCGTTGTTGTACTCGGACTATTTCCCCAGCAAAATACCCGGAAATAAGGGTTCGGGAATTTCCTCGAACACCTTCAAGGCGTGGGCTACCCAGCCCCTCCGACAACCCAGTGGGCCCGACCAACGGCCCCAACCCACTAGCCGAAGCGTACGGTGGCACAAGCAATCGATCGGGATCACTCCCGACTCATAAGTTGCGAACTTTCCCTGCATTCTACACGACCACCCGGGCCATCCCGGGGAAGCTCCAACCACACGCCACGCCACGTGGCACTCAGTGAGAAGGCAAACGGGCCACCCCGGGACGCCTTCCTTCAACCCTCCAAGGTCAAAGGGAGACCCAAATAGGTCAACCACAGGCCTTGGAGGCCCGTAGCACGTGCGTACGGCTCACACACGTGTGTTCGACATTCTGCCGAACACCTTGTGGGCGCGCACGTTTCAACCCTTCTACACCAACCCACGGGCCACCCCGTGGTTCCAGAACACCAATTGGGTCCCACAATGACCCCCCAGTAAGTCGGGGCCATCCCCGACCCTCAGACACGTGGCAACATGCCACTCAACTTTATCTCTCGGGCCAACCCAAGGCTACCCTGCCAACCCACCGTACAATGCAGCACGTAACACGAGGCAAGGCACGTGGGTCCAAGGTGCCTCCTCCAAGCTCCTACGGACTTCTACCCTTGGCCTTAGGCCAAATCCAAGGCCTGTCAGCCACCTACGCGGCTCGTTCGGTAACCCGGGGTATGTCAGGCATTAGCTCGAACACCTTGCGAGCGGCCACTACAACTCGAAGAACAACGGCTCCCATGGGCCATCTCAATATCTCGGAACTCCGTATCCTTCAAAGGATATCCCTAGACGATGAAGGAAGACCCCCGGGGGCCATCCTCGGGGTTGTGGCTCACCCGGGGCCAGTTCGCCCCAGGGCATGGCCGCGCCCCCGGAGAGGGCGAACTCCCCGGGGGCCGCGCCCTCTCCTCAGCCCAGAGGCCCGACGGCACTCCCCAGTCCCAGTTCGTGGAAATTCCTAACTTCACGGTCCAAGGTTCATGCAAAGTTCGTTCGTCGTACCCGTGTATGGAAGAAGTCGCGAAGACGGAACCCCAAGATTACGTAAAGTCGCACACGTCAATCCCTCGGTCTACGCGCACAAGCAGCCAGTCGGCTGGTCCAAGCCCGTATCCTTTATCTTCTAGCATTCAAATTGAGTCAAAGTGAGGCTAAAAATAACCAAATTTCCAAGTTTATAGAGGTGTGACCACTCCCCCTCTCTCTCCTCTAGCCGGTCCGCCCAAACCCCCCCTGGGGAGGAGTTTAGGCGGACCAGCTTGGGCCCCCAAGCTGGTCCGCCTAAACCCCCCAGGGGGGGGGGGTTTAGGCAGACCAGCCTGGCCCCCCAGGCTGTTCCACCTAATCCCATGAGTAATAAAAAAAGATTTTTAAAATTAAAAAAATGGACCTGTTCGGTCCGCCCAAAGCCCCCCTGGGGAGGGGTTTAGGCGGACCAGCCTGGACCCCCAGGTTGGTCCGCCTAAACCCCTCCAAAAATAAAAAAAAAAGAATTTTTCCCTCCGAAGAGGGGTTTAGGTGGACCAGACCAGCCCTTGGGGCTGGTCCGCCTAAACCCCATCCCCTCCACTCCGATACACACCCAAAAAACACACAAAAAATATAAATAAAATAAAAATAAAAACACTATTGAGGGGTTTACCCGGACCAAAGTGGACCCCAACTTGCTCCCCCTAAACCCCACCCCCCACCCCTTCAACTTCTATAAATTGTCCCCTTACCAATAAGCTAAGAGAAGATGCATGCATATGGTACGTGAAGCAACCCACGGACACACGGACGAGCAAACTCCCCCGGCCTAATTGTCGCACCCTCGGACCCCCGAGGCTTTCAGCAAGGGTTGGGAACGCAGGAAGAAAAGTACGCGCGCGTTTGGCTTGCTAGTCGGCTCACACACGCCGAGGGTATGTCTCACTTACTCCCCTCACGCGGTGTTTAGCCGTCTTACACCAAGTGCATCCTCGCCGCACGTAAGACAGCTACGCCAATGGCAAATACACTCGCATCGCGAGTCCGCCGATGTACGTCAACTTACGACGATAATGAAGGGCACTTCACAATGCCGCGTCGGGCCTCGACACGGAACCGCGTGCCCACCGTTCACCTCCCCGTCGGCCGTCAGCCCCTCAGATTGACGAATCAAGTCCAGTCGGACCCCTGGACCGAGAATCATAGTCCCGGGGCCGACCTCGACTCTCCAGCATGACAACGCTCACCGCCTGAGACCCGAACCCAACCGCTCACCTCGAGCCGCGTCCGATCTCCGCCAGACGCCAGTCTGTGTCCGCTCAAGCCACCAAGGCAGTCGGACCTACACCAACTCCTCTGTAAAGAGTCCCTGTAGAACACGCGGATATCTGCTTCATCACGCAATGACCCGGGGACCTACCCACGTGTCGGAATTGTCCTGCAGCTTGCTCCAGTTGTACTTTGGCCCATTAAGGCCCGCTTGTAAAGCCCATGTGGCTCATCATAAAGCCAGTAAAAATACATGTGCCCATATTCAGGCCCCCAGCTTCCTACCTACACCACTCGGCATCCGTGCCCAACACCCTAACCCTAGTAAACGCCCCTCGGTCCAACGTGCATCCATAGCTGCTGAATGCCCCCTAGCCCTCCACCCACGGCTTCAGACACATATACAGACTTCTCTTCAGCATGGAACGAAGGTACTCGGATTCAATCCGATGTAAATAAACACCAGTTGCTTGCGGCCGATGGGGAAAGATGTCCAGTACACAATTCCCGCAATCGCCTACGCACTCGCACCCATGGAACCTCTTCTCTCCACGTGTCGGCCGATCGCCCGAGCACACGTGGCACGCCCTGGTGGCGCTTCCTCGGTCAACCCTTGGTTCCATGAGTGATTGTCGAGAAATCGACTGGCACGCCCGCATCTTGTCCGGTTAACACTTATCCTGACACTTCCATGCCATTCGACCCTTCCCAACTTTTCGTAAAAGGAGAGTGCCCGATACCGCCTTGAGAGGCATGCAACCGTAAGGAGGATACCTGAGATACATCAAACTCCCGTATTTTCCTTCCCTGATGTATCCCTTCCTTCACCCCGGTTAATCGGCATAAAAACCCACGCAATAGAGAGGATGGCACTCCCGGTGGAACGTCTCCCGCCTTCTTTCTTTTTGCTGAAGAAAAGTCTGTGCCAGCCCTGAAGCCCGGTGCCCTTTCTCTGTCCTTTCAGGAGAGGCAGAGGAGGGTACTCGTGCGCGCATTCTCCAGCAGCTTCCGATTCGCGTTCTAATCGTCGGACCGCTCTCGGCGACTGTCAGCGACCGTCGCCTCCGCAACACTCAGCATTCCAGCAACCATGGTGGCCGTCACCTACGGCCCCAACGTTATTGCCACCCATGCTCGGGTGGGCTACTTGGTGACGCCGATCGCTTTTGGTAGCTTAGCCCCGGTTATCGGATCGCCCTACTTCTTGGGTGTGATCCCGGTGGCTGTTCCTCAGCCAACGCCAGTTTCTCCATTGGCTCCCGTGGCCAATGCGCCACGCGCACCTCCAGTGCCGGTGTCCCGCCTAAGCGCCAGGTGCCGGACCGTCACCACTGGCCCCTATAGGTCTCCCTGATCAACGCCGGCCCGAGGAAGCGTTTGCTCCTGGGGCCAGCCTCGTCCGATCTCCAACACGGGCCCTGTGCCCCGAACTTCGGTCACCTCCTCAGCACTTTCCTCGGGTTCCCAACCTCGAGCCGCAGCCAAGCCGGCACCCAACACGGGCTCCCTGCCCCGGGTCCATGGCTTCCCGGTATCTACCTCGGGTCTTCAACCCCGAGCTCCAACCAAGCCGATACCCCACACGGGTTCCCGGCCCCGGGTCAATGGCTCCTCAGTATTTTCCTCGGGTCTCCAACCCTGAGCCCCAGTAAAGCCGGCACCCTACACGGGTTCTCAGCGCCGGGTTTACGGCTCCGCAACACTCGCATCGAGTTTCCAACCCCGAATCGCGGCAAGGCCGACTCTCGACGCGGGCTCCCAGCCCCGAGTTCGCGGCTCCCCGGCATTGCACTCGAGACCCCGGTCCCGAGCTCCAGTTGAACCGGTTCTCCCCGTGGGTCTCCTACCCAGGGGGCAACGTTCCTCAGCACCCTCCTCGGGCCTCCCGACCCGAGCCCAGATTACGCTGACACCTACCACGGGTCCTCGACCCAGGGAAGTCGGCACCCCATCACTTCCAACAGTGTCGCCCTCCGGTGCAAGAGCGTCGTCTAGAGCATCGGTGACACTCCTATCGGCGTGGGCGAAGGCTTACACCCGAGTCACCCAGCCATCGACTCCCGGCGCGGTTTACTTACCCCGGGGGCCGATCCCAGCACTTTAGACTGGCGGCTTCACGCTGACGGTAGCTCCAGGCCGGGTCTTCTCGGTCTACCATCTTGGGGCAGAGTCTTCCTCAGCTCCTCAGAAGAAGCGTCGCCATGGCCGCAGAGGCAGACGGCTCGCTACTGCAACCAACAACTCTGGCAAGACGATCCTTCTCGGTGACTTGCGGATCCGTCTCGACGGGGGTGAACCAATCATACCCCAGGAATGGACGGTCCCTACCATCCCCATCTCCAATCGTTTTGACCTCTTGCATCAAACACGAGAGGACGGGGCGAAGCTCAAAGGAGCGGGTTCCTCGGCAGCAGCCCGGGGGTACCCACCGCAGCCAGACACACGGCCTCCCAAGACAACTCGTCAAAAAAATGGTGACAAGGTGATGGGGACATCGAGGCAAGACCGTACGCATTTTGTTTGTATTTATGTCCTTTCATATTTGTATGTATACCCTTGTGTTATATGGGTATGCAATTGTAAGTCTTAGTGGGTTTATATGTAAAATTCCAGTAGGCCCAAGCAAGGGGGCCCTCACCCCTTTCCCATTGGTCCACCTAGACCATGTGGGGCTGGTCAACCATCCTAGGTGGCCATCTAGAAGGTTGGAATGCCAATTGACCACATGGGAGACAAGTGGAGTAAAAATTCAAAGGTAGGCTACCTACCTCACCTACCTTGTCCCCCCATTAGAATTAATTAGGAATTTCATTTTTTTTATTTTATTTGAATCAAATTTGAAGTCCCTTAAATGCCCCTCCAGATCCTAGATCTAAGGGTATTCATGGTCTTTTTTTATTTATTATATAATTCATGTATTTCTATTATTCTAGAATTAATGAAAGTGAAAAATCATTGTGCAAGAACCCCTCTCTTGGAGAATTTCGACCTCTCCTCTCTCTCCCCCTGGTTTCTTCATCCCCAACCCCCATTCTAGAGTGATATATCCTTCCCCCCACCTCCGGTGATCATCGGTGCCGCCGCCGCCGCCGTTCGTGCCGCCATCACGCCGCCGCGGAGCCGCCTTCGGTGTTCTGTCAATCCTGGATAGAAGCTTCTTGTCCGAATATCTGATCTCCACCACGTGACGATCTCAAGCTGCAATTTTTATGGTGTGTTCTACCCTTGCATCCCAAGTACCACTTAAATTTTCACGCCCAAAATCCACCGTTTAGTATTTTTACATTTTCGTCCAACCTGTCATCCCAGATCTGCCAGGTTTCTATCTACAGTGACAGAACCTCTGAGTTCTCCCCCTCCGACCATCTTTTGTATTTGTCCAAACCCTCCCAATTTTACTGAAGTTCTTTCCATCACCCCCTACATCCACAAATTTTATTAATTTTTTATCAGCCTTCTATCTATTTTTAAAAATTCATGTTCTTCCTCTGCTACAATGTTTTCAGTCAGATCCCAGATCCGACCACCCTCCACTTCCAAAATCAGAACAAATCACCACCACCTCCAAATCCAGATCCAAAAATAGTCCTGGTTTCGTAACGTGAGTTCCCACAACGTTTCTGAAGAACACAACCCCAGATTCGGACGTCTACCTTGCGGTCAAAGGAAATCCACAGGAAAGTTCTCTGCTAACCTGAGATTTCAGGAACTGTACAACAGCAACCTTCAAAATTCGCCAATTAGAAGTACAGGCTTGATTATTTTTCTGTAATCACCTTGGGTTGAAGCCCTTCGAAGCATCTTTCCAACGGCGCCAGTTTCGTTGCATTCCGATGTCGGGGCTGATCGCAGCGTCCGTTCTCGCCGGAGCGCGTGCCAGAAAACAGAACTGGCAGGTCCGTGGCCGGTTATTCCGACCGGTGCCGATCGGAGCCGCCCGGCCTCCGGCCGACGAACCAGCGTGCCGCCAGCCCGGGGAATGCTTCCCTAAGTGTTCCCACAACAGCGGTGTCACCGGGTCTCACTCGACCCCTCCGGACAGCACATGGGCCCCACCGTCACTAGTTCGGGTGCTGCCGAAGAGACGCGAGAAGCCGCCCGTCAACCTGAATTCGGTCCTCCCGGGTCCGTTTGTGTAGCCCTTTATCTCCCTGCGTGGAGTGGACAGTAATTCATTTGCTGTAATATGGTGTATTAATTGCCCCGGGAGTACGAGTTTCGGCCGGGTCCGTCTTCCCCACACCGAGCGCGTGGAGGTATCGCATTCGCTCCCTTACTTGGTATTTTGCTTACTTCATATATATTTATTTATGCCGCTGCTAGAGAGCATGTGTAGGGATATCTAGCTCGCTTTATCTATTCATTACCGCTACTGCGAGAGAGTGCGAGACCGTCCCGTGACCCGATCCGGGCACACGAGAGAGCCGATCACCCTAGCTCATTGTCAGTTTCTCAACCGCGCACGTCTGACGCTTCCCTCGTTAAGGGACAGTCACGAGCTTGTCGTGTCCGTGGTCTCGTCCCGCATCAATTTGGTATCAGATCAAGTTGAGTCTAGGGTGTCAAAAAAAAAAGAAAAAAGAGTGTCATTTACATCGAGTCATTAGTCGGTTTAAGTCGAGTCTAGGATCATCATATTTCTAAAACAAAAAAAGAGTGTTTTTAAATTGCATTTCATCCCGATAATTCGGTATATAAAAAGGTGTTGTCCGAACGTTAGGCTACGCCTATCGGGAAGGTTGCACACTTGCGTGAGTGATCTTTGGATCGATTAACTCTGCCCCGTACCGAGTCTTGGTGTCTTGTCCTTAGTATGCATGCATCCCAACCTTTGCATTAGTCAGTCTAGTGTCTTGTCTCCGTGTGTATGCATGTCCATGTCCACTATCCATGGTCGTTCCCCAAGGCCATGCGTCCAAGTGGTCATCTCTGGTGGCCCAAGCCAAGGCCTTCCTAGCCCGACCCTATATCGTTTCTAAAGCCACTCAACCTAATGGGTCCACAACGGAACTCCATTTCACCGATAGGGAGTCAGATAATTGGGTTAATTTTGATATCGTGGAGTCTCTCTCTAAGACAGGCGAGATTATCCGTGATGGTGATTTTGCTTGTGTTGAGTTCTATAGGAAGGTCGGCTCCGTTCTTTACACCGATGGTGCATGGTGCAGGATCGGCACACTTGCTGGTCCATGCATCATTTTAGGGCAAACGTGGTTAGGAGAAAGAAAGGCTAATCTTGACTGGGGCAAAAGGACTTGCACCTTATACCCACCTTACCTACCTGGCAAGATCATCCTTAAGGATAGGGCTCAATCGAGCACCCTCGTATTTCCCGCCACCCAACCTCAGTGGCCCACTCCACCTTCGGATTCATGCTTGCCACCTCTCCTGGAGCCCACCCCTCTAGCCACCCATCATGGGAGCCACCCTCCCTTCGAGGAGCCACATTTAGAGGATGTCCATCCCGAGCCACCCGTGTTTCTTACGGGTATGCTATACATAGCCGAGCCACTTCTTAGTTAGCTCAAGGATGGCTTGGTCCCACGTCCTTACCCTTCTATGGACCCCACCTTACCTATAGTGCCCGTCAACTCCTTCCACACTACCTTTCGGTCTAGTCACCATATTGATACATTGGATGACCTTATTATGGGATTAGACACGCAATGGAAGTTGACGCATCTATTGGCCGGAGGCTTTGACCAACCCACTAGTCTTAGCCTCACTCATCCGACCTTAGGGTCTATTACCTCCGAGTGCACCGTGGGTTGTGTCACTACGGAGGTCCTCTTACTCCTTCCCTTACCGACTGAGCCCGAATTCATTCCCTTTTGCCCAAGGGAGGAGTCTTATTTTCTACACATGTCCATCGTCCCACCGATCCTAATGTATGGCGGTGACTTTGAATTCCAAACTTGGGACCATGTCATGTTGGAACCCACTTCATGGGGTCACACCTTCTTCGACCCTTTTGACCCCTTCACTAGTCAACCTCCCGAGTTTTCATACTCACTACCCTTCTTCCGCGGAGTTCACTATCCCACCTTTTCCACTCGGGCCAAGCAAACTCCACATAGCCATAGGTCCGAACCATCATTCGGGGTTAAGGAAGACTTTGGTTTCCCCGATCCCTCTAAACCACTTGCACCTCCCGGACATCCCGCATCCAAGCCCAATATCCATGATTGGTGCATCGTAGTATGTCTAGGAGTTCCCCATGACGTCAACCTCCGGTTACGTCAAATGCATGCATGGCACACATTCGGGTGTCCTGGTCCGCCGTCACCCATGCACGGGTCGGACTAACATTAGGTGTGTCTAGGGTCATAGATGAGTCCGTGTGTTTTCCTTGTGTGATTTGTTTGCATGGTTTGTGTGTCGTTTGTTTGTCTGCATGTGTCTTGTGTCAGCTCGTTGTCATTCTCTTATGAGTAAGAGGCGATTGGACTCACTCGACGAGTATGTGATCGGTTCTCTACCTATACCCGGATCTAGTCACCTACAGGGACTCAACGGTGATTCCTAGTGAGTCTTCGAGCCGCCACCTCCGCTTTTGAGAGTGCCCCACCCGGAGTGTCCACCTTTAGCCCATAGCAGCTTGTGCATATCGAGTATATATGGATTGAGCAGGTGACGGTCACTTGGAGTGGAGCATACCCGCGTTACTTGGCACGGTGACGGATCCGCCGGAGTATTCAAGCATCCATACCCCTACTCGATGGGGTCGAGTTCCTCCCACCCGGGGAGAATTGATGGGGACATCGAGGAAAGACCGTACGCATTTTGTTTGTATTTATGTCCTTTCATATTTGTATGTATACCCTGGTGTTATATGGGTACGCAATTGTAAGTCTTAGTGGGTTTATATGTAAAATTCCAGTAGGCCCAAGCAAGGGGGCCCTCACCCCTTTCCCATTGGTCCACCGAGACCATGTGGGGCTGGTCAACCATCCTAGGTGGCCATCTAGAAGGTTGGAATGCCAATTGACCACATGGGAGACAAGTGGAGTAAAAATTCAAAGGTAGGCTACCTACCTCACCTACCTTGTCCCCCCATTAGAATTAATTAGGAATTTCATTTTTTTTTATTTTATTTGAATCAAATATGAAGTCCCTTAAATGCCCCTCCAGATCCTAGATCTAAGGGTATTCATGGTCTTTTTTTATTTATTATATAAATCATGTATTTCTATTATTCTAGAATTAATGAAAGTGAAAAAATCATTGTGCAAGAACCCCTCTCTTGGAGAATTTTGACCTCTCCTCTCTCTCCCCCTAGTTTCTTCATCCCCAACTCCCATTCAAGAGTGATATATCCTTCCCCCCACCTCCGGTGATCATCGGTGCCGCCGCCGCCGCCGTTCGTGCCGCCATCACGCCGTCGCGGAGCCGCCTTCGGTGTTCTGTCCATCCTGGATAGAAGCTTCTTGTCCGAATATCTTCTCTCCACCACATGCAGATCTCAAGCTGCAATTTTTATGGTGTGTTCTACCCTTGCATCCCAAGTGCCACCTAAATTTTCACGCCCAAAATCCACCGTTTAGTATTTTTACATTTTCGTCCAACCTGTCATCCCAGATCTGCCAGGTTTCTATCTACAGTGACAGAACCTCTGAGTTCTCCCCTTCCGACCATCTTTTTTATTTGTCCAAACCCTCCCAATTTTACTGGGAGTTCTTTCCATCACCCCCTACATCCACACATTTTCTTAATTTTTTATCAGCCTTCTATATATTTTTAGAAATTCGTGTTCTTCCTCTGCTACAGTGTTTTCAGTCAGATCCCAGATCCGACCACCTCCAAATCCAGATCTAAAAATAGTCCTGGTTTCATAACGTGATTTCCCACAACGTTTCTGAAGAACACAACCCCGGATTCGGACGTCTACCTCATGGTCAAAGGCAATCCACAGGAAGGTTCTCTGCTGACCTGAGATTTCAGGAACTATACAATAGCAACCTTCAAAATTCACCAATCAGAATTAAAGGCTTGATTATTTTTCTGTAATCACCTTAGGTTGAAGCCCTTCGAAGCATCTTTCCAACGGCGTCAGTTTCGTTGCATTCCGACGTCGGGGCTGATCGCAGCGTCCGTTCTCGCCGGAGCGCACGCCGAAAAACAGAACCGGCAGGTCCGTGACCGGTTATTCCGACCGGTGCCGATCGGAGCCGCCCGGCCTCCTGCCGGCGAACCAGCATGCCGCCGGCCCGGGGAACGCTTCCCTAAGTGTCCCCACTACAGCGGTGTCACCGGGTCTCACTCGACGCCTCCGGACAGCACGTGGGCCCCACCGTCACTAGTTCGGGTGCTGCCGAAGAGACGCGAGAAGTCGCTCGTCAACCCGAATTCGGTCCTCCCGGGCCCGTTTGTGTAGCCCTTTACCTCCCTGCGTGGAGTGGGCAGTAATTCATTTGCTGTAATATGGTGTATTAATTGCCCCGGGAGTACGAGTTTCGGCCGGGTCCATCTTCCCCACGCCGAGCGCGTGGAGGTATCGCATTCGTTCCCTTACTTGGCATTTTGCTCACTTCATATATATTTGTTTATGCCGCTGCTAGAGAGCATGTGTAGGGATATCTAGCTCGCTTTATCTATTCATTACCGCTGCTGCGAGAGAGTGCGTGACCGTCCCGTGACCCGATCCGGGCACACGAGAGAGCCGATCACCCTAGCTCATTGCCGGTTTCTCAACCGCGCACGTCTGACGCTTCCCTCGTTAAGGGACAGTCACGAGCTTGTCGTGTCCATGGTCTCGTCCCGCATCACAAGGGAGACCAGCAACCTAACCTGAGAAGAATCTGGGTCACCCCAGAAGAAGCTCAGGCTGTTCGAAGGGCGCGTATCACCAACCCCCTGCGAGCACTCAGACGCGGCATCAGACGAGATGCGGCTGGCATTACAGTAGCATCGTCTAACGACGCCCAGCCGTCCGATGGCCCCCGCACAAGCAAGCGGACGCAAAGGCGAGCCCGTTCTTGGGCCCTCAAGCAACCTGTCCCGGACTCTCCTACGACTGACATCGGGAGTGAGCCTCCTCTGCAACGCATGTCAGTCATTGACAGACTAGGGACGCCTGTCCGCCCCGAGCGACACACACGCAGGAAGCGGAAGGCCCGGTTCATCAACGACGTAGTTTGAGTGTTCGCATGCTACACCACCGGACACCATCCAGACAGCCCGTCCGACGACTTGAACTAGCCTCTGTCCCACTTCAGGAGGCCACACCACCAGGCTCCGCCGCCTCCTCCAACAGGTCATATCGGTACTTCTGCCGGACCGCAGACACCGGAACGTGTGGAAGAAGTCCCGGTGGAAGACCGCGACCCTCCTATCAACGCAGAGCCGGTCAATAACGACCCGCCTGTGAACGAGGCTCAAGAGGTGACCCTCGACACTCTCATGAAGGAGAACCAGCATCTGAAGGCCCTCCTACAGGACCTCCTCCAGGAACGGGACCTTCATCCGCAGCAACCTGATAGGCCTCAGGCCGAGGCGTCGGTACCCCCGGCGGCCCGCGATGCTGCCAAAACCTCAATGGTGATTGCCCAAACCCCGTTGGCAACTGGGTTTGGCACGCCCCCAGTTGAGTTCAACCACGAGCCTGTAGTACGCCAATGCCATAAAACCTCCTGGCGCAACGCCAGATGATCAAGCGCATCATCGAGACAAAGTTCGCCCAGTATGGTGAAGGGGCTATCACGGTAGATCTCTACAGTGTACCCTACCCGCTCCACCACCGGCTGAAAAAGCTTCTCCCAGAATACTCCAAGCCCCCGAAGCTGCAAAAGTTCGATGGGCAGGGGTCGCCACATGAACACTTGGCCTACTATGTTACGGCCATGGGTGAGCTAGCGTTGGATGAATCATATCTCCTCCGCTACTTAGCCACTTCGCTCACGGGAACGGCCTTCCAATGATATTTTCGTCTGAAGCCCAACTCGGTCATCGACTGGGCCGATCTCCAGAAGAAGTTCCTCGATCGCTTCCAAACGGCTGAGCGAAAGGTCTCTCTAGCCGAACTTTGTTCCCTTCGGCAGAAAAAGGGTGAGGGTGCCGTCGACTTCATAAAAAAATGGCGAGACCTCAGCATGAGGTGTGTCAATCTGCCCGTTCAAGAGGATCCCATAACCATATGTCGTCGAGGTCTGGCGGCCGAGGTCAGCGAAAAGCTTCTCGGCACCAATATCAAAGGCTTCAACCAACTCAATTCGGCAGTCGCCGAAATAGAGATGTTCTTCACTGATAACCCGGGCTACACAGCAGCCAAGGGTAAGCAAGCGCGAGAACGCCAGCCTGGTAAGGAGGTGAATATTATAGAGTTCACCCCTACTGCCAAGGCCAGTAAGGGGGCCGAATCCAATGGCTCTGACAACAAGCCAGCAGATAAGCCAGCTACTCCCTTCTTCTCGGAGCGTATGAAGACACCCTTCTCCTTCAAGAAGGAACATACGAAGATGCTCTTAGACCTCTGCAAGGCTCAGAAGATCGTCGAACTGCCCGAAATCCGCAAGTCGGACGAGGCTCTGAAGATCGACGATCCCAGTTATTGCCTGTGCCATCGCATGCTGGGTCATTCAATTGAAGATTGTTACGTCTTCAAGACTCAGGCATAGAAGCTGATCCGAGACGGTCTTGTCAAAATGAAGAGTGATCTCGTTGATCCCCCGCAGCCACATATGTGGGCCAGGCCAGCTAAGGCAACACGCGTGGCTCACCCCTCGGCTAATGTCATCCACATGATGGCTGCATTTTCTCTTTCTGATGATGAATTAGAGGAGCCCATCCCTAATCGAAGGGGAAGTTCAATCTGGTACCCAGGGTGGAGGCCTTGGCATGATCAGAGACCTCTCTCCTTCCCCAGGGAGAGAACCCAGTGACTTTTCGATATCCTCATCAAGAACGGGCAAATCATGCGCCGCGACTCGCCTGCCGACTACACCCATTGGGATCGTAGTCACCCCCAATATTGCCCCTTCCACGCCAGAATCTGCCACCCGATCGAGTCCTGCGAGGAAGTTCAACACCTCATCCAGGAACAGATTCAATGGGAGTAGATCGATGCGGAAGGAAACTCCATGTCGCTCATCAGGCTTCGGCAAGCTGTCGAAGAGACCCTGAGCATCGCCAGGGATGCACCAGAGCGGCCGAACTCTCCTCAAGAAAATGGGCACAGGCTGCCTTACCAGCATCCTCCAAAATGGCTCGAGTTCTGGACGGACAACCAAGAGGCACTCGAGCGATTGCGAAGACGTAGAGAGCGGGATACCAGTCAAGAGACAGAGCCGATCAACTTCTCGGTCAACATCATCCACTCTTCTACTCCTCCGACCCCTTCGAGCTCTCAGACATCAGGACCTAGCCAGCCAACCCCAGCCACTTCGGCCACGCGGTGGCGGTCTTGGCGAGAGCTGAAGTATCTCCCTTTCCCTGAAAAAGACACCACTAGGCTCCTCCGGGTCCTTCTCGGCCGAGAGGACGTTCTGGTGAGCGAGATGATGATGGGCTCTTCAGCTCTCTCTCGTCATCCTCCCGTCCTATCTCTGCTTCCAACAGCCGTGGATAGGAAGGGAAAGCGGAAGCAGGGTGAGGCCCTGCCTCAGCCTCATCGCCTCTCCTCAGCGGATGGGCCGTCGGGTCCTCTCCACCTAACTGTTGATACAATTCGGAGTACGAAGAAGACATCTTTGGAGTCTTCAGAGGCTTCAATTCAGGTGGCGGGCCCACTGCCACAAGGCTCAGCTAGCCCACAGAATCGGGATAATTGTGCAGAGCGACAATGTCCTGCGACGCCGTCAGTTGTCGCCAGGCCCAGCACTCAGCATGGTTACAAAGGCAAGGATAAGGAGTAGGACAACAAGCATATCTCTCTGTCCACTTCTCAACAAAAGCTGTCGCCACCGCAGCCAAGGCATCAAACCGCGCATACGTCTTCGGACGCCAGCACCAGCCTACCAGCTCCTCGTAGGCTCCTGGCGCCACCGCGGCTAAGGCATCAAACCGCGTACACGTCTTCGGACGCCAGCACCAGCCTACCGACTCTTCGTAGGCTCCCATCACCACCGCGGGTAAGGCACCAAACCGCACACACGTCTCCAGACGCCAGTCCCAGCATTCCGGCGTACCAGGAATTACCGCTCGAGGTAATCGAGCAGGCGATTAACGCCACCTTCCCAATACAACAAGCAGAAGGTGCCTGGATCAAAATCCGGGCGAGGAAGAGTCATCGACCTCACCCTGCAAAGGTATCAGATCGGAGATATCCTCATCAGGATTTATCAACTCCGGCTCCAGTACCTCTTCCTCCTACTCCCTTGGAGACTGTTGTCGCCAAGAGACAAGAGAGAAATAGGAGGAAGAACCTCAGAAGGCGGCTCAAGAAACAAGCTGAACAAGCGGCTGCCCAACAATCCCCAGTCGAGCCAACGCCTCTCCAAAGGCTCCAGCGGCTCATTGACGACCTGGAGGAATATGTTCCTCCTCGTCCTACCGGGGCGCTCCCACTCGACAGCTACATCCCGTGGGAAGAGATGCAGAAACGAGCCCGCCTCAGAAATTGGGTCCAAGAGATGATCCAAAAGCTCAAGGACGGAGAAAGACTCGTGATCCCGGACGAGCTCTCCTTGTGTTATGAAGATAAGGAGATCACCACAGAGCAGCTGGAAGAAATGCTTCGACGCTGCACCTGCAACATAGTGGCCATTCCACCTCTTGACAATATCAACGCTTCTCGACGGGGCGATCCAGTGGCCTCCCGGACAAGACAAAGAACTGTTGCCCCTCTTGGGCTACAGCCAGCTCCAGAACACATCGGTCGTGGCCGAGGTCGTGGCCGGGGACGCGGTAGAGGCCGTGGGAGAACCCCCGAGCTACCCATCTCTCCATCCACCTTCGACCCAGAGCGAATTATCCTCTTTCGAGGAGAGGAACCGGCTCCTATTCCGGAAGTAGAAATTCGGAAAGGACCCGATATCTTCGATCCTTCCGGCGTTGGAGAGGCTACTACCAGCCTCCCCGCCCCTGCACCAGTACCGGGTTCTATAGTGGAGCAAGCGGGACCGTCCAGCAAGGACGTGCCAGCCCGCCAATCACCCCCGGAAGAGCCGTCATTGGCATCCCTTTTCCAGGAGCCCGCCGACGATCAAAGTCAGTCTGATCCCGGTGGTAAGGGTAAGGCAGTGCAACTCTCCGACGGGGAATAGCGCGGCAGCTCGCAGAAGGTTCAGCCTGACATACTACCCTCTCTGGAGGACGCTCGAGCCCGAGCTGACCGAAAGTTCCTCCACCAGATGAAGCGCTTCCCTGCCAGTATCTCAATTTGGGAAGCCATTGCTTGGAGTAAGGACCTAAGGGAAACCCTTATCAAAATACTCCAAGAGCCAGAGGTTTATGATGCACATGCCGTGGAAATAAAGGCGGCTACCTATGGAGCTTTCTCGGCCGCCATCTCCTTCATAGAGAAAGACATGCTGCTTTCCCCTCCGTGCCACAATCGTCCTCTCTACATGTAGGGGAAGATCAATAGACATGATGTGAACCGGATCCTGGTGGATGCTGGTGCCGCTGTCAACATCATGCCACTCAAGACATTCAAGTCTCTATATCTGACCCCATACATCCAGAAGGTTCAGGCGGTCAAGATATCCGGCTTCAACCAAAACACCGAGGACGTCCTCGGCCGGGTGGACGTCGACCTGGTGCTCGATGATTTCACCTCCAAGGCGACATTCTACATCATCGACTCTAACACATCTTATAAGATGCTACTGGCCAGACCCTGGCTCCATGAAAATTGGGTCGTCCCGTCGACTCTCCACCAATGCATCAAGTATGCCAAAGACGGAGAGCAACATAAGGTCTTTGCAGACCTGTCGCCGTTCACACCGACAGAATGCAACCTAGCCGACGCTGCACTCTACTTCAAGGGGATTAGTTCGTACCCCGTGATCAAGAGCAAAATCAACGGCTGGCTCTCAGAGGAAGACGATGATGATCTCTTCTCTGTTGATGAGGAAAAGGCCAAGCTTCACCGGCTGCGCCTTGGCTCCAAGTCAACCCCAGATCACCCAGAGAGGCACCATATCAACTTCGAGGCTAATCTCATTAGTTGAGCTATTGGCAAGAGTATATGCTTGCCACCAGACTGCATCCAGCTCCCATGTGCATCCGAGGAGCACAGCGTCGAGTCGCTGACAACCTTCATTGTCACCTTCAAGCGACAACACCAAAATAAGAAGAAGGCTAACAGGGACAAACCCATTGTCTTCTACAAAGGAGACATGGTCCCTCAAGCCCCGCCGGATGATGACTTCGGTTGGTTTAGGTAAGCCGACAATACCCCTGAAGCAGTTCAGGTGTGGGGCGACCTGTCGCCGCATATTCAAGAAATGTGTTTGAAGCAACACATTACCCTGTGGCAAACTCCTACCCAACAAAGATACTTCCGTCGACTGTGGGACCCTTCCCAGGGCCGGGGACAACCCCCATCCTTCCATAAGGATACCAGGGGGGTTGGTTACGACCAGGATCCGGGCTTCCGCGTCCACTACACAGTCAACGTCGTAGGCTTGGCACTACTAGCCAACGACCAAACAAGAGTCAAAGCCAAATTCGACAGCTCCGGGAAATCCTGATCCCGATCTCCACCAAAGCAAGAACCCCGGCTCAGGCCGTCGGGGAACCTTCTTCGCCTCCCTGCTGTTGATTTGTTTTTTGTTGTTTTTGTCATTTGCAAATAAGAATAGATAAGTTTGACATGATATGAAGATGAATATGAAGAGCAAATAACAATGATCTCAATCAACCTATGAACATGTAAACCATGAACCTATGCAATCAGAACCAGCTCTAGCATGGGCAATGCTATCTCAGTCAAACTAAACTAAGAAAGGAAAAGGAAAACACACGCCGGAGCGTGGAGCAAAGGGAGTAAATAAAAACACACCGCGTGGGTGAAACAAGCAAGAGGAAATAATATGTGAGAGAGAGAAAGCTAATACCCACTACCAGGAAAAGAACGTGATCGCCACTAAGGTAAAAACAAGCCAAAGACCTGATTAATACCTTAGAATAGTAAGATGATGCACTTGCTCACGGGAGAGAGAAACCAATAGGAAACTGCAGCTCTGCTGGATATAACGGTCCAGTGCCTATGCGTCACAGGGAGTGTGACGGTCGCCCGACAGACCGCTAGAGGAACCTGACGCGTCTGATAAAGATCATCAGAGTGTCCGCAGAACAAGCTTGTGAACCCTTCAAACTCCAAACCTTCCAGCCGGCTAGAAAGCTTGGGCCTCGTCTAATGAAGATGAGGAAGAAGGAGAATGATCATCCGACGTGGCTGGAGAAGCAGAGTAGTAGTCATCCGGCAGGGCCAGAAAAGGATCAGAAGCAACACCCGGAAGTCCTGGGGAAGAATTAGAGGCAATACCCGGAAGTCCCGGGGAAGAAGAATCAGGTGATGTCCCGAGATTGGGATGGAAGGATGACATACGCCGGGGCCTAGAATCGTGAGAGGAGGGAAAATCTGGAGGATCCGGGGAAAAAGGAGAGGAATGGGGACGCATGGACCTATGGAAGGAGGAGAGAATGATGGAAATAGGATTAGATGGAGGAAGGTACACCACCCAAGGGTGGGAAGTAAGTAGAAAGAGGGATGAATGAAAAGAAAGGGAGGAAGAGGCGGACCCCTGAATGCACAACTGACGACTCTTGAACCTGCATCGCCGTCTCTTCTTAGCTGAAATTGGCTTGAAATGGACCTGCTTGGCACGGGGTTGGACCTTCAGGCCTCTTATTTTGCAGTGTCTCCTTAAATAACGGGCCCATCTGGCAGAGGACCTGACCTGGCTATGAATATGCAGCTTCATCGCGGTGGTTGCCCCTAGACTCCCGGTGCCAACAATAGTAGGATGTTCTTGAACAACTAACTCCTCATAATGCTGAATATCATAAAACCATGGAGTCTTGTTACTTGGCACAAGTAGCATGAGATTTGGCAGCTCCACTCGGTAATAAGACTTGAAGCATAACTCCCTTGCTAGAAGAGACGGGTGAAGCTGAGGGAGAGTAATACACGGTGTTGACATGGCCGGCTTGCTAATAAACTGAGGAAGATTGCGTAACAAGTGCAGAATATCTCTAGAAAGTGTAGAATATACGGCCAATTTCACCTTGAACATAGAACCCATAATCTTCTTGGTGGCCATATGCATTAGCAAAACACGGGTAGAGAACCCTTCTTGGCCTATCATCTGAATGGCAATAGAGTGAGGAGAAATAATAGCATCAACAATGAACTCTCTGGCGAGCAAAGAGATTGCCACCGGCCTTGCTCGGGAAGAAACTGGCATCAACTCAAGGGAACTCTTCTTGTCAACCGTCTTCACTAGGAGTGTAGGCTCAACATCCCCAAAATAACCAAGGACCAGGATGCGGATTGGCATCCGGCAAATGAAGTCTTGGATCTTGAAATGCACGGCCGGCACTGAATCATCCTGACTTGGCTTATTGTCTCCCTGGGGATTAGACCCAAGGGGCACCATGGGCAACGCACACCCGCTCCGTGGGGTGGGAAGAGGTGGAAGAATGGGGATAGGAGTAGGTTCAGAAGACGCGGGGGTTTCAACTGGTATGGTGTGTTTAGGTGGAGGCAAAGGTAAGGGTGGAGGTATGACTTGCTTGGGCGAGGGTGGCAAAGGCAAAATTTGCTTAGGCTCGGTCAACGGTGATGGCGGGGGTGATGGAGGTTTAGGCAATGGTGAGGGTGGTGGAGATGGTGTAGGCGATTGAGAGGATGGTGGAGATGGTGATGTGGTCGATGGAGGTAGTGGACATGGCAAGGATGAAGGAGGGGATTGTGGTGCCCACCGTCGACGTATCGACACAAAGCGCCGAACGACATTGGGGGTGGAAGTAATGGTGGAAGAAGTAGAAGAAGGGGAGGTGGCACTAGCCTGAGCAGAGGCTTGGGTTTGTGGAGGTTGCTGAGATTGGATAGGAGATAGCGAAGGTAACAGAGTAGGCGAAGTAGTAGGTGATGGAGTAGGTTCAACGCTAGATGAAGAATCACTGGGGTGCCCCCGGTCTTGTAGAGATGGAGACGGCTGCTTGGGCGGTGCTTCTTGTTGCTGCTACTTGCTGCGGAGATCTAAAACAACTTTACACATGGTGGACCAATCAATCCTTTTATTATCTTCCAGGTCATAAACATACTCTCGGAACTCGGGACAATCCTCAACCAAATGCCCCTGCTGGCGGTGAAAATCACAATATTGAAGCATATTCCCGACCGCGGGTCGGCAAGGCACAGCCGGAGAGAGCGGTAACGCGTGAGCAGCCATCAAAGCCCTAAAAATGTCGGTAAAGCACTCCGGCAACGGAGGACAAGGAGCCTGCTTCGGGCAAGGCGGATGCCGAGGGGTATGAGGTGGTGGAGAAGGTTGTGGAGAGGGAGGCGAAGGTTGCATAGGTAATGGAGTGTGGCTGGCAGAGGTGGGATTTGGTGAAGGTATATGTGGAATGGAGTGGGGAGGTATGTAGACGGCATCCACCTACTCAGGATGTGGTGTGACCTTGATCGGGGGTGGAGACGGAGACGGGTATGCGGACGCAGGAGGCTGACTCATGGAAGGTTGATATGCGGAGGCGTATAGGTATGTAGAGGTGGGGGTAGACTCATGGAGGGATATGTGGCGGAAGGTTGACTCATGGCGGGCTGACTCATGGGAGGGTAGAGTTGCCACGTGGAGGGTGAAGGTTGATATGTGGAGGTGGATGGTGGAGACTCGGGGTCAAGAGAATCTTGGATTTGTTGGCGAATGAAGCGGGCTCGGCTGTATAATTGTTACCAGGAGATAATGTCGTTGAGGGCTAAGATAAATCGATACTCGGGCACGGCATTGGATATCAGCATCTTGATTTGTTCTCCCTCCGAAATGTGTCTCGGGACTTGCGCGGCCAAGTGATGCCAGCGATCAGCAAATGTGCAGAACTCCTCATCGGGCTTCATCATCTCATGGGCCAGATCCGCCATAGAATACTTGGGCCCAACCTGGTCTTGATACTGTTGAATAAACTTTTCTTGAACGGCATGAAAACTCACAACTTGCTCTTGCGGAAGAGAGAAGAACCAATCTCGAGCCGGGCCTTCCAACGACAGACCAAATAGATAGGCCATCAAGCGTTGGTCATGCCGAAATTGGGCCGACTCATAAACAAACTCCTTCAAGTGCACATACGGGTCACCGACTCCACTATAACGGTGATATGTGAGAATTTGTGATGGAGGTGGGAGCCGAAGACCTTGGAAAGCGAACGGAACACTTCAAGAGGATTTAGGATCGATCTGACGTTGAAGCTCATCAAGTTGGCGTTGGGTTTGAACAATCATCTCTTGGGTAGGGAGAGATCGAGAAGAATATGGGCCAGCTTGAGCAAGAGGATGTGAATTCGGACCATTATGATGATAATGGGCCGGATAAGAGGATCCAGGCTGAGAAGAAGAAGGGCCCATTCCGAGAATGGAAGGATATGTGGGCCTGGAAGAAGCATGAGCATAAGGACCCATTGGGCTGGCAGCATAAGGAGAAGAAGAATGAGTCCCATTAGAAAAATAAGGCCTATTAGGAGAATGGGGCTCGTTAAGATGATGAGGCCCATTAAAGAGAGAAGAAGGCCCATTAAGAGAAGGAGGCCCATGAAGATGAGATGTAATAAGACGTTGGGCCTGAGCCAGATCCATTTGGCGAACAAGGCTTGAAAGATGGGCCATGAGATTAGCCTGTTCCTCAGAGGGATCAGAGGGACCACGGGAAGATGGGCCCGCGTGGGAAGAGGATTCCACGCGGGAATGGGAAGAAGATTGGAAAAAAGAATGATACAAGGGGTTAGAATGATACTTCATGAGGGTAAATGGAGACTTAATACAAGGATATCAAGTAGAATATAAGTGGGGAAGCAATGGCTTCATGGGCTTGAGAACAAGGGGTGCTGACCCACTAATGCAAAGACGAATGGACAATAGACCACGGGACAATGGACTAGATAATAGACATACAAAATGAGATAACTTAAGTGGGCCTAACAACGACGAAAGATGTAGATGCAACACAAAACACCACTAATGGGCTTGGACAAGCCCAAACAACATAAACAATGCAATGTGAGAGTTTTCTCCCAAGTCAAACAAGTTGATATGATGGGAAATATTTTTAGAGATTTTAATAGACCTTTTAATGATTTGAATTAATAATAATTCCCTCAAGATAGGAATCATATGGGAATAAGGTCCAAACCTTGGCTTGACTAAGGTTAACTCCCTCACACTTATGCAAATGCAAGCCTAAGGGGTGGGAAGATACAACCGGCCCGGCGTCCGTGTGGGAATCCACGGCTCGCGGGACTTATGGAGGTCCCTGGTGTGATTTCCTAGTCGGCCCCAAGGAATATGGAGACGAGAGGTCCGCACACCAAGGTAGGAAAATGCAATCTAATGTATGAAAGTATGAATGAACTTATGTGCACCGGAGTGCATGCCAATTCTAACCTAGAATCTAGAAAACAATTATGCACACAATGATATAAGTATACAAACCAACCAGGGAGGAAACCAGATAACACCCAAGCACAAAGATCACAGCAGAAACTGCGGAAATAAAATGCACCTCGGGATGCGTACCTATCTGTAGTGTAACGGTCTATAACCCCTGCGTCAGAAGAATGTGACGGTCGAAGACCAGACCGTCAGAAGTGTGTAACGCAGGGACGCAGGACCATCAGAGGAGCTAGAGAACCAGAAACAACAGGAAATAAATAGGAAATACGGGGAAAACCAAACAAGGAAATGATGGCAGGTTTAAAAAGAGATCAAGACACAATTGGCACAAGTTGTCCCACCGTGATCGCCAAAAAATTGTTGATTTGTTTTTTTGTTTTTTTGTCATTTGCAAAGAAGAATAGATGAGTTTGACATGATATGAAGATGAATATGAAGAGCAAATAATAATGATCTCAATCAACCTATGAACATGTAAACCATGAACCTAGGCAATCAGAACTAGCTCTAGCATGGACAATGCTATCTCAGTCAAACTAAACTAAGAAAGGAAAAGGAAAACACACGCCAGAGCGTGGAGCAAAGGGAGTAAATAAAAACACACCGCGTGGGTGGAACAAGCAAGAGGAAATAAGATGTGGGAGAGAGAAAGCTAATGCCCACTACTAGGAAAAGAACGTGATCGCCACTAAGGTAAAAATAAGTCAAAGACCTGATTAATACCTTAGAATAGGAAGATGATGCACTCGCTCACGGGAGAGAGAAACCAATAGGAAACTGCAGCTCTGCTGGATATAACGGTCCAGTGCCTATGCGTCACAGGGAGTGTGACGGTCGCCCGACAGACCGCTAGAGGAACCTGACGCGTCTGATAAAGACCGTCAGAGTGTCTGCAGAACAAGCTTGTGAATCCTTCAAACTCCAAACCTTCCAGCCGGCTAGAAAGCTTGGGCCTCGTCTAATGAACTCTGTAAAACCTACCAAAGAACGTATAACACAAGAAACAACCTTAAATTAGCTTTTCAAACAA
Source organism: Amorphophallus konjac (assembly GCA_022559845.1). Taxonomy (NCBI): domain Eukaryota; kingdom Viridiplantae; phylum Streptophyta; class Magnoliopsida; order Alismatales; family Araceae; genus Amorphophallus; species Amorphophallus konjac. The sequence goes on from CM040125.1 coordinate 39,489,134, forward strand.
CGTAGTATCAATACTCAAATGAACTTGATGTCATTGAAAAGGAAAGGGGAATACCGGGGAGTTGTGTTTTTTTTAACCCCTCTGGGCGTTTTAAAAGATAGGAAGGATGCTTAAGTGAATGAAATAAGTGGAAGAACGTGGAAGAACGTGAAATAAGGAGTGGTACAATGTTATGATGAAAGGAGAAAAGGAACACAAGTATGCCAATGATGGAACTAAAACACTCAAGAAAACGAATACTCCCTTGACTGTGAATCAGATGGACGTGAGAGACAACTTTTCTTGGTTAGATATGGCTCCAGAATGCGGCAGCACTTCGACGTAAACTCCATATTTTTCCCCCTTAGGCCATGAAGTCAAGGGTTCTATTTATAGGCCCTCAAACTCTCCGGTCGAGTAGAGGATAATCCAGCTAAAAAGGAGGATGATTCTTAGCAAACTCTTGAAGATAACACTCCCAAGAGTCCATAGAAACAAATAGAAGGTTTTAAGGATCAGATTTGGAAGAGAAATCACAAGATCAAACTCTTAACTCGGCCACGGAGTAACAGAGAAAAGGCCAGACCTGCCAGGACTCTCTGTTTGATGTAACGGCTGCACGACAGACCGTCACAGGCATGTAACGCTCAGGAGTAGACCGTCACAATCAACCTCATCCTTTAAGAGATAAGATCAACGGGAGAAGTTTTCAAATGCTAGACTCTTGAAGAATGTAATGGTCGAGAGAAAACGCGTCAGAGAACTATAACGGTTGCACGATAGACCGTCAGAGTCAACGGATAGCCAAAGGATAAGCTTTGAAAAGAAGCCTTATACTCAAGGACTCTTCAAGATGTAACGGCCAAGGACTGATGCGTCAGAGGAATGTAACACGCCTGGTATAGACCGTTAGAGACAATAAGGATCCAAATGAGACAAAAGCTTGCAAACTTCGTTCAATGCAAGGAATCAAGGAACCAGACCCAACCAAGGAATTAAGACCCACGAAATAAACCTCCCACTGATCAAGAAGGCTCAACAAAAGAGAATAACTCGGAGCATCATATAGAATAAACAAGGAGATGACCCAACTTATCGGTCATAAAACGGGTGTCAACACCTGCGAGGACAAAGGGGCGGGGGAAGTTTCTCCAGTCTCTCAGCCAGTGGAGGGACCGAGTACAATAAACTCTCCTGAGGGGGGGATCTTGCTGGTCTTAGCTACGAAAGATTGCCAGCTCATCCAGGCAACCCCGGAGAAACATCAGCAGCCCCAGTTGACAACTGTTGGCCAGGAACCGGCGGTCTAGATCAATCCTCGATGGACCCCAGCAACAACTGCTCTCCGGTCCCTTCTGCATCAATCGGTGACTTCGAGAACCAAGAGATACATGAAGCCGACACCGATGATGAGGATTTCATCGACCTTCAACCCGCTCCTCCCGAGCTGGAGGACGGCGGCCAGGCGACCGTCGATGATCTTGTGGAGATCAACTTGGGCGAAGATGAAGCCCCTCAGCCTACATTCGTTAGCGCTCTCCTTACCGAGGTGGAGAAGCAGGACTACAAGCCACTCTTGCTTGAATACAAAGACTGCTTCGCCTGGACATACAAGGAGATGCTAGGGCTAGATCCCTCCGTGGCGGAGCATGACCTAGCCGTCTCTCCCTCAATTGCTCCGGTCAAGCAACCTCAGCGGTGCATGCGCCATGAGCTGGAGCTCCAGGTTTCGGCCAAAGTCCATAAAATGGCGGAGGTCGACTTCATCGAGCCGTGCATCTACCCGATCTGGCTCGCAAACATAGTTCCAGTCAAGAAAAAGAATGGTCAAGTCCGCATTTGCGTCAACTTCCGGGACCTCAACAAAGCCTGTCCGAAGGACGACTTCCCAGTCCCAATTACAGAAACGATGGTCGATATGACCATGGGTCATGAAGCCCTGTCTTTTATGGACGGGTCGTCCCGTTATAACCAGATCTGGATGTTTCTAAAAGACAAGAACCACACAGCCTTCAGATCCCCTAAGGGGATTTTCAACTACAAGCACATGCCCTTCGGTCTGAAGAATGCCGGTGCCACTTACCAAAGGGCCATGACCAAAATATTCGATGAGATGCTGAACAAAATCGTCGAATGCTATGTCGACGACCTAGTCGTCAAGACTAAAAGACGAGAAGACCATTTACGCGACCTCCGCCAAGTCTTTGAGCGTCTCTGGCAATATGGGCTCAAGATGAACCCCCTGAAATGCGCCTTTGGCGTATCCAGTGGCAAATTTCTCAGCTTCGTCGTTAGGTACCGAGGAATCGAGGTGGATCCCAGCAAGATCAAAGCAATCCGGGAGCTCCCATGGCCAAGCAACATCACTGAACTTAGGTCCTTCCAAGGGAGGCTGACCTATATTCGGAGGTTTATCTCTAACCTCTCCGGTCGATGTGCGCCTTTCAGCAAGCTGATGAAGAAAGATGCCATGTTTACATGGGACTCGGAATGCCAAGCGGCTTTCGAGCAAATCAAGGAGTACCTCCTTACTCCCCCAGTCCTGGGGGCACCTATCAAGGGTAAACCCCTCATCCTTTACATTGCCGCCATGGACGCTTCGCTGGGAGCTCTGTTGGCACAAATTAATGAAGAAGGTAAAGGGCAGCCCCTCTATTACCTCAGCCAGAAGCTAATCGGTGCCGAGTACCACTACTCCCCTATGGAGAAGGTTTGCTTGGCATTGGTGTTCGTAGTTAAGAAGCTGCGGCATTACCTCCTATCTCATCAAGTCGAGCTTATATCCAAGCACGACCGTCTGAAGTATCTCCTTCGACGACCTGTCCTCTCGGGCAGACTGGGGAGGTGGGCTCTCCTGTTGATGGAGTACGACATTACTTACGTCCCCAGGAAAGCAATCAAGTGACAAGGTATGGCTGAATTCTTGGCAGCCCATCCAGTGCCAGATGATTCACCCTTCAACTCGGAGCTCCCGGACGAGGAGTCCCTTGCTACTCAATCGCAATAACCAGTTGAACAGAGCGGAGATGTCTTGCATTATTGGCAGCAAAACGCTCTCACAACCAGTGTGCCTTGCTGGGAGCTCTACTTCGATGGTGCTTCCTGAGGGATCACCCGGAGCAACCAGGATCTAGCCACCACGGCAGGTGCCGGCATAGTCTTCCTGACTCCACAGGGTAGAGTTTTGTACAACTCTTGCGCTCTCATGAAGTCCCTGACCAACAATGAAGCTGAGTATGAAGCTCTACTCATTGGGCTCCAGATGGCTCTTCACATGGACATTAAATGCCTCAAGGCCTACGGGGACTCCCAGCTGATAGTCTGACAGGTCCTCAGCATTTACGATGTGCGGAAGCCAGAGTTGGTTCTATACCATACCGCCGTCACCAGACTAACCCAGAAGTTCTATTTCTTCGAAATAGATCACATTCCCAGTAGCAGCAACGCTTAGGCGAATGCCTTAGCAAAATTGGCCGCAGCCATCAAGCTCTCGCCCGAGGGCGAGGTCGACATCGTCATCAAACACAGAAGGCTGATGCCGAGCTCACTCGAAGGCAACATCGGTCTCACCATTTACGAGGTCCACGACCTTGACCAGAGCACGCCTCCCGAAGAAGACGATTGGCGTGCGCCCATCATCAACTTCAAGAAAGGGTGGCTCCCCCTTGACTGAGCTCAAAGGGTTCAGCTACTCCACCAAGCAACCTCTTATGAGTTGATCGGTGACACTCTGTATCGGCTCGTCCACGAGAAGGACAAGTCAATTCTCGTAAGATGTGTCTCCCTCACCGAGGCTCGAGCCGTCATGCAGGAGGTCCACTCCGGGTTGTGCGGCGCACACCAGGCCGGAGACTGAATGAAGCACAACATCAAGCTCAAAGGCTTCTACTGGCCAACCATGTATGTGGACTGCATCCAGTATGCCCGTGCATGCCATCAATGCCAAGCCTTTGGCCCAGTACCCAGAAGGCCTCCTAACCCACTGCGTCCTACAGCCCCTACCTGGCCATTCGCTGAATGGGGCATGGACATCGCAGGGCCTTTCCCGCCATCTTCCAAGGGCCATAAATACATCTTGACCGCCAATGATTACTTCTCTCGTTGGGCGGAGGTTCTACCCTTGCGAGAGGTCACCGGCGAAATCGTTGTTAGATTCGTCCGGTACAACATCATATACCGATTCGGTACTCCCAGTCGCATAGTGTCCGACAATGGGACACCATTCAAGAATAAGGCCGTATACCAGTTAGCGGCCAAATTCCACATCGATTGGAGAACCTCTTCGGTCTACAACCCTCAGGCTAATGGCTTAGCGGAAGCCTTAAACAAAACCCTCTGTAAGCTCCTGGCTAAGATGGTTAGCCACCGGAAACGTGATTGGGACGAAAAGGTCTTCGAAGCATTATGGGCCTATCGGAAGGTCTACAAAACCCCCACGGGGTGCTCGCCGTTCTCCCTTGCTTACGGGACAGAAGCAGTTGTCCCCATTGAAATCCAGTTAGCCTCTTATCGCGTGGCAATCCACACCGACCTTGCCGGCCCTGATGAAGACGAGTACCAGAGAAGGCTAGAAGAGCTCGCCGATCTAGAAGGCAAGCGACTCGAAGCCTACAAATACCTACAAGTATACCAGGCTCGCATGGCCTGGGCTTATGATAAGCTCATTAAACAGTGGGCTTTCAAACAAGGCGACCTTGTCATGATCAAGGAAAAGGAAGTCATGACAGGGCGCTCCAGTGGAAAACAACAGTCAAATTGGCGAGGTCCATACATCATGAAGAATGTCTATGAGGGTGGGGCCTACACGGTTGTTGATCACAAAGGTCATAGACCGTTCCCGCCTCTCAACGGCAAACACATGAAGCTGTATTATGCGCCAGAGCACGTGTTCGCGTGCCAGCCAGACTAAGGCGCACGTCTTAGCTACTACCAATAAGGCTGGTCCTCCCGCGTGAAGGACCTAACCGGCCAGTTCTCCCAGTCTACAATTCCCAGTCAACCATCCAGCTCAGCTCCTCGGAACTGGCGCCAGGCATCCGCGAGGACTGATCTCCTGCCCTCATTCCCGTCACCCCGGGAGCACGAGCGCTTCTACACTAGCACCAGTCTAGCCGTCAAGCTCCCAGGTAAGTAAAAAAAAAAGGAACAAAAAAATGGGGTTAAAATAGAGATGCCCCGGCAAACCCAATCATCCCCACCACAATGCAGTGGCTGGGGGCAAAAAGGCCAGCAACCCGGCTAAGGTGAAAACCCGAGAGGACACCTTCGGCAAAATCGGGTAACCCCTCGACGTGAAAACCAGCAAGGGCGCGTCGGAAAAAGCTAAAGGGGTTCGGCTCTGGCGAAAACCCGAAAGGGCGGTAGAGCCGATAACGAGAAAATCTTCTTCTCCCCACTAGTTAGAACGGCCTTCCACCTATTCCTTGGTGGGCCGTTAGCCTCATCCAGAGCCAATCTCCAATCCAGTCGCACTGCTACGACATAAACCCTCCAACCCCCAGTTAACCTCGCGTTATTCCTGCCCAGTTTGGCCAACCTTTGGCCTTTACCTCAACAACACAGTTTAACCAGTCCCTGTGACAGTTAAGCTCCCAGTCATCATCTTGTTAAACTTACATCTCGGTACATTCCCAAACATTAATCATTCTCTGCCCCTACCTCCTACATTCCCTGTAAATCCACAGCCTTCCAGTTCATTATGATCCCAGTTCCCCCATACCATCCCTGATCCACTAGCCATAACTCCAGTCATATCATGCCCTGACAAAGTGGCCCTTCGCCACAATGGCGTGAGCATTTCTGAAAACCCTTATGAATGGCCGAACAATGTCCGGCTATCCACACCTTCCAGTCTTAGGTCACGTCCCCTGACAGCAACATGCTATGGACGTCAGTCTCAAAATAATAATAAAATAATAAATGGGGTTAAAAATAGAGATACCCCGGTGGGCCTGGTCGAATCCGTTACAGGGAATCGACCAGGCGCAAAAATTGCCACTAACCCAGCTAAGGTGAAAACCCGAAAGGGCGACTTAGGCAAAATCGGGTAACCCCTCGGTGTGAAAACCCGCAAGGGCGCACCGAAAAAAGCTAAAGGGGGCCAGCTCTGGCGAAAACCCGCAAGGGCGGTAGGGCTGGTAAAGAGAAAAAAACTCTCTCTCCCTCTCCACCCTTCACTTACAAAGCCGTCGGCTATCATACGCTCCGACGGTAAGCTCAACATCCCTCCACAATAATGGTGGCCACTACACCCCCGAGGGTCGGTCATCGCCAACTCCCAGTTCCAATTTCGGTTACAACGCCACTACAGGCTAGCCGCCAGCCCACAGTCCTAGCACTTCGGCTACAACGCTTTCACAGGCCAGCCGCCAGCTTTCAACTCCAATTTCCGGCTACAACGCCTTCACAGGCCAGCCGCCGGCTTTCAACTCCAGTCTTCAGCTACAACGCCTTCACAGGCCAGCCGCCAGCTTCCAGTCTCAACCGGCTATAATGCCTTCACAGGCAGCTACCAGTTTTCAACTCCAGCCTCGGCTACAATGCCTTCACAGGCTAGCCACCAACTCCCAGTCCTAGTCACGGCTACAACGCCTTCACAGGCCAGCCGCTAGCCTCCAGTCCCAGTAACGGCTACAACGCCTTCACAGGCCAGCAGCTCAGTTCCCGGTCCCAGCTTCAGCTACAACGCCTTCACAGGCCCGCCGCTCAGTTTCCAGCCCCACTCTCGGCTATAACGCTTTCCTAGGCTAGCCATCTGACCCAGTTCCAGCTCCCAACCATCGCACCTTTCTAGGTCACCCAGTTGGCTTCAGCCCCAGTCCCCATTTCCAGTCACAATCCCAGCTTCAATTTCAAGTCCCTCTCCCAGTCCCGATCTTGGTTGCCATGTCCTTATAGGCCATCCAGCCAGCTCAATCCCGATTTCCCAAACACATACGAATTATATTTTTTGGCTAACGGCATAACGTTAGCCAATATTCCACAATCCAGTTCAGGGCTAATACACCCTCCAGAACCACCTCTATAACCCTAAACCATGTGAACTACCCCCTCCTTGTGGGCCTACGTTGGTCCCCCCGGTATGCAGGCTTTCACCCTCCAGGGGGATTGGCCCCACATATAGCCCTTTCGTTCCCCTACTACCCAGTACTCAACCTCCAGCTTCTAACACCAAGTTCCTTATACCCGGTCCCTGTTATCCCTTATCACTCATGATGACGCATCGTAGAACAAGCAAGCACGACTAACAATAAGTGGTCTTCAGTTCACACGCATCCTTCCATTCTATCGAAGAAGGGAGGGAGCAACCCAGTAAGCAAAGGATCTAGAGTTTGTCATTAATACTCTGTAAAAGGAGCCCAACACATGCCCTTAGGGTAACAAAATCCATACACTCCAGACATCAAAAAAAGGGGGGGAAAGATACAATCAGGGCTCCGGCTCAGTCCCCTCTAGCGCCGCAAGGTGAGAGTCCGCTGCTGCAAGCTCCGCCTTCAAGGTGGACAAGAGCTGGGCACTGGCTCTGGCTGTGGTCTTAGCCACCTGCCACTCGGCTCGAACACGCTCGGCGACTACCTGCCGCTCCTTCCAAGCCTTCCTCAAGATATCGGCCTGGCCCTCCACCTCCCTCAGTTGTACGGCTCGCTCCTGAGATGCCAACGCAGTCGCTTCAGCGTGACACCTCTGCTCAACTATGGCTGACACAAGCCAAGCCCGCTACTCCTGTGCCTCTCGGATCGCTGCCAGCCTCTGTGCCCTCTGCTCCTGAACCGCGCCGAGTCGCAGGTACTTCGCCCAGATCCCAGCTAACCCGGACATCCAGAGCTCACGTGGGAATCCAAGCGCGTGGTAGCCGTGGGTGCACTTCTGCAGCCGCTGCCTCAGGTCCTCCGGAGAGGGGAGGGGCTCGCACTGTGAGTAGCCTCGCGCCCGCTGGAGCAGGGCGGCACCTGCACTCGCCTCCAGCAATGGCTCTAGAGGGGAGGCAAAGGAAGGCCACTCGACCCCCAAATCCAGGGAGAGGTCTCCAGACGCAGCCAGCACTCCAGAGGAACCTACATAGTTCCAACAAACACCCAAGGGAGTCAGTAACACATAAAAGGCTTCCTTCAACAAACAAGGTGAACAACCTGAGAAAAAGAAGGAGACAAGTCTTGGCTCCTTACCTGGAGCAAGTACAACAGTCCCTGTGGCATCATCTGTCGGGGTCGGAGAAGGCAACTACACCTCCGCCTCAATGGCATCACCTGCCGGCGTCGGAGAAGGCAATGATTCCTCCACCGCCCGGTCGTCTCCAGCAAGCACAAGCGGGACAGGGGGCTCCTCATGCCCGCCCTCATCAGGAGTCGATGTACGCTCCTCTCCGGACTCTGACGCTGCAAGTAACCCAAGAACGTCAGCACTCTACCTTATAGGGCTAAGAAGCACCAAATGAAGGCGGAAAGGACCACCGCATACCTCCAGGAGCGGCCCTCGCCGAAACTTCCCTACTAGCAGTAGCCCCGGAGGATGAAGAACTCGAGCTCGAACTCTCCTCTGTCTCCATCTCCGAGCTGCCGTCATCTGAAGAGCTCGATGAGGTCCCCGACGAACTCTCAAAGGTGGCCGAACCGGAAGCTCCTGCAAGCCAACGTAGCAAACAAGGTCATCACAAGATCCGGCTCTATATAAGGATGCCTCTCCAGCTAAGAGTTGCAGATAGAAAACTCACCGGCCAGAGCACTCCCCTCCGAAACCCTCTCGATGTCGACGATCTCCTCGTCGCCCTCAGCAGGAACCACTTCTGTGGGCCCCTCTTCTACTACCTCAGCCCCGTTGCGGGGTAGCTCACCTTCTTCTAGAGGCGAAGGTATACCTGTAAATAATACCAACAGGACCTCACACTAGAAGACAATCAACAAAAAGAGGCTTAACAGAAATGATTAAGTCACCAGCTATGTACCTGAGGGTCCCATACTCGAAGACCCAACCAGCCCCACAGTGCAGGCCGACACCACCGCCGGCAGGGAAGCTCGCTCCACCCCTGCCAACAGCTACGGTAATAGGCTTGATACTTCTTCAGTCGCAGGCAGCATTGAAGCACTCCTCCCCTCAGGCACCCCCTCAAAGGAGGGAAGGGACACTGAGGGGCCGATACGAACCAGCTCCTGAATCATCTCCAGAGTAGCGGCTGGATCCTCACCTGGCAAATGACATCATAAAGTCATTCAGTATCGGCATCTCCGTGACGATACAATAGAAGGGCAATGCCCTCCGTAACAGTTCAATACTTACCAAAGCCATCCTGGGTAGCTGCGGGCTCCTGCCTGTCAATAGATGGGGGCCCCTCGCCTCGCATCTTAGAAAAAGTTGTGGTCTCTGATGCCCCGACTACCTCTGCATGACACTAGCAACTACGCCAACTCCCACAATCAAATACAGCCATGAACGCAACATGCTCAGTCCCAGAACCATTTACCTGGCTGGGCACCCTTTGAAGCCTTCCATGGCTCAAAGTCGGGCAAGGTCTCGACATTGGGGGCGGTCTCGTCCATCATATGAAGAAGCCCCTCCATATCTATCCAACAATCGCCCCCGTCGTTAGGAAGTGGGTCGACCTCCGGGGGTGGCGAGAAGGCGGCGTCGGCCCCGGTCTCCAATGGCACTGCGAAAGGCAAACCCAATTGCACAAGGTTAGCCGATCGTCAAGACTGAATCAATATAAAGCAAGCAGGCGGATATGGCACTTACTCAGAGCCGGCTCCGCCTCAATATGCTCCCTGGCAGCGGGTCCCCGAGAGGACTCACCAACCTCCCTAACTCCGGTCTCTACCCGGGGGCGCTTTCTTTCGGGGCTGAAGGGCCCTGTCTGATGTGACACACCCTTGGGGTGATAGTCACAAGACCAATGCTTCCTTGGACCTAAGTATGCAAGCACAACCACAAGGCTAAGAAGCCTACGTAAGCGGACCTTCGTATGGCGCACACACTCAACCCGGGGGTAACTCGGGGATGCCGAGTCGAGGAAGTGGGACAAGACCCTTGCTGGTAGAGGGCCAGCAACATCCAAGGTAAACCTCCCCTTGGGGAACGGATATCCAACTCAATGAGTCGGCAATGGCCAAAGGGCGCGGGTCACTCACTCACACCCACAGTGGTCGCACAAAGATGGTGGAGCCTTAGGATCGGGCGCTCTCTCCCTAACCAACGGCACAATTGGAGAATATTAAATGAACAAGCATAAATGAGAGCAAGGGATGAGTTCTCACCTAGCCGGTTTGAAGAAACCGACTCCGGTCGGAGACGGGGGCGAGCGGGGAGGCGAAGGGAAGCACCCGCACGCCACGTCGACGAAGCTTCAAACCTGTGAGTGTAATTATTACATGAACTAACCCCATGCAAGGGGGGGGATCTTGGGGTGGGGATTGTGTGGTTACAATCAAAACTACCTCAGCGCAGGTAGGGGCCTTCAGCCGGCCAAGCGGGGAGGAGTGAATTCGAACTATAAGCAAGAAAAGAGCCCGAGGTTGAATCTGTCCACGTTCTGGAATCAGGGACCAGCAGTCGAAGATGGTACCTCTGTGACCTCTCCTGATTTTTTCTGATGACGGGACCAGTGGGGAAATCTTTGTAACAGGATCAGGAGGACGTCAGAATTTTTCTGATTTCTCTGGTTGCCGGTGCAGGTCGGGGCAGAGTCTCGAACCGAGGTACAGTTCTTCTGTTTAGACTGCTTCAGATTCTCAACAGCAGGAAGAATATGTCGCCACGGGCGTTCCAGAGCTTCAATTTGAGCGCAGCGGGTACCGTTGGAACTGTGGTCGAGTCCTCTTCGTAACGCAAGCAACGGGAGCACCAGATGATGCCGGAGTAGACATGAAGACCTTGAACAATGAAGGAGGGTCGGAGCAGACTGACAGGAAACAGATCCGAGCACCTGGAGGACGAAATTGATAACTCTTTCAAACGGGTGCCGATCGGAGTTCTGCTTCTTAATTCTGAAAGTAGACTGGTCAAAGAAAATCTTTGCCGCAGAACTTTTATCCTGATTCACGTTGTATTTTCCGCGGTAGAGCTTGCAATCCCATTCTGATCCTCTGCCTGAGGAGTCTTGCGCAGTCGTAGTAGATCGCCTCCTCCGAGCAGCTCCGATCTTGGAAGTCAGCGGGACCACCACCGTTGGATAGCTGACTTGGAGACGCTTCCAACGATATATGGTATGCCCTCTGAAGCTTCCAGGTGAAGACGTGGCAGCCTCTGCAATTGGGAACTCCTCTGCTATCTACGAACTGAAAATTGTAGGTTGAAGATGATGGGGGGGAAATGGGGTATATGGGAGGGGAAGTGGGGGTGGATGAGCGTGGGGAGAGCCCTGGTTGTGAGGGGGTCTAGGAGGGGGTGTTCCAAGGTGTGGATGGGGGAGAATAGGGTCTGAAAGGTGGTGTTTGTAGTGGGTGAGAGAGGAGCTGTGAATTTGGGCTTGGAGGGAGAAGGGGGAAGGTGAGGGGGGCACAAGTGGGTGGAGGGAATGTGAGTTTGAATTCAAATGGCCTAGGGAAGTGAAGGGGTGCTTGGGGTAGTGGGAAGGGTGCTTGGGAAAGTGGGAAAAGTGTGTTGGAAAGAGGTGGGGGTGGTTGGATGGTGGAGTGGGGATTGGGGGTTCTCTCTTGGAACTAGGGGAGGGGAGTAAAGAGGGTGGTGGGAAGTGGAGAAGCCTTAATGGCGTAGGTGGGAGGGTGGAGGTGGTTGGGAAGTGGAGGAGAGAGAGAGAGGGGGGCGAACTATGGAGAGAGAAAGAGAAAGAGAAAGAGAGAGAAGGTTGGGTGGGGTGGGGAATCTCTCCCCTAGGGTTTCTCACCCACTATTGGAATCACTCCACTAGAACTAAATTTGAACTCTCAATTGGAAATTTTGCTTTGATTCATTACCTCAAAATGGAGAGAGTGGGGTCCTATTTATAGGGATCCCACAATTTACAATAAGACCCTGACTTTTGACTCAAAGACGAATAACCAAGGGGGTAGGGGGCGCCCTTGGGCCTAGCCCAATGAATTGGGCCCAATAGCAAACTAAACAACCTAATGACACTCAAACTTAGGGAAATAAACCAAAGACCTAGATACATGACTCTAATAAAAGGGAAATTACAACGATATGACTCGATAAAAATAAAGAAATACAACATTGGACTCATAATAAAGGGCTAGACCATGATGTACGCCTCCGGGGTGACGAGAAGGGCCGAGAGTGCCAAGACGGATGGTGATGACCCCATCATACTCCCGGGGTCCGTCGAGTATGAGTCCTTCCCTCTTCGGAAAGATGCAGAAGTGGTACCGCTCACATGTCTTCCGAAAGAAGCCGATTCTTCCACCTAGAGAGGTAGTGCCCGTACACCTTGCTCCGAGTGGTGATTTCCTGTTCATCCAATATTTTCTCAAGTTGCTTACGTCGGGCTTCTCTGGCTGATGGTGCTCTCATGGGGAGGGGTGGGTGCTCTCTCAAGGGAGGAAGGGGGCTTGAAATCCTCACTTGGTGCCACCGTGGGTCCCTTGTGTGGCACAAGGCCTTCCATATTGAAACTGAAGTTAACTCCGTATCCCTCGAGGAGGCCTAACTTATGAGTAGTGGGGCTAGTGTACCTCAAAACCTGGAAGGGGCTAATCCCACAAAACCTCAATCCTGAGTTGTCTCTATGTGAGAGCCTCTCATTCCTCACCATCCCGGAATCACCCATTTGGATTTCTTGGTGACGCCATTGAGTCGGCCTACCTTTTGTAAATTTCATGGCTCTTGTTGATGTGCTTGCAAGGTTATCATGTAATTTTGTGAATGCTGACCTTCTAGTGGTTATGGGTGTACCAGGACATCCATAGATGGACCTATCATGCCATGATGCCATATGGACCTTGATGAGCCTTGGTGGGCCGGGGCAACCAAATGTGGCCCTATCATGCATGGACTCTCTAACAAAGGTTGGAGGGCCGGGGCATCCGTAGGTGATCCGGTCATGCATGGGGGTGACAAATGCCGGGGGACCCGGACATCCAAGAATCTCCTATCATGCTTAAGACTCATGATGAGTGAAGTTGGACCATTACATCCGAATTTGGACCATTCATGCTTTCTACTTGACATGTGGGTGATATGAATGAATGGACCCAACATAGTGTTCATGCCAAGTGGTGTGGTAAGCCTAGACACATACATGTTTTTCCCAAAGGTGACCTCCATGTGTATAGGTGTGGGACAACCTTTGAACTCCCATTGGAAAGGATCGAATGGATCTAGGAAGGTGGTCATCATGGGGTGGGGCTCAACCTTATTACCTAGGGATATGTGGCCCAAGGTCATGGCTCCCAAGGTGTAACCCGGGTCTAGGATGGGGTGGATTGGGTCAAACATGGTGGGTTGGGATAGGAAAAGGTGGGTGGTGGAAAAGGTGATTGGGTCACACGGGTATGGGAAAGGGTCAAAGGGATCGTGGAAATGGTGACCTAGAGAGAGGAACTCCACATCCTCAAAGCCCCAAAAATATGGGTCATCCTCCTCCAAGATAATTGGGCCATGGTCGTTAGTGGGTTGGCCGACCAAAGCACTTGGGATCTCAATGGTAGGGGAGTGGACCGAGATGGGTTCTTCCACCATGGGGAGAAGGAAAAGAAGGTTGCTAGTGTAGCAACCAATGGTGCAGACCGAGGTGATAGACCCATCACAAGGGTGGATGAGACTAAGGTTTGTTGGGTGGGCCATCCCTAAGGTCAACAAGCAAGTCAACTCTAGCTGCCATTCTAGGCCTTTAAGGAGGTCATCAAAACCCTCTACTTCGTAGTAGGATTGGATTGTTGTGTGAGGAGTGTGGATGGGCACAAGATGGTGGTCTTGCTTCATGGGTAGATAGGTATGGGTCATGATTTCTCTAATCAAGCTCTCCCTTAGCCACCTAACAAGGGACTCTTCTAAGATGAATTCGGCCTTATCTAGAGGGGGTGGTGTAGGGTGAAGAATTGGGACATGGGTGCTCTCCATGGAGGGGATAGGTTCCCGAGGGGTATTTGTCTTCATGTGACAAAGCGGGTGGACTACTTCTTCCAAAGCTAATGGAGTGGGAAGGTTCTTTGATGGTGGGGTGATGATGGCCGGAGTATGGTGCACCCGGGGTGGTGAACAATGGGAGAATACAAGGTTGTTGAATTTAAAGGTTTCCGAAAGGTGTGGCGGATGCACAAGGCAAGTCCGACGTGTTGGGTCGATGTCGGCATTCCTTTCATCTAACCATTTCTTACCTAGGATTATACATGGACCCGCCAATGTTCCCTTTTGACACCAAGCCCCATCCAAATACTTAGTCTTCCCGAACCATTTATGGAATTCAATAAAGACTTGGTCTCCATTGTGCACAATTTGTCCGGTCCTACAAAGAGAGGCAATGATATCGGGGGACACCCAATTTTCAAATTCTAGGTCAATGAAATCAATTTCTACAGGCTCTCCATTAGGTAAGCATGCATGGGATATGATTGGGAGAGGGGCCATGTGACCCAAGACTCAATGTTAACAATGATGGGTTGACAATGCACGGTTCGGACAAGAATGCAAGCATGCCCTAGGACTTGATTTGTAGAGACAAGTCAATGACTGGCTCTGATACCAATTTGATGTGACACACCCTTGGGGTGATAGTCACAAGACCAATGCTTCCTCGGACCTAAGTATGCAAGCACAACCACAAGGCTAAGAAGCCTACGTAAGCGGACCTTCGTATGGCGCACACACTCAACCCGGGGGTAACTCGGAGATGCCGAGTCGAGGAAGTGGGACAAGACCCTTGCTGGTAGAGGGCCAGCAACATCCAAGGTAAACCTCTCCTTGGGGAACGGATATCCAACTCAATGAGTCGGCAATGGCCAAAGGCGCGGGTCACTCACTCACACCCACGGTGGTCGCACAAAGATGGTGGAGCCTTAGGATCGGGCGCTCTCTCCCTAACCGACGGCGCAATTGGAGAATATTAAATGAACAAGCATAAATGAGAGCAAGGGATGAGTTCTCACCTAGCCGGTTTGAAGAAATTGACTCCGGTCGGAGACGGGGGCGAGCGGGGAGGCGAGGGGAAGCACCCGCACGCCGCGTCGACAAAGCTTCAAACCTGCGAGTGTAATTATTACATGAACTATCCCCATGCAAGGGGGGGGGATCTTGGGGTGGGGATTGTGTGGTTACAATCAAAACTACCTCTGCACAGGGAGGGGCCTTCAGCCGGCCAAGCGGGGAGGAGTGAATTCGAACTATAAGCAAGAAAAGAGCCCGAGGTCGAATCTGTCCACGTTCTGGAATCAGGGACCAGCAGTTGAAGATGGTACCTCTGTGACCTCTCCTGATTTTTGCTGATGATGGGACCAGTGGAGAAATCTTCGTAACTGGATCAGGAGGACGTCAGAATTTTGCTGATTTCTCTGGTTGCCGGTGCAGGTCGGGGCAGAGTCTCGAACCAAGGTACAGTTCTTCTGTTTAGACTGCTTCAGATTCTCAACAGTAGGAAGAAGATGTCGCCACGGGCGTTCCAGAGCTTCAATTTGAGCGCAGCTGGTCCCGTTGGAACCGTGCTCAAGTCCTCTTCGTAACGCAAGCAACGGAAGCGCTAGATAATGCCGGAGTAGACGGGAAGACCTTGAACAATGAAGGAGGGTCAGAGCCGACTGACAGGAAACAGATCCGAGCACCAGGTGGAAGAAATTGATAACTCTTGCAAACGGGTGCCGATCGGAGTTCTGCTTCTTAATTCTGAAAGTAGACTGGTCGAAGAAAATCTTTACCAAAGAACTTTTATCCTGATTCAAGCTGGATTTTCCGTGGTAGAGCTTCCAATCCCGTTCTGATCCTCTGCCTGAGGAGTCTTGCGCAGTCGTAGTAGATCGCCTCCTCCGAGCAGCTCCGATCTTGGAAGTCCATGGGACCACCACCATTGGAAAGCTGACTGGGAGACACTTCCAACGATATATGGTATGCCCTCCGAAGCTTCCAGGTGAAGTTGTGACAGCCTCTGCAACTGGGCACTCTTCTGCTGCCTGCGAACTGAAAATTGCAGGTTGAAGATGATGGGGGGGAAATGGGGTATATGGGAGGGAAGTGGGGGTGGATGAGTGTGGGGAGAGCCCTGGCTGTGAGGGGGTCTAGGAGGGGGTGTTCCAAGGTGTGGATGGGGGAGAATGGGGTCTGGAGGGTGGTGTTTGCAGTGGGTGAGAGAGGAGCTACGAATTTGGGCTTGGAGGGAGAATGGGGAAGGTGAGGGGGGCACAAGTGGGTGGAGGGAATGTGAGTTTGAATTCAAATGGCCTAGGGAAGTGAAGGGGTGCTTGGGGTAGTGGGAAGGGTGCTTGGGAAAGTGGGAAAAGTGTGTTGGAAAGAGGTGGGGGTGGTTGGATGGTGGAGTGGGGATTGGGGGTTCTCTCTTGGAACTAGGGGAGGGGAGTAAAGAGGGTGGTGGGAAGTGGAGAAGCCTTAATGGGGTAGGTGGGAGGGTGGAGGTGGTTGGGAAGTGGAGGAGAGAGAGAGAGGGGTGAACTATGGAGAGAGAAAGAGAAAGAGAAAGAGAGAGAAGGTTGGGTGGGGTGGGGAATCTCTCCCCTAGGGTTTCTCACCCACTATTGGAATCACTCCACTAGAACTAAATTTAAACTCTCAATTGGAAATTTTGCATTGATTCATTACCTCAAAATGGAGAGAGTGGGGTCCTATTTATAGGGATCCCACAATTTACAATAAGACTCTGACTTTTGACTCAAAGATGAATAACCAAGGGGGTAGGGGGCGCCCTTGGGCCTAGCCCAATGAATTGGGCCAAATAGCAAACTAAACAACCTAATGACACTCAAACTTAGGGAAATAAACCAAAGACCTAGATACATGACTCTAATAAAAGGGAAATTACAACGATATGACTCAATAAAAATAAAGAAATACAACATTGGACTCATAATAAAGGGCTAGACCATGACGTACGCCTCCGGGGTGACGAGAAGGGCCGAGAGTGCCAAGACGGATGGTGATGACCCCATCACCGTCACCTTCCCCTGAAGACGTCCCCGTGGAGGGGTGATCCCTATCCGCCGCAGAACCTGCCAATAAACACAGCCACACATAATCTCTTGGCCATATGCCCTAGAAAACAACAAAGCAGGGCCAGCAGGCTAATGAAGAGGTCTTACCTGAAGTCACGAAGGGAGTCAGCGGCAGAGGAACTAACTACTCTGGCTTCAAGCCCATGACCCGTGCGGCCTTCGCAACCACCTCCCTCATGTCCCTCATGGTGTAGGCGCACTCAATGAGGGACACGAGCTCTACGGGTCCTGTTGACCCAATCGCGTGGGTGCTGTGAGGCCTCCAGTCGTCAGTCACCGTATCTGCAAAGCTCCCCTTGGGGAGCACTCGGTCCAGCGAACCCCTCTGCTCGTACCCCCAGTCAGCCAGAAACTGGGTCCACCAAGTCCTCGACGTCTCGGGTCAAGAGGCCCTAGCTCCGGTACCTCCAGGTGCCGCCCGCGCCTGCTTAAGGGGCTTCAGTGCCCCATTGCCGCTCCGTCCCGCAGATAAAGAGCCTCGGCTCCCCCGGGGTGCCTGATGCGCCAGCCGCTCTACCTCCAGGCGAATCCGAGAGAAGCGAGTCCGCAGGTACCCGTCATCTAGTGCAATGAGGGGCAGGTCCTACCTCAAGAGATGGGTCTCCTTGGCTTTCCGGATCGCCGAGGCCTTCTGTCGGTACTGATGACTATGCATAAACCACAACCTCGCGTAGTGGATGTCGAACCGTCCCCTGCGTCCCGGCACAGGCGTCGGCAGCAGCTCCGACTCCCGGTGACAGTAGAAGTCCCACCACGCCGTGGCTAGCAAGTGTGTGTCTCGGTCTCTGTACTGCCGACCCGCCAAAGGAAACTCCTAGTTCGGCGGGATCCCATGGTCATACTCGAAGTTCCGAGCGAACCTGTGCGGGTAATACGGCTCTAAGAAGCTCATCATAGACCGGTGTAAAGGCAGCACCGCTGGCTGGGTGCTCATCACCCACTCTGTGTACAGCACCGCATCCGGCTCCGACTGGTAAGGTAGGGTGCAGGCCGCCCTGCCATTAGAAGGCACCATGATCAGGTGGGAGTCCCTAGTGGCACCGTCAAAGGTAACACCCTCCTCGCCCCTGCCGGGCAAGTAACACAAGACTCTCCGGGCCTCCTCTAGCTGTACGACGGCATCCCCGTCCGGCTGCCCGGTGAAGCTAAACAACAATGGTGCCGCCTGGTTCGTCACAGACCGGCGAGACACCAACCCTGGGAACAGTAGACCAGCCCACGCACTGAGGTAGTGGGTCGATAGAAGCAGGCTCCCCTCGCGTGGCGCCGGGTGCACCGCCAGGACCCCTATCCCCTGGTAAACATTGGCCAAGGCCGCTGGGGCTAAGGCCAGCCTCCGTCCCTCCGCCAATTGACACGCAGGCCACAGCAGCTCTACTCTCAACTGGCCATCCTCCCCGTGGGGGACCACGAACGTCGCCAGCCAGTACGCCAAGTACGCGGCCAAGTGGGTCACGTCTGGCAGTCTATGGGGGTTCCACCCCTCCTCTGATGCATAGATATATCGACTATATGTTCGGAAAAGTAGCTCCACCTCTGTATACTCCTCCCATGTAGTCTGATCCCTCGCGAACTCCTGGTGAAAGCAAAAGGGTCCGTCATAAAAGTGGCGAATCCACGCGTTCAGCGGCACCCTGGGAGTCTGCGCCGCTCTTTCTTTCCCAGCCAGGGCTAAGTCCCTCTAGGTCTTCAGTAAATACCGATAGCTGTAAGAAACCCGGTATCGTCCATGCCCGTCAGTGTGGCTACGATGGAGGTCATCCAGCACCACCTCCTCGTACCCCTCACCGCTGATCGGTAACCCGGAGATCCTGTACAGGGACCATAAGTCTAACGAGGTCTCTCCCTCAACCATTGCCACGGTGTTCCACCTACAGTTGAAGTGCTCTGCCAACGCCTGTAGAAGTCATGTGTAGCAAGGATACACATACAGAGCTGCAGTCACAGCATATCTGATATCAGCTCGGTCTAGCAGCACCCGGTAGTGGTGTACTATGCCCATCAACCACTCGGTAGCTCCCTGGCGATATCTGTGTGATGAAATCACCGCCCAGCGGCCATACCAGCTAACGGCGGTCTGTCGCAGAATCCCAGACAGAAGGCTGTGGTCGTCATAGTGCTCTCCGACATACTCCAGCCTTGATGGCTCCAGTACTAATCTCGGAATGCCCTCTGTCTTTGCTCGATGGTGTCCGTGCAAGTCCCAGGAAGCGGGACCCATCACTCCAGTGCGAACCCCGAACTGGTCTGCTCTACTAAAGAAGCCCAGGCACTCAGCACTGGGAAACTAGCTCTACCTCTAGTAATCCACAGAAAAACTCAGAAAGCCACAGAGAACAATTCCGTGCAAACTATCTCGGCCCACCAAGATCACCCGCTCCATCATCGATGGGCTCCAGCAACCCGTGAGTCACTCTCCTCCATGCCTGGCGGGACGAAGTGCCTGATAAACTCAAACAAATGCCAGTCCCGAGGGAACTCCACTGGATAGCCACCGATGTGGTCATCAGTGTAAATCCCGCCCGCCTCTAACGCGTGGGCCAACTCCACAGTCCCAACCCCGCTGCCGTGCTCGCCAACGGGGCCCTCTGCCATAGTCGTGTACCCCCAGTCGAGCTGCTCTACATTATCCGCAGTGATGACCGACTGGCCCAAAGGGGGCATGACCCGCTCGGTCCTTCTCACCCAATGGTCCTCCTCCCAGACCACACGCCTCGAGACCCTCTCGTCCCTGCCAAATTTGGACATAGTTGCAAGACATAGCACAAAAATGGTCAGTGTGCCAGAAACTCAACGCATACAATACAACAAATCATAAACATATGAAGCGTCAAAATGCAACTACAACAACTCAGAAGAAGGGGTTCACGGGCCGCACGTCCTCGTCTCCGCCTCCGACGCACGACCCGTGGGGGGCATTTGTTGTACTCAGACTATTTCCCCAGAAAAATACCCAGAAATAAGGGTTCGGGAATTTCCTCGAACACCTTCAAGGCGTGGGCTACCCAGCCCCTCCAACAACCCAGTGGGCCCGACCAATGGCCCCAACCCTCTAGTCGAAGCGTACGGCAGCACTAGCAATTGATTGGGATCACTCCGGACTCATAAGCTGCGGACTTTCCCCACATTCTACACGACCACCCGGGCCATCCCGGGGACGCTCCGACCACATGCCACGCCACGTGGAACTCAGTGGAAGACCAACGGGCCACCCCGGGACGCCTTCCTTCAACCCTCCAAGGTCAAAGGGAGACCCAAATAGGTCAACCACAGGCCTTGAGGCCCGCAGCACGTGCGTACGGCTCACACATGTCTGTTCGGCATTCTGCCGAACACCTTGTGGGCGCGCACGTTTCAACCCTTCTACACCAACCCACGGGCCACCCCGTGGTTCTAGAACACCAATTGGGTCCCACAACGACCCCCCAGTAAGTCGGGGCCATCCCCGACCCTCAGACACGTGGCAACATGCCACTCAACTTTAGCTCTCGGGCCAACTCGAGGCTACCCCGCCAACCCGCCGTACAACATGGCACGCAACACGAGGCAAGGCCCGTTGGCCCAAGGTGTTTCCTCCCAGCAACTACGGACTTCTATTCTTGGCCTTAGGCCAAATCCAAGGCATGTCGGCCACCTACGCGGCTCGTTCGGCAACCCGGGGTATGTCAGGCATTAGCCCGAATACCTTGCGAGTGGCCACTACAACGCGAAGAACAACGGCTCCCATGGGCCATCTCAATATCTCGGAACTCCGTATCCTTCGAAGGATATCCCCAGACGATGAAGGAAGACCCCCGGGGGCCATCCCTTGGGGTTGCGGCTCGCTCGGGGCCAGTTCACCCCAGGGCATGGCAGCGCCCCGGAGAGGGCAAACTCCCCGGGGGCCGCGCCCTCTCCTCAGCCCGGAGGCCCGACGACACTCCCTAGTCCTAGTTCGTGGAAATTTCTAACTTCACGGTCCAAGGTTCGTGCAAAGTTCGTTCATCGTACCCGTGTGTGGAAGAAGTTGCGAAGATGGAGCCCCGGGATTATGTAAAGTCACATACGTCAATCCCTCGGTCTACGCACACAAGCAGCCAGTTAGCCAGTCCAAGCCCGTATCCTTTGTCTTCTAGCGTCCAAATTGAGTCAAAGTGGGGCTAAAAATAACCAAATTTCCAATTTTATAGAGGGGGGACCACTCCCCCTCTCTCTCCTCTAGCCGGTCCGGCGAAACCCCCCCTGGGGAGGGGTTTAGGCGGACCAGCTTGGGCCCCCAAGCTGGTCCGCCTAAACCCCTGGGTAATGAAAAAAAAGATTTTCAAAATTAAAAAAATGGAACTGTTCGGTCCGCCCAAACCCCCCCTGGGGAGGGGTTTAGGCGGACCCCCAGGCTGGTCTGCCTAAACCCCCAGGGGAGGGGGGTTTAGGTGGACCAGCCTAGACCCTTGGGCTGGTCCGCCTAAACCCCTCCAAAAATAAAAAAAAAAGAATTTTTCCCTCCGAAGAGGGGTTTAGGCGGACCAGACCAGCCCCTTCGGCTGGTCCGCCTAAACCCCATCCCCTCCACTCTGATACACACCCAACAAAGACACAAAAAATATAAATAAATTAAAAATAAAAACACTATTGAGGGGTTTACCCGGACCAAGTTGGACCCCCAACTTGGTCCACCTAAACCCCACCCCCCATCACTTCAACTTCTATAAATTGTCCCCTTACCAACAAGCTAAGAGAAGATGCATGCATATAGTACGTGAAGCAACCCACGGACACACGGACGAGCAAACTCCCCCGGCCTAATCGTCGCACCCTCGGACCCCCGAGGCTTTCGAAAAGGGTTGGGAATGCAAGAAGACAAGTGTGCGCGTGTTTGGCTTGCTAGTCGGCTCACACACGCCGAGGGTATGTCTCACGTACTCCCCTCACGCGGTGTTTAGCCGTCTCACACCAAGTCCATCCTCACCACATGTAAGACAGCTACGCCAATGGCAAATACTCCCGCATCCCGGGTCCGCCGGTGTACGTCAACTTACGATGGTAACGAAGGGCACTTCATAATGCCACGTCGGGCCTCGACACGGAACCGCGTGCCCACCGTTCACCTCCCCGTCGGCCGTCGGTCCCTTAGATTGACGAATCGAGTCTAGTCGGACCCCTGGCCCGGGAATCATAGTCCCGGGCCGACCTCGACTCTCTAGCATGACAACAGTCGCCACCCGAGACCCAGACCCGACCGCTCACCTCGAGTCGCGTCCGATCTCCGCCAGACGCCAGTCCGTGTCCACTCAAGCCAGCAAGGCAGTCGGACCGACACCAACTTCTCTGTAAAGAGTCCCTGTAGAACACGCGGATATCCGCTTCATCACACAATGACCCGGGGACATACCCACGTGTTGGAATTGTCCCGCGGCTTGCTCCAGTTGTACTTTGGCCCATTAAGGCCCGCTTGTAAAGCCCATGTGGCTCATCATAAAGCCCGTAAAAATACATGTGCCTGTATTCGGGCCCCCAGCTTCCTACCTACACCACTCGGCATCCGTGCCCAACACCCTACCCCAGTAAACGCCCCTCGGTCCAACGTGCATCCATAGCTGCTGAATGCCCCCTAGCCCTCCACCCACGGCTTCAGACACATATACAGACTTCTCTTCAGCATGGAACGAAGGTACTCGGATTCAATCCGATGTAAATAAACACCGGTTGCTTGCGGCCGATGGGGAAAGATGTCCAATACACAATTCCCGCAATCGCCTACGCACTCGCACCCATGGAACCTCTTCTCTCCACGTGTCGCCCGATCGCCAGAGCCCACGTGCCGCGCCCTGGTGGCGCTTCCCCGGTCAACCCTTGGTTCCATGAGTGATTGTCGAGAAATCAACTGGCACGCCCTCATCCTGTCCGGTTAACTCTTATCCTGACACTTCCGTGCCATTCGACCCTTCCTGACTTTCCGTAAAAGGAGAGTGCCCGATATCGCAGTGAGAGGAATGCAACCGTAGGGAAGATACCCGAGATACATCAAACTCCCATATTTTCCTTCCTCGCTGTATCCCTTCCTTCACCCCGGTTAATCGGAATAAAAACTCGCGCAACAGTCGTACATGAAGAGTTGACCAATAACTCCGGTCTCTACCCGGGGGCGCTTTCTTTCGGGGCTGAAGGGCCCCGTCTGATGTGACACACCCTTGGGGTGATAGTTACAAGACCAATGCTTCCTTGGACCTAAGTATGCAAGCACAACCACAAGGCTAAGAAGCCTACGTAAGCGGACCTTCGTATGGCGCACACACTCAACCCGGGGGTAACTCGGAGATGCCGAGTCGAGGAAGTGGGACAAGACCCTTGCTGGTAGAGGGCCAGCAACATCCAAGGTAAACCTCCCCTTGGGGAACGGATATCCAACTCACTGAGTCGGCAATGGCCAAAGGCGCGGGTCACTCACTCACACCCACGGTGGTCGCACAAAGATGGTGGAGCCTTAGGATCGGGCGCTCTCTCCCTAACCGACGGCGCAATTGGAGAATATTAAATGAACAAGCATAAATGAGAGCAAGGGATGAGTTCTCACCTAGCCGGTTTGAAGAAATTGACTCCGGTCGGAGACGGGGGCGAGCGGGGAGGCGAGGGGAAGCACCCGCACGCCGCGTCGACAAAGCTTCAAACCTGCGAGTGTAATTATTACATGAACTATCCCCATGCAAGGGGGGGGGGATCTTGGGGTGGGGATTGTGTGGTTACAATCAAAACTACCTCCGCGCAGGGAGGGGCCTTCAGCCGGCCAAGCGGGGAGGAGTGAATTCGAACTATAAGCAAGAAAAGAGCCCGAGGTCGAATCTGTCCACGTTCTGGAATCAGGGACCAGCAGTTGAAGATGGTACCTCTGTGACCTCTCCTGATTTTTGCTGATGATGGGACCAGTGGACAAATCTTCGTAACTGGATCAGGAGGACGTCAGAATTTTGCTGATTTCTCTGGTTGCCGGTGCAGGTCGGGGCAGAGTCTCGAACCGAGGTACAGTTCTTCTGTTTAGACTGCTTCAGATTCTCAACAGTAGGAAGAAGATGTCGCCACGGGCATTCCAGAGCTTCAATTTGAGCGCAGCTGGTCCCGTTGGAACCGTTCTCGAGTCCTCTTCGTAACGCAAGCAACGGAAGCGCCAGATAATGCTGGAGTAGACGGGAAGACCTTGAACAATGAAGGAGGGTCAGAGCCGACTGACAGGAAACAGATCCGAGCACCAGGTGGAAGAAATTGATAACTCTTGCAAACGGGTGCCGATCGGAGTTCTGCTTCTTAATTCTGAAAGTAGACTGGTCGAAGAAAATCTTTACCAAAGAACTTTTATCCTGATTCAAGCTGGATTTTCCGTGGTAGAGCTTCCAATCCCGTTCTGATCCTCTGCCTGAGGAGTCTTGCGCAGTCGTAGTAGATCGCCTCCTCCGAGCAGCTCCGATCTTGGAAGTCCATGGGACCACCACCATTGGAAAGCTGACTGGGAGACACTTCCAATGATATATGGTATGCCCTCTGAAGCTTCCAGGTGAAGTTGTGGCAGCCTCTGCGGCACTCTTCTGCTGCCTGCGAACTGAAAATTGCAGGTTGAAGATGATGGGGGGGAAATGGGGTATATGGGAGGGAAGGTGGGGGTGGATGAGTGTGGGGAGAGCCCTGGCTGTGAGGGGGTCTAGGAGGGGGTGTTCCAAGGTGTGGATGGGGGAGAATGGGGTCTGGAGGGTGGTGTTTGCAGTGGGTGAGAGAGGAGCTACGAATTTGGGCTTGGAGGGAGAATGGGGAAGGTGAGGGGGGCACAAGTGGGTGGAGGGAATGTGAGTTTGAATTCAAATGGCCTAGGGAAGTGAAGGGGTGCTTGGGGTAGTGGGAAGGGTGCTTGGGAAAGTGGGAAAAGTGTGGTTGAAAGAGGTGGGGGTGGTTGGATGGTGGAGTGGGGATTGGGGGTTCTCTCTTGGAACTAGGGGAGGGGAGTAAAGAGGGTGGTGGGAAGTGGAGAAGCCTTAATGGGGTAGGTGGGAGGGTGGAGGTGGTTGGGAAGTGGAGGAGAGAGAGAGGGGGGCGAACTATGGAGAGAGAAAGAGAAAGAGAAAGAGAAAGAGAGAGAAGGTTGGGTGGGGTGGGGAATCTCTCCCCTAGGGTTTCTCACCCACTATTGGAATCACTCCACTAGAACTAAATTTGAACTCTCAATTGGAAATTTTGCATTGATTCATTACCTCAAAATGGAGAGAGTGGGGTCCTATTTATAGGGATCCCACAATTTACAATAAGACTCTGACTTTTGACTCAAAGATGAATAACCAGGGGGGTAGGGGGCGCCCTTGGGCTTAGCCCAATGAATTGGGCCAAATAGCAAACTAAACAACCCAATGACACTCAAACTTAGGGAAATAAACCAAAGACCTAGATACATGACTCTAATAAAAGGGAAATTACAACGATATGACTCAATGAAAATAAAGAAATACAACATTGGACTCATAATAAAGGGCTAGACCATGACGTACGCCTCCGGGGTGACGAGAAGGGCCGAGAGTGCCAAGACGGATGGTGATGACCCCATCACCGTCACCTTCCCCTGAAGACGTCCCCGTGGAGGGGTGATCCCTATCCGCCGCAGAACCTGCCAATAAACACAGCCACACATAATCTCTTGGCCATATGCCCTAGAAAACAACAAAGCAGGGCCAGCAGGCTAATGAAGAGGTCTTACCTGAAGTCACGAAGGGAGTCAGCGGCAGAGGAACTAACTACTCTGGCTTCAAGCCCATGACCCATGCGGCCTTCGCAACCACCTCCCTCATGTCCCTCATGGTGTAGGCGCACTCAATGAGGGACACGAGCTCTACGGGTCCTGTTGACCCAATCGCGTGGGTGCTGTGAGGCCTCCAGTCGTCAGTCACCGTATCTGCAAAGCTCCCCTTGGGGAGCACTCAGTCCAGCGAACCCCTCTGCTCGTACCCCCAGTCAGCCAGAAACTGGGTACACCAAGTCCTCGACGTCTCGGGTCAAGAGGCCCTAGCTCCGGTACCTCCAGGTGCCGCCCGCGCCTGCTTGAGGGGCTTCAGTGCCCCATTGCCGCTCCGTCCCGCAGATAAAGAGCCTCAGCTCCCCCGGGGTGCCTGCTGCGCCAGCCGCTCTACCTCCCGGCGAATCCGAGAGAAGCGAGTCCGCAGGTACCCGTCATCTAGTGCAATGAGGGGCAGGTCCTCCCTCAAGAGATGGGTCTCCTTGGCTTTCCGGATCGCCGAGGCCTTTTGTCGGTACTGATGACTATGCATAAACCATAACCTCGCGTAGTGGATGTCGAACCGTCCCCTGCGTCCCGGCACAGGAGTCGGCAGCAGCTCCGACTCCCGGTGACAGTAGAAGTCCCACCACGCCGTGGCTAGCAAGTGTGTGTCCCGGCCTCTGTACTGCCGACCCGCCAAAGGAAACTCCTGGTTCGGCGGGATCCCCTGGTCATACTCGAAGTTCCGAGCGAACCTGTGCGGGTAATACGGCTCTAAGAAGCTCATCATAGACCAGTGTAAAGGCAGCACCGCTGGCTGGGTGCTCATCACCCACTCTGTGTACAGCACCGCATCCGGCTCCGACTGGTAAGGTAGGGTGCAGAACGCCCTGCCATTAGAAGGCACCATGATCAGGTGGGAGTCCCTAGTGGCACCGTCAAAGGTAACACCCTCCTCGCCCCTGCCGGGCAAGTAACACAAGACTCTCCGGGCCTCCTCTAGTTGTACGACGGCATCCCCGTCCGGTTGCCCGGTGAAGCTAAACAACAATGGTGTCGCCTGGTTCGTCACAGACCGGCGAGACACCAACCCTGGGAACAGTAGACCAGCCCACGCACTGAGGTAGTGGGTCGATAGAAGCAGGCTCCCCTCGCGTGGCGCCGGGTGCGCCGCCAGGACCCCCATCCCCTGGTAAACATTGGCCAAGGCCGCTGGGGCTAAGGCCAGCCTCCGTCCCTCCGCCAATTGACACGCAGGCCACAGCAGCTCTACTCTCAACTGGCCATCCTCCCCGTGGGGGACCACGAACGTCGCCAGCCAGTACGCCAAGTACGCGGCCAAGTGGGTCACGTCTGGCAGTCTATGGGGGTTCCACCCCTCCTCTGATGCATAGATATACCGGCTATATGTTCGGAAAAGTAGCTCCCCCTCTGTATACTCCTCCCATGGAGTCTGATCCCTCGCGAACTCCTGGTGAAAGCAAAAGGGTCCGTCATAAAAGTGGCGAATCCACGCGTTCAGCGGCACCCTGGGAGTCTGCGCCACTCTTTCTTTCCCAGCCAGGGCTAAGTCCCTCCAGGTCTTCAGTAAATACCGATAGCTGTAAGAAACCCGGTATCGTCCATGCCCGTCAATGTGGCTACGATGGAGGTCATCCAGCACCACCTCCTCGTAACCCTCGCCGCTGATCGGTAACCCGGAGATCCTGTACAGGGACCATAAGTCTAACGAGGTCTCTCCCTCAGCCGTTGCCACGGTGTTCCACCTACAGTTGAAGTGCTCTGCCAACGCCTGTAGAAGTCATGTGTAGCAAGGATACATATACAGAGCCGCAGTCACAGCATATCTGATATCAGCTCGGTCTAGCAGCACCCGGTAGTGGTGTACTATGCCCATCAACCACTCGGTAGCTCCCTGGCGATATCTGTGTGATGAAATCACCGCCCAGCGGCCATACCAGCTAACGGCGGTCTGTCGCAGAATCCCAGACAGAAGGCTGTGGTCGTCATAGTGCTCTCCGACATACTCTAGCCTTGATGGCTCCAGTACTAATCTCGGACTGCCCTCTGTCTTTGCTCGGTGGTGTCCGTGCAAGTCCCAGGAAGCGGGACCCATCACTCCAGTGCGAACCCCGAACTGGTCTGCTCTACTGAAGAAGCCCAGGCACTCAGCACTGGGAAACTAGCTCTGCCTCTAGTAATCCACAGAAAAACTCAGAAAGCCGCAGAGAACAATTCCGTGCAAACTCAAACAAATGCCAGTCCCGAGGGAACTCCACTGGATAGCCACCGATGTGGTCATCAGTGTAAATCCCGCCCGCCTCTAACGCGTGGGCCAACTCCACAGTCCCAACCCCGCTGCCGCGCTCGCCAACGGGGCCCTCTGCCATAGTCGTGTACCCCCAGTCGAGCTGCTCTACATTATCCGCAGTGATGACCGACTGGCCCAATGGGGGCATGACCCGCTCGGTCCTTCTCACCCAATGGTCCTCCTCTCAGACCACACGCCTCGAGACCCTCTCGTCCCTGCCAAATTTGGACATAGTTGCAAGACATAGCACAAAAATGGTCAGTGTGCCAGAAATTCAACGCATACAATACAACAAATCATAAACATATGAAGCGTCAAAATGCAACTACAACAACTCAGAAGAAGTGGTTTACGGGCCGCATGTCCTCGTCTCCGCCTCCGACGCACGACCCGTGGGGGGCATTTGTTGTACTCAGACTATTTCCCCAGAAAAATACCCAGAAATAAGGGTTCAGGAATTTCCTCGAACACCTTCAAGGTGTGGGCTACCCAGCCCCTCCAACAACCCAGTGGGCCCGACCAATGGCCCCAACCCTCTAGTCGAAGCGTACGGCAGCACTAGCAATTGATTGGGATCACTCCGGACTCATAAGCTGCGGACTTTCCCCACATTCTACACGACCACCCGGGCCATTCCGGGGACGCTCCGACCACATGCCACGCCACGTGGAACTCAGTGGAAGACCAACGGGCCACCCCGGGACGCCTTCCTTCAACCCTCCAAGGTCAAAGGGAGACCCAAATAGGTCAACCACAGGCCTTGAGGCCCGCAGCTCGTGCGTATGGCTCACACATGTCTGTTCGGCATTCTGCCGAACACCTTGTGGGCGCGCACGTTTCAACCCTTCTACACCAACCCAAGGGCCACCCCGTGGTTCTAGAACACCAATTGGGTCCCACAACGACCCCCCAGTAAGTCGGGGCCATCCCCGACCCTCAGACACGTGGCAACATGCCACTCAACTTTAGCTCTCGGGCCAACTCGAGGCTACCCCGCCAACCGGCCGTACAACATGGCACGCAACACGAGGCAAGGCCCGTTGGCCCAAGGTGTTTCCTCCCAGCAACTACGGACTTCTATTCTTGGCCTTAGGCCACATCCAAGGCATGTCGGCCACCTACGCGGCTCGTTCGGCAACCCGGGGTATGTCAGGCATTAGCCCGAATACCTTGCGAGCGGCCACTACAACGCGAAGAACAACGGCTCCCATGGGCCATCTCAATATCTCGGAACTCCGTATCCTTCGAAGGATATCCCCAGACGATGAAGGAAGACCCCCGGGGGCCATCCCTTGGGGTTGCGGCTCGCTCGGGGCCAGTTCACCCCAGGGCATGGCAGCGCCCCGGAGAGGGCAAACTCCCCGGGGGCCGCGCCCTCTCCTCAGCCCGGAGGCCCGACGACACTCCCTAGTCCTAGTTCGTGGAAATTTCTAACTTCACGGTCCAAGGTTCGTGCAAAGTTCGTTCATCGTACCCGTGTGTGGAAGAAGTTGCGAAGATGGAGCCCCGGGATTATGTAAAGTCACATACGTCAATCCCTCGGTCTACGCACACAAGCAGCCAGTTAGCCAGTCCAAGCCCGTATCCTTTGTCTTCTAGCGTCCAAATTGAGTCAAAGTGGGGCTAAAAATAACCAAATTTCCAATTTTATAGAGGTGGGACCACTCCCCCTCTCTCTCCTCTAGCCGATCCGGCCAAACCCCCCCTGGGGAGGGGTTTAGGCGGACCAGCTTGGGCCCCCAAGCTGGTCCGCCTAAACCCCTGGGTAATGAAAAAAAAGATTTTCAAAATTAAAAAAATGGAACTGTTCGGTCCGCCCAAACCCCCCCTGGGGAGGGGTTTAGGCGGACCCCCAGGCTGGTCTGCCTAAACCCCCAGGGGAGGGGGGTTTAGGTGGACCAGCCTAGACCCTCGGGCTGGTCCGCCTAAACCCCTCCAAAAATAAAAAAAAAAGAATTTTTCCCTCCGAAGAGGGGTTTAGGCGGACCAGACCAGCCCCTTCGGCTGGTCCGCCTAAACCCCATCCCCTCCACTCTGATACACACACAAAAAAGACACAAAAAATATAAATAAAATAAAAATAAAAACACTATTGAGGGGTTTACCCGGACCAAGTTGGACCCCCAACTTGGTCCACCTAAACCCCACCCCCCATCCCTTCAACTTCTATAAATTGTCCCCTTACCAACAAGCTAAGAGAAGATGCATGCATATAGTACGTGAAGCAACCCACGGACACACGGACGAGCAAACTCCCCCGGCCTAATCGTCGCACCCTCGGACCCCCGAGGCTTTCGAAAAGGGTTGGGAATGCAAGAAGACAAGTGTGCGCGCGTTTGGCTTACTAGTCGGCTCACACACGCCGAGGGTATGTCTCACGTACTCCCCTCACGCGGTGTTTAGCCGTCTCACACCAAGTCCATCCTCACCACACGTAAGACAGCTACGCCAATGGCAAATACTCCCGCATCCCGGGTCCGCCGGTGTACGTCAACTTACGATGGTAACGAAGGGCACTTCACAATGCCGCGTCGGGCCTCGACACGGAACCGCGTGCCCACCGTTCACCTCCCCGTCGGCCGTCGGTCCCTTAGATTGACGAATCGAGTCTAGTCGGACCCCTGGCCCGGGAATCATAGTCCCGGGGCCGACCTCGACTCTCCAGCATGACAACAGTCGCCACCCGAGACCCAGACCCGACCGCTCACCTCGAGTCGCGTCCGATCTCCGCCAGACGCCAGTCCGTGTCCACTCAAGCCAGCAAGGCAGTCGGACCGACACCAACTTCTCTGTAAAGAGTCCCTGTAGAACACGCGGATATCCGCTTCATCACACAATGACCCGGGGACATACCCACGTGTTGGAATTATCCCGCGGCTTGCTCCAGTTGTACTTTGGCCCATTAAGGCCCGCTTGTAAAGCCCATGTGGCTCATCATAAAGCCCGTAAAAATACATGTGCCTGTATTCGGGCCCCCAGCTTCCTACCTACACCACTCGGCATCCGTGCCCAACACCCTACCCCAGTAAACGCCCCTCGGTCCAACGTGCATCCATAGCTGCTGAATGCCCCCTAGCCCTCCACCCACGGCTTCAGACACATATACAGACTTCTCTTCAGCATGGAATGAAGGTACTCGGATTCAATCCGATGTAAATAAACACCGGTTGCTTGCGGCCGATGGGGAAAGATGTCCAGTACACAATTCCCGCAATCGCCTACGCACTCGCACCCATGGAACCTCTTCTCTCCACGTGTCGCCCGATCGCCAGAGCCCACGTGCCGCGCCCTGGTGGCGCTTCCCTGGTCAACCCTTGGTTCCATGAGTGATTGTCGAGAAATCAACTGGCACGCCCTCATCCTGTCCGGTTAACTCTTATCCTGACACTTCCGTGCCATTCGACCCTTCCTGACTTTCCGTAAAAGGAGAGTGCCCGATATCGCCGTGAGAGGCATGCAACCGTAGGGAGGATACCCGAGATACATCAAACTCCCATATTTTCCTTCCTCGCTGTATCCCTTCCTTCACCCCGGTTAATCGGAATAAAAACTCGCGCAACAGTCGTACATGAAGAGTTGACCAATAAGGCAATTCTTAGAAAATATTTTTCTTGCTCTAGTTATGATCCTTTCCAAATCTAGGGAGTTGTCGTGCGCTATCAGATAGTTGTACTACTTGTGGACACCAAAAATTGCACACCCAGATATCCTGCTTGGCCCAGCATCAACAACGGCACTGAGTGAAGAAGCCCCAGAGGGACTGGTCATCCGGACTCCCCAAATATGCACACTACCATGAAGCCGTCTCCAGAGTCACGACAGTGAAGAGAAATCAACCACCAAGAGCCCCCACAATCCATGGGCCTCGAAGAAAATTAAATGGGCCACAACTCATGCTCACAACAGGCTCGGAACTGCCCCTTTTGGCCTTCAACGGCACCCCCTGAAGCCCATTCAGCGGCACACCCCTGGGTCCTTCAGTGGCACAGCCCCTGGCCCTCCAGCGGTACGCCCTTGGGCCTTTAGCGGCACAGCCTTTTGGCCCTTCAGCGGTACACTACCCATAGGTCTCCACCGGCACGCTCCAAACGGCCCTTGGCCGGCACACTCCCTGAGTGGCTCCTCCCCGGCACACCCGCGAGCGGCTCTGCACCAGCACACCTGCGAGCGTCCGTGCCCGGCACACCCCTGCCTCCTCCGCCGCGCTCCACCTCTCCATGGCTTGACACGTTCTTGGCACCTCCTTTGCGCCACCGGTCTCCGCTCTAGCACCGTTGGCAGGAAACTGCCACTCACCGTTCCCAAGCCAGCCCGTCGCCTCTGGAGCACCGCCAGCCTTCGCTTCTTCTGTGGACGTTGCAGGCAACCCCCATGCACACCACCTAGATCAGCCTACTGTTTCTCCTTCGGTCTCTCCCTCCCATGTCTGTGATGGGACAGCAGCAAGCAACGATACTCTGTTTCTGGTTCAGGAGGCTTGTCCACCGTCTGCTCGCCTGCCCCAACCTTCCTCTGGTCTGCGGCTGTTGCGGCACCCTCCCCAGCTCCGGTGGCCCGTCGGCAGTCGTCTCCCGCCTCGGACCTTGCCGCCGCTGCCCCAACCGGGCCCCATTCTCTGCTGCCTCGTGCTGGAGCCCCCCCTTTTTTTGCCCCTTCGGCTGCACCTTCACGCGACGCCCAGTCAGCTTCGGAGGCCCTGTTGGCTCCTCTCCCGCTGGCCCCCTTCCTCTCGCCTCCGGTGTCCTTGGCTGCTGGAGGTCGTAGGGATGCCCCTACTTCACCCTGTCTTGGTCTGCTGTGGAGGCCCGTCGTCTACCTGCCTCTGGCCCTGCTACCAAGCCCGTGGGTGGAGGTAGTCTGGTCTCGCCCTAGCCGGTTGTGGGAGAGCCGCGTCCTGCTGCTGGCCCCTACTTTGCTCAACTCGTCTGGCAGATCCCATCCACCCAGCAACTGTGCAAACCAACCGGGAGGCTTTCCCATACAGCATCATCCATTATTCATCCAACAGCAACTCGCCTCATGCGATGCACCTTCTGCCACCTTACCCGGTGCAGTTCAAACGCCCCTTGGCCGGTACATCTGCGAGCGTCTCCACCGGCACGCCTTCAGCGGCCTTCAACCATGATCCAGAGCACCAAGCCCGGCACACCCCCTGGGTGCTCCCCTGGCACGCCTGATGCCCGCTTCACCCGGCACGCCTGCTGCCTACTCTACCCGGCACGCTGCCGAACGCCCCACTTCACCCGGTACGCCCCAAACGGGCTTTGGCCGGCACACTCTCAGGGCGCTCCACCCGACATGCCTAAAGCGGGCTTCACCCGGTAAGGTTGGTAGCCCTCCACCCGACACAGTTTATTTTCTTCTTCACCTGGTGCAGTCCAAACACCCTCCTGGGCCTTTCAACTGCACGCCCCTACAAGCCTTCAGCGGCACACTTGCGAGGCTCTCCAGCGGCACACCTTCCTCAGCCCCCAGCGGCACAGCGTTCGGCCCATCCACGCCGGTCAACGCTCGTAGCCCTCGGCGCGCAGCGAAGGCGTGACAGGCCCATACCTGCACCCTGCTGGGCTGTCCTCGCCCCACCTACTCCCGTCCTCGGCAGTCGTCGGCCTGACCAGGGGTATAAGAACCCCTCGCTCCGACGAAAAATAGGGGGAGAGGGAGACGAAGAATACACAGAGGCCTACACGGACGAAGAGAGAAGAGAGAAGGGGAATAAGAAGAGCTGGCCCGTCCAAGCTCGGCAAGCCCAGGAGGGCTCCAGAGAAGAAGAAGAAGCTGGAGAGAGAGAGGAAGAGAGTAGGAAAAAGAGAGAAAGAGAGAGGGAGAGAGAGAGGCTTCATGTAACGGGGAAGTGGGGAAGAGCAGGGAGCCGTCACCCCTGCTCAACCCCAACACTTTCTTCCCTTCATCCTTTCCTCCCCCTTAAGTTCCTCTTCTTCTTCCCCCATCGCTTGTAGCTTTAGCTCCGGTGTGTTACAATGTATACGACCGGTTATGGCCCTTTTCTCTTCATGAATGAAAACTCCCCCTCTTTGGGTTTCTTTTTGTCTCTGTTGGTTTGAATCACTATATGCGTTTGGTCGTTTCCTTCTTCCCCTCCGGCGGCTTGAGTCTCTTGCACCGATCTTCTCCCCCTGTCGTGGTCCCCCGTAGGGCCTTTAGCCCTCACATTTGCTCACATGCTCAAAGGGAGATGCCCTTCTTTTCTCCTCTGCGTACCCATGCCTCTGCCTTGAAGCCCCCTTTTTTTGAGCCTTCCCCGTCCTGCCAAGTTCCTTTGAAGCCTGCCAAACCCAACACCCCAGCCCGGTGCACCCATGGCTCCCTGACCAGCACACACTTTGGCCCTCCCAGCCGGCATACACATAACCCCTCCCCGTGGCCGGCACACAGCCCTTTGGCCTTTTGCCCGGTACACCCCTCCATATGCCCACAGCGACACACCCTTGACTCGTCCGCTCACCGGCACAGCCCTTGTCAGAGCCTTCCCCGGCACCGCCTGGCCACCTCCAGCCCGGTACACCACCCAATTCCCTGGCCGGTGCACTTCCTGCCTTTCTTGCCCGGCACACATCTTTGAGCTCCCTAGCCGGCACACCAGTCCTCTCCTTTTGCCTGGTGCACCCCTAGCCAGTCCTAGAATCATCTTCCCCTCGTCGTTTCCCCCGGGTTTTTCGAAGTTCCTTTATAGGTGTTGTCGCCCTTGGCACGCACCTCAACTGTCAGGTTCCGCAACTCCATGTGGGCGCGTTCCCTGTATCTCCCTTACCATCCGGGTCAAGGGGAGATGCTGCCGAATTTTCGTTGGAAATAACAACATGTTGAAAGACAAAAGGAAGCAACAAACAAATGGAATAACAATGTATCAAAAAGGCAAAAGGAAGCAACAAACGAATGGAACAATAGGTAATAGAACTTTTTAACCAGGCAAGGCATGGCCGACAACATGAGAAGAACGGAACTTGTTGAGAACATGATAGATTAAATGTTCGATCCGTGAAGAGAGACTGAGCAAACAATGGGGAGGGGAAGGGAGATTTGTATAAAACTACATAAAAGCTGGAGAAAAGAAGAAAAGAAAAGCCTTAAAAAAACCAGAGGGAGAGTGGGTCTTCTTACAAATTCTCAACCTACTCCCTCAGCGGTACGCCCTCATAGCCCCTCGGCGGCACGCTCCCCAGCCCTTCAACGTGGAACCCAATGTACAGACTTGGCAGGTTGATACACGAACACAGCAACAAGCAATGTATAGACTTTGCGTGAAGGATTGCACAAATGCAGACAGTGAAGCATGTACATTGGAAATGGATGTTCAGACATGCCGTGAACGAATGTATGGGCTTAATGTGCTTGTGACAACAATGTACAGAGTTTGAGCTGGCCAATGTATAGACTTTGAGCTGCAGCAGATGAACAATGTACAGACTTTGAGCTGGCCAATGTATAGACTTTGAGCTGCAGCAAATGAACAATGTACAGACTTTGAGCTGGCCAACGTATAGACTTTGAGCTGCAGCAAATGGACAATGTACAGACTTTGAGCTGGCCAACGTATAGACTTTGAGCTGCAGCAAATGGACAATCTACAGACTTTGAGCTGGCCAATGTATTGACTTTGGGTGCAGCAAATAGACAATGTACAGACTTTGAGCTGATAGATGTTTAGACTTTGTGTGCATGCAACCAGCCAATGTATAGACTTTGAGTTGCAGCAAATAGACAATGTACAGACTTTGAGCTGATGAATGTACAGACTTTGTGTGCAGCAACCAGCCGATGTGCAGACTTCGTGTCGCAGCGACCAGTCAATGTATAAACTTTGGGCTGAGGGACGTACAGACTTCGTGTGTGCTAGCAGCCAGTGTATAGACTTTGAGTTGCAGTAAATGGACAATGTACAGACTCTGCGTGTGTGCTAGTAGCCAATGCACAGACTTTGAGTTGTAGCAAATGGATAATGTGTAGACTCTAGCAGACGATGTACAGACTTTGAGTTAGCCCGGCATGCTCCTCTCCTCCCTTCGCCGGCGCTCTTTGGAATGTCTTCATCAGCATGCCACCCCCCTTTCTTCACCGATACACTATCTCTGGGCTTCCCCGGCACGCTCCAAGCTACCCTCGCCGGCACGCTACATGCTGTCCTCGCCGGCACACTCCTTCAGCCCCACTTAACCCCCCCAACGGCCCACTTTTCCTTCCAAAATAAATATATATAAACATATATAAATATGTCATTGTCACGCCCGAAAAGTTAGCAGCGGAACGTGTTGTTCGGAACGCGGCAGTGATACAGTCATGATTAATCAGAGCATATATAAGACACAAAATTACAAATTGGACAATGTGGGCCAATTTAACCTTTATTGATGATCAAATATTCAAATTACATACCTTGACTCAACTTACATAAATGAAGAAAGGACTCACTATAACACTCTAATAAAGAGAAATGACTCAAATAACAGGACGAGACTCAAAGAAAGATAAAAGACACCGACATGATTCTCCATTACACACATCACTCTTGTCCTTCCCCATCTGATGGACTATCTTCAATGTCATTACCTGAAAAATGTTGAAAATAGGCTGGTGAGCGAAACGCTCAGTAGTAATTACATCTCTCATCAAGCAGAATATAAGTGATTAACCAATTACTCATGTTCATGACAAATGAAATGCAGGAAATGGTATAACTTGAAAATCATGACAATTGATCTAGCAGAAAGGATAAATATCAAGGCCAAAGGCATTTACGAGATCAAGAGAAATAGGGATGAATTCCCCATGCAGAGTCAAGGATAAGCTATCAGAATATAACAAGGACAGATACTTAGATGAACATAACTTCAGAATTGGCCAGAATATAACAGAGTTCCAATAAATATAAGCAAAATTAAACAATCTAGCAGAATATCTAAATTATCAGAATAACCGAACAACAAAGTATCAGAATAACAGAATAACAGAATATAACAGATGTACATAGTTTGGTGCAATGCCACACCCAGAATTCCCATGGTTTACAGAATTGGACTTCCGTCCTACCTGGCACTGAAAAGTCGCGGACCCAGAGCCCTTTAATATTTCAGAATCAGATATGGCCAAATACAGAGTCAAAGGGTTATGTTCTCAAATAAGAATAGATTCCAAGGATCCCAGGGTCATAGAACGCTAGAGAAAATGACCATGATTATGCATGATATCTAACTCGAGATGAATCCAAGATGAACCGGTTAACAATACTTCATGTGGTCACTTGATCTTAAGGCAAGGTAGGCACGTAATCTTTCCAAAAATATCAATGGCATGGTTTTCCAATCTATTTGTTCAAAATAATCTCATGGCGTCCAAAAATATGTCATGAGGACCGGTATACCATGTTTCATTAGAGTGACATGGCCATCAAGTAGTAACATGGGTTTAAAGGGTACAACCTGCTCGGCTGCCTTGAGGGAATCCAAGGCTAGCGGAGTCTTATGGAGGTCTCTATGATAAAGTCACCAGTCCGAAGGAACGGAATGTCCGACGGAGGGTTCATATATCACCGAGAAATATGGGCAATCGGTAAAATAATGTAAAACATGGAACTATGTGTCAAAACATAACTTACTAACAGTAGGTTATAGAAATCCACGAAAACAAGAAACAGGGAATTGACGCCTTAGGTAAAGTCTTCATTTTGGAAATTGGCGCCCTCATTAGGGTCGTCAATTCAATAATTAACGACTATTTGCACAGTCGTTTCATCCATATTACTGTTAATTTACATCCTGTAAATACTTTCCAAAAAAAAGGCGACTTAGACCAAGTCTTCAATTTAGTAAATAACGCCCTTGTCAGGGGCGTCATATATCAAAGAGACGGCAGGATGTATGTCGTTATTTCCAAGATCCAGGTGTTTATGAACATCTTCATAATTATCTTAGAATCTCACAATTTGACGGCTGCGTGCGAGGGCGTCCATTCAATTTGACGACATGGATAGGGTCGTTATTTATTCTCATGTGGTCAGATCACAGACACATGGATTTTTTTTTTGGAGTATTTCCAATCAACAAACTAGAGACATGGACAGATTGGGAAAAATAATAGGAACTCACTAATATAATCATGCATTGGTTATTATATCAGGGTTTGTAGTTATTAATCTTTGAACATACGTAATTATTAATTATCTGGTCAATTGACGCCTGTTTGCACGGCGTTAAATCAAAATGACGCCTTAATCTGGGGCGTCTTTTACTGTAATCCTTTAAACTTGTAAAACTTTCACAGAAATCAAACTATAGACCTATATGCATGCTTGACAGGAATACAGAGGATTATTTAGCACTTGTTTAACTATTAGAGAGATCACCTACGAGAAACTAGATACTATGAACTCGAACATGAGCATGCTGTTTATGATCATAAGAGCATGTACCATCTTTGTTAATTGAGTTTAGCCATAAGAGAGAACACCTACCTTGGGTGTCGATTTTGGTTGTCAGACAATGAAAATTAGTGATGAGATATGTAATATTCTGATACTCTGTTTCCAACAGAGATCTTGACAGCAGTAGTATGAAGATGAAGCTTGGATGAATCAACAAGAGCAACAGCTCTTAGCAAAGGCAATAGCAACACCCCCCCCCCTTCGGAAGAATTAGAGAAACAGAGGCTTCTCACGTCGTAGGATGAAGACAACAAGAGCGTCCTTCGTGCGGAAGATGAAGAACTGTGACGTTCTTCTCGTAGCAGTTGATTTGACGAAGAAAAGAGCCAACAGGTTAGCTCGATAGAAGGGAGTATTTATAGGAAAGGAATCCTAATGAGTTCTATTAGAACTAAAATTTCCTTGGTAGAGTCCTTACTAATCTTGATTATACACGTAGCAATCTCTTTCCCTAATCAATACTTACCCCGGATAACACCCCTGTTCGATCCAAATACCAATGGGTTCTTTTGGAAATGACGCCTAGGATTGGGGCGTTATTTCAATAAGTGACGCCTGCATACATAGTCGTCAATTCTTTAATTGGCGACTTGCTCAGAGGCGTCCTTCATCTTTTAGCATTTGTTAATTTAAGGTGTAACGATCTTCCTGGATTTTTATCTTTTTTTCTTGATGTGATCTTATTGGGAAAATTTAGGGGTATGAGTTTTCCATTTTTCTCTATTTTTTCATGTAATTAGTTTTCCAAAATTCTTTAATTGAAAAATTAGCACTATTCATTTACAACAAAATAACGACTTTGTTTAAGTCGTTTCTTATGGAATCAACGCTCATACGTATGGGCGTCAATTGGCAATTGGCATTTCTCCATGCCCTTCAGAAGACTATTATTGTATATATATATCCATGTTACTCTGCACAAGTCCATACATTCTCCATAGAGTCTATACATCGCATTCTTCATCAAAGTCTGTACATCCATCTAATCCAAGTCTATACATTCCACAAGCCTAAGCATCTAAGTCTGCACATTCCTAAGTCTGTACATTGCAGAGCATCTCACTCCCCAAGTCCATACACTCTTCAAGTCTATACATTCATTCTCCAAGTCTATATATCCATAAGTCCATACAATGCATAAGTCTATACATTCCTCCAAGTCTACACACTCCTTCCCCAAGTCTATACATTCATCTCCAAGTCTATACATTCATAAGTCCATACATCCATTCAAGTCCATACATTCCATTACACAAGTCTATACATTGTCAAAGTCTTTGCATTCCTGAAGTCTATACATTCCTGAAGTCTATACATTCTACCCACTCAAGTCCACACATTCCTTCATCCAAAGTCTATACATTCATTCCTTTATCCAAAGTCTATACATTCCTGAAGTCTATACATTCTACCATTCATTCTCCAAAGTCTACACATTCCTTCATCCATAAAGTCTGTACATCAGTCCAAAGTCTATACGTAAATCTTATATTTATATATCCTCCCTTTATAATGTAATAAATGTGGAATATTAAATTTGCTAAATTAGTAAAAAAATATAAATTGAAGAAAAGTCTTCAAGATTTAATGATTCTTAATTCAATAAAAATTATGTTGTGCATTTAATGCTTACATAAAATAACATGTTATTCTTAAATTTAGTATAATACTATAGTAGTGTCCATGAGTTCTTTTGTCAAACTTTTTAGGGTGTCGGGGGTTGTGACTCAAGGTCCCTTACAGTGTGTGTGGGTTTCGATTGCGTACAATGGTGTTCGGATTGGTCGGTTGCACGAGTGTTTGGGTTTTAGATATCTTGTGTTAATGGACCGAGATGATCAATTTATCATGGCCCATTAAGTTTTAATATTTATAACTTATTTGTCCTTCTCATGTAAGTTTAATTTAT
The DNA here is from genome assembly GCA_022559845.1 of Amorphophallus konjac. Taxonomy (NCBI): domain Eukaryota; kingdom Viridiplantae; phylum Streptophyta; class Magnoliopsida; order Alismatales; family Araceae; genus Amorphophallus; species Amorphophallus konjac. The sequence goes on from CM040125.1 coordinate 39,529,595, forward strand.
TTAGGAATTTTATTTCAGGGGTGCTACACCCTCCCCCACTTAAAAGAATTTGGTCCCCAAATTCAACTGAAATTTCTCTCCAATATATATCAGTGGGGTATCTAGTTCTAGTTTCCATTCATAAGACAAAATCATCTAGGCATGCTAATAAAGCAACCCAATGAACTAGGCCAAGGTAAAAGGGGTACCTCTAGTTACTTCATCATCAGCAGGTTCGATTTGTCTTATTGCTTGTAATTGTCCTCGATGCCGTGCTTCCTTGTGATCATTTGCCTGCTGAGGTTGATCCTTGGGAAGGGGGCAGTCGGCTACCTTATGTTCTTGACTTCCACAACGAAAACAAGCTCCACTCTTCCAGTGACACTTCTTGGATTGATGACCCTCATTCCCACAATGCTTGCACTTCTCTCCTTTAGGCTTCTTGCCACTCGGAACTCCATTCCCATTATTGGGCCTTTTGTTGCCATTATCTACCTTTTTCTTTTCCATTCTAGCCTTGACCTTGTCAGATAATTCCATGGCATCTTCCAATAGCTGAGCTCTCTTAACCATCTCGGCATATGATTGAATATCCATTGGTGCTAATTGGGGTATATATTGTAGTCTTAACCCATTCAAGAATCTTCTAGCTTTCATTTTCTCTGTTGAAATCAAGTAAGGTGCATACCGTGATAACCTCGAGAACTGAGCCTCATATTCTGCCACAAACATGCTTCTTTGTTTGAGCGAGGCAAATTCCCCTGCCTTTCTCTCCCGAACTCTCTCCGAGAAATACTTCTCGTTGAAGTGTTCTAAAATTTCAACCCAAGTTACTTGAATATTTGGCAAAGTGGCTTCTACAGACTCCCACCAAGCCCTTGCGTCCTTCTCTAGTTGAAATGTTGCTAAAATGACCTTATCTTGGTCTGAACATTGCATCACCCGGAAAATTCTTTCCATCTCCTTCGTCCAATCTTCCGCCATGTCAGGATTAGGGGTTCCACTAAACCTAGGGGGATTGAGGCTCCGAAACTCACGATGTAACTCTCCAGCTCCACGATTGGCTCCACCCTCGGCTACTCGTTGAAGAGCCTGAGTCAATCCTTGAACCGTTCTTTGCATCTCACGCCATTGGGCACGCTCGGCGGCCATTGTTATCTATCTAGTTCTACAAGACACAAACAATCTCAGGTAAGATTATCAAGTACTTCTCGTGAAATTTTACTAAGCTATCATCATAAACTAATCTTATTAGTATTTTAATCTCCTTTTTAGCTCTTAACCCAAGGTTTTACCCAATCTCACCGGGTAATAATGGGATTGAACCTAGAACTTATGGCAACCTATAGTCAAGACCTAGGATTTAATATACCTAGGCTCTAGTACCACAAACTGTCACGCCCCGAACCGTTAGCAGCGAAACGTGTTGTTCGGAACGCGGCAGTGATACAGTCATGATTAATCAGAGCATATATAAGACACAAAATTACAAATTAGACAATGTGGGCCAATTTAACCTTTATTGATGATCAAATATTCAAATTACATACCGTGACTCAACTTACATAAATGAAGAAAGGACTCACTATTACACTCTAATAAAGAGAAATGACTCAAATAACAGGACGAGACTCAAAGAAAGATAAAAGACACGACACGATTCATCCATTACACTCATCACTCTTGTCCTTACCCATCTGATGGACTATCTTCAATGTCATTACCTGAAAAATGTTGAAAATAGGCTGGTGAGCGAAACGCTCAGTAGGAATTACATCCCCCATTAAGCAGAATATAAGTGATTAACCAATTACTCATGTTCATGACAAATGAAATGCAGGAAATGGTATAACTTGAAAATCATGACAATTGATCTAGCAGAAAGGATAAATATCAAGGCCAAAGGCATTTACGAGATCAAGAGAAATAGGGATGAATTCCCCATGCAGAGTCAAGGACAAGCTATCAGAATATAACAAGGACAGATACTTAGATGAACATAACTTCAGAATTGGCCAGAATATAACAGAGTTCCAATAAATATAAGCAAAATTAAACAATCTAGCAGAATATCTAAATTATCAGAATAACCGAACAACAAAGTATCAGAATAACAAAATTTTTAGAATTTCAGATATAACAGAATAACATAATATAACAGATGTACAGAGTTTGGTGCAATGCCACACCCAGAATTCCCATAGTTTACAGAATTGGACTTCCGTCCTACCTGGCACTGAAAAGTCGCGGACCCAGAGCCCTTTAATATTTCAGAATCAGATATGGCCAAATACAGAGTCAAAGGGTTATGTTCTCAATTAAGAATAGATTCCAAGGATCCCAGTGTCATAGAACGCTAGAGAAAATGACCATGATTATGCATGATATCTAACTCGAGATGAATCCAAGATGAACCGGTTAACAATACTTCATGTGGTCACTTGATCTTAAGGCAAGGTAGGCACGTAATCTTTCCAGAAATATCAATGGCATGGTTTTCCAATCTATTTATTCAAAATAATCTCATGGCGTCCAAAAATATGTCATGAGGACCGGTATACCATGTTTCATTAGAGTGACATGGCCATCAAGTAGTAACATGGGTTTAAAGGGTACAACCTACTCGGCTGCCTTGAGGGAATCCAAGGCTAGCGGAGTCTTATGGAGGTCTCTATGATAAAGTCACCAGTCCGAAGGAACGGAATGTCCGACGGAGGGTTCATCTATCACTGAGAAATATGGGCAATCGGTAAAATAATGTAAAACGTGGAACTATGTGTCAAAACATAACTTACTAACAGTAGGTTATAGAAATCCACGAAAACAAGAAACAGGGAATTGACGCCTTAGGTAAAGTCTTCATTTTGGAAATTGGCGCCCTCATTAGGGTCGTCAATTCAATAATTAACGACTATTCGCACAGTCGTTTCATCCAGATTACTGTTAATTTACATCCTGTAAATACTTTCCAAAAAAAAAAAGGTGACTTAGCCCAAGTCTTCAATTTAGTAAATAACGCCCTTGTCAGGGGCGTCATATATCAAAGAGACGGCAGGATGTATGTCGTTATTTCCAAGATCCAGGTGTTTATGAACATCTTCATAATTATCTTAGAATTTCACAATTTGACGGCTGCGTGCGAGGGCGTCCATTCAATTTGACGACATGGATAGGGTCGTTATTTATTCTCATGTGATCAGATCACAGACACATGGATTTTTTTTTGGAGTATTTCCAATCAACAAACTAGAGACATGGACAGATTGGGAAAAATGATAGGAACTCACTAATATAACATGCATTGGTTATTATATCAGGGTTTGTAGTTATTAATTTTTGAACATACGTAATTATTAATTATCTGGTCAATTGACGCCTGTTTGCACGGCGTTAAATCAAAATGACGCCTTAATCTGGGGCGTCTTTTACTGTAATCCTTTAAACTTGTAAAACTTTCACAGAAATCAAACTATAGACCTATATGCATGCTTGACAGGAATACAGAGGATTATTTAGCACTTGTTTAACTATTAGAGAGATCACCTACGAGAAACTAGATACTCTGAACTCGAACATGAGCATGCTGTTTATGATCATAAGAGCATGTACCATCTTTGTTAATTGAGTTTAGCCATAAGAGAGAACACCTACCTTGGGTGTCGATTTTGGTTGTTAGACAATGAAAATTAGTGATGAGATATGTAATATTCCGATACTCTGTTTCCAACAGAGATCTTGACAGTAGTAGTATGAAGACGAAGCTTGGATGAATCAACAAGAGCAACAGCTCTTAGCAAAGGCAATAGCAGCACCCCCCCCCTTCGGAAGAATTAGAGAAACAGAGGCTTCTCACGTCGTAGGATGAAGACAACAAGAGCGTCCTTCGTGCGGAAGATGAAGAACTGTGACGTTCTTCTCGTAGCAGTAGATTTGACGAAGAAAAGAGCCAACATGTTAGCTCGATAGAAGGGAGTATTTATAAGAAAGGAATCCTAATGAGTTCTATTAGAACTAAAATTTCCTTGATAGAGTCCTTACTAATCTTGATTATACACGTAGCAATCTCTTTCCCTAATCAATACTTACCCCGGATAACACCCTGTTCGATCCAAATACCAATGGGTTCTGTTGGAAATGACGCCTAGGATTGGGGCGTTATTTCAATAAGTGACGCCTGCATACATAGTCGTCAATTCTTTAATTGGCGACTTGCTCAGAGGCGTCCTTCATCTTTCAACATTTGTTAATTTAAGGTGTAACGATCTTCCTGGATTTTTATCTTTTTTTCTTGATGTGATCTTATTGGAAAATTTTAGGGGTATGAGTTTTCCATTTTTCTATATTTTTCCATGTAATTAGTTTTCCAAAATTCTTTAATTGAAAAATTAGCACTATTCATTTACAACAAAATAACGACTTTGTTTAAGTCGTTTCTTATGGAATCAACGCTCATACGTATGGGCGTCAATTGGCAATTGGTATATCTCCATGCCCTTCAGAAGACTATTATTGTATATATATATATCCCTGTTACTCTGCACAAGTCCACACATTCTCCATAGAGTCTATACATCGCATTCTTCATCGAAGTCTGTACATCCATCTAATCCAAGTCTATACATTCCACAAGCCTAAGCATCTAAGTCTGCACATTCCTAAGTCTGTACATTGCAGAGCATCTCACTCCCCAAGTCCATACACTCTTCAAGTCTATACATTCATTCTCCAAGTCTATATATCCATAAGTCCATACAATGCATAAGTCTATACATTCCTCCAAGTCTACACACTCCTTCCCCAAGTCTATACATTCATCTCCAAGTCTATACATTCATAAGTCCATACATCCATTCAAGTCCATACATTCCATTACACAAGTCTATACATTGTCAAAGTCTTTGCATTCCTGAAGTCTATACATTCCTGAAGTCTATACATTCTACCCACTCAAGTCCACACATTCCATCATCCAAAGTCTATACATTCATTCCTTCATCCAAAGTTTATACATTCTTGAAGTCTATACATTCTACCATTCATTCTCCAAAGTCTACACATTCCTTCATCCATAAAGTCTGTACATCAGTCCAAAGTCTATACATAAATCTTATATTTATATATCCTCCCTTTATAATGTAATAAATGTGGAATATTAAATTTGCTAAATTAGTAAAAAAAATATAAATTGACCCTTTTCTTCAAGATTTAATGATTCTTAATTCAATAAAAATTATGTTGTGCATTTAATGCTTACATGAAATAACATGTTATTCTTAAATTTAGTATAATACTATAGTAGTGTCCATGAGTTCTTTTGTCAGACGTTTTAGGGTGTCGGGGGTTGTGACTCAAGGGCCCTTATAGTGTGTGTGGGTTTCGATTGCGTACAATGGTGTTCGGATTGGTCGGTTGCACGAGTGTTTGGGTTTTAGATATCTTGTGTTAATGGACCAAGATGATCAATTTATCATGGCCCATTAAGTTTTTATATTTATAACTTATTTGTCCTTCTCATGTAAGTTTAATTTATTTAGGAATTTTATTTCAGGGGTGCTACAGTCATGATAATGATAATGATAATAATGATAATAAATTAATTAAAAAATTGTGATAAATAAATAAACCTGAATATACATATATAAGAAATAAATAAAAAAATGTGAAATAATAATAATAATAGTAAGAAAAAAAGGAAAGGGAAAATATAATAGTAATAATAATAAACAAAATAGAGAAATCATCTAGAATAAATACATAAAAGGGAAATAAGTAATAATATATATATATGCACATAATTAAAAACCCAGATAAAAAAATGGTAAAATCCACTCTGCAGCCCCGTCTCTCTCGTGATCCGGTGCTGAAGGAACAACAATGTCGCCCTTCCAGGTTGGGCCTGAGTCTTGGAAACTATCCCGAAATGGCCATGGCCCGACCTCGCCTTGGGCTGACATTCCGATTAAACCGGACTCGTTTCGCAGGCCGGATCCTTTCCGAGCCACTACTAAAATTGCCGCACGCTCGGCAGACATTTGAACGGGTTCACCTTGGTTTTCGTCGCGTTTCTATTACGGACCTGTGTCTGAACATGAAAAGACCAGTGAGCAACCAATATGGCCGACGGCTCCCTCCCCGACATGGTCGTGAGCCGGCATTGCTCCGGGCCGATAGCCCGTTGAATCGGATTCATTCTAATGGGATTCGTTCCCGTTCTTTCATTGAAACTGCCGTAAACTCGGCATACATTTGTACGGGATCGTTTCCATCCACGTCGTACTTTCAATATGGGCCCTTGCCCGAACATGAAAAGGTCCATGAGTGACCGACAAAATCGGAATAGAACGAGACGGTCCTCGCCACCCCTGGACCCCTTCCATGGGAATATCAATAAGACCTCCGTGGGCCACGCTTAGACCTCGGGTCCGTCCCAATCGTGGTCGCCGTTCAGCTCATATCCTCGGTCTACAGCCCGCTCCCTTCGAACACGTTTTCGATTTTGTAGTCTAGTCCTGGGACTCTCCCCCGTTGCCCTCCGGCACCGGAAATATTAATGATGCCCGCGCAAGCCTCGTTCGGACCACGGGAGGCGCCCCCGGTATGGTCTTGACTCGATCTCGCACCGGGCCAATAGATTTACCGGTTTCCTGCTACACTAACCGAGATTTATCCGAATGTTTTCGGTGTCCTAGAATAATAAACTTGCCGTATCCCGGCATGCATATGTTCCAGGTCCTCCCGCGACGATTACAATATACTCAAGCCGGACTCCCGTCCGAATATTAAACTGTCTCCCGAATGACCGACACGTTTTGAACGTCCGCTTCCCTAGACACAGTGCTTCTCAACCGATTCAAGGGATATTCCCTCCTTGCCCCTTGGTACCGGAAATATTAATGACGCTCATGCAAGTCTTGTTTCGACCGCGGGGGGCCCACCGCAGTATGGTCGCAGCTTGCTCTTGCACCGGGCCAACAGATTTACTGGTTTCTGACCGCTCTGACCGAGGTTTAGCCGAACATTTTCCGTTCTTCTGAACAATAAATTGCCATATCCTGGCATACATATGCTCTGGTTTTCCCGTGACGATCGCACTTTTCCCGAGCTGGACATTCGTCCGAATATTAAATGGTCAGCACATGACCGACATGACCGCGAATGCTTTCTTCTCACCCTCATGCGAGGATTTCAATACCTCGTAATAGACCTTACATGCAATCGATTCCCTGGCCATGAGGCCCTGATTCCCGGCGATTAATCAAGGGTGTTCCCTTGTATGGGGGATGTAAATGACGCCGTGACCTTTATGGCGCGGCGGGTTTTGGTCTCGACATGAACTACACAATCGTCTGACGAAGTCAGATCGAGCGCACCATGGACTCTTCGGGGCCTGAATAAATCGTCACTTCGTGACTGGCACGCCCACGCACTTAATAAACCAATAAATAAATAAAACCACATCTTTTAAGTAAAAAGTGCGTCCACAAGTCTGGCACGCCCGGTGGGACCTAAACCACCCTTCGTCTCTTCGCCGGGATTTAGGGCCTCATGGCCTCCTAATTAACGATGTTTGCCTGTTTTGATGAATGGCAGGTGCTGTCTTCGCCAGTCCTATGGGGAGAAAAGCCAAACTCGGTGCAGCTGCCTTCGTGGCCTCGAGGACGCTGCTTCGAAGCATATGCAGCTTCCAAGAATCATGGGGGGGGTTGTTATAAAAAAAAAGGAGAAGAGAAAGAGAAGAGAAGGGAGGGGAAATCAACCCCCCCCCCCTTTTCCTCAAAAAGAAAGAGAAGAAGAGAAGAAGAGAAGAAAAGAAGAAAAGAAGAAAAAGAGAAAAAAAAAGCAAAAAAAGAGAGAAAGAATTGGCAAGAGAGGGTTGTACGGCCACGTCCGTCGAGACCCATGTTGAACAAAGATTACCATTGTGGGGTTGATGCGGTGGAGCGAACCACTCATCCCCTCCCTGAGGGGGTGAGCACTCTCCTGCACCTCCACCCTGGTCAATCATACAAGAAGAAGAGAAGAAAAAAAAAAGAGAGAGAGAAAGAGAGAAGAAAGGAAGAAAAGTTGGCCAGCATCGCCGACTAAAAGAGCAAGAAGAAACCCGGCATCCCGCCCGACTCTAGGAGGCTCCGATTCTGCAGTGCAATGACCCCGCTCGTTCCTCCTTCCTACTGCCTCCATCCGGCATAAGACGGCCCCTCGAGTGGCTGTTAAAAGACCCAGCGAGCCATAATTGTAGCTTGGTGAATGGCTGCCCGCTGTGGGGAATGCTTTATAGCAATGAGGCCAAGCACGGCCACCACTCCCGAAGACAGCATGCATATATCCCGCCATAGGGGATAAGAAGAAGATATATACCCTGCTACGGGGGCATAAGAGGCAAAAAAAGAGATACACCCCATTCCCAGGGGCACACGAAGAGAATCTGCCCCGACTAAGGGGCACAAAGCAAAAACTACGCCCCGGCTTCGGGGCATTTGAAGAAGAATCTGCCCTGACCTGGGGACATAAGAAGAAATAGAGTTGCACCCCGGCTGAGGGGCATTTGAAGAAGAGAAATACACCCCGATATGGGGGCACATGAAGCAAAAGACATACCCCGCCATGGGGGCGTAAGAAGAAAAGAATTCACCCCGGCCTGGGGACACACAAAAAGAGAAACTCACCCTGGCTTAGGGGTATTTGAAGAAGAAATATACCCCACCTGGGGGCATAGAAGCCATAAAGAATACGCCCCGGCTTAGGGGTATTTGAAGAAGAAAGATACCCCGCCTCGGGGGACATTGTAAGCAGTGACATACCTTGCTTGGGTGCACAGAAAGAGACCACACCCCACTCCTAGGGACGCATGAAGAGAGTACACCCCGCCGTGGTGGCACATGAAGAGAATTCACCCCGACTCGGGGGTACATGAAGCGACAAAGAATACACCCCGCCTTAGGGGAATTTGAAGAAGAAGCATACACCCCACCAACGGGGGCACAGGAGCCATCAAGAACACACCCCACTTTCGGGGCACAAGAAGCAAACATTCCCCAGCATGTCGGGGCAAAAGAAGAAGAATCCCCCTCGGGGGCATAAAAAGTAAAGATACACCCTCGTGCCGGGGGCACATGAAGAGAATACACTCCATCCCGGGGTCATGAGAAGCAGAAGGCGCATCCCACCCTGGAGGTATATGAAGCGAAAAGAATACACCCTGGCTTAGGGGAATACAAAGAGAAGTATACCCCACTCTGGGGTAGAGGAAGCGGGAGAATCACACCCCCGCCTTGGGGGTATTGAAGAAGAAGTATAACTCGCCTCGAGGGCCTAGAAGCTATAAAGAACACGCCCCGGCTTAAGGACATTTGAAGAAGCTACATCCCGCTTTGGGAGCATAAGAAAGAGAAGAGTACACCCTGTCCTAGAGACAATTGAAAAAGAAACATTCCCCGCCTGGGGGCATAAAAGTCATAAAGAATACGCCCCGGCTTAGGGGCATTTGAAGAAGCTACATCCCATCTTGGGAGCGTAAGGAGAGAAGAATACACCCCGACTTAGGGGCATTTGAAGAAGGAATACATCTCGGCCCCGGGGGCATATGAAGCAACATACACCCCGCCTGGGGCATAGAAGCCATAGAGGAGACTCTCCGGCTCAGGGGCATCAGAAGAAGAAGTATGCCCCACCTGGGGGCATAGAAGCCATAAAGAACATACCCCGCCTGGGGCATAGAAGCCATAGAGGAGACTCTCCGGCTCAGGGGCATCAGAAGAAGAAGCATGCCCCACCTGGGGGCATAGAAGCCATAAAGAACATACCCCGCCTGGGAGCACAGAAGTGAAGAGGCATACCCCCCGACCTAGGGGGCAGACGAAGAAAGGCTACACCCCCACTCTGGGGGGGCATATGAGGAGGAATACGCCCCGCCGTGAGGGGATAAAAGAAGCAGAACATACCCCCACCCTGGGGCATAAGAGCAGCAAGAATGCACCCCGGCTCAGGGGGTATTTGAAGAAGAAATATGCCCCGACTGAAGGGTACATGAAGAGAAATACACCCCCGCCCTAGGGGCATATGAGACAAAACTATACCCCGATTCGGGGGCATTTGAAGCAGGACAAACAACATTCCCCGGCTTAGGGGCGCATGAAGAAAGGAATGCACCCCGCTTAGGGGCACATAAGCATAAGAAGAAGAGGCTGCCCCGGCCTGGGGTCATGAGAAGAAATAGAGTTGTACCCCGGCTTAGGGGCATATGAAGAGGAGTGTATGCCACCCTGTGGCATAAGAGGCGGAAGAATCAACCCCTACTTAGGGGTAACTGAAGAGAATCCACCCTGCTCTGGGGGCACAAAAAGGAGATACACCCCACCCTTGGGGGGCACAAGAAGCAAAACACACCCCGCCTTGGGGGGCATATGAAGCCAAGAATCACACCCCGTTTTGGGGATACTTGAAGAAGAAGCATACCTCACCTCGAGGGCCTAGAAGTTATAAAGAACATGCCCCGACTCAGGGGCATATGAAGAGAAACTCACCCTGGCTTAGGGGTATTTGAAGAAGAGACAAACCCCGCCAGTGGGGGCATAGAAGCCATGAAGAACGCGCTCCGACTTAAGGGCATTTGAAAAAGTTGCATTTCGCCTTAGGAGCATAAGATGAAAAGAGTCCACCCCGGCTTAGGGGCATCTGAAGCAGAACAAACAACATTCTCCGGCTTAGGGGGAGCGCATGAAGAAAGGAATACACCCCAATATGGGAGCACATAAGCAAAAAAGAAGAGTTCATCCCGCCTCGGGGGCATAAGAAGCAAGAATTACACCCCACCCTGGGGGCATATAAAGCAACATACACCCCGCCTGGGGGCATAGAAGCCATAGAGGAGACTCCCCGGCTCGGGGGGCATCAGAAGAAGAAGCACACCCCACCTGGGGGCATAGAAGCCTTGAAAAATACGCCCCGCCTGGGGGCACAGTGGCAAAGAGGCAAAACACACCCCTCAGGGGGATGCATACCAAATAAAGCTACACCCCAACCTGGGGGCACGTTAAGAGAAATACAGTCCAGCGTGGAAGCATTAATGTGAAAAGAAGAGCAGAATAAAGAAAAAGACACACATGAGGCAGACGTGATCTTCGAGCCCGCCTCATCACGTAAAAGAGGAGAAGAAAAGGAAGAAGAGACACATGAGGCAGACATGGTTCCTGAACCCGCCTCTTGACATAAAAGAAGAGGAGCAGAACCAAAAGAAAACACATGAGGCAGACGTGGTCCTCGAGCCCGCCTCATCACGCAAAAGAAGAGAAGAAAAGGAAGAAGAGACGCATGAGGCAGACGTGGTCCTTGAACCCGCCTCTCCACAAAAGAAGGAAAGAAAGAATAGTCACGAGGCAAACATGGTCTTTGCGCCTGCCTCTCCACAAAATAAGAAGAGAAGAAGAGAAAGAGGAGTCACGAGGGGAACATGGTCTTTGTACCCGCCTCTCCACACAAAAAAGAAGAGAAGAAGAAAGAGAACAACCATGAGACAAGCATGATCTTTGCATCCGCCTCTTCACATAAAAGAAGAAGAGCAGAACCAAAAGAAGACACATGATGCAGACGTGGTCCTCGAGCCCGCCTCATCACATAAAAGAAGAGAAGAAAAGGAAGAAGAGACGCATGAGGCAGACGTGGTCCTTGAACCCGCCTCTCCACAAAAGAGGAAAAGAAAAAACAGTCACGAGGCAAACATGGTCTTTGCACCTGCCTCTCCACAAAAGAAGAAGAGAAGAAGAGAGAGAACAGTCACGAGGTGAACATGGTCCTTGCACCTGCCTCTCCATAAAAGAAGAAGAGAAGAAAAGAAAGAACAGTTGTGAACACCTAAAGAAGAAGATGTTACGCCGACAAAGCTAAATAAAAAGGGGGCAAGAGATTGCTATATGGAGGGTGATCGCCAGAGGGGTTACCTCAAAAAAAGGAAGGAAATTGATCGCGAATACCTGGTGAGAAAAGGGATGCGGGATGATTGTGGATTTCTTCCTCCTCCTTCTACCGGCCGGTCGATGAAGGGGGTTTCTCTCTTTGATTACCCTTAAACAAATCACAAACAACCAAAGATAAAATAGGATTAGCCAAAGTGTAGTATCAATCCTCAAGTAGAATAAGATGATGAAGTATGAGCATAAAGGATGCACCTTTTGGTTTCTTTAAAACCCCTAGAGAATCAGGGAGAGGAGATGTTATGCAAAGCTAATGCAAACGTAAAAAAAAGAACGATGTATGATGAACGAAGGAGGTGAGATGAGCTTAAAAACTAGTGCAAAACAAATCCCTGCTATTCCTGACAACAGTAGAGGGAGAGAAACCGACGATGGCCGTGGGATGCTGTATCCGAAACGAGGAAGAAGCATCAAACAGTAGCAATATGTTTCTATAAAAAAAAAAAACTCTCTGCTTAACCTGCTGCTTCTCTCTTTTTTTTTTAATCGCAGCTCTGCTCTGCTCTGCTCTGCTAACCTCTACTTTTTAACTCCTTCTAACCTCTCTAACCTCTTCTAACCCTTCTAACCCTTCGCGCGAGCTCAACCCAGGGGGATATTTATAGGGTGCAAAACACAGATCTGATGGGATAAGAATAGGCAAGACTCATCTACGGCAATGTCTCTACTTCCCCAATCGAGCATGGTGACCAAAACAAAGCAGGGAACTCTCCACGAAAGGTATGTTCAAGCAGGACTCGGATGGGTGGAAGACGACCCACAGAAAGGCGTTATTCGAAATTGACGACCTGGGACAAGGCGTTAATTAAAATCACGACTGGGACAAAGGCGTCAATTCATGGATTTAATTTTAGTAATGAAAACATTCTTTATTTGAAAATGATGAAGAGACGCCTGAGAGAGAGGCGTTAATTCAAAACACGACCCATGGAGGGACGTTAATTCTTATTTTCTAATTTTGAGTTGGATTTGTAAAAGTCCAGAAACTGATGCCTTTTGGATCAGTCGTCCTTTCTTTGAGAAACGCCCCGACCCAAGCCGTTATTTAAAACACATCCTACGTAGAGTCGTGAATTACAAAAACAATTAGAAAATGGCCAAAAAACACACACAAAAATAGAAAAACTTCATATTATGGAAATATTGAAGTTCACTTTGGGGCGTTAATATGGTGACATGAGATTTAATCAACATAGTATCAATTTTGGCGTGTCTACAGCTGTCCCGCCTTGGCGTCTGCTTTGCAAGGGAGTGAGACGAAATGAAGTGAAAGTGCAACAAGCGAAATGAAGTGGAATGAACTGATAAGTAGATGCCAAGGTGTGATGTGACACGCCTCTGACACTAAGCATTAGAAATCTTTCCAAGATTCTGAGTGCAACAACTCCGGGTGATTCTAAGAAAGCATCGATTGGCTGGATGAAGGAGACTAAACTAAATAAATAAAATGTGCGCGAGGGCACGACAGGGAGGCACCTTTGGAGAGCGGTTACCAGCCAATGTGGACGTGCTACAACCAAGGTGGATTTGCAGAAAATTAAAGTGAATGAAGATGAAGACCCAACAAAGGGACGCTTTCAAGGAACTAGCCTGAGCGGTTTCAGAGAGAATAAAGTACTTGATTTGGAGTGGAATATCTCATGTCAACTCAATCAAGAGCGAGTGACCTTCATTATTGCCGTAATATGAAGATTTTCATCATTAAGCTCAAAGTCCTACATGATGCATGCTGGGCTAAAAGAAAAATTAAAACAAACTAAAAATAGAAAATAATCAAGGATAATATTGCCAAGTCAACTAGATTTGGTCAAGAATCCAGATCTCCTAGCTGCACTAAGCCGAAGCCCGTTTGTCCGCGCATCAACCTAGAAAGTGGAACCATCGTCCCAGACCTTTAATGACTCAACGGCCTATCCGTGTGATCAAGATTCTCCTAGAATTATCACTATTTTTGATGAAGGGGAACTCAAATTTCATGTTCGTCAGAGCCACAAGGTCCTTGATATACTATAATAGCGTAGAGTACCATATAGTAACAATGCTTACAAGAAAGAATACAAGAACAGAATGATGTTACTCCCATGCATCTCGAATCCTGCACTCTTCTGCACTTGAAAATTCATTAGTCCTCATGATAGAAAATATCCTCAGTTTAAACATGACATGACCATAAGTGCATAATCACAAATAAATTCCACTTAAAAGACAGCACTTAAGATCATTAAAATTAGCATAGAGGAGCTGAATATGTGAGCCATAAATTGACGACGGATAGTAGTGGCGTCAAAAGGATAAAAGACGACTAGCATCAAGGCGTGAAATAAAACACGACCTGGAGCAAGTCGTTAAATCAATAAATGACGCCCTGCATACCGTCGTTAATTAACCATAAATTCGAAACACATGCTACCGACTCTGAATCAGAAAGCTTAAACCCAGTTATGCTCGTACTTGATTTTGCAGTTTCGAACGGGCATAAGATCCTTCAAACTTCTATAAAAGGAGGGATTTCTCTCAACAAATCAATCGAATCCTCTATTCTGTTTCTTCTTCTTCCTTCACAGGTGCTGCAAGATACTGTTAGACTTCTTTCTGCAGACGGCCACTTCCTTAGTGAAGATACATAAGATGCAGAGAGCTATCAAAAAACCGAAGACCTCCACTCCTAGGCTCTCAGAAATTAATGGGCACCTTAGCAGCCGAGTTGTTCTGAATCAGGTATGTTAAGGCTTGAGTTGTTCATTTTTCTGTTTCTTCTCTTCTACCTTCCATTGCTCATCTCTTTTATCCTCTGTGCTTTCTTTTCTTTTCTCAGGATTATCCAAACATTCCAGGGGCTAGGAGATTCACCAAAAATAAATGGCTTCCCCTCTTGCTCTTCAAATTCAGTTCAGACATGAGGGTTTTCCTATCCATATGGCATCTCTTAGGTTTAGTTACCCATGCCATTCATTATGACCAAATTCACCTAGATTGGGTAGCTATAGGAGCTCTTGTTGAGATATGGCATCCTTCTACTCACACCTTCCTCTTCTCTACTTTTGAAGCCACCATTCTATTAGAAGAGTTAGAGATGATTTTGGGCTTAAAGAAGATGAAACAAGGGGATGAGGAGAAGATGGCCATCATGCCAAGGCAAATCTCTTCTCATGAATTGCTAACAAGCTTGATTCCTAGCCCCAACTTAGTGAGCCAGATCAAAGCCACCAAAGGAATTAACCTTTTAAAGCTTGCCTCATGGGTCTACAAAAGGTCCGACCAAGCCAAAGAGGATGATGAAATAGAACGGGTAGCAAAAGCCTTTGTGTGTGCTTGGCGGGAGCAATCTTCTTCCCCTCCACGGAAGATTTCTTAGAAGAGTCCCAATAGAGTGCTATAGCTAGCCTTTGGGAAGGAGAGAGAGTGGGACCGACGATATTAGCCTTTCTATATAGTGGGCTTACTTCGGCATCAATGGGGAGACCAATTTATGGATGTATGCTTGCACTTTCTAGTTGGGTAGATCTCCACTTCAAGTTCGATCCATGTGAGGAGGCCCAACAACCATCAAGGATATTCTCAAAAAGCCCTCTTTCTTACATGACCGGCTCATTGGGGTTGAGCAATAGAGTGGTGAACCCGATTCCTCAAATCAAGAAAAGGGTGGAATGGAGGGAGAATCTCAAAGTAATGCCTAAGAACCTCTTCACATGCACCCCGGGATTACTCAAATTTCAACAACTCCGCGCACGATTCTCTCCCGGGACGGATCTTCATCTAATAGGCGCCACGGAATTCGTGTTATACAACTCTCATAGGTGCCTTCCTCAACTCGGGCTTCCACGGTGACTATTCGAGGATTTGTCTCATCTCCCTCCTATCAAGACAAGGGACATCGGCTGCAATGAAGATGGAGAAGAAAGCACAACAATCCAAGCACTGTGGAAAATCTGCAAAACTCATCAGCTCGTGGATAACTTAGAAGAAGACAGGGATCAGTGGAAATCATATGTAATTGCTTTAAGAAGTTTAATGCCCAAAATGGCTCATTAGATGCATTGTAATCTTTTCATCAATAATAAACAATGATAACATTCTGATCGAGCCATATTATGTTGTTTCTGATGAATTCTTTCAAAAATCTGTGTTTCTGTTCTGAATAACGACTCAGAGAATGACGTTAATTCCACAAATAATGTCTCAGAACTTGTCGTCTCTCATTGATCTTTTTTCTGAAAATCAAAACATTAATTCCCATAATTGACGACTTCAGCAATGGCGTTAATAGAATCACGCTTTAAGACAAGGCGTCAATTTGATGCAAATTCCAAAAAGTATTCGTTAAATATCCGGGAATAACGCCTTTAGATAAGCCACTTCTCATGTAAATAACGCCTGCATCAAAGTCGTTAATCAAAAACAGCAATGATTATTCCAATCACGTCAATCAATTCCCATTGAATGCAACTGATGATGGTTGTCATTCCCCATGCGAAAAGAAATCACGCCTCAAAGCTCGTCGCCAAATCTGGAAGTAACGCCCTATGGCCTAGTCATCCCTTTAACAAGACACGCCCTCCTCTCAGGCGTTAATTCTTTTCAAATACTAAAACACTTTTCCCCCTTCTTTCTTCTTCTTCCTCCGTCCATTTTTCCCTCTTTCCCTCTTCTGCAACCCTAACCGAACTCCATCCTCTCTCTCCCATTCTCTATCTCCCTCATTCTCTCACCCCTTAGCCATGGCCGGCGGTGGACTTAAGCGCCAGAGGGTTTCTGCTCCCGATGTTGTGGACTTGGGCGAGGACGAACCCGCCATGGAGGAAGCTCCTCCCGTGGCGGCCGAGGAGGCTCCGGCGGCGGAGCACGGCGACGAGGGAGAACCCAGCGAGGAAGAACGAGACGACGAAGGTGATGAAGAAGATGATGGAGAAGATGAAGAAGGAGAAGACGAAGAAGAGGAAGGGGATGAAGAAGAGGAAGAAGAACAAGGAGAAGAACAACCGGCGGTGGACGTTCCTCGCCGCGGCCAACTCCGAAGGCCACGGCAACCCCGGCCGCCCCGCCGTGGAGGGATGGTCGGACCTAGACAACAAAAGGTAGGCCCCCAAACCTTCATTTCTATTTTTTTAATTTTATTTCCATTTTCCATAGCTCTTGGTGGGGAAAAACCAGTGACTCAGAAAAGAGACGCCCCCAAGGGTGTCGTGAATTAAAGAAAAGACGCCCAGACCTGGAGTCGTCAATTCATTTTTTTTATTTTGAAAAATAATTAATCACATGAGAACACGCCCTGTAGCATGTCGTTAATTTGAATTATCATGTTTATAATCATGCTGGTAATTTCCGTGCTTTTTCATTTTCAATAATTTATTTTGCAATATGTCTGCCCTGATTATCTCGCATGCTGTTTCATTCATTTTTTTAAAACCCTGGGAAAACAGCGCCCCCGTCGGGGTGTTAATTCATTAGGTGACGACACAGGGGTGGTCGTTAATTCAAACATTCCCAGAACAGTTCCAAACCAACGCCTCCCATAGGGGCGTCTTCTAGATAACCAACGACCCAGGCTGGGTCGTTAATTCAATAAACATAGAGAACCACCAAGCACCCATTTAGAAATAACGCCACCCTCAGGGGCGTTAATCAAGCAAGCCACGACCCAAGGTTGGTCGTTAATTAAATCAAACAGCAAACATCTCAGCAAATGCAGTTAAATGAATTTTCACATGAAATTTAAACAATTAAGCAAAAATTCTTTCTTTATGCATGCAGGGATTGATGAGGACACGCATTTCCTGGGTCCAGGTCCGGGCAGCATATTATGGTCTCCCCGAGTTTCAGAGAGCTAGGGTAGATGCCATGGGATTCGGGACTTTCCTCAGCATAGAGCCAGTTAGGCCAGACCTAGCACTGATCCAGGTTTTGAGAGAGAGATGGGATAGGACTAGCCGGGCATTCTTGATGCCGTGGGGTCATATGATCCCCACCCTAGAGGATGTGACTAGGATTACCGGGCTGAGGGTAGACGGGGAGGCTGTGAGCGGGTTCACCTACCCTGACTACACTGAGCTTACCCAGAGACTGCTAGGGTTAGAGATGGTTTATGAGACACCTAGCGAGTGCAAGACTGTCTTCCGTACCGACCTTACCACAGCTATGGGATTGGGCGATGCGAGGCAGAGACCCCGGGAGTCCTTAGAGCAGTTTTTCCAGAGA
Organism: Amorphophallus konjac; assembly: GCA_022559845.1. Classification (NCBI taxonomy): domain Eukaryota; kingdom Viridiplantae; phylum Streptophyta; class Magnoliopsida; order Alismatales; family Araceae; genus Amorphophallus; species Amorphophallus konjac. The sequence continues at coordinate 39,547,738 of CM040125.1, forward strand.
TTGATGGATGGGGCTAGGGCAGCCTATTGCCAGGACCCAGCTGACAGAGAGAGGGCAGACAGAGATCTGAGGAGGTTCTTATTTCTGATGCTCGGGAGGTTGCTGGTCGGCACGAAGGGCGACGTCATCAACTGCCGATTCCTAGGGATACTCGAGGACTTGGAGGGAGTCGGCAGATATGCCTGGGGAGCAGCGTTGCTGGCGCACTTGATAGCCGACCTCTCCACGGGGACAGGTCGAGAGACGACTGTCAGTGGCTTCTCACCTTTTCTTCAGGTATGCATTTTTCCTCTTTTATGTGTTTTTGTTATTTTTAGAATACATATGCGTATGACTGCTTTGCTAATATGATGCATGGATGCAGATTAGGTGCCACTTGTACATGCCCATGGGGCGCGTCGACCCACGGCATGGAGGTGAGGGATCTTTCCCTCTAGCACGGCGTTGGCTGCCGGTAGTGTTTGGTGCCCCACTTGCCTATGAATTGTGGGTGTTACGTAGGGAGTTCCTAGACTTCCCCGCCTCATTGGTACGCATGATCAATGTTATGCATTTCTTTTTATGTTTATGTTATATGATGGATATGATAGATGTATGCATGCTTGTGAATGCAAGTGCGGTGGAGACCCTACGAGGGGATGACCGACGAGGGCCAGCCATGGGTCGTAGCGGGCCGACCTCGCTTTGAACATGAGCTTTGGGTTCATTGCCTTAGCGAGATTGAGCCGTTACGGCTTAGACTGGTGATGAGGACTCTCGGCCTTCATCAGAAGTGGATAGAGGTTGGAGAGCCGCGAGGGATTGGGAAGAAGACGCGCGGTCGTACCAAGGAGATCGACTGGAGAGTGCGGTTCGCGGACCAGTACGCCAACTGGTAGCGAGGCGGGACCCGAGTCACCTCTGAGGCAGCGGACAGCTCCGAGTACCTCCGGCGCTACTGGGAGGTTTACGCCGGCCGACCCCAGATGAGGGTCTTGGGGGTATGTATGAATGCACTTATTTCTAAATTGAATGCAAATGCTTATTTATCTATCATGTGACTAATATGTAATAGATGCAGGATGCACGGGATATAGCAGCGATGGATGCACAGGCCCACCTACACAGCCTGGAGGCACAGCTGGCCACCACGCGGGTAGACCTTGAGACCCTGGTGAGTGTTTAAATTATTCCTTATGCAAATGAATTTTTGTTCTTGAATTATTGATGATTAGCCACTGACAATCTCAATAAATGCAGCGTGCCTAGCAGGGAGCAGTAGGGAGAGATACGGGAGAGGCCTCCAGCTCGAGAGGGCCAAGTGCAGAGGCGACTGCACTAGCGGAGCAGCTAGCAGGGGCAGTGACACGGGCCGAGGCAGCAGAGCGCGACCTCGCCTCATGGGTAAGTTTCAAAACTCAGACCTCATTCAATTATCTATTATTATGTGCTGATGAAAAAGTGTTTTACAGACGGAGGAGCTCCGAGCCGCTTTTACTTGCATCGAGGAGGGCCAGCAGGCGATGGCCACACGGGTGAGTTTTACTTTTAACCATGCATTCATTTCATGAATTGTTGAATTATTACATTAAATGTGGAACTGATGACTTGTTTACCTGTTTGCAGACTACATAGTTACAGGCGGCTCATACCCGGGCTGCCCTAGCCGGGGCGGAGTTAGCGATCCGTGAGCAGCGGGTTGCGGAGCTGGAGAGGGCTTTGAGGCGGCAGGAGGAGCTGCCTCAGGACGTAGCGGAGCTGCGGGTCGCTCTTGAGCTGGAGCGGAGAGAGCATGTGCGAGAGCGCGAGGAGCGTGCTCGGGAGCGTGAGGAGCACCTGGCAGACCGTGCCCGTCACCACGAGCTACAGCAGGCAGAGCGTGCCCGGTACCAGGAGCAGGTGGCAGCGCGCGAGCGTGAGCTGGCAGACTTGAGGACCCAGCTAGCCATTACCCAGGAGCGGCTACGAGCGTCAGAGGAGCATCTTCAGCGAGGGCGGGAGCGAGCGCGAGCTGCGGGGTACGCCTTCACCAGCTCCACCTTCGTGGCGGGCTCCTCTCTTCGAGAGAGGAGCGAGGCAGGGGACCAGGTTCGAGTTCCAGCTTCTTCACGGGGGCCCATGCCCCCTCCACCAGCGCCTCCTCGGGACGGCGAGGACGAGGTAGAGAGTAGGAGAGAGGAGGGTGGAGGCGAGAGCTGAGAGAGACTTACTTGTACTCCTCCACCCTCACACCTGTACTCAGATATTTATGATGTATATATATATGAGATTGAAATTTTTGTTACCTGAGCACTTGTGTAGTTGTGTACTTGTGGTTGTGTACTTTGCTCCTTTTCCACGTTCTTTGCTTTTGCTTCACTTTTCCCTGTGTCTGCAGCCGTAGTTCACACTTAAGCAAACAGGTTAATTCATCTGTTCGACTTGGCCCCTTGCTTAATAAGCAAGGGATTTCTTTACTTTGACCTTGATAACGGGTCAAGGGGCCAAGCATTTAATCAAATAAGGCAAATGAAATAACCAATAAAGGGAGATGCAACACGCAAGCAGTCATATGCAAACCATAATAAAAGATGCCCATACAAGATGCAAGCACACATCATGAACGATAAACCACCACCACTTTTTATTTTCTTCTTTTCTATTTTTCTTCTTTTCATTCTCTTTTTTTTCTCTTATTTTCTCAAAAAGACGCCTTAGACAAGGTCATTTTTTCAAATAAAAGACGCCCTCAGTGACAGTCGTTAATTTTGAAAAAGAATTTGATTTTCGTGGAAATGACAACCTACCAAGGGGCGTTATTTGAGAAAAGATGACTTTCACACAGGCGTTAATTCCATAAAAGGCGCCTTACTCAGAGGCGTTAATTTCCGTGTCTTCAGAATTGGGTTGACAAAGCTACTAAGGCACTAGGTCCTACGTGGTCATCATTGAGTATTCATTGATCTTTCTTGAATAATCAAAGGGGGTCGACGTGCTAATGGTTAAACTTATACGCAAGATCTCGCACGGTGCAATCTCCTAGGTCAGTCTCGACCATTCTGCTGGTTTATGACTTACCGCAAAGAAAGAGATGGAAGAGGATATAAGGAAGCACATAAGGGATTCTGAGAAGCTCGAGGCAAAACTACCTCCCCTACCCTATGCCTGTTGGGGTTCAGTCTTCGGCATAGGGAAATTTTGTTGCCTTTTGCCTCTTTTATATTGCATGCATACGCCCAAGGTTTTCCTTGCGGGGACTTTGCCCTCTTGACATGCTTTTCTTTTCACGATTTGACTTTCTCTTTGAAACTGATTTGTACTGATGAAAAACATAATTATACTTGGGCTTTTGCAGCATTTTTGTTCCCTTTGGGCCCTGACTTCCACTTACTAAGGCGGCGGGTAGGCTTGGCGGGTCTACTCCGAGACCTCCCTTCCTCCCTTATGGGCCGAAGAGGAAAAGAATGGGTATTGTCTTCACCTTTAGTCAGGTTTTGGCTTCCCATCGGATTTTACACCGCTTGAGTTCGAGGTTTAAGTGTGTAGTGTGTGCGGGAGTCGACCCCATTTTAAGTTAACAAGACTGATGAATGAATACTGAATTTTGACCTTTCAGACTTTACGTTCTCGTACGCCATGGCAACCATTTTTGAAATTGGAAGATTTTTTTTGAATTTTGGAGAATTTCTATTGTTTTTTTGGGTTTTGGAAATTTCAATTTTTTTAGATTTTGGAAAATTTCAATTTTTTTGGATTTTTGGATTAGGGGTAGTATTTCTTAAGGTACAGACCATTCCAAGGATGAGCTAGCGCCTCTCCTTCAGCATTAATCAATTTATAAGTATTGCCAGGATAAACATCTTTTATAACAAAGGGTCCTTCCCAGTTTGGTTGGAGTTTTGAATGGGGTCCACCAGGTTTTACGAAGATTCTCTTGACTACCATCTCACCGATTTTGAATTTTCTCTCAATTACTTTCTTTTGATAAAAATGTGAAAGCCTATTTTGATAAACGCGCGCATGCTCAAAGACGACCAGACGCTTCTCATCTAGGAGTTCCAACTGGGCAAGGAGTGAATCACGACGCTCATCAATAGAGAATTCCTTGTCCAATTGTACTCGCAGAGAGGGAATGAGAATCTCATAAGGAACTACCGCCTCCATTCCATAAGTAAGGGCGAAAGGGGTTTGCCCAGTGGGGGTACGAATGGAAGTGCGATAGGCCCAGAGAGCTTCAACTAGCTTGTCTGGCCAATCCGAAAATTTATTAGCCTCACACGTTTTCTTAACAATTTTGATCAATGTCTTATTAGTTGCCTCTGCTTGACCATTACCCTGCGGATAATAGGGAGAAGAATGATGCAATGCAATGTTATACCTGTTGCAGAGATCCTTGAGCTCTTGAGAGATGAATTGAGGCCCATTGTCGGTGATGATGGTGCTCGGGATTCCGAACCTTGCGATGATGTTCTTCATTATGAACTTGCAGACGGTTGATGCTTTGATCTCCACGTATGCTTCCGCTTCCGCCCACTTGGTGAAGTACTCCGTTGCCGTAAGGATGAATGACTTTTGTTTTGTAAGGAGGTTCGAATCTCCAAGAGGTCCAATGATATCGAAAGCCCACATGGAGAAAGGCCATGGGGAGGACATAGGATGGAGTGAAGAAGCAGGAGAATGAATCTTGTCGGCGTGCAGTTGGCACTTAACACACCTTCGAACATAGATGGAGCAATCCTCTTCTAGAGTTGGCCAATAGAAGCCTAGCCTAAGGATCTTCTTAGCTAGCATCTGGCTGTTCACATGACCACCACACACTCCTGAATGCGCCTCTTCCACGACCTTCCAGGATTCATCATCGTCGAGGCATCTTAATAAAACACCCGTGAGCCCTCTTCTATAGAGCACACCTCCAACCAAGACATAACGTTGAGCCACTTTTCTAATTGCTTTCTTCTCTTCTGCAGTGGCTTCTTCGGGATAGGACTGATCATTGCAATATCTGGCAATCTCATAATACCAAGGTTTCTCCTCATCAGCCAATTCTTCTTCCCAATCTAATAACATGACCTCTTTGCCTTTAAGAGCTTCACTCCGCCTGACCTTCTCAAGCACCTTGTCCCTAATGTCGAGGAACGCGCGATCCTTAATAGCTGGAGTGTCACGCTGATGAATGAGAGGAACATGGAAATCTCGTTCAGGAGGGAAGACTAAAGCAGAGGCCAATGAGGCAAGAGCGTCAGCTAAGATGTTCTGGCTACGAGGGACATGGACGAAGATCAACTTGGTGAAGAGTTTGGCATAAGCTGAAGCAAGTTCCTGGTATGGTTTGAGCTTAGGATTGATAGTGCGGCATTTGACAAGCACCTGGCGTAGAATGAGCTGACTATCACCAACAATTCGTAATTGGGTAACACCATATTTATGAGCAGTTTGAAGGCCGGCCAAGAGAGCTTCATACTCAGCTATATTATTTGTGACAGGGAAAGTAAGCTGAGCGGCGAATGGGATGGTGACCCCTTCTGGTGTTAAAAGAACCATGCCGATCCCTCTTCCTTGGGAATTTAGAGCTCCATCAAAATGTAGTGTCCACATCGGATCGTGGGGTTGATTAATGGACATTAGTTCTTCATCTGGAAACTCCGAATTGACAGGATCAAATCGGGGTAGAGGGTGGTGAGCAAGATGTTCGGCAATGGCGTAGCCTTTGATAGCTTTCTGTTGAATGTAAGTGATGTCAAATTGAGAGAGGAAACTTTGCCAGCGTGCTAATCGGTCGGTAAGGACAGATTTTTCAAGAAGGAATTTAATCGGATTCATGCGTGCAATGAGATGAACCTCGTGAGCTAAGAAATAATGCCTTAACTTCTGAACTACCCAGACTAAAGCAGCGCAAGTCTTTTCCATAGCTGAGTACCTTTGCTCACAGGGGTTAAGAAGTTTAGACAAGTAGTATGCTGCCCTCTCCTTCCCTTCTTCATCCACTTGAGCTAGGACAGCACCCACAGAGTCATCCAGGACAGAAACATAAAGGATGAGCGGTTTGCCTGGAACTGGCGGCCTCAGGACAGGAGGATTGGCCAAATAATCCTTCAATCCGTCAAAAGCTGCCTGACACTTGTCATCCCAATTAAACTTGACCCCCGGCTTAGTAAGCTCGTAAAACGGCCTACATCTTTGTGAATGCTGGGAGACAAAGCGGCGGATAAATTGCAACCTCCCGATTAATCCTCGAACTTCCTTCAAATTCTTGGGAGGAGGCATATCTCTGATGGCCTTTGCCTTATTGGGATCAACTTCAATTCCCCTTTTGCTGACAATAAATCCAAGCAACTTCCCTGATGAAACACCAAATACGCACTTCTTGGGGTTCATTTTCAACTGATACTCTCGTGATCTTTGCAAGACTTTAGCTAGAACCCCAGGATGCTCAATCCTTGTTCTTGATTTTATCACCAGATCATCCACGTACACCTCAATATAAATGTGGATCATATCATGAAAAATTGCCATCATAGCCCTCTGATAGGTGGCTCCAGCATTCTTGAGCCCAAAAGGCATGACCACATAGCAGTATGTTCCCCACGGTGTAGTAAACGATGTTTTTTCTTGATCTTCCTCAGCCAAGCGAATCTGATTATAACCCGAAAAGCCATCCATGAAGGAGAGAGTCTCAAATCCTGCCGTATTATCAATTAAAACATCAATATGAGGGAGGGGGAAGTCATCCTTAGGACACGCACGGTTGAGGTCCCGAAAGTCTATACAAATCCGAACCTTTCCATCTTTCTTCATAACTGGGACGATGTTAGCCACCCAGTTAGGATAGAGGACAACTCTAACAAATCTAGCCTTATGAAGCTTGTCGACCTCTTCTTTCATTTTTAAAGCCATGTTAGGGTTGAAACGTCTCAACCGTTGTTTGACCGGGACAGACCCTGGCTTAAGTGTAAGCCGATGTTCAACGAGTGCAGGGTCTAGTCCAGGCATATCTTCATAACTCCATGCAAACGTGTCCTTGTATTCTTGAAGTACCAAAATAAGCGCCTCCTCTTCGGAGGGCGGCAAGTTCTTTGAAATGAGGACAATCCTGGGGTCTTCTTTCGTACCCAGATTTATTTCTTTGGTAGGCTCTTCTACTGAGGCTGATGGTTCATCAAATCTCCTCATGCCACTAGCAAAGGCATCAGCCTCGTCCTCATATTCTTCGTAACTTTCATCCCCCTCTTCAATAGGGTCTTCATCTTTCATAATCTCATAGACACCCAAACCCTCATAAGAAGCACAAGTACCCTCATATTCTATCTCTAGCAGGATGATCGGATTTTCTAGAAATTCAGGAAGAGTTGAGCATGCCTGGCACCTTTGAGCTAATTCTAACAGGAATCTACGGGGAATCTGCTTACCGTTGGATTTCATATGTGAAGCTACCCCATGAATTTTATTAGAAGAAGAAGAGGAGCAACTAGCTTGATCATTAGAAGAAGAAAAGGAGGGAGGTGCAAAAGTGGATACAGGAGGGGATACAGACGAAGACCCTTCGCCAGAAGGGTAGAAAAGATTTGTCAATGAATCCTGGAAGAGCGGCCCCTGGGTCGGGACACCCTCGGAAAGGAGATAAGAGGTCTCCTCAACGGAGATGGAGGATTGAAAAGTTGAAATTTTGGCATTTTTTTTTCTTCATTTTTTCTTCATTTTTATTTTCTTTTTCCAATAGAAAGCAATGTGAAGGGAAATAGTAGGAGGAGTGGAAATTGAAAGATTGGAGAAGGGTTGAATCAATAACGACCCACGCGGGGGTGTGATGGAGAGTCTGGAGAATTGCTCGAGGAGCAAGGGAGGAATTGGAGAGAAACTCGAAGTGAACTTGGAGAAAAGATGACCATGATTGGGGGCGGTCTAGGCACACATGGAAATATTTGGGAATACAGGGAGACAAGAAGAGACAGATGCATGGAAGTGAGAGAGAAAAGGCCGACCCACAGCCTGTCTGTCGTGAAACCTTCTTCATATGGCACATCAGGCTCCCCAGTGTCTGTATAGTTGCTCAATAACTGCCTTTTATCTGTTATCACAGCAGGTTTTTCAATCAGCTCAGGGATCAATGGCGGCCATTCTGGATCAGTTGGCATAAATAGACGGCTCAAAGCAATAGTGATATCATTCATATCAAACCATCTATACCAGTCACACTCAGGATCATCCATCTTCCTTCTTTTATCTGGCCTTAAAGACTCCAGGGCTTTGTATGTGGCTAATGGAGCAATATGACGTGCGAATTGTCTAGCATGAACGTCCTGGCAATCTAGCATAGAGGTGACTATTGTAGTCTGCTCGTTGTTTTGAGTGCCACCTTTGACAAAATGTGTTTGCAGTGTCCATGTAAGTGGCTGGCGATCTGTCTTCAGAGTAGACGTCATAACTGCCCATGGTTCTTCTTCATTCTTGCTTGGCCCTTTATAGCCTAGGCCACCCCGTGCAATTAATTTTTGTGGCTTGACAGGCTTAGTTCTGCCTTGGAAATTAACACCCAGGCCTTTACCAGCTTGGTACCCCATTTTCATCAAAATATTCCAGCCAGGGGTATTTATTATGCTCTTCTTCTTCTTCCCCTTGGAAGTCAGAGGTGTCATAGCAACCGTTGTGACTGTCTCTGAGGGCGTCGGCCGTGGGTTAATGACATCTAACACTGATAACAACGGTTTGTTGGAAGGCCAAATAGACGGAACTGATGTTGCTAAGTGTATGTCTTCATCTGGCAAAATCGGCATGCTAGTGACTTTGATAATACGGCCTTTATGTGGAAACTTGAGGCATTGATGATTTGTAGAAGGCACCGCATCCAGCTGTTGAATATAGGGGCGACCCAGGATGCCATTGAATGTTGGATCCATGTCCAAGATGTGGAAATCTACTGTGATTGTAGCTGGACCCAAACTGACTTTTAATGTTATCATACCCAAGGGAGGCTTCTTGGTGTTATCATATGCTGTGACTGTTATAGTGGATGGCCGAACCTGACTTTCCGGAATGCCGCACATCCTTAAAGTGCTAGGCGGCAATACATTGATGGATGCCCCAGTGTCCACCAAACATTGTTTTACTGCCACCTTGTTAATGTCCACTGTGATACACAGAGCATATTTCCGAGCTGGTTGAGGTGCTAGTTCATGTTCATGAAAAATAATTGCTGGCTGACCGCTAGCAGGCGTTAGGACCGTGGTTATATGCTCGGCAGGAATGTCTTCATTAACCATGACCTTCTGCAGATATTCTTTTAAGGCCAATTGATGGGTTGTTGACCTTTTGATCAGCTCTAAAATAGAAATTCTTGCTGGAGTCCTGTCCAGATGCTTTAATAAATCGTATTGAGTGCCCGGGATAGACTCCTGCTCCTGTTCTTGCTCATTGGGCCCCTGTGTGGGCTCCTGCTCCCTCTGAGGAAAAACACGGTGGAATATCCGTCCACTGCGGAGTACCATAGTTTGATTCGGCGACGCCTCTGTCGGGGCAAGGGTGGAGGGAGGTTTAGAGGATGAAGAAGGGACATTAGTGTTGGCAAGTGGTGGAGAAGTGTTCAAAGAAGGAGCCCCCGTAGGGGGTGTTGGGGAAGGGTTCAAAAAAGAAGCCCCCGTAGGAGGCGTGGGAGTAGAAAGGGGTGCCCGAGTGTGGGTGGAGATAGTTGGTTGAATAAGGAGAGACCTGGGTATAAATGGTGGGTGAACTGATGGTGGAGGGGTCCTTGCCGGTGGAGGAGTAATGGTGGTGGATGTAACAGGTGTTGATGATGGGCGGATGAGGAGTGGCCTAGATGGCAAGGGCGAAGGGTTGGTGATGGGTGGTGGAGTTTGCTGCGTGGTAGGCTGCGGAGGTGGAGAACGGGTAAGGAGAGACCGGGTTGGCAAGGATGGGGAATTAATTGGAGTAGATGGGGTTTGGTTAACAGGGCGCAGAGGGGTGCGGATTAGCTGGGGAGTGTGAAGCGTGCGTAAGAGGCGCGGAGGTTGGTTTGGATTGTGGTTTAGTGCCCCGACAGAGGCGTTTTCTTCGTGCCATCCTTGCCCCCTCTCCAACTCATGGAGGGTTGTGACAGGGTTCACATGCTGGTTTAGCGGGTGCTCCGGCAGTGGATTGTGGACAATCCCCATATCTTGCTGTGGTGCTGGAGCTTGCTGTTGTACTTGTGGAGCTGGTTGCTGCGGCTGCTGAGCCTGTTGTTGCCGAGGAGGTCTTCTTGTTTTCAGAGAGGCGATAAACTGCCTCATCTCATCCCAATTAATACCGCCTTGGTCATTTAAGTCATAAATATAGTCTTTGAAATGAAAGCAGTGATCAACATTGTGACCAGGGGAGCGGTGGAAAACACAATAGCGGGACGTGTCAACATTAGCGGGCCACGCCGTCCTTTCCTTTGGTAACATGAGCAAGTTGGCGGCCATAAGGGCATTGAATATATCCGGGAGACTTTCGGGCAATGGTGGATAGTGGGCCCTTTTAGGACCTAGTGGTCTCCTTTGTTGTTGTTGTGGTGGGCCGTAGTTGGCGGGTGGTGGTACTTGGTTGTATTGTTGAGGAGCTGGGGGGTCGAGGTGCGGCGTTTGGTTTTGTGGAGGAGCAAAGGAATGTTGGGGAGCGGATTGGTGTTGTGGGGGTGCATTGAAGAGGGTGCTTTGCTGTGGAGGTGGCGGAGGTCGTGGGTTAGATTGGCGAAAGGGTGTGGGGTTGCCAACCACGCCAACTTGCTCGTTAGTAACGGTGCCCTCAGTCGTGGGTCCGCTATTGTTGACATTTGTATTCTTCTTAATCAGCCGCGGTTTTGGTTCAAACATGCCCATGATGGGCGAATCTTTCATCTGGGTTTGAATATATCGAGCTCTCTCATAGAGCTCCTCCATGGTAGTCAATCTATTCATGGCCAATATATGCCGGAACTGAGGGGTTGCATTTGAAATGATCATCTTGACCTGTTCCGGTTCTGACAATGTATCTTTCAATTTTTCGGCCATTGATCGCCATCTATCAGCAAATATAATGAAGTCCTCCTCAGGCTTCATCTTTTCTGCAACCAGATCAGTAACTGATAGGGAGGGTCCGACCCGGTCCCTATATTTCTGCAAGAATTTCTTTTGGACCACATCAAAGTCACTAGCATCTGCCGGGTCCAAGGAATAAAACCACTCGAGGGCTGGCCCCTCTAGAGACCTTCTAAACAAATAAGCCAATGAGGCTTTGTTGCCCTGCCAAAAGGAAGTTTCATACATAAAATCTTTCAAGTGAATAAATGGATTGCCAGTTCCATTATATCGCCGAAAGTTCGGCATTTCAGAAGGTGGTAGATGAAATACTGGCAATGTAGGGAGAGAAATCTCCGGGGCATTCTTTGCAGCAGTAACTTTCTTGAGTTGTTCTTCCATGCTAGCCAACTTTTGAAGGAGTAGAGCATTGGTGTCTGACTCGACTGGGGCCGAATTTGGAATGAAAGAATTTGGCATAGGCGTCCTTAGAATTTGGGGAGGTTGAAGGAATTGAGGCCTAGCCGCAGAATAACTTGCCTGTTGGGCCGGCATGGCCACAACGGGCGTTGTTGGACGTGAAGGAGTTTTGTGCAAGACCGCCTGGTCATTAACAACATGATGGCCACTCGCGACCGGAGGGGGGTTGGAAGATGAAGAGGGAACAGCTTTCCCTTTCAAAGCGGCCTGAACTGCCTGCCGCTGGGAGTCATCCAATTGAGATAAAGCATGAATCAAATCATTGACATTGAATGATGGGGAGGTGTTCCCTGATGCGTTTTGGTTGGAGGGTAAAGCTTGAGAAGAGGGTTCAACCTCATGAGTTGTGGTGTCGACCACATGAACTTGGGAATAATGTGCATGAGACGGGGGGTAGTTTCCCTCGTGGTAAATGGAATCCTGGAGGGGAACCTCATAAGATTGACTGAAAATATTCTCATCCATGTCATCATAGGAGTACCCGTAGCTTGCCATGTTGATGATTTTACCTGAGCGAAGTTGCATGTTTAAGAGGAGAGAAAGCTTATCTTGAAGGGATTATAACCACAATAATCACTCAATCTAATCAAGTTTATGCAAACAAGTTGTGATGAGCGCAAGCTTTTAGATTCAAGTTTGAGGTTAGGGTGAATTAAGTTGCAGCACAATCCACTCTTTTTGCAGTGTGAACCCTAGTTATGAATTTGAGTGTGATCTCCGGGTTAACTAGGTTCTTTCTCTCTCTTCACCAACGATGGGTTGTCTAAACTCCGGATACTTCAAGGTACAACCAGCCCGGCGTCCGTGAGGGAATCCACGGGTGCGGGGACTTACGGAGGTCTTGGAAAAGGAATTTCCGGTCCAAAGAGACGGAATGCTCAATGGAGGGTTATTCCAATTCCAAGAAAGGTGTGTGGAATCCTAGTGTAGAGAGAGGAGGTCTCTCAACCAAATGCCACAAAATGCAGAATAATATGATCAGATCAAACAGGTATAATCAGATGATGAACATATAAATCAATCCAGCATGAATAGACAGAGCAAACCGGTTTCTGTAAACACACAGGTAAGAAGCGACTTAGCAGCAGTCGCTAAAAGCAGAAGCAACGACAGGGGGGCTGCCGCTAATCTGTGAAGTGCTGACCGACAGTGCAGAAGAAGCGCCTTGGTGTGAGGCGCTGATTGTGAAAAGGACGCCTCTGGCAGAGGGCGTCAAAAGAAAATAGTGCACAAGCTCAAAATAAAAGACGCCTTGATGCTAGTCGCTGCATTAACAAAGGACGCCCAGACCAAAGGGCGTGAATTCTCAGGGAGTGATAAACCAAATCAAGAGGTATGATGAATAGCGCCTTTGTAGAAGGCGTTAAATAACAGAAAGACGCCTTGGGTAAAGGCGTTAAATTATGAAAAACGCCTTGAGGGAAGGCGTTAAATAAGAAAACAGCAGCGATGTTCACAAACTGGCTAATCCGCAGTGGACAATGGAGGGTGCCCGTGGGGCACAATGGAGGGTGCCCGTGGGGCACAATGAGGGGTACCGTGGGTACCAAAGGGAGGGGCACACGTGGGTGCCAATAGGAAAGGGCACACGTGGGTGCCAATAGGAGGGGATAATCAAAAGAAAAATAGTGGAAGTCCCACCGTGATCGCCAATTTGTGAACACCTAAAGAAGAAGATGTTACGCCGACAAAGCTAAATAAAAAAGGGGGGCAAGAGATTGCTATATGGAGGGTGATCGCCAGAGGGGTTACCTCAAAAAGGAAGGAAATTGATCGCGAATACCTGGTGAGAAAAGGGATGCGGGATGATTGTGGATTTCTTCCTCCTCCTTCTACCGGCCGGCCGATGAAGGGGGTTTCTCTCTTTGATTACCCTTAAACAAATCACAAACAAACAAAGATAAAATAGGATTAGCCAAAGTGTAGTATCAATCCTCAAGTAGAATAAGATGATGAAGTATGAGCATAAAGGATGCACCTTTTGGTTTCTTTAAAACCCCTAGAGAATCAGGGAGAGGAGATGTGATGCAAAGCTAATGCAAACGTAAAAAAAAGAACGATGTATGATGAACGAAGGAGGTGAGATGAGCTTAAAAACTAGTGCAAAACAAATCCTTGCTGTTCCTGACAACAGTAGAGGGAGAGAAACCGACGATGGCCGTGGGATGTTGTATCCGAAACGAGGAAGAAGCATCAAACAGCAGCAATATGTTTCTATAAAAAAAAAACTCTCTGCTTAACCTGCTGCTTCTCTCTTTTTTTTTTAATCTCAGCTCCGCTCTGCTCTGCTCTGCTAACCTCTGCTTTTTAACTCCTTCTAACCTCTCTAACCTCTTCTAACCCTTTCTAACTCTTCGCGCGAGCTCAACCCAGGGGGCTATTTATAGGGTGCAAAACACAGATCTGATGGGATAAGAACAGGCAAGACTCATCTACGGCAAGGTCTCTACTTCCCCAATCGAGCATGGTGACCAAAACATAGCAGGGAACTCTCCAGGAAAGGTATGTTCAAGCAGGACTCGGAAGGGTGGAAGACGACCCAGGGAAAGGCGTTATTCGAAATTGACGACCTGGGACAAGGCGTTAATTAAAATCACGACTGGGACAAAGGCATCAATTCATGGATTTAATTTTAGTAATGAAAACATTCTTTATTTGAAAATGATGAAGAGACGCCTGAGAGAGAGGCGTTAATTCAAAACACGACCCATGGAGGGACGTTAATTCTTATTTTCTAATTTTGAGTAGGATTTGTAAAAGTCCAGAAACTGACGCCTTTTGGATCAGTCGTCCTTTCTTTGAGAAACGCCCCGGCCCAAGCCGTTATTTAAAACACGCCCTACGTAGAGTCGTGAATTACAAAAACAATTAGAAAATGGCCAAAAAACACACAAAAATAGAAAAACTTCATATTATGGAAATATTGAAGTTCACTTTGGGGCGTTAATATGGTGACATGAGATTTAATCAACATAGTATCAATTTTGGCGTGTCTACAATAGTCACGAGGCAAACATGGTCCTTGCACCTGCCTCTCCATAAAAGAAGAAGAGAAGAAGAGAAAGAACAGTCATGAGGCGAACATGGTCCTTGCACCTGCCTCTCTATAAAGAAGAAGAGAAGAGAGAAAGAGCAGTCACGGGGTGAACATGGTCTCTGCACCTGCCTATCTACAAAAGAAGAAGAGAAGAGAAAAAGGAGACATGAGGCGAACATGGTCCTTGCACCTGCCTCTCTATAAAAGAAGAAGAGAAGAAGAGAAAGAGCAGTCACAGGGTGAACATGGTCTCTGCACCTGCCTCTCTACAAAAGAAGAAGAGAAGAGAAAAAGGAGACATAAGGCGAACATGGTCCTTGCACCTGCCTCTCCATAAAAGAAGAAGAGAAGAAGAGAAAGAGCAGTCATGGGGGGAACATGGTCTCTGCACCTGCCTCTCTACAAAAGAAGAAGAGAAGAAGAAAAAGAGACATGAGGCGAACATGGTCCTTGCACCTGCCTCTCCATAAAAGAAGAAGGGAAGAAGAGAAAGAACAGTCACGGGGCGAACACAGTCCTTGAACCCGCCTCTTCACACAAAAGAAGAGAAGAAAAGAAAGAAATGACCATGAGGCAAGCATGATCTTTGCACCGCCTCTCCATAACAGAAGAAGAGAAAGAAGAGTCACGAGGCAGACATGGTCATTGCACCTGTCTCCCCACACAAAAGAAGAAGAAAAAAAAAGAGACATGAGACAGACGTGGTCTTCGAACCCGCCGCTTCACAAACTCTTCTCCTCGGCTCACGTATCCTACTACCTGACGCCCTTTGGCTTAGTAATTCCGGCCAAGGCCCACTGTCATGATTAATCCACCCATCCCACCGCGCTCTCCGATATCTTTTCGGCTTTACAGCCTACTCCTAACATCTCTCGGCTTGTCAGCCTGCTCCCAATATCCCTTGGCTTTTTAGCCTACTTCCCAATATCTTCGGCTCTTGCAGACTGCTTCCCAGAATTCGGCCTTCACGGCCTGCTTCCCAGAATTTGGCCTTCACGGCACGCTTCCCACAATTTTGGCTCTTGCAGCCTGCTCCCCAATATCTTTGGCTTTCGCAGCCTGCTTCCCAGAATTCGGCCTTTACAGCCTGCTTCCCAGAATTTGGCCTTTACGGCCTGCTTCCCAGAACTCGGCCTTCACGGCCCGCTTCCCAATTTTGGCTTTTGTAGCCCGCTTCCCAATATCTTTGGCTCTCGCAGCCTACTTCCCAGAATTCGGCCCTTGCGGCCTGCTTCCCAGAATTCGGCCTTCACGGCCCGCTTCCCATAACTTCGGCCCCTGTAGCTCGCTTCCCAACTTTGGCTCCGGTAGCATGCTTCCCATAATTTGGCTCTCGCAGCCCGCTCTCCTTGATTTTTGGCTATTGTGGCCTACTTCCAATATCAACTTCGGCCTTCACGGCCCGCTTCCCTAATGTCCTTTCAGTCGTTCGTGGTCTGCTTCCCTAATACCTTTACTACCACTACACTTATACATAACAGTAATATTTTCTTATGCAAAAAAAAAACAAACAAACAAACAAACAAAACAAAACAAACAAAACAAAACAAAACAAAAAGAAAACAACAAAATGAACACACAAAAAAGAAAGAGAAAAGAAAGAAGAGAATGCATGATTGCCCTGCTTGCATGGTTGCTTAATATAGAATAATACACATCATTGGAATTCTCTAGGACCGTGCTTCCTTGCTAAATAATATCACCCCGATTCCAGATGCACGAGCGTCACGGCGCACGCTCAAAGGGAACCCAATTATGGTAGGTGCACATGTCAAGGGGAAGAGTCATGGCTGAATCGCTAAGCCCAGCTCACAAAATAAACCTGAGGCAACGCTCTCACACTTAGCACTTAATGTGTTCAATAGCCTTCGACTATAGGGATTGCCCGAATTTCTTCTTAGCACTCTACGGAGACTTGAATTCCTGCACTCGCGTGAAAGGTAATCGTGAGGAAAAAGCTGCCTACCCCCACTGTAAAAAGAGAGAGAGAGAGAGAAGAGAAAAAAAAGAAGGGAAAAAAGAAGAGAGAGAGAAACGCGGATCCGAGTAGCCGGGAATCCCCACTGAAACAAATGAGGAGACTCGCGCGAAATGGTGAAGCGAATCACAATAAGGACAAATCCTAGTAGCCGGGAATCCCCATTGAGACACATGAGGAGACTCGCGTCGAACGGTGAAATCCTCTATCAAAATAAATAAATGGGGGCTGTGTGAAGCTACCGAAAGTCGAGAGCCTGGAACTAATGTGTAGGCGCTAGAGTGATCCTTGAGTGTCACCAGGAAAACCTGCATATCCCTATGGTTAGGGCTCTTTGTTCACACATTTGCACTGCCACGTCACATAGAATTACCTCGGATGAAATGCGTGAATTTAGGCTATGCATGCAAGACATGCGATATCCTCTTGACGGGTGCACCACCCCTCAATTGTGCCTCGCGGCCCGCACCGCAGCTACGAATTATGGGCGATGTCCCTATCCACCTTACTCATATCTATGATATGCCTGCTAATGAATGCTTGCATGCTTGAATAAAAAAATTATATATAGTAAATATATATATATAATAAATAATAAATAATAAAAATGTGTGTATACTATAAACTCAATTTCGGCTATTGAAGCCTACTTTCCCTACGCTGGCTCGTAGAGCCCAATCTTGGCCCCCATGGCCTACCTCTTGCCCTCACGGCTCATTAATCTCCCAACTCCGGCTTCTATAGTCCGCTTCCCCGATTTGGGCTTTCACATCTTGCGCCCTAATTTTGGCTCTTGCAGCCCGCTTCCCAACATCCTTGGCTCTTGCAGCCTACTTCCCAGAATTCGGCCTTCACTGCCTGCTTCCCAGAATTCGGCCTTCACAGCCCGCTGCCCATAATCTCAGCTCCTGCAGCCCGATTCCTAATTTTGGCTCTTGTAGCATGCTTCCCCGATTTGACTTCCGTAGCCTGCTCCCTATAATTTCGGCCTTCACGGCTTGCTCCCCAGCTTTGGCTCTCGCAGCCTGCTTCCCCTCGGCCTTCATAGCCTACTTCCCTTTGGGCCCTCGTGGCCTGCTTCCCAATTCTGGCTCTCATAACCTACTTCCTAGAATTCGGCCTTCACGGCCCGCTTCCCATAATTTCGGCTCTTGCAGCCCGCTTCCCAATATCTTTGGCTCTTGCAGCCCGCTTCCTGAAATTCGGCTCTCATAGCCTGCTTCCCAGAATTCGGCCTTCACGGCCCGCTTCCCATAATTTTGGCTCCTACAGCCCGCTTCCCAATATCTTTGGCTCTTGCAGCCTGCTTCTCGAATTCGGCTCTCATAGCCTGCTTCCCAGAATTCGGCCTTCGCGGCTCACTTCCCATAATTTTGGCTCTTACAGCCTGCTTCCCAATATCCTTGGCTTTATAAGCTGCTCCTCCAATTCGGCCTCCGCGGCCCGCTTCCCGACTTTGGCTCTTCTGGCCTGCTTCCCTTTGGCTTTTATAGCCTGCTTCCCAACTTTAGCTCTTGTAGCCTGCTTACCTCGGCCCCCATGGCCCGCTTTCCCAAGTCTGGTTCTGGCAGCCTGCTCCCCAAATTTCGACTTTCACAGCCCACTTCCCTGATTTGAGGACCCTAAATAAATTCTCACCCCATGTTTACGTGCAAGGGAATATAGAAGAGGAGAAAAGAGAAGAGAAGAAAAATAAGAGAGAAGAGATGAACAAAGCACCTCAGTTCCCGGCACCCCGTCGGCATTGATGAAGAGACAAAGAGACCAACATAGTGCTTCAGTCCCCGGCAACCCGTCGGCACTGATGAAGAGAAGAAGAGACAAACATACTATGTCAATTCCCGCCACCCCGTCGACACTGATGAAGAGAAGAAGAGACCAATAAACCAGGTCAGCTCCCGGCACCCTGTCGACGCTGACGAAGAGACAAAGAGACCAACAAACCAGGTCAGCTCCCGGCACCCTGTCGGCGTTGACGAAGAGACAAAGAGACCAACAAACCATGTCAGCTCCCGGCACCCTATCGGCGCTGACGAAGAGACAAAGAGGCTAACAAAGCATGTCAGTTCCCGACACCCTGTCGGCACTGACGAAGAGACAAAGAGACCAACAAACCAGGTCAGCTCCCGGCACCCTGTCGGCACTGATGATGAAGAGAAGAAGAGACAAACATACTACGCCAGTTCCCGCCACCCCGTCGGCACTGATGAAGAGAAGAAGAGACCAACAAACCAGGTCAGCTCCCGGCACCCTGTCGACGCTGACGAAGAGACAAAGAGACTAACAAATCAGGTCAGCTCCCGGCACCCTGTCGACGCTGACGAAGAGATAAAGAGACCAACAAACCAGGTCAGCTCCCGGCACCCTGTCGGTGCTGACAAAGAGACAAAGAGACCAACACATCATGTCAGCTCCCGGCACCCTGTCGGCGCTGACAAAGAGACAAAGAGACCAACACATCATGTTAGCTCCCGGCACCCTGTCGGCGCTGACGAAGAGACAAAGAGACCAACAGAGCATGTCAGCTCCCGACGCCCCGTCGACGCTGATGAAGAGACAAAGAGACCAACAAATCAGGTCAGCTCCCGACACCCCGTCAGCACTGACGAAGAAAAGAGGAGACAAACAAGTCATGTCGGCTCCCGACACCCCGGCGGCACCGACGATGAGAAAAAGAGGCCAGTACACCCGCGGGCACCGCCCGGCTCATCCTTCGCCTGCGCTACCCGTGGGTGGGGGGAATTTGTGGACACCAAAAATTGCACACCCAGATATCCTGCTCGGCCCAGCATCAACAACGGCACCGAGTGACGAAGCCCCGGAGGGACTGGTCATCCGGACTCCCCAAATATGCACACTGCCGTGAAGCCGTCTCCGGAGTCACGATAGTGAAGAGAAATCAACCACCAAGAGCCCCCACAATCCATGGGCCTCAAAGAAAATTAAATAGGCCACAACTCATGCTCACAACGGGCTCAGAACTGCCCCTTTTGGCCTTCAACGGCACACCCTGAAGCCCATTTAGCGGCACACCCCTGGGTCCTTCAGCGGCACAGCCCCTGGCCCTCCAGCGGTATGCCCTTGGGCCTTCAGCGGCATAGCTTTTTGGCCCTTCAGCGGTACACTGCCCAGAGGTCTCCACCGGTACGCTCCAAACGGCCCTTGGCCGGCACACTCCCTGAGCGGCTCCGCCCCGGCACACCCCCGAGCGGCTCCGCACCGGCACACCCGCGAGCGTCCGTGCCCGGCACACCACTGCCTCCTCCGCCGTGCTCCACCTCTCCACGGCTCGACACGTTCTTGGCGCCTCCTTTGCGCAACCGGTCTCCGCTCTAGCACCGTTGGCAGGAAACTGCCCCTCACCGTTCCCTAGCCAGCCCGTCGCCTCTGGAGCACCGCCAGCCTTCGCTTCTTCTGTGGACGTTGCAGGCAACCCCCATGCACACCACCTAGATCAGCCTACTGCTGCTCCTTCGGTCTCTCCCTCCCATGTCTATGATGGGACAGCAGCAAGCAACGATACTCTGTTTCTGGTTCAGGAGGCTTGTCCACCGTCTGCTCGCCTGCCCCAACCTTCCTCTGGTCTGCTTGCTGTTGCGGCTCCCTCCCCAGCTCCGGTGGCCCGTCGGCAGTCGTCTCCCGCCTCGGACCTTGCCACCGCTGCCCCAGCCGGGCCCCATTCTTTGCTGCCTCGTGTTGGAGCCCCCCCCTTTTTTTGCCCCTCCGGCTGCACCTTCACGCGACGCCCAGTCAGCTTCGGAGGCCCTATTGGCTCCTCTCCCGCTGGCCCTCGTCTCTCGCCTCTGGTGTCCTTGGCTGCTGGAGGTCGTAGGGATGCCCCTGCTTCACCCTGTCTTGGTCTGCTGTGGAGGCCCGTCGTCTACCTGCCTCTGGCCCTGCTACCAAGCCCGTGGGTGGAGGTAGTCTGGTCTCTCCCTAGCCGGTTGTGGGAGAGCCGCGTCGCTGCTGGCCCCTACTTTGCTCAACTCGTCCGGCAGATCCCATCCACCCAGCAACTGTGCAAACCAACCGGGAGGCTTTCCCATACGGCAGCATCCATTATTCGTCCGACAGCAACTCGCCTCATGCGATGCACCTTCTGCCACATTACCCGGTGCAGTTCAAACGCCCCTTGGCTGGTACATCTGCGAGCGTCTCCACCGGCACGCCTTCAGCGGCCTTCAACCACGCTCTAGAGCACCACGCCCGGCACACCCCCTGGGTGCTCCCCAGGCACGCCTGATGCCCGCTTCACCCGGCACGCCTGCTGCCTGCTCTACCCGGCACGCTGCCGAACGCCCCACTTCACCCGGCACGCCCCAAATGGGCTTTGGCCGGCACACTCTCATGGCCCTCCACCCGACACGCCTTAAGCGGGCTTCACCCGGTAAGGCTGGTAGCCCTCCACCCGGCACAGTTTATTTTCTTCTTCACCCGGTGCAGTCCAAACACCCTCCTGAGCCTTTCAATGGCACGCCCCTACAAGCCTTCAGCGGCACACCTGCGAGGCTCTCCAGCGGCACGCCTTCCTCAGCCCCCAGCGGCACAGCGTTCGGCCCATCCACGCCGGTCAACGCTCGTAGCCCTCGGCGCGCAGCGAAGGCGTGACAGGCCCATACCTGCACCCTGCTGGGCTGTCCTCGCCCCACCTACTCCCGTCCTCGGCAGTCGTCGACCTGACCAGGGGTATAAGAACCCCTCGCTCCGACAAAAAACAGGGGGAGAGGGAGACGGAGAATACACAGAGGCCTACACGGACGAAGAGAGAAGAGAGAAGGGGAAGAAGAAGAGCTGGCCCGTCCAAGCTCGGCAAGCCCAGGAGGGCTCCAGAGAAGAAGAAGAAGCTGGAGAGAGAGAGGAAGAGAGTAGGAAAAAGAAAGAAAGAGAGGGAGAGAGAGAGGCTTCATGTAACGGGGAAGTGGGGAAGAGCAGGGAGCCGTCGCCCCTGCTCAACCCCAACACTTTCTTCCCCTCATCCTTTCCTCCCGCTCAAGTTCCTCTTCTTCTTCCCCCATCGCTTGTAGCTTTAGCTCCGGTGTGTTACAATGTATACGGCCGGTTATGGCCCTTTTCTCTTCATGAATGAAAACTCCCCCTTTTGTATAAGGGTCAAAACTTTTCTCTCTCTCTACTCTAGAGAGAGAAGCTCTGGTTTCATCTCTCCCGCCATCTCTTTCTCTGTTCTTCCCGACACCCTCCCCTCCCTGCCGGCCATGGCTGGCGAGGTGGGGGAGGCCAAAGCACCATTAGAAGATTATGCAACTACATCCTCGGATCCAGTTGCAGCGA
The DNA here is from genome assembly GCA_022559845.1 of Amorphophallus konjac. Classification (NCBI taxonomy): domain Eukaryota; kingdom Viridiplantae; phylum Streptophyta; class Magnoliopsida; order Alismatales; family Araceae; genus Amorphophallus; species Amorphophallus konjac. The sequence goes on from CM040125.1 coordinate 39,569,492, forward strand.
TTCCCCGAAAAACCTACGCTCAGACACTGATTGAAGCGCAGCGTCGACCTCGGCTACCTCTGCAAGTGAAACCTCCGGCTTTCACGGACAAAGGCGAGCCTATAGTTTTCTTCACATCTGGTGAAGTGAAAGCCTCCTGTATAAATCTTCAAAATGCAATAATTGCAAAATGCTCTTACGGTCGTCCTTCCATCCTAGAAATCAAGCTTTGCCTCTCACAACGTCTTCATCTAAGCTCAGATTTCATTATCAGCCGGCTAAACGCAAGACACATTTTAGTCAGATTGGGTAGCGAAGCGGATTTCCTGAGTGTGTTGCTGCAAAAAAGCTTGTATGTCAAAGGATACTTGTTCAGGTTCTTTAGATGGTCCCATGACTTTGATTATGATGCAGATCCAGCGACAATTCCTGTATGGATTGGATTCCCATCCCTCCCCGTTAATTTCTATCACGAGGATATGCTCAGATCTATAGCAGGTAACATTGGTCCTGTGTTGCGGATAAATGATGCAACTATTGCCATGACTAATACAACTGAAGCTTTGGTATGTGTAGAGTTAAATTTAGATATGCAGAGAAAAGATCAAATATGGATAGGAATAGATAATGGTGGCGTTTGGCAACCGATCAATTATCACAGAGTGCCTTATATGTGCACCTACTGTCACAAGATTGGGCATCTGCAGAGGGATTGCAAGAAAAAACAATCGACTAGCTCTGTGGCTTTGACGGCCAATAATAAAAAGCCTCGACAGGTATACAAGCCCAGGCATGTTATTGATAGCTTCATGAAGACTGATGCAATTGAGAATACATTTTCTGTCCTTGATCAAGCCTCGGAGGATCAACCCATTAACATTTCAATACATGGCCTTCCAAATTGATGTCAGCTTATTGGTCTTACATCTAGCAATATGAAAATATTGTCTAAGGCTCAGTGCCTTTTAAATGTTTGTGAGAAGAACTCTGTCAATGAGCCTAGCACAAATATATCGGGGGTAGAGAAGGCCTCTCTTGTTTGTTTGAAGGAGCCAACTAATAAGTCTAACTCATCTCAATTTGAAATAGAGGAGGTCATTGTTTCAGAGGAGCTGCCTTCAATGCATGGCTGTTCTCAAGAAGTCTCAAAGATTGAAGATCCAATTCCACAAGTTTCTAAGCTTCAGTTAAATCAGAAGATTATTGCTATTAATAATTCGGATGCAATTTCCAAGTTGTCGGCTGCAGAAAATTCAAGGATGGCTGGTGGTCAGGTAAACAACACAAAGTCTCTGCTCCTTAAATCAAATGAGGTGTCTCTAATGCATGGGTTGTTATTTAGTGATGCCCGGCTGATAAGAGCTAAAGCTAGAAGTATGGCTGCTCATTCATCTTCTTCTTATGACAATGCTTAACACTGCATTAATTTGGAATGTTAGAGGTATAGGGAATAAAGCCACTGTAAATAGTCTGGCCCAACACATACAATCTAACAATACCTCTTTAGTTGCTATATCTGAACCTCGGATTAACTTCAACAGAGCTCACAACGTAGCCCGGAGTATTAGAATGCATGCTCCTTTGGGTAATAATGGTGATGCTTCCAGAATTTGGATATTTTCAAAGTCTCACATTTGTCTTGAGACCATTGAGACTCACTCACAATATTTGACTGTGGCTTTAAAGGAAAGCAATAACAGTGTCTTGTTCTTCACTGCCATATATGCCTCTTGCAGCATTAGTGAGCGCAGAGACATGTTTTCTTCCCTTATGGCTTTTAGTCAAACTGTAAATATTCCCTGGATTGTGGGTGGAGATTTCAACTGCATAGCCACACCAGAAGAAAAAAGTGGAGGGTCTTTTTCATCCATGGCTGCCATGGTGGATTTTCAAGGTTTTTTAACATCAACTGGTTTTGTTGATGCTGGCTTTTCTGGAGCCAAATATACCTAGACCAACAATCAAACTGGGTCAAGTCAAATTAAAGCCCGGTTGGATAGGGTCTTGTACAATTCTTTATGGGTTCAGTCAACTCAACTGCTGTCGATTAGACATTTAATCCAAGGCCCCTCAGATCACTCACCATTATTAATATCTCTAAAGCAAAATCAGCCTTCTATGGGGAGGTTTATGTACCAGCAAATGTGGCACACGCATGAAGACTTTTTGGAATTTATGAGAGTTCATTGGAGAAATTACTCTCCAGATGTTAGCCATCCTTTTGCTAGATTGCAGACAAAGCTAAAACTTTTGAAGGTAGATCTAAAGATATGGAACAAAGAAGTTTTTGGGAACATTTTTCAGGTAAAAAGCAAGGCTGAATTGCTTGTTGAGCAAGCCCAAAACCAATATGATGAGAATCCGTCGGTTGAAAATAGAATGAATTTACATAAAGCCAATGCTAACTTGCGTCTGGCCTTGTCACGAGAAGAGGTGTTTTGGTATCAAAAGGCCAGAGTTGAATGGATATCCTGTGGGGATAGAAATACAAAATTTTTCCATCATTACACTAAGATCAAGAGACAGAAAAATCACATTCAGAAACTAAAAATAAATGACCATTGGGTGGATGATAAGGAAATTTTGGCAGATGGTGCTGTGGAATATTTTAAAGGGCAGCTATCTTCCGAGCTACATAATATTGATGAGAATTTGCTCGATGTTATTCCATCATTGATTAAGGAAGATCAAAATCTCTTATTGTGCTCAATTCCAACTGCTGAGGAAGTCAAGAACACTATACTTTCTTTATCTGGCAACAGCTCCCCAGGGCCGGATGGATTCACTAGGTTTTTCTTCTCTCATTGCTGGGATATTATCGGAGATGATGTAACTCTTGCTATTCAGAGTTTCTTTCAAGGATGGGGCCTGCCAAAAGGTGTTACTTCAACAATCATAAGTCTCATTCCAAAGGTCAAAAGCCCCACCAGATATGCAGACTTTAGACCTATTACTCTCTGCAACTTCACTTGCAAAATTGTCTCAAAGATTATATGTGATAGGCTTAAAACTATTCTTCCATTGATTATCTCCAAGGAGCAAAGTGGCTTTGTCATTGGAAGGCATATCACTGATAACTTTTTGTTGGCCAAGGAGTTATTAATGGAGCTAGACAGACCGGTTAGAGGTCACAATATGATAATTCAACTAGATATGGCCAAAGCATATGATCGGATGGAGTGGGATTATATAATAATGGTTCTGAAAAAGTTTGGTTTCTGCTATAGGTTTACTTCCCTGATTGCACAAATAATGGTCAACTGCTGGTTTTCATTATCCTTCAATGGACAAATCCGTGGATATTTTAAATCCACAAGAGGCATCAGGCAAGGGGACCCACTTGCTCCAGCCCTCTTTATCATTGCAGAGGAGGCTTTCAGCAGGGGCCTTAGTCACTTATTCTCTACTGGTAGATGCAAGTATTACCACCTCCCTCGAGGGATTCAACCCATTTCACATATGCTTTATGCAGATGACTCCTTAATCTTTATAAGTGGTGGTGTCTCCTCAATCAAGCAGCTAACTCTTTTTTTGGGGAAATATGAAGCATCCTCGGGGCAACGGATAAATGCACATAAAAGTTTTTTCATTGCTGCCAAGCAAATGTCATATGGAACCATAGCTCGGATCAGTCAGCTAACTGGATATTTGCACAAAACTGGAAGTATCACTTACCTTGGTATTCCCCTGTTTAAGGGCAGGGTCAAAATCCCTCATTTCAAATATCTAATTGACAAAGTTAATAGTAAACTTGTAGGCTGGCAAAGTAAATGTCTATCACAGGCTGGCAGAATGGTGCTTATCAAATCAGTTTTATCTGCTATTCCTATATACACTGCTGCTGCTGCCTCTATTCCATACACTGTGATCAAGCATATTGGAAGCATATGCTCCAACTTCTTTTGGCAGGGATTAGATACTATGCATAGAAAGCATTGGGTATCATGGGAGAAAATCTGTAGCCCGATTTCTGAAGGTGGCCTGGAAATCAGAGGCATTCTTGAAATACAACTATGTTTCTATGTCAAACTAATTTGGAATTCCATACATGGCAAGTCACCTTGGGCAAGCTTTACAAGGAGCAAATACCTACATGACCAGCATTTTCTCAATTGTAAAACACCTTTCCCTGCAGGGATAAAGAAGCATGATTTTGAAAGGGCCCGGACCATTCTTTTGACTGGCTCAAGAATGGTGGTGTGTGATGGAGCAAAAACAAGGCTCAAGAATGATGGTGTGTGATGGAGCAAAAACAAATTTCCTCAAGGACAGTTGGTATAAGGATAGATCTTTAACTGATCTTTTGTCTTTACAAAATCACTCTAACTTTCTTGACTGCTCTGTTAAAGATGCAATGGCAGACTTCCATCACCCTATTTGGGCATACATAGAAGATCAACAGTTGAGGGAACAGATTTATAGATTTACTACCTTCGAGGGTGATGATATTCATATCTGGTCCCACTCCAACACAGGGACTTTCAGTCTTAAATCCACTTACAACTTTCTGAAAGAGCAGTCAGTCAGGCCTCATTTGAATTTTAAAAAGCTATGGCACAACAGACTCTCTCCCCGGGCTTCTTTATTCTGCTAGAAACTATTAAACCATGCTATACCAGTAGACAGCCGAATTCAACAGAGTGGAATCAGCCTGGCACCCAAGTGTGACTGCTGCTACAGTTCTTATGAAATTGAGGATGAAGATCATTTATTCATAAAGAGTGAAATTGCCAGCTTTCTTTGGAGAAGATTTGCCCCAATATTTAGTAACACCTATTTGAATAATGTTAGCATAATTAGCAGGTTAGAAAGCACCATAAACAGGTCTGTGATAAACAAACCCAAGCATTTAATCCGGCTGATGTTAATGATACTGATTGCTTGGAACACTTGGAAGTGTAGATGCTATGTCAGATATGAAGGAAATCATGCTAATCTAATGAGAGTTGCAGGCACCATTTCTGCTGAGATTGCCTGTTCAGTTGGAAGCATGAAATTCAAACACAGCTCTAGTTGGGAATTCACAAGTCTGCTACAAAGGTTTGGTATAACAATTAATTGTGCACAAACTCTTTGTATCATGGTCAGATGGATTGCTCCAGTAGCAGGTTACTCCCTAAATGTTGATGGTGCATGTAAAGGGAACCCTGGCCAATCCGGAGGAGGTGGTTTCATTAGAAATCAAAATGGCCAGCTTATACTGGGGTTTGCTTACCACTATGGCCTAGGGACAAATATGGTTGCTGAATGTAGAGCCTTGCTTGATGGCCTTCACCTGGCCCACTTCCACAACATCCCCTTGGCTGTTATACAATCTGATTTTCTAACTTTGGCAGGCTTGCTAAATTCTAAGAAAGATCCGCCCTAGACCTTGCTCCCTTGGTGGCAACAATTGCTGCAGTTGCACTACACATGTCAATATCCTATCATTCATGTATATAGAGAGGCCAACCAGCTTGCTGACGCATTAGCCAATTATGCAGTCTATATGGGCAGTAATGCAGAGTTTCATTCCATCCGTGAGCTACCTATGCTTGCAAGGGGCTATGCCAAAGCCGATGCTAGTGGCTTACCTAATTTCAGAGTAAAACATGTATAGGCATCGTCCCTACTTTTGTAGGTGACTGTTGACACCTTGAAAATGAACAGAGGTGGAAGCAGAATTGAAAGGGAAGTCAGACCTACAGTGAAAGATCACTGATGAAGCTCGTCAACCATCTACCCGGCCGAAGTCTTTTCAGACTGAGGCTGATGTCCGGTCTTGTCACCGTTCGGCTGACAATGCTGATGAAACATACCCGGTTTTGTCATCATTCAGATGGCAATACTGATTAAACCCCAGTTTGTTCACTGATGGAACCTCAAGAAGATCTCAACAAAGTCATGTCGCTACTAAAGAGGCCTTATTCGGTCTTGATGGAAATCAATTCAAATAAGAAAGAGAATCCTAAGGCACGTGTGAGGCCTAAAGGCACCAGATGGGCCGGCCATTTGGGCTTCTGAGATTGGCGCCGGGAACCTCAACGAGGGGCCACTTGTCGCGCCGGGAGCTGTGTCGAACGGAACAAGCCACGCCGACTGCCCTCCACCGAGAGGACGGGAGGATGGGGTCTATAAAAACAAACCCTCTTTGAAATGAAAAGGGGATCGAGGTCGGGCGATCGATCAAAAAGAAAGAAATAAGAAGAAGCCTACAGAGAGAGAGAGCCTCCTCCGCTGAAAAAAAGAAAGAGAGAAGATATCAATCCCAAGGGAAGAAGCTCCAGGTGGGCATCCGGGGAGGGAGAGGAGTCAATGCTCCGCCCTCCCCCATGTTTTCTTTTCTTCTGCTTCATGTAATCGTTCAAGCGTTGTCTTGATTCCTTGGATGTAGCCGAGATATCTCGGCATCTGTTTACCCCCCTTTCTCTCACTCTCTCCCTGTAATCGGTTTGAGTATTGGAACGATGTATCGTCTGGGTTTTCTCACCATGTGTCTTCCCTGATAGATATCGTCAAACGAATATATATATATATATATATATATATGGGCTACAGTTCAAGCCTGATTTCGATTCCTCTGGAGCTCTATTGCCTTTCTTCGTGTTATCTGTAGACCAGTAGCATGATGATCCTCTTCCCCAGTGGATTGACGATCCGCCGATTTGCCTTTTTTTTCTTCCTTTGCAGCACCATCAGTGCTTATCTCAGAGCCCGGGACAGACTATCCCTTGGCTTCTGGGATGATGCCGTGCTATGCAATGATCGAAGCTTGTGAGACCCCAGAGTTCTAAGTGTATGTGCTTTGTCCGTTGGCGTCGTCGAAGTCGCCTCTGGGTCCAGAGACAGTCATCTTTTGGCTCCCAGGGCGATGAATGACCATATCAAGGTTGTCCCCAGGGTCCTACGTGATAATGGCGATAGACAGGGGCATCCAGACCTCGGCCTCCCCAGATCCCTCCTGAACCCTGATACCTCTATGAAGCCCAAACCTAATCCAGCTCAGGGTCGACCCCTTGATCAGTTTCGATCCTATAAAGCCTATTTGCTTCGGCCTCGATCATCATTAAACCCAAAACAGAGTGCCGTAAAACCCTAAACCCATCTCGGAGCCTTCATCCATCTCGGCCCCGTAAACAGTAAAGCAGGTGAATAGTCCTCGGTGCGAGTCTTCCCCCGCCGATAACCCTACCTTGCCTACGCCGAGATCTCCCTTTGCCAGTTCCCGGCACGCCGAATAGTAGCGCATGAAGGACCCTTCCCGGCGTGAAACTTCGTGCGCCGAGAGCCCTTGTGTTTGCTCCCCGGCGCGCCCAACAGTAGCTTTTGAAGGACCCTTCCCGGCGCGATGGTTTTGGCGCCGGGAACCACCCTTTTTCAAGCCAAGGGCCTCCTTAAGCCGTGAGCCCTCCATCTCTTGAACCTTGGACGAAAATCCTTGCTATCATTGAAGAAACCCCACAGATACCCTTGTGAACTGCTCAGTATACCCTACATTCTATCAAGAATGCCTTGAGTCATCACATGCACTTCAGGGGCGACAATTAGTGGGAACGACTCCCCTTTTTCCACGTGGTTTCCCGAACTCGATCGGCTTTTATAACCTTAAGGACCAAGGAAGCTCTGCCACTGCATAAGCTTCTACGGTCTCAAAAGGAATATCGAGATAGTGCTGCAAGCACATACAGGCGTCAGGGGCCCTATACCCCTCTGTTTTTGGCTTTCACCCCGGCATTCTGTGGGTAATCGTCTATCATTCTCTGGCAAATATCAAGTCCAGGGGAGGTACTGTCAAAATTATCCCAGGATGACAGAGATGACATGAAACCTATCCCCGGGACCTTATCTATCAATGGTGACAGAGGCTCCCTATACTCCATTGTTCCCCTCCCAAACTTTTCTATGTTCCTGGCCTTCCTTGGGAACCTTACCGAAATAGGTTGAAGTCCAGTGAATTGAACCATTTTGACTCCTTATGGCCCATTTGCTTCAACCCGATCATTATGAAACCCCAAAACAGAGTACCGTAAGCTCTGTTCCTATCCCGGCGCCCTCACACCTCTCGGCCCCGCTTACAGGGAACTGGATGAACAGCTCTCGGCGCCACTTTTCAGGCGCCGAGAACCATCTTGACCTCCTCCCCTGCGCGCCGGAAGCCCCTGCACCTTGGCCGCGCCGAGAACCGGCTTGGCCTTCTCCCTTGCGCGCCGGGATCCCCCCTTGGCATCTTCATGCGCCGAGAGCCTAACCCACTGGTATCTTTCTGGCGCCAGGAACCCTAACTCCTTGGCATCTTATGGCGCCGAGGACCTAACCCCTCCTTGGCATCGCATGGCGCCGAGAACGCTACCCTCCTTCATGCAGAATGACATTAACACCAACTTCCCGGCACCTCAAACAGTACCTCATGAAGAACCCTTCCCGGCACGGTGGTTTTCACACCGGGAACTTACATGCACACCCAACCTGCCCCAGGAGCCTACTCCTCCGTACAATTGAACCCCCCGTCACTTTAATCAAGCCAATCCAGGGATGCCCATGAGTCATCATATCTGGCCCGGGGATAAATTTAAAAGGAAGTTAGACTCCCTTATGCTCCGATATCTTATATCGGACTTATGAACAACCCCTTTTGCTCGCGAGGATTCTGTCACTGCATGAGTCCCGCCGGCTTTCCACAAAGGGAAAATCATACATTGCCCTATAGCCCATATATACGGGTCGGGAGGTTAGACCTCTCTCTTTCTCTCGACTTTCATCCCGACACTCCGTGGGTGATAGCCTATTTCCCTCTCGGCATAATCCAGATTAAGAGGAAATGATGTCGAAATATTGATCGATGCTTTAAACCTACATCATGGCCGTGGCTCACCTCGACCGTGATTGATATTTTCCATCTCCTGGTTCCCCCCTAAGCATAATTGTTTTGAACCGTCGATTCAACGATATAGTCTGTTTCTGTGGTTGATGTTATTATCTTACTCGCCTCCCTGGCCCTGGTATGAAGTTTAAAATTAAGCATGTGAACATCTGTTCACCTTATGAGGCCTCCTATTCCGGCATTTAATCAAGGGTTGTCCTTCCTTGGAAGGGCGTAATTAACGTCATAGCCTTTATGGTATGGCGGACTTCTGGTCCCGACTCGGACTTCACAATCGACTGACCAAGTCAAGTCGAGCGCACAATGAAATCGTCACGCATGTGACTGGCACGCCAATAAATCAAATAATAATCAAAAAAATAAATAAATGAAATAAATAAAAATCCGCGTCCACAAGTCTGGCACGCCCGGTGGGACTCAGTCTCCCTTCATCTCTACGCCAAAAATAGGAGGCCCAGCGGGCCCCCCCCTCAAAATTCTGATTCCGTGTGCTTTCCTTATTTCCAGGAAACTATGATAACAATAGAAATCGCGTCTGTGTGCTTCGATAAGCAACCGGTCGACATGCACGTTCAGGAGGGATACCTGGCGGTACCACTGGCGTTTGGATCATTGCCCCCAGCTGTCGGGCTACCCAACTGCTTGGGCGTCGTCTTCACCGACCTTCTGCAGGTCGATGACAATGAACAAGGCACTGCTGCAAGTGCCCCGGTGAAGATCACTGACCAGAAGAATATCTTACCAGAGAAAACGGTCCCCACGGCCGTCGCCTGCTACGTCCATCATGTCCAAAAAAGGGACATGGTCCCTGCTGCTGCTCAGAAGGGGAGAAGAACCAACCGGAGGAGCCGGTATGTTGCTGTTGACCGTCGTCTTTCCAACTCCGGAAAGACCATGATGATTGGAGGTGTCCGGGCAAACATGAATGGTTGCCCAAGGGCGGTCAAGCCGGACGTGATCGTCCTGATGGTGCCCACTACCAACAGATTCCAGACTCTGGCCACCAGGCAGGCCAACGGGGAGGCTGATGAGAGGAAGCCGCTGGCGCCCAAGCCAGCAAAATACAAACAGGTCTGGCGACCGAAGAGGATTCAGAGCTGGGCTCCAGCTCGAGATGAGGAGAAGGCTGCTGAAGATGCTGTTGCCCGCTTCAGGGCAGGAAGCCGAAGGAGAGAGGGGAAAGAGACAAGAAATGCTGTTGCTGCTCGCCCCAAGGCCTAGGGCAGAAGAGATGAGAGAAATGATGAAGAAAGAAATTTGACTGCTGCTCGCCCCATGATGAGGGGCAGAAGGGATGAGAAGAAAGAAGACCTTACTGTCACCCGTCCCAGGGCTGGGGGCAGAAGATGGCAAAGAAAGAAATATGATGCTGCTGTCAACTGCTGCCGAAACGGCAATGTGGGAATGAGCGAACCAGTCACGGTCGCCATCCCAAGAAGACCGAGGGCATGTGCCAGACAGGCCGACTTGTTCAAATATTCCAAAGCCGAGCATTTGAATGCTCAGATAACAAGACTGGCCTATCAGCAGAGAAGCCAGGAAAGACTAATGCTCCAGCCTGAGCCACAGAGGCACAATTCTGAAGAGATGAAGCAGATAGTCCAAGACTACTTTCACTACCTGGGGAGCTCTGCCCTCGGTCAACAAAGACTATCCCGTGCCTTGGGCACCAGAGGTGAAGAAAAAGAAGAAACACTTCAAGAAATGATGATCGGAGCCTCTTCCTCCGATTCAAATCACTATGAAGAAGGTCTCAGGGCTGGATATGACAAAGAAGACCTGTACCGGGAAGAAGCCAAAGAAAGAATATCGGTCTTTGATCGGCTCAAATATCCTGACCAGGCCAAAAGAAAAGTTTGCAAGCGAAAGGGAAGAATGCAAATCTTCGCCTGTAACATGGCTGGAATCGCCAGGGGGCAGGATATGCTACCAACTCAGCCAGATGAACTGCTCAGGTTGGCTACCAGACCAGGCCCCGTCACAAGAAGAGGTCAGGCAGCAAAAGATAAGATGAAGAATGATGAGGAAACCCGCAAGATCACCACCATGACGGTCAATGTGGTGACAACAGAAGAAGAAGACAATCCCTTCGTTGATGATGCTGAAGGGACTTCAGAAGATATACAGATCCCATCGACTCTGGATCCCATGATCCAGATGATGTTTAGAAGATATCAACAGGAGATCAGTGCTCTCAGAAGATAGCTAAATGAGAGGTAGGAAGCCACACTGGTCTCCAAGCAAGCCGAGCCTGTGGGGCATACTTCCAGCTCAACAGATACTGCTATCCCAGCTAATCCTCTCCTGGCTGATAAGGGCAAAGCACCGAGCCAACCTGTTCCACAGCAAATAGTAGCTCAGCCCTCTGCGTCTCAGACACAGCCTACCGCGCCCACCTTGCGCGCCACTGTGATGACAACTCCTCATAGTCAGCAACAAGCTCACTTCTTCCCAGAAGACATAGATCCAGCCGTAGCCCACAAGCTGATGATTGAAAGAATTGTGGAGATGAAGCTGTCTGAGAAGACTGGCGATGATGTTAGTACCTATGATGTGTACAAGGTGCCATATCCTCCTCAATATGCTGCTAAGAGACTACCTCCAGGCGTCAGTAAGCCGCCTAAGTTCAAAAAATTTAACGGCCAGGGCTCCCCCAGAGAGCATATAGCTTACTACACCACAATCATGGGCGACCTGGCAGTCGACGAAGCTTATCTGCTTAAGTTCTTTGGCTCATCCCTTACTGGGTTAGCCTTTCAATGGTATTCAAGCCTGCCAGCTGGATCGGTGGTTGATTGGCCTGATATGCAGAGAAAATTCCGCGACAGATTTCATGTCACTGAGAGAGAAATCACAATAGCAGAGCTATATGCAACCAGGCAGAAGCAAGATGAGACTGCACTGGACTACATCAAAAGATGGAGGAACTTAGCCATGAGATGCAGAAGACCCCCTCATCAAGAAGATGCAGTGCAGATATGTAAACAGAGCCTCAGGAGAGAGGTGCTAGAAAAGATGATTGGTGCAGATGTCAGAACATTTGACCGATTGAACAATATAGTGGCGGAGTTCGAGACGTTCCTGTCTAAGCATCCAACCGCCAATGCTCCAACTATGCCGAAAGGGAAATCTAGTGATCGACGACCATCACACTCTGAGGCCAACACCGTCAATTTCAGAACCTTCGAGCAACAGAAGGGGAAGAAAGGGGCAGATGAAGCTCCCCCGCTGGCAGATACAGCAGAAAGAAAAGATAAAGTCTCTCTGAGAGACAAGATGAGAAAAGCATATTCCTTCCCAAAAGATAAGATGGCTGCACTGTTCAACTGGGCATACAAGTTCAATAAGGTAACATTGCCTGAACCCAAAAGACCAGCAGATGCAGCAAAGAAAGAGGATCTGCTGTTCTGTCCATTTCACCGTGCACTGGGGCACGCAATTGAAGATTGTTATGTCTTCAAAGATATCATGGAAGGAATGGTCAAGAAAGGTGAGCTGCAGCTGGGAGATTACCAGGTAAAGCCGCCCCATCCACATGAGCCTCCACCCTGGAGAATGGCTACCAATATGATCTCAGTCTACCAACAGCTGCCCAAGGAAGCCGTTGAAGAATGCACCAAGCATACCTATGAAGCTTGCTTCCTCACCCCACAGAAGAATCAGGAAGGATGGCAGATGATACCCATAAAAAGCAGAAAGAAGATTCCTGCAGCCAGTACCAGCGGAGCAGTTATCCGAGGTGTTACCCCAAGGCCCGAGCCGCCTCCAATAAAGCCAATATGGCATATAGCTGAGACCGGACCAGTCATCCGGATCCCTACTCACAACCGGAGGAGACAAACTCCCCTCCCTACACATAAAGAAGTAAGCCCTGCAGCCAGGCGTCTGCAGCAATATATTAATGAGCTTGATGAGTACGAGCAGAAGAAGCCCAAGCATCTGCTGATGAAAGACTGTATACTCTGGGAACAGCTCGAAGAATTGAAAATCAAAGAGCAGCCAGAGGCAGAACAAGAAAAAGCTGAGAATGAACCCTTCTGGGGGCAGGAGCTAGCAAAGCCAAATTCCCAGAAGAAGAAGAGACGACCCAAGTCCAAGAAAGGAAAGAAGGTCACGACAGTACAATGTAACACTCTGTCGGTACTCTTTTCCTTGCCCGGTGAGGATGATGAGCCAGAAGCATCCAACGCTCCGCTAGAAGCTAACCATGCCGAAGCCTCTACCTCGGCCCATGCAACACGTTCTGGGAGAAGATGGGGTCGCCCACCACCAGCCAACCATAATATTATGTTCATAGGGGAGCAACCCTATCAAATCCCGGAACCAGAGATACGAGGTGTCCAGGTTCCTCCCCCTACCAGTCTGTACCAAGACAAAAAGAAGGCAGATGAAGCCCCTTCATTCCTGGAGTTCCTGTCCAGCTTAGAAAACGAGCAACTGGCTCATACTGCTCCAGCTAAAAGCAATAAATGCCAGCAGACAGCAGCTAGAAAGTAGAAACAGCATGAAGAAAATGAAGAAAGTAACCCTCTAGCAAAACCAGGGGCAGTCGCTACAGAAGAAGCCTTCCGGGAGACCGATGAATAAGATGAAATTGGGACTGGGCAGCAAAGGCCACAGGCACCACATGAACCTCCAAGACCCCGATGGGCAGAGGAGATGAGACTATCTAATGTCCGGGTGGGCAGTCGAGTCATGAAAATGCTGAAGAAGCTCCCTACCAGATTCTCCATCTGGGAAATTCTCTCTCTGAGTGAAGAAGCTCGCCAAGCAATCGTGGATGCCCTGCAGTCCCCGGCACAATGTGAAGCACTCCTAGCAGAAGTGAATGCTGGGCCATCGGTCACCTTCACGGAAGATGATATGCTAATCCCAAATGTCGGTCATAACAGACCGCTGTATATGAGGGGCTCCCTGAACTGTCAGTCGCTGAGCAGGATACTGATAGATCCCGGGGCTGCTGTAAATATTCTCCCGTATCGCATCTATCAGAAATACTACTTTGACCTGCAGCTTACCAAGGTCAGAGATATGAAGATTGCGGGGTTCAACCAGAAATGTGAAACACCTCTCGGGGTGGCTGATTTCAACCTCACACTGGGCGACCTCACTACCGTGGTACGATTCTATGTAATCGACTCCAACACCACGTATAAGGCCCTGCTGGGAAGACCGTGGCTGCACGAATATCAGATAGTGCCATCCACGCTACACCAATGCATAAAATACTGCCATGAAGGAAAAGAAGAAAGGGTGTTTGTAGACCTACATCCCTTCGAAGTGTTCGAGTGCCATATGCTCGATGCATCCTACTACACCGAGATGTCACAAAGGGATAAAGAAAAAGAAGCTGTGGTCAGCCAGAAAAAGCTGGCGACAAAAACAAGAAATTGGTCTCCGCCGCCGCCAAAGGGCTACATTAAAAAGCATGGGGTATCTCACATCTCTTATGCTGGTGATTTTGCTCGGATCACTCCTCCTGGCATACACCCAGATGATACTGAAGAAAAAATGAAAGAAAAATACACACAGGTGGAAGTTCCTCAGGGTCTAGTCAAGCCCATAGCCAGCATAGAATACCAGACGGTGCTGCCACTGAAGACTATGGAAATCCCTCGCTTCTGCGAGCCTCCTATCATATTCTACACCGGGGAGGCAGTCGAAGAAGATGATCAAGATTGCATGGTCCCTGAAGAAGCCGCAAACCGGATGGTGCCAATTACAGGCCTGGAGTACACGACCCAACGGGTTTCGCAGATGTTCTCCAAGATGCAAATGCCGTCGATACAGTCTGCAGCCCAGAAGAAAGCATTCAAGGAGCTATGGGATCCACCTCGAGATAATAAAGAACTGAGAAAGATCATACAGCACCCGGGACTGGGTTATACCCTGCAAGAATACTATGAAGCTGAGGTAGATATCATCTCTGCCTTCTACCAGCATGAAGATTCCCCTGGGATGGACTATGACCAATACCCTTCGGAAGATGAAGAAATCATTTATCAGTCCGTAGTGGACAATGAAGTCCCAAACAATCAGCCGGGGACGGGGACACCTGACGAGACAAAGAGAGATTGGTACTGGGAAGATCTATCTTGCAAGGAGGATCTGTTCCAGGATGAAGCGAAATTTGATACGGGAACCCTGGATGAAGATCAAGTAGCCAGAGAGCTGCAAGAGTGCCTGGAGTTTGGGCGCATTCTAGAAGAATTCCGAGCTCTACATAATGATGACCTCTCAGGGGAGCCCACATCAGAAGAGCCTCTAAGCACGGAAGACTCCACTTCGAAGTTTTCCGCTGAGCCAGTCACGTCCTTGGGGCAGACTGAACAGAATCCGGCCATATTGGCCTTATACGATGCACCAGCATCTGCCGATGATCAGTATGATGAAACAGAAAATCATGAGAATGAAGAAGATTATATCCCGGGAGGCTTTATTGATTTGCAAGAAGCCCCACCCGAAGTTGAAGACGGAGGCCAAGCCACCGTCGATGAGCTGATAGAAGTGAATCTGGGGTCAGCAGATGAGCCAAGGCCGACATTCCTCAGTGCACTACTGGAGCCAGCTATAAAAGAACAGTATATTCAGTTTTTGAAAGAATTCCGAGACTGCTTCGCATGGACATATGATGAAATGCCAGGCCTGAGTTCTGATGTGGCACAGCACCGATTGGCGATAAACCCAGAGGCAAGCCCTGTGAAGCAGCCTTCCAGGAGAATGCGTCCCGAACTGATAAATCAGATCAACAAAGAGGTCGACAAGCTGATCGATGTGGGCTTTGTTGAAGAGAACCAGTATACTACATGGCTGGCCAATATAGTGCCCGTGAAGAAGAAAAATGGGCAGATCAGAATATGTGTAGATTTCAGGGACCTGAATAAGGCTTGCCCGAAAGATGATTTTCCAGTGCCAATCACTGAAGTAATGATCGATGCAACCACTGGCCATGAAGCCCTGTCATTCATGGATGGGTCATCCGGATACAACCAGATCTGGATTGCTGAAGAAGACAGAGTGCACACTGCATTCCGCACCCCGAAGGGGATATTTCATTATAAAATAATGCCGTTCGGCCTTAAGAATGCCGACGCTACCTATCAAAGAGCTATGACAAAGATCTTTGATGATTTGCTCTTCAAGAAAGTGGAGTGCTACATTGATGACCTGGTGGTGAAAACCAGCAGAAGAGAAGATCATCTGCAAGACCTGAGGATAGTGTTCCAAAGGATGTGCAAATATGAACTCAAGATGAATCCTATGAAATGTGCCTTCGGCGTGTCCAGTGGAAAATTCCTTGGGTTCATTGTCCGTCATAGGGGCATTGAGATCGACCCATCCAAGATTAAAGCTATCCAGGAGCTCCCTCCACCAAGGAATCTCCACGAGCTGAGATCTCTACAAGGGCGTTTGGCCTATATCCGACGATTCATATCAAATCTATCGGGGAGATGCCACCCTTTTCACAAGCTCATGATGAAAGATGTACCGTTCCTCTGGGACGATGGCTGTCAGGAAGCCTTTGAGAAGCTGAAAGAATATCTCAAGACCCCTCCAGTGCTGGGGGCACCTATTAAGGGCAAACCCCTGATACTGTACATTGCAGCCACACACTGTTCCCTGGGGGCAATGCTAGCACAGATAAATGAAGAAGGCAAAGAGCAGGCTCTATACTACCTGAGTAGGAGGCTGATCAGAACCGAAGAAAGCTACAGCTACATAGAAAAGACATGCTTGGCGCTAGTCTTTGCCGTCAAGAAGCTCCGACACTATATGTTGTCACATGAAGTCAGATTGATATCTGCAGCAGATCCGCTCAAATACATATTGACTCAGCCGGTACTGAAGGGCCGATTGGGTAAATGGGCAGTAATTCTGATGGAATTTGATATTACCTACACACCCCAGAGGGCGATAAAAGGACAGGCCGTGGCCGATTTCTTTACAGAGCATCCTGTGCCGGAAAATGATATGTTAGGGACTGAGTTACCCGATGATGAGACACTAGAAGCCTGCCAGGCTCAGTCAACTATGTGGCAACTATTCTTTGATGGAGCATCTAGAACAGAGACGGACTCTGATGGAAAGACCAGAATACGGGCCGGAGCCGGTATTGTGCTAAGATCACCAGAAGGAGAGGTTGTGCATACTTCCTGTTCTATAAACAAGCCCTGCACTAATAATGAAGCCGAGTATGAAGCTCTGATAATCGGATTGCACATCAGCCTCAACATGGGTATCCAGATGCTTCAGGTATTCGGGGATTCAATGTTGATAATAAAGCAAATCCAAGGGGAGTTCGAAGTGCGAAAGCCGGAGTTGAACCCCTACCACCAAAAAGCTGTGCGCCTCATGGCGAAATTCTATCATATTGAGCTCAAGCATGTGGGTCGTGCACATAATGCCCAGGCTGATGCATTGGCAAAGCTAGCCAGCTCAATAGCAGTCCCACCAGATGAGACACTGAACATTGTTGTTATAAACCGGCGGCAAGTCCCCAGCATGCTAGGAGGCTGCCCCGAAGAAAATGAAGTCGCCACGATCAGTACAGAACAGGCATCTGATTGGAGACAACACCTACTACAATGGTTTTTACACCAACAGCTGCCGCAGAAAAGAGAAGAAAAAATGAAACTTCTAAGGATCAAAGATTCTTATGAATTCAGAAATGGAACTCTGTTCCGAATAATGGCAGATGTACGCAAGAAGATTTTGCTCCGCTGCCTGTCTACTGAGGAAGCTTGGCAAGCAATGAAAGAAATACATGCTGGGACGGCAGGTGCTCATCAAGCTGGCCCTAAGATGAAGATAGAAATCAAGAAGCTGGGCTACTATTGGCCCACTATGTTTGAAGACTGTTGCAAGTTTGCAAAGTCATGCCAGAAATGTCAGGAGCATGCTGTTGTGCCTAGAAGGCCACCTGCCGTTCTGCACCCTACAGTCCCTAGCTGGCCGATTGCACAATGGGGAACTGATGTAGTCGGCCCACTACCGACCTCCTCGGCCCGACATAAGTACATACTGGCAATAACAGATTACTTCTCCCGATGGGCGGAGGCTGTAGCACTACGAGAAGTGACTGGTGAACTGGTCGCCAGATTCATCAAGCAGAATATTATCTTCCGGTTTGGGATCCCCAGCCGGATAATATCTGATAATGGAAGTCATTTCAGAAATCAAAAGATCTATCGGCTTGCCGAAAAGTATAAGATCGAATGGAGGACTTCCACTCCTTACAATCCACAGGCAAATGGATTGGCAGAAGCCTTCAATAAAACTTTATGCACCTTGCTGGCTAAAGTCGTCAGTTCTAATAAGAAGGACTGGGAAGAAAAGATGTATGAAGCTCTGTGGGCATACCGCACTGTCTTCAAGACACCTACAGGGTGCTCGCCATACTCACTGGTATACGGCTCAGAGGCAGTAGTTCCACTAGAGATGGAAGTCCCGTCACTCAGAGTGGCAGTCCAATATGACCTGGCCCATGGCGAACAAACCAATGCAGAAAGAAGATTACAAGAATTGGCTGAATTGGAAGGGAGGCGCCTCCAAGCTCAGAAGAATATCCAGATGTATCAGGCCCGCATGGCCACTTCATTCAACAAACTCGTAAAAGGATGAGAATTTAAGAAAGGTGACCTTGTCATGGTCAAGAAAAGAGAAGTCATGGCGTCCAACCCAAAAGGAAAGTTAAATCCTAATTGGGAAGGTCCTTATGTGATACATAGGGTCTACGAAGGAGGGGCCTACATGGTCGTTAACCATCGAGGGGAAATCCAATTCTCACCACTCAATGGTAGACACCTAAAGCTGTATCATGCTGCCCAACCAATATTCCCCGAGTAATCGGGCAAAAAGCTAACCTCTTCCTTGGTCTAGCGGCACTCCGTCCTAACCGAGCTAACCTCTTCCTTGGTCTAGCGGCACTCCGCCCTAACCAAGGCACACTTTTCCTTGGTCTAGCAGCACTCCGTCCTAACCGAGCTACCTCTTCCTTGGTCTAGCGGCACTCTGTCCTAACCAAGCTACCCTTCTCCTTGGTCTAGCGGCACTCCGCCCTAACCAAGCTACCCTTCTCCTTGGTCTAGTGGCACTCCTCCCTAACCAAGCTACCTCCTCCTTGGTCTAGCGGCGCTCCGCCCTATCCAAGCTACCACTCGTCTTGATCTTATGGCATTACGGTCTAACGCCCTCTTAATAAAAAGAGAGAGAGAGAAGAAATGAAAGAGAATATAAAAATGGGGTTAAAAATAAAGATACCCTGCCAGGCTTGTTCAGGCATTCTGAGCAAGAGCAAAAATGGCTAAAACCCAGCTATGGTGAAAACCCGAAAGGGACACTACAGGCAAAATCGGGTACCCCGCCACGTGAAAACCCGAAAGGGCGCGTGGGCAAAAGTAAGAGGGGGCTGGCTCCGGTGAAAACCCGAAAGGGCACTTGGGTCCGTAATGTGGTAATTCCAAAGAAAGCCTCATCTCCCATCATAAACTCCTCATCGATCGACCGGCACCTCGCCCGATCAACGATTAAACCCACTCAGTATAGACCCTACGTCTATCCTGATAAAACCCCCATTCACCCTATCCAAAGTTCCACCATGGCGAAATTCACTATTGATCGATTGGCACACTGCCCAATCAATGATGAAACTTGTCCGATTTAGACCCTACGTCTATCCCGATGAAACCTATGAAATCCTTGCATTGGTATAAACCCAATACCGATGATGAAACTTGCTATTGATCGATTGGCACACTGCCCGATCAATGATGAAACTTGTCCGGTTTAGACCCTACGTCTATCCCGATGAAACCTATGAAATCTTTGCATTGGTATAAACCCAATACCGATGATGAAACCTGCTATTGATCGATTGGCACACTGCCCGATCAATGATGAAACTTGTCCGGTTTAGACCCTACGTCTATCCCGATGAAACCTATGAATTCCCTTGCATTGGTATAAACCCAATACCGATGATGAAGCCTGCTATTGATCGATTGGCACATTGCCCGATCAACGATGAAACTTGTCCGGTTTAGACCCTACGTCTATCCCGATGAAACCTGTGAAATCCTTGCATTGGTATAAACCCAATACCGATGATGAAACCTGCTATTGATCGATTGGCACATTGCCCGATCAACGATGAAACTTGTCCGGTTTAGACCCTACGTCTATCCCGATGAAACCTATGAATTCCCTTGCATTGGTATAAACCCAATACCGATGATGAAACCTGCTATTGATCGATTGGCACATTGCCCGATCAACGATGAAACTTGTTCGGTTTAGACCCTACGTCTATCCCGATGAAACCTATGAAATCCTTGCATTGGTATAAACCCAATACTGATGATGAAACCTGCTATTGATCGATTGGCACACTGCCCGATCAACGATGAAACTTGTCCGATTTAGACCCTACGTCTATCCCGATGAAACCTATGAAATCCTTGCATTGGTATAAACCCAATACCGATGATGAAACCTGCTATTGATCGATTGGCACATTGCCCGATCAACGATGAAACTTGTCCGGTTTAGACCCTACGTCTATCCCGATGAAACCTATGAAATCTTTGCATTGGTATAAACCCAATACCGATGATGAAACCTGCTATTGATCGATTGGCACACTGCCCGATCAATGATGAAACTTGTCCGGTTTAGACCCTACGTCTATCCCGATGAAACCTATGAATTCCCTTGCATTGGTATAATACCGATGATGAAACTTCTTGATCGATTGGCACACTGCCCGATCAATGATGAAACTTGTCCGGTTTAGACCCTACGTCTATCCCGATGAAACCTATGAATTCCCTTGCATTGGTATAAACCCAATACCGATGATGAAACCTGCTATTGATCGATTGGCACATTGCCCGATCAACGATGAAACTTGTTCGGTTTAGACCCTACATCTATCCCGATGAAACCTATGAAATCCTTGCATTGGTATAAACCCAATACCGATGATGAAACCTGCTATTGATCGATTGGCACACTGCCCGATCAACGATGAAACTTGTCCGGTTTAGACCCTACGTCTATCCCGATGAAACCTATGAAATCCTTGCATTGGTATAAACTCAATACCGATGATGAAACCTGCTATTGATCGATTGGCACATTGCCCGATCAATGATGAAACTTGTCCGGTTTAGACCCTACGTCTATCCCGATGAAACCTATGAAATCCTTGCATTTGTATAAACCCAATACCGATGATGAAACCTGCTATTGATCGATTGGCACACTGCCCGATCAATGATGAAACTTGTCCGGTTTAGACCCTACGTCTATCCCGATGAAACCTATGAATTCCCTTGCATTGGTATAATACCGATGATGAAACTTCTTGATCGATTGGCACACTGCCCGATCAGTGATGAAACCTATCCAGTTTAGACCTTACGTCTATCCTGATGAAACCTCTTAAATCCTTGCATTGGCATCGACCCAATACCGATGATAAAAGCAGCCATTAATGAAGCGGTACACCGCTGGATCAATGCTAAAACCTGTTCGGGGTAGACTTTCCGTCTACTCTGATGAAAATACTACAAATCAACCCGGACCTTCCGCCCGGGTAGATGATAAAGCCTCATCCCTTTGCGCCAATGTTAAACCCCACATTAGCGATGAAACCCACCTCTCCAGCGAATGGCTTCGTGCTCAAGCTGATACACACATTCTTTAGTCGAACTAGACCTTCCGTCTAGGTGGACAATGAAATTCTATCCCCTTGCGTTGATGGCAATCCCCACATCAACGATACAACCATGCTCCCGGCGAACGGCTTCACGCCTAAGCCGCAAAATACACTCAAGTCAACCTAGACCTTCCGCCTGGGTGGATGATGAAACCATATACCCCTTGCATTGATGTTAGCACCCACATCAATGATGATACATGCTCAAGCTGCCCACGTGGGCTACAAAACCAAAGTTTCAATAAAAAAAAAGAGAAGAAGAAAAGAGAAGAAGAGACAAAAGGGGGTTAAAAATAGAGATACCCCGCCAGTCTTGTTCAGGCATTCTGAACAAGGGCAAAAAAATGGCTAAAACCCAGCTGCGATGAAAACCCGAAAGGGCACTGCAGGCAAAATCGGGTACCCCGCCACGCGAAAACCCGAAAGGGCGCGTGGGCAAAAGCAAGAGGGGGCTGGCTCCGGTGAAAACCCGAAAGGGCACTTGGGTCAGTAAAGTGGTAATTCAAAAGTTCCATGCCAACCGGCACGCTGTCTTTACCTCTCCTTCATTGATGAAGCCATCCGTCGGTCATCTGGTTCCATGCCCCACCGATGATAAAGCCTTTCCGGGATAGACCTTACGTTTACCCTGATGAAATCTACATACCCTTTTTTTTAACGTCCCACCGACAATGAAACCCATCACCATTCTAATAGACCCTATCCAGGCTAGACCCTACGTCTATCCTGATGAAACCTGCATATTTCTTGGCAAAGTCCCACCCGCGATAAAGCCTGCCGGAATAGATGAAACCCTACCCAGTTTAGACCTTTCGTCTATCCTGATGAAACTTAAACTCTTCCTTGCGTCGATATAAACCCAATATCGATGATGAAACCAGCCATTGATCGACTGGTACATCGCCTGATCAATGATGAAACCCTACCCAGTTTAGACCTTTCGCCTTTTCTGATGAAACTTGAACCCTTTGTTTGCATCGATATCAACCCAGTATCGATGATGAAACCAACTATTGATCGACTGGCATTTCGCCCGATCAATTTATGAAACCCTATCCAGTTTAGACCCTACGTCTGTCCTGATGAAAATCACATATCCTTTAATTGTCCCACCTACTATAACCTCTACCCAGTCTAGACCTCACGTCTATTCTGATGGAACCTCTCCTTTCACACTCCTGCAAATTGTCTCCTTTGCGGCGCACATGGCCAGAAGGATTTTTGCTGCCGCTCACAAAATCTGGTTTAAGCACCTCTTCGGATGCCGTCACGTGGTGGAGCGAGTCCCCCATCCTTTCTCTGAAGGGGTGGACGCTCTCCTGCCAAGTACGAGCCGTTCGCATGAGGGATCGCTAAAACCACTATCCCGCTTCCCGAAGCAATGAAACCACAGGGAAAAGAAGATGGATACATATGAAGCCGGATATTCCTTTTCATTAAAAAAGGGGAGTACATAGAGGGCCCCGAGGGGACATTGTATAACAAAAGAAAAGAAAATAAAGAGAAGATAATTCATGGCCGCCGAAAGATATCTTCAAAGGCCAGAAGACCTACATAGGGGGCGGCTCCTAGTTCATGAAGGCGCGCTTCCTCCTCCTGAAGCCTCATGGACATGTCCTGGAAAGACATCACCCGTCCCTTCAGCAAAGCCACCTCCTCGGCGGACTGTGGCCGAATAGAAGATAATTGCTGAAGCTCGGCCCTAAGTTCGGTGAGTTCCACCTCCAGAATGGCTACCCGGTTCTGGACGGCCTCCTCCCGCTGAACAACACTCTGTAGCTCGGCCTGGCGTTCGTCGAGTGTCAGCATCAACTTCCCCAGTTCAGATCTGCATTCTGACCTCTACAACTTAAATGCCGTCAGCTTGTCAACCATGGTCCGTGCTAGGAAATCTCTCCGATGCACGAATTTCAACAGAAGCAAGACCCGCTGAGCCCATAAGTCCAAAGGGCAGCCCATGGTTTGCAGGCCAGCGGTGAAGCGATTGGCAATCTCCTTCAGTTGCAGATATGTCAAGCCAGGTTGGGATTCTACTAACTGGCATAACATGTCCAGATGCTGCCAGACGAAGCTGTCAGGAGAAGTAAAGCCAAAAGAAGCAGACGTGACGACCTCAAAAGTCACCTCTCCGTCAATATCTGCCCACAATCCAATGTCTGCTTGGGAGGACGAAGAAGGCAAATCTGCTGAAAGAGCTAGCCGGTCCCTCTCTGTACTCTCCTGCTGGGTTGAAGACTCCTCCTCGGTTGCTGCCTCGGGAGCTACGGCTTGAACATCCACGGGAGGAGAATCAATAAATAAAGGAGTTATCTCTTTAATGGAGGCTGCACCTTCAGCTACTCTTTCTGATGATGGAGACAAAGGTGCCCTAGGCTGTGAAGGCAGAAATCCAGTCTCTATAGCCACTGTGGCAGGGACTGCTGACTCGGGCACAATTGACATTATGGCAGCCGGTATAAAAGCGGAGCTTCTGGCTGGGTCTACTTCGGCTCTGAACTCTGAGGCCCTGACGGGGATGGAAATCTCTCCTGATGAGCCCAAGTCCAGTGATGTTAAGTCAGTTGAAGATTGTATTCTCACTGGCACGGGACGAATAACCTCAGAAATTTCCATGCAAGTTGAAGGTAAAGCAGGGATGATGATCGAATCTGCAGATGAGACATCCATGGAGACTGCGGTCGCATCGGAGCTGATAGTGACAGGGTCCTGAGGACAAGGCAGAATGATCCTCATCAATGGATGGAAGAAAATAAATAGAACAGCAAGCAAAAAAAGAAAGAAAGAAGCTTACCTTTAAAGTGAGGTCTGTACCCTCAAGATGAGACAAAAGAGGAGCAAGCTTCGTAGTTGAAGCAACAAATGGAGGGGTTATATCAACCTCAGTGTCAAGCCCGGCAAACTCCTCTTGCAATTCCTCCTCAGAAGATAGCATCAACAGTTTAGGAGGCTGAAAGGGCGGAAGGCCTTTCGCTAGCACAGGCAGGGCTTCTGATTTTTGGACTTCCTCCTCGCTGCCACTGAAGGTCACTTCCTCCTCATTATCAGGCACGGTCTCGGAGCTGCCCGAGGATATCTCCACTCTAGCTATGTGCTGCGAGGTCGCCTCTAGAGCATGCCGCGATGCAAACCGGGTGATTATGCGTCTGGCCGGAATAGGGCTCTCTCTTGTTTGAGTCCTTTCACTTTCCTGCGGCTGAGACGGCTCTCCCACTGCTAGTGTAGCCCCAGTCGGCTCCCTGACTGCCACCTCAACAAAAGGGGAACTCTGAGGGATATAATGAAAAAAAAATAACAGCAAAAGTATAAAGAGAAAAGATGAGAGAGCACATTTACCCTCCTCCTCGCCAGCCGGGGTAGGAGAAGGCAGCCTCATGTCCCTCTCCGCAGGCACTGCAACCTGCTTCGGGGCTGTATCAGATAAAGAGAAGCTCAGTCTCGAAAGGTGCCTTAAAAGAACAGTCAAGAAAACAGTGAGGATTGCATCTGTAAGATATTTACCGCTACTCTCGGCGGGTTCCTGAGCAGCCTCCCTCTGAGACCTGAACTCGTCAAAAGAGGGGATGTCTGGAAGAGGGGTCCCGGCGTCCGTCGCAACTGGAGCTGACTGCTGGACCCGAACAACTTTGGCCCTCTTGGCCTTGACAACTGCAGTTTTCACCGCAGAAGGCTTCCTCCTCTTGCCCGGAGGCAGGGGAGTGGTCGTGGGTGCTGCTGCAGGAATTTCAAAGTAAGCAGGCTTTTCAGCCTGTGCAATAATCTTCCTGTAAAGTCCCTGCCGTTTTATGTCCAGTCTATCTGTGCAAGACACAAGAAAGGTAGTCATAGTCAACAGATGCATAACATGACAATAAAACAAAGACGCCATGAGCGCACAGGAAGGGTCATACCTGCTGGGCCGTCATAGAAGGTAGAAAGCGGCCAATACAGATAAGCCACCTCCTTCGAGCGGGAAGTAGCCTCCTTCACGAGCCAGCACACGTCACCTATGGTCTGGCATTTCTCTGTCAAGGCAGCTAAATCTTGGTGGCCGTGGAAGTCAAGGCAATGAAACAGGCTGAGGTAATCCATGCACCAGCCGTCCACATAATGAAAAGAGATAAAAAGCGGCTTATTCAGAATACCGGCTATCGGGTTCTCTACTGACAGCCCGTGAACATTCAGCAGCATGAAAAGCCAAGAAGTGTGCTGATAATATGTGTTGGTGCGGTCCTCCCTCCGCACAAATGTCCGATAAGGGTGAAATCTGTCTACCGGGCCCCTCCAGGGGGCTGCTGTCGGGAGAGGCTCCTCCGGGGGAAATGGATACTGTACCTCCACCTGAATGCTCCCTATGTGGCCCAGCTACCTCAGGTCCTTTGTAAAAGCATCTTCATTGATCTCAGAAAATACAGGCATGGGTATTTCAGAGCCTTCCTCTTTTAAGGACCGACGCCTGGCGATGTATGAGTCCGCCTCCCTCGGATGCTGTGAATAGAGCCTTTTCAGGTGAACCTCATCAATCTCAAATACAGGCCCTGATTGTCGCTTTAAGAAAGAGCGCTCGGCCACGTCCCAGAAGGCGCCTCTGCCATCCTTGTAAAAATTGGTGCGGGTATTCCACCACTTGATGTATTCTGATGTGACCCGGGGAATACGATTAGAAACGGTCGGGATCCTGAAAGTTACGCCCTCTCGGCGATGAAAGAAATCCCACCATATCCGACCGTCACTGGCAATGGAGGACCCATGCTTGGCACGGCTGTCCAAAGGGAACTGAGCGGCTGATGAAGGAATATGCTGATCGTAGCCGACGTTTCTGCTAAAACGGAATGGGTAATAGGGCTCCAAGATGAGCAAGCCTCCCTTCCTGAAGACCAATACACTGGGTCGGATAGCCATAGCCCACCTTACCAGTTCTGGTTCTAATATGGGCCGGGTGGCATTGGCCCCCGAAACCGGATGGACATAAACTTCTACCTCTTCCACTTTGCACTCCCTCTGAGGGTCTACTAAAGGAGCCGAACCTGCTGCTAAGCTCCAGAAGTGAATCCTGCCAGGAGCATCTACAGGCACTTTTGTCAACCTGCCCCTTATCTTAAACAGTTGCTCTGAGAAAAGACCGGGTTCGGCACTAGCAAACTCAATCATCCGAGGGAGCAGTGTGTCTGACTGCAAAGTTCTCGGGGCCAGCTCGGGGAAAATGCTGTAAACCCAAGCATTGAAGAAATGAAATGGGCCTACAGTCCGTAAGGAACGGGGAACCCGATGTCTATGCAAATCTCCCAGCGATTTGTAAATTAAACACAAAGCCGCCGGGCACAGAGACAGTCTCATCCCCCAGGCCATCTGACAGGCCGGATATATAGCCTCCGGTCTGATAATCATCTCGTCCCCTTGGGGGAGAGCGAAAGTGCACAGCTAAAAGGTCAGATAAGCTGCACAATGAGTAATGGGGTCAACCCCTGCTGGGTTCGGGCCATCTACACCTGCTCGGCGCAGTAAAGCCGGCAATGCTGATTTATAACGAGGGGCCCTGATCTGCTTACTGGGAGTCGGTCCCACGGAAGGGAAGTCTGTATACTTCAAGGGACCCCCGAAGAAGTACTGTACCCACTGTCCTACACGGACCCTCAACCTGCTGCTCTTTTCTCGAGGTTGATATCCTTTGGAAGATCCCCTACTATAGGACAGACAAATGGTCTGATAAGCCTTCATCAAGTACCGATATGCGTAGCCAAAAGAATATCTGCCCTCTCCATCAGAGGCGTCCTTTACAGAGTCGTCTAGACAGACCTCTTCATATGGCTCCCCATCTATAGGCAGGCCTGAAAGCTGCGCAAGACTCCAAAGATCGAGAGAAGTCTCGCCTTCTGCTGTATAGAACGTATTGAACTGTGGGCAGAACACTTCAAGCATGCCGCAACATAATCCCCGAGAGATGGGATAGCGGAACCTGGAGGCAAATACACTATGATATACCCCAGCTCTAATCAGTAAAGGGGCGTATTCCTTCAAGACAAATTCTGTAAACTCCACTGCTCCTACCCTGAAGAGATGGGCGTCCGTCACTTTAGCGTCCCCAAACCAGCCGGCAGCCAGCTGATATTTGAATTGAACGGCCAGACAGTTCAGAATGAATGGTTCGTCCCTATAACCCCACTTCACAGGAGCTAGAAAAAGTCCAAAGTTGGGCTTCTCCCGATGGACACGACCGGCTGCATGGTCCCACCTTGCCGGGGTAAACTCTGGAGCCCGGGTCAGCATCTTCTTCTCCGGCTCTAATTCGGAAATGCCCAGCACGGCATTCCAGTCCCTTTGCTCGCCTGGGAGATATATAGCTCGGGCTCGATAAACAGAACCCTTCATGCTGTCCCTGTCAGCAAGTATTGCCGCTTCCACGGACCGAGCAAGCAGGAAATCCCTCATTCCGCCTATGGTGAAGGTCCGGATAAATGGCAGCAGATGACGATCCTTCGGCAGGTCCGGACGGTAGTCAGCAGCCCTTCTGAAATCAATACCCTCTGTGGAAGAATAGACTCCGGAAGACGGCACTGTGTCAGTCTCGGAATCAGAGGATTCATCGACACTAGCAATCTGGTCATAGCCGAAGCTCAGGGTGTACACATTCAGCCAGTTGACTTTAGCCCGAGATATATCCGGCTGAGCCGATGAACTCGCCCCAACAGTCATGGAGGCCGCAGCAGAAGTGCCGGAAGCCATGTCAGCACCTGCTGTCAGGGAAAGACAAGAAAAGAAGCATCAGAAAGATGAATGGGCATGAAACAATAAGACAAACAATTCTTAAAAATTTCGGCAGCATCTCCTCTTGTCCGAAGTCTGCCCAAGAAAAATAGGGAGTCACCCACCAAGAGGGAGTGATCCCGAACATAAAATGGGATTCAATCCCATATAATAAACCTACCCCGAAAAAAAATCGGACGAAAACGGGGGAGGAATGAAGCAGACGCTCTCGGAGCGGGGAAGATCACCACTGCCGCCGAGATGAAGAGAGAGAAGAGGAATGTAAAAATGAGGGTAAAAACCCTCTCGGGGGGTTAAAAAGAAGAAAGGAGGGGCCTCTCGGCGCGAAGGAAAGCGCGCCGAGAACCCCCCCCCCCGTCAACCGGAAGAAAGGAGGAGGCGCGCCGAGACCGCCGCGCCGAGAAGCCCTGAAGACCCTCGCGCCGAGACAGCCGCGCCGAGAAGCTGCTGAAGACACCCGCGTCGAGAAGCGACCGCCGAGAGCGCCCGCGCCGATAAAACCCTGCCAAAGAGGCCCTTGCCGAGGTGGCCGCGCCGACAATGGCCGCGCCGAGAGCGCCATGTCGAGAGGTCCAAGGCAATGCCTCAAAATCCCCGAATGGTGACAAGGAAGTCAGAAAATGAAAAAACATGAAAAACATGGAAATGAAAGATGCATACGCAGGATGTTACTACAGCAACATGATCAGGCTGAGGGACAATGTCAAAGATAAAACTGAGGAAGATACCCTCGAATGATGAAAGACACCTGCAGACCCCGTGTCGCTTATTCTGCGCTTACGTCGCCCGCAGATGGGGGGCATTTGTTGACACCTTGAAAATGAACAGAGGTGGAAGCAGAATTGAAAGGGAAGTCAGACCTACAGTGAAAGATCACTGATGAAGCTCGTCAACCATCTACCCGGCCGAAGTCTTTTCAGACTGAGGCTGATGTCCGGTCTTGTCACCGTTCGGCTGACAATGCTGATGAAACATACCCGGTTTTGTCATCATTCAGATGGCAATACTGATTAAACCCCAGTTTGCTCACTGATGGAACCTCAAGAAGATCTCAACAAAGTCATGTCGCTACTAAAGAGGCCTTATTCGGTCTTGATGGAAATCAATTCAAATAAGAAAGAGAATCCTAAGGCACGTGTGAGGCCTAAAGGCACCAGATGGGCCGGCCATTTGGGCTTCTGAGATTGGCGCCGGGAACCTCAACGAGGGGCCACTTGTCGCGCCGGGAGCTGTGTCGAACGGAACAAGCCATGCCGACTGCCCTCCATCGAGAGGACGGGAGGATGGGGTCTATAAAAACAAACCCTCTTTGAAATGAAAAGGGGATCGAGGTCGGGCGATCGATCAAAAAGAAAGAAAATAGAAGAAGCCTACAGAGAGAGAGAGCCTCCTCCGCTGAAAAAAAGAAAGAGAGAAGAGATCAATCCCAAGGGAAGAAGCTCCAGGTGGGCATCCGGGGAGGGAGAGGAGTCAATGCTCCGCCCTCCCCCATGTTTTCTTTTCTTCTGCTTCATGTAATCGTTCAAGCGTTGTCTTGATTCCTTGGATGTAGCCGAGATATCTCGGCATCTGTTTACCCCCCTTTCTCTCACTCTCTCCCTGTAATCGGTTTGAGTATTGGAACGATGTATCGTCTGGGTTTTCTCACCATGTGTCTTCCCTGATAGATATCGTCAAACGAATATATATATATATATGGGCTACAGTTCAAGCCTGATTTCTATTCCTCTAGAGCTCTATTGCCTTTCTTCGTGTTATCTGTAGACCAGTAGCATGATGATCCTCTTCCCCAGTGGATTGACGATCCGCCGATTTGCCTTTTTTTTCTTCCTTTGCAGCACCATCAGTGCTTATCTCAGAGCCCGGGACAGACTATCCCTTGGCTTCTGGGATGATGCCGTGCTATGCAATGATCGAAGCTTGTGAGACCCCGGAGTTCTAAGTGTATGTGCTTTGTCCGTTGGCGTCGTCGAAGTCACCTCTGGGTCCAGAGACAGTCATCTTTTGGCTCCCAGGGCGATGAATGACCATATCAAGGTTGTCCCCAGGGTCCTGCGTGATAATGGCGATAGACAGGGGCATCCAGACCTCGGCCTCCCCAGATCCCTCCTGAACCCTGATACCTCTATGAAGCCCAAACCTAATCCAGCTCAGGGTCGACCCCTTGATCAGTTTCGATCCTATAAAGCCTATTTGCTTCGGCCTCGATCATCATTAAACCCAAAACAGAGTGCCGTAAAACCCTAAACCCATCTCGGAGCCTTCATCCATCTCGGCCCCGTAAACAGTAAAGCAGGTGAATAGTCCTTGGTGCGAGCCTTCCCCCGCCGATAACCCTACCTTGCCTGCGCCGAGATCTCCCTTTGCCAGTTCCCGGCGCGCCGAATAGTAGCGCATGAAGGACCCTTCCCGGCGCGAAACTTCATGCGCCGAGAGCCCTTGTGTTTGCTCCCCGGCGCGCCCAACAGTAGCTTTTGAAGGACCCTTCCTGGCGCGATGGTTTTGGCGCCGGGAACCACCCTTTTTCAAGCCAAGGGCCTCCTTAAGCCGTGAGCCCTCCATCTCTTGAACCTTGGACGAAAATCCTTGCTATCATTGAAGAAACCCCACAGATACCCTTGTGAACTGCTCAGTATACCCTACATTCTATCAAGAATGCCTTGAGTCATCACATGCACTTCAGGGGCGACAATTAGTGGGAACGACGCCCCTTTTTCCACGTGGTTTCCCGAACTCGATCGGCTTTTATAACCTTAAGGACCAAGGAAGCTCTGCCACTGCATAAGCTTCTACGGTCTCAAAAGGAATATCGAGATAGTGCTGCAAGCACATACAGGCGTCAGGGGCCCTATACCCCTCTGTTTTTGGCTTTCACCCCGGCATTCCGTGGGTGATCGTCTATCATTTCTCTAGCAAATATCAAGTCCAGGGGAGGTGCTGTCAAAATTATCCCAGGATGACAGAGATGACATGAAACCTATCCCCGGGACCTTATCTATCAATGGTGACAGAGGCTCCCTATACTTCATTGTTCCCCTCCCAAACTTTTCTATGTTCCTGGCCTTCCTTGGGAACCTACACCGAAATAGGTTGAAGTCCAGTGAATTGAGCCATTTTGACTCCTTATGGCCCATTTGCTTCAACCCGATCATTATGAAACCCCAAAACAGAGTACCGTAAGCTCTGTTCCTATCCCGGCGCCCTCACACCTCTCGGCCCCGCTTACAGGGAACTGGATGAACAGCTCTCGGCGCCACTTTTCAGGCGCCGAGAACCATCTTGACCTCCTCCCCTACGCGCCGGAAGCCCCTGCACCTTGGCCGCGCCGAGAACCGGCTTGGCCTTCTCCCTTGCGCGCCGGGATCCCCCCTTGGCATCTTCATGCGCCGAGAGCCTAACCCACTGGTATCTTTCTGGCGCCAGGAACCCTAACTCCTTGGCATCTTATGGCGCCGAGGACCTAACCCCTCCTTGGCATCGCATGGCGTCGAGAACGCTACCCTCCTTCATGCAGAATGACATTAACACCAACTTCCCGGCACCTCAAACAGTACCTCATGAAGAACCCTTCCCGGCACGGTGGTTTTCACGTCGGGAACTTACATGCACACCCAACCTGCCCCAGGAGCCTACTCCTCCGTACAATTGAACCCCCCGTCACTTTAATCAAGCCAATCCAGGGATGCCCATGAGTCATCATATCTGGCCCGGGGATAAATTTAAAAGGAAGTTAGACTCCCTTATGCTCCGATATCTTATATCGGACTTATGAACAACCCCTTTTGCTCGCGAGGATTCTGTCACTGCATGAGTCCCACCGGCTTTCCACAAAGGGAAAATCATACATTGCCCTATAGCCCATATATACGGGTCGGGAGGTTGGACCTCTCTCTTTCTCTCGACTTTCATCCCGACACTCCGTGGGTGATAGCCTATTTCCCTCTCGGCATAATCCAGATTAAGAGGAAATGCTGTCGAAATATTGATCGATGCTTTAAACCTACATCATGGTCATGGCTCACCTCGACCGTGATTGATATTTTCCATCTCCTGGTTCCCCCCTAAGCATAATTGTTTTGAACCGTCGATTCAACGATATAGTCTGTTTCTGTGGTTGATGTTATTATCTTACCCGCCTCCCTGGCCCTGGTATGAAGTTTAAAATTAAGCATGTGAACATCTGTTCGCCTTATGAGGCCTCCTATTCCGGCGTTTAATCAAGGGTTGTCCTTCCTTGGAAGGGCGTAATTAACGTCATAGCCTTTATGGTATGGCGGACTTCTGGTCCCGACTCGGACTTCACAATCGACTGACCAAGTCAAGTCGAGCGCACAATGAAATCGTCACGCATGTGACTGGCACGCCAATAAATCAAATAATAATCAAAAAAATAAATAAATGAAATAAATAAAAATCCGCGTCCACAGTGACTTGTATAGATTTTTCTCCTTTTTGCTTTGTATGACAGAGACATGGTCTCCTCCAATATGTACTCACAGTTTACAAGATAATAAAATTGCATCTAGTGGTTATTGGTGGAGTGAGAACATTCCCATCCTCTGGATCGGGGGTGCACTCTCCCTTTATACCACGTGATGTTTTGTGCCAAAAAAAAAAAAGAAAACTCCCCCTCTTTGGGTTTCTTTTTGTCTCCGTTGGTTTGAATCACTATATGTGTTTGGTCGTTTCCTTCTTCTCCTCCGGCGGCTTGAGTCTCTTGCACCGATCTTCTCCCCCTGTTGTGGTCCCCCATAGGGCCTCTAGCCCTCACATTTGCTCACATGCTCAAAGGTAGATGCCCTTCTTTTCTCCTCTGCGTACCCATGCCTCTGCCTTGAAGCCCCCTTTTCTTGAGCCTTCCCCGTCCGGCCAAGTTTCCTTTGAAGCCTGCCAAACCCAACACCCCAGCCTGGTGCACCCATGGCTCCCTAACCAGCACACACTTTGGCCCTCCCAGCCGGCATACACATAACCCCTCCCCTTGGCTGGCACACAGCCCTTTGGCCTTTTGCCTGATACACCCCTCCATATAACCGCAGCGACACACCCTTGACTCGTCCGCTCACCGGCACAGCCCTTATCAGAGCCTTCCCCGGCACCGCCTGGCCACCTCCAGCCCGGTACACCACCCAATTCCCTGGCCGGTGCACTTCCTGCCTCTCTTGCATGGCACACATGTTTGAGCTCCCTAGCCGGCACACCAGTCCTCTCCTTTTGCCCGGTGCACCCCTAGCCAGTCCTAGAATCGTCTTCCCCTCGTCGTTTCCCCCGAGTTTTTGAAGTTCCTTTAAAGGTGTTGTCACCCTTGGCACGCACCTCAGCTGTCGGGTTCCGCCACTCCATGTGGGCGCGTTCCCTGTATCTCCCTTACCATCCGGGTCAAGGGGAGATGCTGCCGAATTTTCGTTGGAAATAACAACATGTTGAAAGACAAAAGGAAGCAACAAACAAATGGAATAACAATGTATAAAAAAGGCAAAAGGAAGCAACAAACGAATGGAACAATAGGTAACAGAACTTTCTAACCAGGCAAGGCATGGCCGACAACATGAGAAGAACGGAACTTGTTGAGAACATGACAGATTAAACGTTTGATCCGTGAAGAGAGACTGAGCAAACAAGGGGGAGGGGAAGGGAGATTTGTATAAAACTACATAAAAGATGGAGAAAAGAAGAAAAGAAAAGCCTTAAAAGAACCAGAGGGAGAGTGGGTCTTCTTAGAAATTCTCAACCTACTCTCTCAGCGGTACGCCCTCATAGCCCCTCGACGGCACGCTCCCCAGCCCTTCAACGTGGAACCCAATGTACAGACTTGGCAGGTTGATACATGAACACAGCAACAAGCAATGTATAGACTTTGCGTGAAGGATTGCACAAATGCAGACAATGAAGCATGTACATTGGAAATGGATGTTCAGACATGCTGTGAACGAATGTATGGGCTTAATGTGCTTGTGACAACAATGTACAGACTTTGAGCTGGCCAATGTATAGACTTTGAGCTGCAGCAGATGAACAATGTACAGACTTTGAGCTGGACAATGTATAGACTTTGAGCTGCAGCAAATGAACAATGTACAGACTTTGAGCTGGCCAACGTGCAGTAAATGGACAATGTACAGACTTTGAGCTGGCCAATGTATAGACTTTGAGCTGCAGTAAATGGACAATATATAGACTTTGAGCTGGCCAACGTATAGACTTTGAGCTGCAGCAAATAGACAATGTACAGACTTTGAGCTGGCCAACGTATAGACTTTGGGTTGCAGCAAATAGACAATGTACAGACTTTGAGCTGATAGATGTATAGACTTTGTGTGCATGCAACCAGCCAATGCATAGACTTTGAGTTGCAGCAAATAGACAATGTACAGACTTTGAGCTGATGAATGTACAGACTTTGTGTGCAGCAACCAGCCGATGTGCAGACTTCGTGTCGCAGCGACCAGCCAATGTATAAACTATGGGCTGAGGGACGTACAGACTTCGTGTGTGCTAGCAGCCAGTGTACAGACTTTGAGTTGTAGTAAATGGACAATGTACAGACTCTGCGTGTGTGCTAGCAGCCAATGCACAGACTTTGAGTTGTAGCAAATGGATAATGTGCAGACTCTAGCAGACGATGTACAGACTTTGAGTTAGCCCGGCACGCTCCTCTCCTCCCTTCGCCGGCGCTCTTTGGAATGTCTTCATCAGCATGCAACCCCCTTTCTTCACCGGTACACTATCTCTGGGCTTCCCTGGCACGCTCCAAGCTACCCTCACCGGCACGCTACATGCTGTCCTCGCCGGCACACTCCTTCAGCCCCGCTTAACCCCCCCAACGGCCCACTTTTCCTTCCAAAATAAATAAATATAAACATATATAAATATGTCATGATAATGATAATGATAATAATGATAATAAATTAATAAAAAAAATATGATAAATAA
Organism: Amorphophallus konjac; assembly: GCA_022559845.1. Classification (NCBI taxonomy): domain Eukaryota; kingdom Viridiplantae; phylum Streptophyta; class Magnoliopsida; order Alismatales; family Araceae; genus Amorphophallus; species Amorphophallus konjac. Next base: position 39,604,723 of record CM040125.1, read on the forward strand.
ATAAACCTGAATATACATATATGAGAAATAAACAAAAAATGTGAAATAATAATAATAATAGTAAGAAAAAAGGAAAGGGAAAATATAATAGTAATAATAATAAACAAAATAGAGAAATCATCCAGAATAAATACATAAAAGGGAAATAAGCAATAAAATATATATATGCACATAATTTAAAACCCAGATAAAAAAATGGTAAAATCCACTCTGGAGCGCCGTCTCTCTCGTGATCCGGTGCTGAAGGAACAATAATGTCGCCCTTCCAGGTTGGGCCTGAGTCTTGGGAACTATCCTGAAATGGCCATGGCCCGACCTCGCCTCGGGCTGACATTCTGATTAAACCGGACTCGTTTCTCAGGCAGGATCCTTTTCGAGCCACTACTAAAATTGCCGCACGCTCGGCAGACATTTAAACGGGTTCACCTCGGTTTTTGCCGCGTTTCTATTACGGACCTGTGTCTGAACATGAAAAGACCCGTGAGCAACCAATATGGCCGACGGCTCCCTCCCCGACATGGTCGTGAGCCGGCATTGCTCCGGGCCGATAGCCCGTTAAATCGGATTCATTATAATGGGATTTGTTCCCGTTCTTTCATTGAAACTGCCGTAAACTCGGCATACATTTGTACGGGATCGTTTTCATCCACGTCGTACTTTCAATATGGGCCCTTGCCCGAACATGAAAAGGTCCGTGAGTGACCGACAAAATCGAAATAGAATGAGACGGTCCTCGCCACCCCTGGACCCCTTCCATGGGAATATCAATAAGACCTCCGTGGGCCACGCTTAGACCTCGGGTCCGTCCCAATCGTGGTCGCCGTTCGGCTCATATCCTCGGTCTACAGCCCGCTCCCTTCGAACACATTTTTGATTTTGGAGTCTAGTCCTGGGACTCTCCCCCGTTGCCCTCCGGCACCGAAAATATTAATGATGCCCGCGCAAGCCTCGTTCGAACCACGGGAGGCGCGCCCGGTATGGTCTTGACTCGATCTCGCACCGGGCCAATAGATTTACCGATTTCCTGCTACACTAACCGAGATTTAACCGAATGTTTTCGGTGTCCCAGAATAATAAACTTGCCGTATCCCGGCATGCATATGTTCCAGGTCCTCCCGCGACGATTACAATATTCTCAAGTCGGACTCCCGTCCGAATATTAAACGGTCTCCCAAATGACCGACACGTTTCGAACGTCCGCTTCCCTAGACACAGGGCTTCTCAACCGATTCAAGGGATATTCCCTCATTGCCCCTTGGCACCGAAAATATTAATGATGCTCATGCAAGTCTTGTTTCGACCGCGGGGGGCCCACCGCAGTATGGTCGCAGCTTGCTCTTGCACCGGGCCAACAGATTTACTGATTTCTGACCGCTCTGACAGAGGTTTAGCCAAACGTTTTCCGTTCTTCTGAAAAATAAACTGCAATATCCTGGCATACATATGCTCCGATTTTCCCGCGACGATCGCACTTTTCCCGAGCCGGACATTCGTCCGAATATTAAATGGTCAGCACATGACCGACATGATCGCGAATGCTTTCTTCTCACCCTCATGCGAAGATTTCAATACCTCGTAATAGACCTTCCATGCAATCGATTCCCTGGCCATGAGGCCCTGATTCCCGGTGATTAATCAAGGGTGTTCCCTCGTATGGGGGATGTAAATGATGCCGTGACCTTTATGGTGCGGCGGGTTTTGGTCCCGACACGAACTACACAATCATCTGACGAAGTCAGATCGAGCGCACCATGGGCTCTTCGGGGCCCGAATAAATCGTCACTTCGTGACTGGCCCGCCCACGCACTTAATAAACCAATAAATAAATAAAACCACATCTTTTAAGTAAAAAGTGCGTCCACAACTACGTCTAGTAAATTTTGAACCCGTGCCGTCATATGTCGACCAGATACCCGTTGTAAGTCTGCTTCATCCATTTCAAGAGTATTTTTTTGAAATGAATCATTTTGCCTTCGGAAAGGATGGCCACTAGGTAAAAACCGCCGATGGCAATCAAACCAGTATGCTTTCCCACCATGTTTCAATACAAATGATTTTGTATCTTCCATACAGTAAGGACATGCTAACCTCCCATGTGTGCTCCAACCAGATAGCATTTCATATGCATGGAAGTCACTTATTATCCACATCAGTGCAGTCTTCATAATAAAATTTTACTTCCTACATGCATCATAAGTAACAACTCCATCACCCCATAAAAAATTTAGCTCATCAATCAACGGCCTGAGATATATGTCCAAATTTTTTCAGGACTTTTTGGACCAGGAATTATTAAGGATAAAAATAGATTTTCTAGCTTCATGCACATGTCCGTCGGAAGGTTGTACAGTGTCATGAACACTGGCCAACAAGAGTAAGATGCCACTGGACCACCGAATGGATTAAAACCATCTGTGCATAAACCCAACCTAACATTGCGTGACTCCCTTGAGAAAGTAAAATGAGTACGGATGAACTGAGTCCAAGCTTCGCCCTTGACAGGATGACTGATTATATCATTGGCACGATGTACTCTTTCGGTGTGTCATGCCATATGTCGAGCTGTCTTTGAAGACATATACAGTTGTTGTAGTCCAGGCGTAAGAGGGAAGTATCGCAATGCCTTGTAATGTACATCTTTTTGCTTTGAATTGTCCCCTATCTTAGGTTTGAGTCTGCAATTGATGACAAATAGAACATGATATCTTACTTGCATCCTCTTTGTAGTATAATATACAGTGATTCGGGCATGCATCTATTTTCACATATCCAAGCCCTAGCTCATTGACCATCTTTTTTGCACTGTAAAAAGTTTCAGACAACTTATCGTCTCGAGATAGCATACTCTTGATCAAGAGGAGAAGACGGTCAAAACAAGTTTCACTGATGTGAGATTCATATTTCAAATTTAACAATTGTGAGACCACAGACAACCGAGTGTGCTTTTCACAACCACCCATAGCGACTCATCAGCATCCCTAAGTAGTTGATAAAATCTTTCGGCTGTCTTATTCGGTGCTTCTTCCATGTATGCATGTTCCTCATGAACATTAAAAGTAGGACCAGCAACATCTACAACCATATCCATGTACCCACATGTGCCTGCAACATTGTCAGGCTCATACAACAAGACATCCTCATCATGACACGTCTAATTCATATAACCATCCAAGAACCCTTTCCTGTACAAATGATGCTGCACATCCCATGGTGAACGTCATCTCAAGTTTCTACAACCTGAATAAGGGCATCGAATGTGACCGTTGTGGTCAATTTCTGCATTTGGATTCCCCAATGCAAAATGAATAAAACTCTCAACTCCATGCTAAATCTCAATAGACACCACCTGGTTAACTATTCTACGATACATCCATGAACCATCTGTCAACATTTTGCTTGCACCTACTAAATGTTACTACACAAATAACTTTGAAATCATTACTCCTGAAAATAAGCCCGATCCTTTCCTCACATCATTCGCTATAGACCATTTACAGACGAATGTTGTATTATTTAAATTATCACTTTTTAACCCATCCATGAAGGTTTCATCACACAATCACTTACTATATGTGTTGTACGATTGGCTGAAAATTTTGATAGCATCTTTCTACACTTCTCTGATATACCAAAAATATTTATTGATTAAGAAATTTTCTTAAACACTTACTAATAAGTGGTTAAGAAAATACTCAAAATCAATAAAGGTATACTAGAGAAGAGTGAGAAGACGCAACCGAAATTCTCAACAAACTATACAAACACATATAGTAAATGACTGCCTAAGTGTGATCAAACATTCACAGACTGTCCAAACGGGACAATTCAAGACTTTGAGGTAGATAGATACATTCTCGTGAAAAAAATGAGAACATACACATCAATCCCAAAGTCTTGAACGGGAAGGTTCACTGACACGGGTTTAACACGCTCTCCTAAGGATCGTGTAATTTTAGGTCACACCCACACACCTCAGCTCATAAGGAATACCCCATGTAATTAAATAACATAAAATTAAATAACATCTCACTTATCATTATGCATACATTGAATTAAACAACATCTAATTTAAAAAATATTCAAATGAAGAACATCAAAGCTAAATAATGTAAATAGAAGAAACCACCAAGGAGAGGACACACAGATATCGCCCCCAAACCCGTCGGTTCGTGACCAGAATTGGTCAACCGATTAGTTGGATCGGTTGATCGGCCCAAATCAGCCGCGGTGCAGGCAATAGGGTGAGATAGGCCGATGTGAGTTGAGAAGGCCGTGGGTGTGAGTAAGCGGGTGATTTGGTAATTTTGTTCCCGTGTTGGCAGTGCCTGTGAAGCTTGCCCCTTGTTGAGACCCTAGCGCGTTTAGGAGTCCACCTAGGGTGGGGGCTTTCTGTGTTTTTCCCGTGAGACGGTTTCGAGCTGGTGGCCATGGGCCCCTTCCTCTCTCATACCCCACCAATCCTGCCACCCTCTCCTCCCCTCCCCTCCCCCCCTCTTCGATCACCCAATGTGTCCCCCTCCCCACCCCCTCCTCTCCTCTCTTGTCCCCTCCCTACCCTCCTCCCCTCCTCTCCCGTCCCCCACCGACCCCCCTTCCCTCCCATCCCCTCCCCACCCCCTCCTCTCCTCTCCTGTCCCCTCCCTACCCTCCTCCCCTCCTCTCCCGTCCCCCACCGACCCCCCTTCCCTCCCATCCCCTCCCCTCCATGCCCCCTTCCCCCTCCCCTCCCCACCCTCCCCTCCCCTAGTCCTCTCCCATCCCGTCCCGTCCCCTCCCCATCATGTCCCCCTCCCTCTCCCGAACCCCCCTCATGTCCTCTCCCGTCCCCTCCCGTCCCCCACCTACCCCCCCACCCTCCCCTCCCCACCCTCCCGTCCCCCACCGACTCCCCCACCCACCCCTTCCCTCCCCTCTCAAATGTGCCCCCCTCCATCTCCCAAACCCCGCCCCATTATTAATTGAAAAGGGGGGAAGGTAGGATAGAGAGAGAGGGACTGAGAGAGATAGTTGCGAACTCTATGTGTGTGTGAGAGAGAGAGTGAGAGGAGGAAGGGTGGGGGAAAGAGAGAGAAGGGGGCAAGGGGAGAGAAGAGATAGACAGCTAGAGAGTGGGGGCAAGAGAGAGGGTGGGCCTCATTGTGAGTGTAAGAGAGAAATAGAGAGAGAGAGGACGGGCGGGGGAGAGAGAAGAGGGAGAGAGAGACGAAGACAAAAGGGGGCCACCTAGGCGCCGCTTTGGGCACCTAGGCCACCAAAGTGGTGCCTTGGCCCGCCTTTTTTCAGCCCAATAAGGAGTTGGCTCGCTTTGTCTGCAAAAAAATGCCTTCCTGCCGTAGCGGGCTCCTTGACAACTATGCCCCTGCCCTCCCCAATCGACCCCCCTCCCCTCGCCGCCTGCCGCCTCCGACCGCCACGGAAATCCCCTCCCCCTCCCCAATCGATCGATGCCCCCTCCCATCCCCTTTCCCTACAACGCCCCCTCTCTCGAACCCCCCTATCCTCCCCACCGTGTTCCCCTCCCTCTCCCCTCCCATCCACCACCAACCCCCCTCCCCTCCGATGTCGCCCATGTCCTCCCTCTCAGACCCCCCTGCCCTCTCCACTATACCCCCTTCCTCAACCGAATCCCTCTCCCCTACCCACCCTCCCCCCTCCTCTCCCGTCCCCCAATAACCCCCCACCCTCCCCTCCCCTTATGTCACCTACATACCCCCCCACCCTCCCATCGGTGGCCCCCCCTCTCCTCCTCTCTTGTCCCCTCCCCTCCCCCACCAAACCCCTCACCTCCCACACTAGACCCCCGGCCTCTCCTCCCCCACCCCCCATATTTGATATCTCCCTCTCTCACGGGCGCACACACACACACCCCAGACAGCACAAGGCAACCCACCCCACCCCACCCCTTCTGCGACCCTTTTATATCTCATCTAATAAATAATAAATTTATTAACACACGTAATAATAAACAATAAATTCAACAAATAAATTTATATCTGATTAAATAAATTAAATAATAATTATTAAAATTAAAAAATATTTTACTAACCATTTATTGATAGAAATGTCTCCAGAAATAAAGAATGAAGTCTGTTGTTGTCCCCGACACTAATAGCCCTGCACGAAAATTTGATCACTATGAGAGACAAATACAGAGAGGGTGAATGAATGGGAGGGGGTCTTGCCCATCTATGTGTGCGACAGTGAGAGAGAGAGTAAGAGAGGGAGATAGTGTGAGGGAGAGGGAGACGGAGGGGATCGGGATGCACCCCACCTCTATGAGTGCGTGTCTGTGTTAGAGAGAGAGGGAGAGGGAGAGGGAGGAGGGGGGAGACCGAGAGAGGGAGGGGGTCGAGCACCCCGCCTCTATGTGTGCGTGCATGTGTTACAGAGAGAGGGAGAGGGAGAGGGAGATGGAGGGGGTCGAGCACCCCCCCTCTATGTGCGCGTGCATGTGTTATAGAGAGAGGGAGAGGGAGAGAGGGAGACCGAGAGAGGGAGAGGCCCTCTATGTGTGCGTGCATGTGCTAGATAGAGAGGGAGAGGGAGTGAGGGAGACCGAGAGAGGGAGGGGGAGATAAGGAGAGGGAGAGGGAGGGGGTCGAGCACCCCCCCTCTGTGTGTGCGTGCGTGTGTTACAGAGAGAGAAGAGGGAGAGGGAGTGAGGGAGAGGTGGAGGGAGAGGGAGAGGGAGTGATGGAGAACGAGAGAGGGAGAGGGAGAGGGTCGAGCACCCCCCTCTATGTGTGCGTGCATGTGTTACAAAGAGAGGGAGAGGGAGTGAGGGAGACCAAGAGAGCGAGAGGCCCTCTGTGTGTGCATGCGTGTGTTAGAGAGAGGGAGAGGGAGAGGGAGTGAGGGACATCAAGAGAGGGAGATAGGGAGAGGGAGAGGGAGGGGGTCGAGCACCCCCCCTCTGTGTGTGCGTGCGTGTGTTAGAGAGACAGGGAGAGGGAGATGGAGTGAGGGAGACCGAGAGAGGAAGAGGGAGAGAGGTAGAGGTAGGCGGAGGGGGTCGATCGGGCGCCCCCTCTGTGAGTGTGTGAGTGTGTTAGAGAGAGAGGGAGAGGGATGCGGAGAGGGTCGATCGGCCGTGCTCCCCTCTGTGACTCTGAGTGTCTGCGTGTATTAAAGAGAGGGAGAGGGAGACAAAGAGAGGGAGAGGGAGACCCAGAGAGGGAGAGGGGGGGGAGAGAGACCGTGAGAGAGGGGGATTGAGGCTGGAGTGGGAGAGGGAGACAGTGAGAGAGGGGGATCGAAGCTGCCTTACCAGAGGGGGAGACACCATCGCTTCGATGGGGAGAGCCGCCACTGCTCACCGGAGGGAGAAAGAGAGAGGGGACGCTGCCGTGGTCTCCGGAGAAAGGGGGGAGAGCGAGACACCACCGTCGTGGTCGTCGGAGAGAGAGGGAGAGGGAGAGGGAGAGGGAGGGGGAAAGTTTCAAACGGGAGGGGAGAAGTAGAAATTTATTCTGACGGATTTTTGACGGAACGAAAATCCGTCAAAAATTGCCGATGGAATTTTTGACAAACATATTTCCATCAAAAAATTAGTCAAGTTTTGAGACGGAAAAATATTCACCGTAAATTCTATCTAAACTTCAGACGGTGTTTCCAACGGAAATTAATCCATCGGATGTTACGATGGACTTTCCGACGGAAATATTTTCGTCGAAAATGCAGACAGAATTTCTAACCAAAAATTATCCGTCGAAAATTTTTGTCGCTAAATCTGCTTTCTCTTATAGTGTAGCCTCATAAGTCACGTGTCATGAGTACCACAGCTACATGAAAGTAAGGTATGTCTCGGTCATGTATAACTCAGTACATTGAGCTGTCAGAATAGTAAACCGTGATAGAAGGAAATATTAGTCACTACCTCACAAGTGACAAGAGTATAACCCACTAGAAGTAAGGCCAGATGTATCTACTGATGTCTTAGTCCACGCCCTAGGTGTCCCCTTACTTGTCCCAGGTGGAAACTGAGACACAGTAACCAAGTAACCACAGAACAAGGACTAGTTGTCCCCCACGTGTGCACACACAGATCAACTGCTCTAAGTCAGGTCCTCTAGTTAGTTTTTCCCCCATTCTAGACTCAGGCTGCAAAGGCAAGGGGCCCTACGGTAACTAGCGTAGAAATCATCTCATAAGGACAGCCACTCCACCACTCCCAGGTGGGTCGACACTCGCCTGTCGTAAGAAGGCTACGACTAGTGAGGGGTCACTCAAGGTAAGAACTAGCTGTAGAAGCGGAAACCACCGGAGTACCACAAGTTCGTATTAATCCATCATACATACATAAAGCATCACAGGACGGCTCATTATCATGAAAACCCAAGAACATCCAACTGGATGGCTAATCTATTGGCTGTCGATGCGTATGGCACGGGCCGAAACCACCAATCACGTGGAATCATGAAGAATCAGCATCGGGTGAACTAGGCCCTGGGCGGCCAACCCACTGACCGCCCATTCTCCTGTGTGGCCACCTTTGTGGCCACCACCTTGTGGCCAGGGCTGGCCACCCAGAAACTTGGGCGGCCAGGGGTCTAGCCGCCAATAAAGATCCCTTGGGCGGCCGCCCCTATGGCTGCCACTCAGAGGGCAGGGCGGCCAGTCCTCTGGCAGCCCAGAAACCTGTGTGGCCAAGGGTCTGGCCCCCCAACAAGAAAACACTTGGGCGGCCACCCTTGTGGCCGCCTAGCACTTCTACGTAGCCAGACCCATGGCTACCTAGACTGGGCAGAGGTGGTAGGCCTCCTGGTCGCCTGCTGTTTCGGGTCCCCTTCCAGATCTGAATCTAGAGGGTCATTCCGAAGCCTGACTCGCCCCCATTACGAGCGGGAACCCCCGAAAAGCATAAAAAAATCATCCCTGATGAAAATGTCATCCATAAAACACAATTTAAACTAAAAATCACTACAAGAATGGATCGATCTGTGCTCTCGGCCCCGATCATAGAAGTTAACCCGAAAATGTAATAAGCCTCTCTCTCTCTCTCTCTCTCTCTCTCTCTCTCTCTCTCTCTCTCTCTCTCTCTCTCTCTCTCAAATCACTACCGAATCAATGGGAAACGCGAGAGGAGAGTTCAGGATCCATCCCCCTACCTAAATGTCGCTTTAGAACCTCAGATACCTCTGATCAACCATTAAACATCGAATCGCACCCGTGAACCCATGATCCCGTGGCACGAACCTCCTCCGTCTTGTGCCCACACTCTGCTTAGCACCCTACTATCGCCGACTGGTCCTCCTCGAGCTCGCTGTCTGTAGCTGGAGATGAGAGGAGAGGAAGGGGGAGATCAGAAGAGGAAGGAGGAGAAAATGGGGAATGAGGAGGCAAACACGACGTTTAATGGGAAGAAGGTTTGGGGTTTCCATAAAATCTCAAAAAAAACAAAATCATCAACATGCCCTTTCCTTTTATATTTTAGGATAAACACTTGTAGAAAATTCCCGAAAAGCTATAATTTCAATGAAATCCAAAATTCAACATTTAAAATTTAATTCATTTGAAAAAATGAATCTGAAACCTATGGAAAATAGGATCCAAAACCTGGAGGCATTACAAAGGGAAAGGGTCAGGGTGGTCCACATAAAGGGGGTGAAGGAGGTTTACGAGGACTAGGTTGATGGGGGTCAGCCTAGTCCGCATAAAGCCCCCCCTTTACACGGACTAGGTTGGGGCTGGGAAGAATTTTTTTTTTTTTTTGATAGGTTTACATGGACTAGGCTGGTAGGGGTCAGCTTGGTCCACGTAAACCTCCCCTTTGGGGTTTACATGGACTAGGTAGATGGGGATCAACCTGGTCTCCGTAAACCTCCCCCTAGGGGGTTTACGCAGATTGGGTTAAGGGGTTGGGACAAAGCTTTTTCTTTTTTATTTTTTCTGACAAATGGGGGCTTCACGTGGATCAGGTCGATGGGGGTCAACCTAATCTGTGTAAACTGACCCCCTTTGGGGTTTAAATGGACTGGGTTAAGGGGCTGGGGAAAAGTTTTTTTATTTTTTTATTTTTTTTGGGAAATGGGGGCTTTATGCGGACTAGGTTGATGGGGGTCAGCCTGGTCCGCGTAAACCCCCCCCCCCCTTTGGAGTGTACGAGGACCAGGTTGATGGGATAGCCTGATCCGTGGACCACAAGTTTTTTATTTTTTGTTTTTGTTTTCTAGAAAAAAAGACTTTACGTGGACCAAACTGGTGGGGGTTAGCCTGATCCGTGTAAACCACCCCCCTAGGGGGGCTTACGTGCACTTCAAGAAAAGGCAGGATTTCCGAGGGACTGTATCCGTCGGAAATCCATCGCAAAAATTGTCGGAAACCATTTTTTCGACGAAAATCCGTCGTAAATCCGTCGGAACAGGTCCGTCGTATATTCCTTGTCATAAATTTTCGACGGAAATTTTTTCGTCCGAATTACGTCTGATAATTCCGACGGAAATAGATCAGACGAAAAGTTCGTCGATAATCATTTAGTATGCCATTTTTCCGACGGATTATTTTCCGTCCGAAATTTCATCACAACATTCCGACGGAAAGGTATCAAACGGAACGTCCGTCGGTAATCATTTAGTATCTTGTTTCTGCGACGGACAAATTTCCGTCCGAAATTCCGTCTTAAAATTCATATGGATAAATTTACGTGGGCAATTTCCTCAAAGAATGTACCAAGATTTTCCGACGGGATATATTTTGGTGTCGGTGAATTCGTCTAAATTTTTTGATGGATCCGTCGCAAATTCCATCAGAAATTCTATTTTATTTTTTTAAAAGACATAAAATTTATATAAAAACCTATTTAAATAAAAAACCATATAAAATCCATCACGAACAAAAAGAATAAAAGTACAAGAAACGAAACACAATAACAATTTATAATGTTATAATAATAAAAAATCAAGAAATATCCTCCGCATCCTCCATATCCTCATCCTCCCCGCCCTGCTCGTCTCCTCCATCGCCACTCGCTGGATGATCCTACATGAAAAGGTAATAACATTAAATATGCATTCATAAAAAAATACTGAGCAGATAAATTAAATATTATATTTGATTATATAAATTCAAATCAGATAAATTTTGAACCCCCGAACTCAACTTCTTTAAAATTTAAAGTAAGTCCATTTTAAGAATGCACTTTTGAGCACCGGGCTCAAACCGGGCATCGAATTTAGATTCCGTCAGCTCTCACAAATCGCTTTTATCTCCTAGGTCGTGTTGGAACGATCAGCACGCTGATCAGACCGATATTTTAGATTTTGGACTCCCGAACCCTACTTCTTTAAATTTTAAAGTAAGTCTATTTAAAAAATGTACTTTTGAGCATCGGGCTCAAACCGGGCATCCATTTTAGATTCTGTCAGCTCTCACAAGTCACTTTTACCTCCCAGGTCGTGTTGGAACGATCGGCATGCCTATCGGACCGATATTTTAGATTTTGGACCCCCGAACCTAACTTTTTTAATTTTAAACTAAGTGCATTTAAAAAATGCACTTCTGAGCGCCGGGCTCAACCCGGACATCCAATTTAGATTCTGTCAGCTCTCACAAGTCATTTTTATCTCCTAGGTCGTGTAGAAATGATCGGCATGCTGATCGGACCGATATTTTAGATTTTGGACCCCCGAACCCAACTTCTTTAAAATTTTGAAGTAAGTCCATTTAAAAAATACACTTCTAAGCGTCGGGCTCAACCCGGGCATCCAATTTAGATTTCGTCAGCTCTCACAAGTCGCTTTTACCTCCCAGGTTGTGTTGGAATGATCGGCACGCCAATCGGATCGATATTTTAGATTTTAGACCCCCGAACCCAACTTCTTTAATTTTAAACTAAGTGCATTTAAAAAATGCACTTCTGACCAGCGAGCTCAAACCGGGCATCCATTTTAGATTCCGTCGGCTCTCACAAGTCACTTTTACCTCCCAGGTCGTGTTGAAATGATAAGCACGCCGATCGGATCGATATTTTAAATTTTGGACCTCGGAACCCAACTTCTTTAATTTTAAACTAAGTGCATTTAAAAAATACACTTCTGAGCGCCGGACTCAACCTGGGCATCCAATTTAGATTTCATCAGCTCTCACAAGTCGCTTTCATCTCTCAGGTCGTGTTGGAACGATTGGCATGCTGATCGAACCGATATTTTACAATTTGAACGCCCGAACCCCTAATTATCTGAACGATTTTAAACTAAGTTAGTTTTGAAAACTAACTTAGTTTTGAATTTAGTTATTTGAGTGTCGGGCTCAAACCGGATATCCGATTTAGATTTCGTCAGCTCTCACAAGTTACTTTTACCTCCCAGATCATTTTGGAATGATCGGCACGCCGATCAAGCCAGTATTTTACAAGTTTTAGCCCCGAACCCCTAATTATCTGAATTCTTTTAAACTAAGTTAGTTTTGAAAACTAACTTAGTTTTGAATTGAGTTATTCGAGCGCTGGAGTCAAACCGAATATCCGATTTCGATTTTGTCAGCTCTCACAAGCCCCCTTTATCTCCCAGGTCGTGTTGGAATGATCAACACGTCGATCGGACCGATATTTTAGATTTTGGACCCCCGAACCCAACTTCTTTTAATTTTAAAGTAAGTCCATTTAAAAAATACACTTCTGAGCGCCGGGCAGAACCCGAGCATCCACTTTAGATTTCATCAGCTCTCACAAGTCGCTTTTACCTCCCAAGTCGTGTTGGAATGATCGGCATGCCGATCGGATCGATATTTTAGATTTTGGACCCCCGAACTTAACTTCTTTAAATTTTAAAGTAAGTCCATTTAAAAAATTCACTTCTGAGCACCGGGCTCAAACCAGGCATCCATTTTAGATTCCGTTAGCTCTCACAAGTCGCTTTTATCTCCCAGGTCGTGTTGGAATGATCGACACGCCGATCGGACTGATATTTTAGATTTTGGACTCCCGAACCCAACTTCTTTAATTTTAAACTAAGTGTATTTAAAAAATGCACTTCTGAGCACCGGGATCAACCCGGGCATCCAATTTAGATTCCGTCATCTCTCACAAGTCGTTTTTATCTCCCAGGTCGTGTTCGAAAGATCGTCGCACTGATCGGATCGATATTTTACAATTTGAACGCCCGAACCCCTAATTATCTGAACACTTTAAAACTAAGTTAGTTTTGAAAACTAACTTAGTTTTGAATTTAGTTATTTGAGCATCGGGCTCAAATCGGATATCCGATTTGGTTTCCGTCAGCTCTAACAAGTTACTTTTACCTCCCAGACCGTCTTGCAATGATCGGCACGCCAATTAGGCCAGTATTTTACAAGTTTTACCGCTGAATCCATAATTATCTGAATTCTTTTAAACTAAGTTAGTTTTGAAAACTAACTTAGTTTTGAATTGAGTTATTCGAGTGCCGAGGTCAAACCGGATATCCGATTTAGATTCCGCCAGCTCTTACAAGTCGCTTTTATCTCCCAGGTCGTGTTGGAATGATCGGCACGCCGATCGAATCGATATTTTAGATGTTGGACCCCCGAACCTAACTTCTTTAAATTTTAAAGTAAGTCCATTTAAAAAATACACTTCTGAGCACCGGGCTCAACCCGGGCATTTAATTTAGATTCCGTCAGCTCTCACAAGTCGCTTTTACCTCCTAGGTCGTGTTGGAATAATCGGCACGCCGATCGGATCGATATTTTAGATTTTGGACCCCCGAACTCAACTTCTTTAAATTTTAAAGTAAGACCATTTAAAAAATACACTTCTGACCACCGGGCTCAAACTAGACATCCATTTTAGATCCCGCCAGCTCTCACAAGTCGCTTTTATCTCCTAGGTCGTGTTGGAACGATCGGCACGCCGATCAGACCGATATTTTTGATTTTGGACTCTCGAGCCTAACTTCCTTAATTTTAAACTAAGTGAATTTAAAAAATGCTCTTCTAAGCACCGGGCTCAAACCAGGAATCCATTTTAGATTCCGTCAGCTCTCACAAGTCGCTTTTACCTTCCAAGTTTTGTTGGAGTGATCGACACGCCGATCGGACCGATATTTTAGATTTTGGACCCCCGGACCCAACTTCTTTAATTTTAAACTAAGTGCATTTAAAAAATGCACTTCTGGGCGTCGGGCTCAACCCGGGCATCCAATTCAGATTCCGTCAGCTCTCACAAGTGGCTTTTATCTCTCAGGTCGTGTTGGAACGATCGGCACGCTGATCGGACCGATATTTTACAATTTGAACCCCTGAACCCCTAATTATCTGAACGATTTTAAACTAAGTTAGTTTTGAAAACTAACTTAGTTTTGAATATAGTTATTTGAGCACCGGGCTCAAACCGGATATCTGATTTGGATTCCGTCAACTCTCACAAGTCACTTTTACCTCCCAGATCGTGTTGGAACGATCGGCATGCCGATCAAGCCAATATTTTACAATTTGAACTCCCGAACCCCTAATTATCAGAATTCTTTTAAACTAAGTTAGTTTGGAAAACTAACTTAGTTTTGAATTGAGTTATTTGAGCGTCGGGGTCAAACCGGATATCCAATTTGGATTCCGTCAGCTCTCACAAGTCACTTTTACCTCCCAAATCGTGTTGGAACGATCGGCACGCCGATCAGGCCAGTATTTTACAATTTGAACCCCTGAACCGCTAATTATCTGAATTCTTTTAAACTAAGTTAGTTTTGAAAATGAACTTAGTTTTGAATTGAGTTATTCAAGCACCGGGGTCAAACCGGATATCCGATTTGGATTCCATCAGCTCTCACAAGTCACTTTTACCCCCCATATCGTGTTGGAATGATCGGGACGCCGATGAGGCCAGTGTTTTATAATTTAAACCCCCGAACCCCTAATTAACTGGATTCTTTTAAACTAAGTTAGTTTTGAAAATTAACTTAGTTTTGAATTGAGTTATTCGAGCGTCGGGGTCAAACCGAATATCCGATTTGGATTCCGTCAGCTCTCACAAGTCACTTTTACCTCCCAGATCGTGTTGGAACGATCGGCACGCCGATCAGGCTAGTATTTTACTATTTGAACCCATGCATCCCTAATTATCTGAATTCTTTTAAACTAAGTTAGTTTTGAAAACTAACTTAGTTTTGAATTGAGTTATTCGAGCGCCGGGGTCAAACCGGATATCCGATTTGGATTCCGTCAGCTCTCACAAGTCACTTTTACCCCTCAGATCGTGTTGGAACTATCGGCACGTCGATCAGTCCAGTATGTTCCAATTTGAACCCCGAACCCCTAATTATCTACGTTCTTTTAAACTAAGTTAGTTTTGAAAACTAACTTAGTTTCTGAATTGAGTGATTTTAGAATTGAGCAATTTTGCCAAAATAAAAATATAATAAACACTCACCTGATGGGCCCGTGCCGTGGTCGTGGATCCATAAGGGAGAATTCCCACCTGGGAGAGGAGGCTAGTGATTGCCTGCAACATGGTTGCCTGCTGGCTAGACATCTCTGCTGTCATCTGCCGCTACAAATCAGAGATCTCCGCTCGGACGATGTCTCTAACGTCGCTGGTAGAAGTTCTGGGGCCGGGTCGAGGTGTACTGAAGGCACTGGTACTGGTTTGGGAAGCGCCTAAACTCGCACACTATGATATCACCGCGCTAGTGTCCAGGCTCTCCCCAAAACCATATAGCCGGTCTTTCTTCGGTATGCCAGCTGCTGCCACCCATTCCGCCGGATCAAACTCTGGCTACTGCGCGTCTCCCTCCCTATACTTCTGATGGGGACATCACCTCCCATGCCCACGTTTACCGTTCGTCTCCTCACCCCGGTTGCATCCGGCATGGTTTAGTCATTTAATTTTGAGTCTTATGTAATTTTATTTGAGTCATTTGATGTATTTTCCCTTTTATTTGAGTCATGTTCCTAGGTCTTGCATTTATTTTCCTAAGTTTGAGTGTCATTAGATTGTGTAATATACTATTGGGCCCAATTCTTCGGGCTTGGCCCATGAGCCCCCCCTACCCCTTCGGTTATTTGTTATTGAGTCTTTTGTAAGGGACTTTTGTAGAAATGTGGGTTTCCTATATATAGGACCACATTCCCTCCATTTCAACTTAATGAATGAATCAATGAAAAATGCCATTTGAGTATCCAAAGCTTAGTTTAGTGGAGTGATTCCAATATTTTTTTGGTGAGAAACCCTAGGGGAGAGATTCCCCACCCTTCCCTCTCCTAATCCCTCTTTTTCACTCCACTTTCTCTCTCCTCAACACCCAATTTCGAATTTTCTTCTCTCTCCTCCTTTCCCAACCACCTCAACCCCCACCTACCATCATTAAAGCCCTCCACTTCCCCATGGCCTCCATTACTCCACCCCCCTAGTCCCAAGGAGATCCCTCACCATTCCAACACCATCCTCCACATTCCAACACCACTTTTCCCATTCCAACACAATCAACCCCTTCCCCACACAACCCCACAACTTCCAAAGCATATTTGAATTTGAAATCCACCCTTCCCTCCACTCACTTGTGCCCCCCCTCACCTTCTCCTCTCACCCACCTTCCCAAATTCGTAGCTCCTCCTCCCACCACCTGTTAGACCAACTTCCAGACCCCATTCTTCCCTTCCCCCACCTTAGAACACCCCCTCCTAGACCCCCTCACAGCCCGGGCTTTCCCCACACTCATCCACCCCCATTTCCCCTCCCATATACCTCATTTTCCCCCATCATCATCAACCTACAGCTCTCAACTGAAGATCTACAGCAGAGCAACAGCTTGCAGCGGCCACCACGATCACCTCCGGACGAGTTTGAAGACCCAAGAGCCATCGTCGGAAGCGTCTGCCAGTCGCCTTCGCAACCGAAGTGGTTTCGTCTTCTTCCGATCTCCGAGCCATCCTGGAGGTCCATTCTTCCACAGCTGCGTGGTTCTGCCTCGGCTAAGGACCTGAACCAGTTTAGAAGCTCTGCCACGACGGACCCTTAAGGAATCCGTCTTCAAGTTCTTCTTCAAAGTTCCTCTTTGGCCTGTCTAGTTTCAGATTCAAGAAGCGGAAGTTCATTCAGCATCCGGGAGTAGAAGTTACCAATTTTCTCCCCCGAATGCGTGGTTCTGCCTTCTACAGTCTGCACCGACCCCTCCTCACTCTTCTGATTCCACAGATTGTCTCCGACCTCTTCTGGTGTCCCCGTTTCTTTTGCTGCAAAGAGGACTCACCAACGGTTCTAACGGCGCTGACGGCATCAAATTTAGAGTTCGGGAGCGGCCAGGACAGCCTCTACATCCTACTGTTGGTGACCTGGCCCTACTAGTCCAAGAAACAGAGGCCCTATTCAAGCTCCTGCCCCGACCAGCAGCGACTCCAGAAGAAATTAAGAAAATTCTGAGGCATTCCCCTTCCAGCTACGAAGGTTTTTCCTCTAGTTTCGTCGTCAACAAAATTCCTGATCAAGATCTACAGCAGCAACACCGACTCTCTATCCTGGCTCGCAGACAGCAAGCAGATTCGGCGTCCACCCTTATTCCTCATTCTTTGCTTTAGTTTCCCCACCCCGCTTGACCGGCTGAAGGTCCCTCCCTGTGTGGAGGTAGTATTGATTGTAATTTCTATTAACCCCCACCCCAAGATCCCCCTCCTACGTGAGGTGTAGTGTTGTAACTTGTTTGGGCAGGTCAAGCGACACCGCCGCGGCGTGTGGGGATCCACTCGCCTCCCCGCTCGCCCTCGTCTCCGACCGGGACCGGTTTCTTCAATCCGATCGAGTAAGTGCTCAAATCTTCACTTCACTTAGTGCTTGTCTTTCAATATTAGTTCTAATTCCGCTGGTTATGCGAGTGAGAGCCTGATCCTCAAGCCCCATAAACTTGAGTGATCACCGTTGGAATATTGCAATCGGTGCCTTTG
Organism: Amorphophallus konjac; assembly: GCA_022559845.1. Lineage (NCBI taxonomy): Eukaryota > Viridiplantae > Streptophyta > Magnoliopsida > Alismatales > Araceae > Amorphophallus > Amorphophallus konjac. Next base: position 39,622,570 of record CM040125.1, read on the forward strand.
GCACTTTGTCGGCCCCCTTGATTTGGGCATCCCCACCCTTTGGGAATCAAGTCTTGGCCTTGCTGGCCCTCTACCAGCAAGGGCCCAACCCCACATCCTCCCCTTGGCATTGCCAAGTCACCCCGGGCTTGGGTGAGTGACGATAGAGCGGTGGCCCAATTTGGCCCGTTTTGAAAGCGATTGTGCTTGCTTGCATTAGGTCCGAGGTCGTGTCACATCAAGTGGTATCAGAGCAAGTTTTTGACTTGTCTCTACAAGTCAAGTCCTAGGGCATGCTTGCATTCTTGTCCGAACCATGCATTGTCAACCCATCATTGTTAACATTGAGTCTTGGGTCACATGGCTCCTCTCCCAATCATATCCCATGCATGCTTACCTAATGGAAAGCCCGTAGAAATTGATTTCATTGACCTAGAATCTGAAAATTGGGTGTCCCCCGATATCGTTACCTCTCTTAGTAGGACCGGACAAATTGTGCACAATGGAGACCAAGTCTTTATTGAATTCCATAAATGGTTCGGGAAGATTAAGTATTTGGATGGGGCTTGGTGTCAAAAGGGAACATTGGCAGGTCCATGTATAATCCTAGGTAAGAAATGGTTAGATGAAAGGAATGCCAACATCGACCCAACACGTTGGACTTGCCTTGTGCGTTCGCCACACCTTTCGGGAACCTTTAAATTCAACAACCTTTTATTCTCCCACCCGCGGGAATCCCACCCTCGTTCACCACCCCGGGTGCACCATACTCCGGCCATCATCACCCCACCATCAAAGAACCTTCCCACTCCATTAGTTTTGGAAGAAGTAGTCCACCCGCTTTGCCACATGAAGACAAATATCCCTCGGGAACCTATCCCCTCCATAGAGAGCACCCATGTCCCAACTGAAGAGGAAGCCTCGCACAAGGATCTTCACCCTACACCACCCCCTCTAGATAAGGCCGAATTCATCTTAGAAGAGTCCCTTGTTAGGTGGCTAAGGAAGAGCCTAATTAGAGAGACCTCGACCCATGTTTGCCCTCCCATAGAACAAAATTTTCCCCCAGTGCCCATCTTCTCCTATCACACCACAATCCAAGCATCCTATCAAGTGGAGACCTTAGAGGATTTTCTTAGGGGCTTAGCATGGCAAATTGAGTTCACTAGCATGTTGACTCCTATGGCCGAACAACCTAGGAGCCTTAGCCTCCTACACCTATGCATTGGGTCTATCACCTCGGTTTGCACCAATGGTTGCTACACTAGCGACCTCCTTCTATTCCTCCCTACACCGGATGAGCCCAACCTTCTCCTCGATTTAGAACTTCTTATCTCGGGTAGAAAGCCAAGCCCTCCACTCATGGCCGACCCACTTGTCAAGAACATTGGCCCAACTATCATAGGGAAGGATGACTTAACACCTTTTAAAGATCTTGAGGACATGGAGTTCCTCCCCCTAAGTGACCTATTTTACGATCCATATGATCCCTTCCAATGGGAGTCAAGGGACTCATATGACCCAACCATCTTACCAACCACCCACCCTGTCCTACCCTCACTCACCATATTGGGCCAAACCCACCTCATCCATGACCCGGGCTGCACCTTGGGAGCCATAACCTTGGACCATATATCCCTAGGGAATAAGGTGGTGCCCCACCCCATGATGACCACCTTCTTAGATCCATTCGATCCTTTCCAATGGGAGTTCAAAGGTTGTCCCACACCTATACACATGGAAGTCACTTTTGGGAAAAGTATGCATGTGTCTAGGCTTTCCACACCCCTTGGCATGAACACTATGTTGGGTCCATTCATTCATATCACTCACATGTCAAGTAGAAAGCATGAGTGGGCCACATTCGGATGTCATGGTCCTCCTTCATTCATCATGGATCTTAAGCATGTCAAAAGCATCTACGGATGTTCGGGCCCCCCCACATTCATCACCACTTTACATGATAGGTTCACCTACGGTTGCCCCGGCCCACCTAGGCCCACCAAAGTCTACATGACAACATTGCATGATAAGTCAACAAATGGTTGCATCGGCCCACCAAGGTTCATCATGGTCCATCTGGCATCATGGCAGGATAGGTCCATCTATGGTTGTCCAGGTCCACCCATAACCACTAAAAGGATAGCATTCATAAAATTGCATGAAAACCTTTGCAAGCACATCAGCAAAAAGAATGAGGCTTATAAAAGGCTGGCCGACTCTCATCGGCATCACCAAGAATTCCAAGTGGGTGACCTTGTGATGGTAAGGATGGAGAGGCTCTCCCCGGGAGCCAACTCTAAACTGAGGCCACGTGGGGCTGGTCCCTTCCAGGTCTTGAGGTGCATAGGTGCAAATGCCAACGAGTTAGATCTCCATGAGGAGTATGGAATAAGTCTCACATTCAATGTTGCCGACCTAGTGCCATATAAGGGACCCACGGTGGTACCTAGTGAGGAGATTGAGCCTACTTCTTCCCTTGAGAGAGCACCCACCCATGATGATAAACCACCAGCCAAGAGAGCCCAGCGTGAACAAATTGAACAAATATTGGATGAACAAGTCACTACCACTCGGAGCAAGGTATATGAGCGCTATCTCGGCAGGTGGATGGATCGGTCTCGTTCGGGAGACTTGAGGGCGGTACCACTTCTACACCCTCCAAGGAGGGAGGGACACTTACTCGACAGAGTCGAGTTCTCCGCACCCCGGGAGTATGATGGGGACATCACCTCCCATGCCCACGTTTACCGTTCGTCTCCTCACCCCGGTTGCATCCGGCATGGTTTAGTCATTTAATTTTGAGTCCTATGTAATTTTATTTGAGTCATTTGATGTATTTTCCCTTTTATTTGAGTCATGTTCCTAGGCCTTGCATTTATTTTCCTAAGTTTGAGTGTCATTAGATTGTGTAATGTGCTATTGGGCCCAATTCTTCGGGCTTGGCCCATGAGCCCCCCCTACCCTTTCGGTTATTTGTTATTGAGTCTTTTGTAAGGGACTTTTGTAGAAATGTGGGTTTCCTATATATAGGACCACATTCCCCCCATTTCAACTTAATGAATGAATCAATGAAAAATGCCATTTGAGTATCCAAAGCTTAGTTTAGTGGAGTGATTCCAACATTTTTTGGGTGAGAAACCCTAAGGGAGAGATTCCCCACCCTTCCCTCTCCTAATCTCTCTTTTTCACTCCACTTTCTCTCTCCTCAACACCCAATTTCGAATTTTCTTCTCTCTCCTCCTTTCCCAACCACCTCAACCCCCACCTACCATCATTAAAGCCCTCCACTTCCCCATGGCCTCCATTACTCCACCCCCTAGTCCCAAGGAGATCCCTCACCATTCCAACACCATCCTCCACATTCCAACACCACTTTCCCCATTCCAACACAATCAACCCCTTCCCCACACAACCCCACAACTTCCAAAGCATATTTGAATTTGAAATCCACCCTTCCCTCCACTCACTTGTACCCCGCCTCACCTTCTCCTCTCACCCACCTTCCCAAATTCGTAGCTCCTCCTCTCACCACCTGTTAGACCCCCTTCCAGACCCCATTCTTCCCTTCCCCCACCTTAGAACACCCCCTCCTAGACCCCCTCACAGCCCGGGCTTTCCCCACACTCATCCACCCCCATTTCCCCTCCCATATACCCCATTTTCCCCCATCATCATCAACCTATAGCTCTCAACTGAAGATCTACAGCAGAGCAGCAGCTTGCAGCGGCCACCACGATCACCTCCGGACGAGTTTGAAGACCCAAGAGCCATCTTCGGAAGCGTCTGCCAGTCCCCTTCGCAACCAAAGTGGTTTCATCTTCTTCCGATCTCCGAGGCATCCTGGAGGTCCATTCTTCCACATCTGCGCGGTTCTACCTCGGCTAAGGACCTGAACCAGTTTAGAAGCTCTGGCACGACGGACCCTGAAGGAATCAGTCTTCAAGTTCTTCTTCAAAGTTCATCTTTGGCCTGTCTAGTTTCAGATTCAAGAAGCAGAAGTTCATTCAGCATCCGGGAGCAGAAGTTACCAATTTTCTCCCCCGAATGCGCGGTTCTTCCTTCTACAGTCTGCACTGATCCCTCCTCACTCTTCTGGTGTCACATATTGTCTCCGACCTCTTCTGGTGTCCCCGTTTCTTTTGCTGCAAATAGGACTCACCCACGGTTCTAACGGCATCAAATTTGGAGTTCGGGAGCGGCCAGGACAGCCTCTGCATCCTACTGTTGGTGACCTGGCCCTGCTAGTCCGAGAAACAGAGGCCCTGTTCAAGCTCCTGCCCCGACCAGCAGAGACTCCAGAAGAAATTAAGAAAATTCTGAGGCATTCCCCTTCCAGCTACGAAGGTTTTCCCTCTGGTTTTGTCATCAACAAAATTCCTGATCAAGATCTACAGCAGCAACACCGACTCTCTATCCCGGCTCGCAGATAGCAAGCAGATTCGGCGTCCACCCTTATTCCTCGTTCTTTGCTTTAGTTTCCCCACCCCGCTTGACCGGCTGAAGGTCCCTCCCTGTGTGGAGGTAGTATTGATTGTAATTTCTATTAACCCCCACCCCAAGATCCCCCTCCTACGTGAGGTGTAGTGTTGTAACTTGTTTGGGCAGGTCAAGCGACACCACCGCGGCGTGTGGGGATCCACTCGCCTCCCCGCTCGCCCTCGTCTCCGACCGGGACCGGTTTCTTCAATCCGGTCGAGTAAGTGCTCAAACCTTCACTCCACTTAGTGCTTGTCTTTTAATATTAGTTCTAATTCCGCTGGTTATGCGAGTGAGAGCCCGATCCTCAAGCCCCATAAACTTGAGTGATCACCGTGGGAATATTGCAACCGGTGCCTTCGGCACTTTGTCGGCGCCCTTGATTTGGGCATCCCCACCCTTTGGGAATCAAGTCTTGGCCTTGCTGGCCCTCTACCAGCAAGGGCCCAACCCCACATCCTCCCCTTGGCATTGCCAAGTCACCCCGGGCTTGGGTGAGTGACGATAGAGTGGTGGCCCAATTTGGCCCGTTTTGAATGCGATTGTGCTTGCTTGCATTAGGTCCGAGGTTGTGTCACATCAACTTCTCTATCACAGCTCTGCTATATGTTTCCTAAATTTTGAATATAATAACTAGCCAATTTCATATGAATCAATCATATTTAAATGAACAGTAGAACTTGCATATGTAGATAAACTTACCGCTACTGAGCGAGCTCTCTCACTAACAAATTGATCTGTCCCCTTTTTGTGTGTTCTGTCGAACACCTCGAGGAACGACGGAGCTCGATTAAGCTCCACAGCATGTTATACAATTCATAGTTAAAAAATGTTATATATATTAATAAAATATAAGAAGATAAATTGAAACATTACTTACCATTTTTTGTTTATGAGTTGCGAAAGAGACGGACCCACTCGTACGCACATTTGCGTCCGGTTGTGACACCCTGTTTGTTTTGGCTTTTCAGGACTTTTCTATTTACTTGGGGTCGGCAAATTTGTCACATACTATGTCCCAATCCTCCGTCCTCATCCATAGAAGGCGGTGCTCCTTCCACAGCTCTCGGTCTTCACTCCGACCAGCATTTTTTTGAGCCTTTACTCGGGCTTCATGTATTTTCTTTCGGTAATTTGTCTTTATAATAGACTCCCAGGCAGAACGACATCTCGCTGCGTCATGTCCACTCGTGATAAATTAAGTTTTACAGTTAGTATACTGTTGTGAATTGAGTTTGGAAAATACTTGAATTAAATGATTTAATTACTTACTAAGAATATGTCGAACAATGAATCCCAGACGCCCATCAAAAATTCTTTGAAAGACAATGCTAGCCCGGGCACATGTGCCATTACTAGATCCATAGAATGACGGACGACATCAGAAGGTTGAAATTTAGAACTGCAATTACAAATGTCAAAATATTCACATTAGACAGTTGAAAGCTAAATAATGAATGTAATAACCATATAAATTTACTCGGAGATCCAGCACGGGCGACGTCCATCATGGGCCGTGCCTCCCTCGTGACGACTGTCGACATCCTAAAGCGGCGGAGTGGTGGGGGTGTGCCCTGCAGCGGGAGGTGGTGGGGGTGGTGCATGTGGTCGTGGTGGGAGGGTACTGGGACCTATAAGAATTAAATATCATAAGTAAAATGAATATTTTGCTGAAAATTAAAATATACATTCGGGGTGGCGCATGTGGTCGTGGTGGGAGGGCACTGGGACATGTACGAATTAAATATCATAAGTAAAACGAATATTTTATAGAAAATTAAAATATACAAACTTGTAGTGGGAGGTGGTGGGGGTGGCACCTATGGTCGTGGTGGGAGGGCACTGGGACCTGTAAGAATTAAATATCATAAGTAAAATGAATATTTTGCTGAAATTAAAATATACATATCTGAAACGGGAGGTGGTGGGGGTGGCGCCTGTACAAGTGGTGGGAGGGCGCTGGGACCTGTAAGATTTAAATATCATAAGTAAAATATATAATTACAAAACATTTCATTGCATTTTTAAAATAGACATGTATACTTGTCTATTGCGGTGGTCGTGAGCCGACACTTGGACCTATAAAAAAATATTTTAAGCTAGTAAATAATTAAAATATTTATATAGCTAACTATTTGAATAGATATACCTGTGCCCGAAGAAGACGCCAAAGAGGAGGGAGTAGAGCCCCTCTCACTGCCCTGTCTCCTCCCACTCCCACTATGACCTCCTCGGACCATTTCGTTATTAAGAACAAAACAATTAATACATATTAATCCACAATTATATAAGGCTAGACAAATGTTATTAAAAATTATGTAAAAATGTAAAAATATCTTACTAAATTGTCAAATTTTATCTAGCTCATGCTGATGATATATCTAACTCAGCTTCATCTTCGTCGTTCATAGTAGCCTCATCAGATTCGAACTCTGTCTCTTCATCCGACTCCTCCTCCCCTCTAACATCAACATTTAGCTCCGTCGGATCGAATTCTATCACTTCATCTCACTAACGTAATGATAGTGGCTCATCAGATTCGTTCAGATTAATATGCGTGGAACCTACAATGTCAACTTTGTTTGATTGAAAATATACGGCACTGGCAACCTCTGAGACATTTTCACTCACATTTAACTAATAAGTCGAAAAAAGTTTTGCTTTAACCCTGCAAACTGCATGCCAATCTTTATTCTTGGACGATGGATAGCTTGAATAATACACTTGCTAGGCTTGTACGGCTAAAATGAATGGTTAATATCTATTAAGTTTAGACCTATGTTTGACATCGACAATCCCATAAGTTGTGTCATGTCGAACAGAATTAGGATCAAACCAATGACACTTAAATAGGTATACAAGATTATCTTGTCCCAAATACTGTAATTCTATGACTTCCTCAAGAATACCATAGTAGTCCAGTTCCACTTCATTGTACGCACTTCCCTTAACACATACGCCGATGTTCATCGTAGACTTACTTCGTCCATAATCCCTTGTGAGAAATCTATATCCATTCATAATATATCCTGGATGGGCACGTGCAACTTTCGAGGGGCCATAACTTATCTCTTGTACTCTTTTATCAGTAAGAAGACCTTGTTCAACCTTTATGTAAATCAGAGTAGTTAAAATATTAACAATTACCTCAACAGAATTAAATAGAAACATATATATTCAACAATCGACACTAACTCGATATCTCAGCCATTTGGCAAAAAACTTCTCATGTTCTTTTTCAATCTCCACGTCTAGGATATTTGGATATTTTTGTGCTAATTCTGAATCAAATTTTCTGTAATATAAATACACTACTACTTTAAATGAACTGCAGAAGAAGGATGAACAACTTATGGCCTTGCTGGAAATGTGAGTTAAGAACTTACTCAACATAAGATTCAATCTCAATACAATTCAGAAGAATATATATCTCTGCGACGTACAACTCTCTATCTTCGAGCGTGCGAGTCAAGCAACGTCTGAACGCACGTCCATGATACTTAAATATAGAGAGCCGATCGGACGAATCATCAACTCCCCCATCATCATTACGTGGAGGTCGAGTACGACGAGTTTGAATCTCTGGCTCAAAGTACATGGAACAGAAGTTCGAAATTTCATCAATAATATATGCCTCAGTAATCGAACCCTCCACCTTCGCCTTGTTACAAACTTTCATTTTTAATTCATGCATGCACCTACAACAACAATTCAGATGGCAATGACATGTATCGACCATGGACGACATGTAACTTAACAAAAATTCTCACATACCTCTCAAAAGGATACATCCATCGAACTTGTATTGGCCCTCCGATAATAGTCTGGTATGGCAAATGGACGACCAGGTGCTCCATCGAATCAAAGAATTCCGGAGGAAATATCTTCTCTAACTTAACGGTTGTGACCACATTTTCCTCGATAGTTTGTACATCCCGAAGTCTAAGTTCTGATGCACATAAAATTTTAAAAAATTGACTCAGCTCGGTCAGTGCTCCCCATATAAGCTTTGGCAACAAGTCACGAAATGCAGTGGGCACCAGCCACTCCATGAGCACATGACAGTCGTGACTTTTCAATCCATATATTTTTCCCTCATTAACGTTCTCACAACGGGCTATGTTGGATGCATATCCATCTAGGAATCTCAACTGTTTCAACCACTGGCACACTTCCTTGATCTGTGTATAATTAAGCACGTAAGTTACTTTAGGCTGCACAATTTTTCCATTTAACTTCTGTAGCTCCAGTTCTGGGCATTTACAAAGCATCTTTAAGTCCATACGTGCTTTGGCGTTGTCCTTTGTTTTGCCTTTAACATTCATGATCGTATTGAACACAGTATCAAAAAAATTCTTCTTGATATGCATGACATCCAGATTGTGTCGTACAAGAAGAGTTGACCGATAAGGCAATTCCCCAAAAAATACTTTTCTTGTTCCAGTTATGATCCTTTCCAAAGCTAGAGAGTTGTCGTGTGCTACCAGACAATTGTACTACATCTGGTAAATTTTACACGCTTATCGTCATATGTCGGCCCGACACCCGTTGCAAGTATGCTTCATCCATTTCAACAGTATATTTTTTGAAATGGGTCTTTTTGCCTTCGAAAAGGATGGTCACTTGGTAGCAACCGCCAATGGCAATTAAACCAGCATGCTTTCCCACCATGTTTCAATACAAATGATTTAGTATCTTCCATATAGTAAGGACATGCTAACCTCCCATGTGTGCTCCAACAAGATAGCATTCCATATGCAGGGAAGTCACTTATTGTCCACATCAGTGCAGCCTTCATAATAAAATTTTACTTCCTACATGCATCATAAGTAACAAATCCATCACCCCATAAAAAATTTAGCTCATCAATCAACGGCCTGAGATATATGTACAATTTTTTTCAGGGACTTTTTGGACCAGGAATTACTAAGGACAAAAATAGATTTTCTCGCTTCATGTACATGTCCGGCGAAAGGTTGTACAGTGTCATGAACACTGGCCAACAAGAATAAGATGCCACTGAACCACCGAATGGATTAAAACCATCTGTGCATAAACCCAACCTAACATTATGTGGCTCCTTTGAGAAAGCAAGATGAGTATGACTGATGTGAGTCCAAGCTTCACCATCAGCATGATGACTGATTATATCATCAGCATAGCGTACTCTTTGGGTGTGCCATGTCATATGTCGATCCGTCTTTGAGGACATATAAAGCCGCTGCAGCCTAGGCGTAAGAGGGAAGTATCACAACACCTTGTAAGGTACATCTTTTTACTTTGAATTGTCCCCTCTCTTAGGTTTGAATATGTCATGGTGACAAATAGAACATCATATCTTATTTGCGTCGTCTTTGTAATATTACATATAGTGATTCAAGCATGTATCTATTTTTACATATCCAAGCCCTAGCTCATTGACCATCTTTTTTGCACGGTAAAAGGTTTCTGGCAACTTCTCGTATCGAGACAACATACTCTTGATCAAGAAGAGGAGACAGTCAAAACAAGTCTCACTGATGTGAAATTCAGATTTCAAGTTCAACAACTGTGACACTGCAGACAACCGAGTGTGCTTTTTACAACCATCCCATAGTGGCTCATCAACATCCCTAAGTAGTTGATAAAATCTTCTGGTTGTCTTATTCGGCGCTTCTTCCATGTATGCATGTTCCTCATGAACATTAAAACTAGGACCAGCAACATCTACAACTATATCCACGTACCCACTTGTGCCTGCAATATTGTCAGGCTGATGCGACAAGACATCTTCACCATGACACATCCAATTCGTATAACCATCCATGAACCCTTTCTTGTACAAATGATGTTGCACATCCCATGGTGAACGCCACCTCATATTTCTACAACTTGAACAAGGGCATCGAATGTGACCGTCGCGGTCTATTGCTGCATTTAGATTCCCAATGAAAATTGAATGAAACTCTCAACTCCATGCTTAAAGTCATCCGACACCACCCGGTCAACTATTCTACGATACATCCATGAACTATCTGTCAACATTTTGCCTGCATCCACTAAATGTTAATACACAAATAACTTTGAAATCATTACTCCTTAAAATAAGCTCGACCCTTTCCTCACATCGTTCACCATAGACTATTTACAGATGGAAGAGGACTATTATTTAGATTATCACTTTTTAATCCATCCATGAAGGTTTGATCGCACAATCACTTACTATATGTGTTGTACAATTTATTGAAAATTTCGGTAGCATCTCCCCACACTTCTCTGATATACCAAAAATATTTATTGATTAAGAAATTTTCTTAAACACTTACAAGTAAGTGGTTAAGAAAATACTCAAAATCAATAAAGGTATACCAGAGAAGAGTGAGAAGACGCAACTGAAATTCTCAACAAACCATACAAACACATATAGTAAATGACTGTCTAAGTGCGATCAAACAATCACAGACTGTCCAAACGGGACAATTCAAGACTTTGAGGTAGATATATGCATTCTCGTAAGAAAAACTAGAACATACACATCAATCTCAAAGTCTTGAATGGGAAAGTTCATTGACATGGGTTTAACACGCTCTTCTGAGATGTGTGTAATGTTAGGTCACATCCACACACGTTAGCTCACAGGAAATATCCTATGTAATTATATAACAAAAAATTAAATAGCATCTCACTTATCAGTAAGCATACAACGAATTAAACAACATCTAATTTACAAAAATATTCAAATGAAGAACATCAAAGCTAAATAATCCACATTTTGAGTCAAATCAACCATCACTCTTGAGTTAAAATCAGATTTAAAAATACATATATATGCAATTAAAATCAACAAAGTTTAAAATCACAGGCATAGATTTTGGGGTATTTACCTTTTGCTATAAGTCGACTATTACAAATGGTGCTCTGTATTCTAGAAATAATAGTGAAAGTACGCTATTGTACAGGTATGAAATAAAACCTGTGTATGTTCCCCCATACAGACATAGCCCTCATCATAAAACCATTATTGAGCAGCAAGTGAGGGAATTAATGGGCATTGAATTTATGAGGAACAACAATAGTCCCTTTTCTGCCCCAGTGCTTTTGATTCAGAAAAAAGATGGTTTTTGGCGAATGTGCATTGATTATAGGGCTCTGAACAATTGCACAATCAAGAATAAGTACCCGATTCCAGTGGTGGACGACCTCCTTGATGAATTACATGGTGCAAGATTTTTTTCAAAATTGGATTTACGCTCGGGGTACCATCAGATACGAATGAGTGAGGAGGATATTCATAAAACTACATTCAAAACACATGAGGGCCATTACGAATTTTTGGTAATGCCCTTTGGACTGTCTAATGTGCCATCCACATTTCAAAGTCTGATGAATAATATTTTCAAACCCTTCCTTCGCCAATTTGTCCTTGTATTCTTTGATGACATCCTCATTTATAGTGCTACATGGGATGACCATCTTTCACACCTTGACAAAGTCTTATTTACCCTGCAAACAAACCATCTATTTGGCAAACTTATCAAATGCCAGTTTGGGGTCCAACGGGTTTAATACCTTGGACATATCATTTCCCAGGAAGGGGTGGCTATGGATCCCCCAAAAATTAAAGCTGTCTAGTCCTGGCCTATTCCCCGGTTTGTAAAGGCTTTGAGGGGGTTCTTGGGTTTAACTGGGTACTATAGGAAATTTGTTAGGCAGTATGGACAGATTGCAGCTCCTCTGACAGTCTTATTACGTAAAGATAGTTTTGTCTGGTCTTCTGAGGCAGAAGAAGCTCTCCATAGTCTCAAGACTGCAATGACAACAGCCCCAGTTCTAGCTTTACCCAATTTTGCAGAACAGTTCATCATTGAGTGTGATGCCTGCAACAGTGGTATGGGGGCTGTTCTGATGCAGTCCAACCAACCAATTGCTTATCTCAGCAAACCATTCTCCAAAACCCAACTTGGTCTATCAGTGTATGAGAAGGAGATGGAGACTATTATTTTTGCAGTGCATAAATGGAAATCTTATCTTATAGGCAAGAAATTTTTGATTCGCACAGACCACTAGAGTTTAAGGTATCTTTTATAACAGCAGATTCGTACTCCTGCCCAGCACAGATGGTTAATCAAGTTAATGGGGTTTGATTTCAGCTGGAATATAAATCTGGCAACCATAACAAGACAGCCGATGCTCTGTCAAGATTACATGACCCTATGATTCTTAATGCATTTTGAATGGTTCAACCTGATTGGTATTTGGACATACAAGCAACTTATTTTACTGATGCCCATTTCCAATTTTTAATGCAACAATGGCATTCCGAAAACAACTAACTCGTCGTAACCGTCCGATAATACCGTGAACATTTCGAATATTAAATTCCAGGGGCTCATAAAAAAATAGTGGAAGGAGAGGATCAGCCCCATAATGTAATACTTAAAGCCACCACCCAGAACCCCTTGTAGCACCCCTCACTAAACCCCCCACTCCCGAAGTAGCCCCCATGGACCCGCCTGATCTCTCCGCCCTGCGGACCACCTTGCATTGACGTCGTCCACTCCAACCGCCGCTAGCTCCTTCCCTATCACCCATCGCCGCCTGTAGCTCGCAGGCACACTGGTCATTCCCTCCACCCTTGGAGCCCCCCCTCCTTGAACCCCCCACCAATGGAGCACCCCCCCAGTGACCCCCCTCCTGCTGGCCCCTCCGCCTCCCAGACCAACCTCCCCCCCACCCACCGGAACCCCCCTCCTACTGGCCCCTCCCCCTCCCCGACCAACCTCCCCCTCCCCCCCATCCACCGAAACCCCCCCCCCCATCGAACCCCTCTCGGATGATCCCTAACCTCAAAAAAAAAAGAACAATGGCACCGGCGGAGAGCCCCCCCTCCCTGAACCCCCACTGACGGAGCACCCCCCCAGTGAACCCCCTCCTGCTGGCCCCTCCCCCTCTCCCCCACCCACTGGAACCCCCCTCCTCCTGCCCCCCCCCCCCACCGAGACCAACCTCCCCCTCCCCCCCCCCCCCACCGGAACCGCCCCACCGAACCCCTCCCAGATGATCCCCAACCTCAAACAAAAATGAACAATGCACCGGCGGAGAGCCCCCGCTCCCTGAACCCCCACTAACGGAGCACCCCACCAGCATCCCCCTCCTGCTGGCCCCTCCCTCCCCCCCACCCACCGGAACCCCACCACCGAACTCCTCCCGGATGATCCCCAACCTAAAAAAAAAAAATAGAGCAATGGCACCGGCGGGGGAGGGGGAGAGGGAGAGGGAGGGGGCTTACCGGACCGGAGAAGATGGCGAGCGACGGTGAGGACTGGCAGGATGGCGATGGTGAGGACGGTGAGGATGGCGACGGCGAGGACCGTGTCCAGGACAACGACGTACCGGCGGTGACGTACCAGCGATGACGGCGAGCGCCGGCGGCGATGGCAAGGATGACATCGGAATGGGGGAGGAGGGGCGAACCGGCGATGTTACACAGAGTGAGAGGGAGATCAGGGGGAAGCGGGGAAGGGTTTTGTCGAGGTGGGAAAGGCAATTTTTAAGACGGATTTCAGACGGACTTTATTTCCATCCGAAATTACAGACGGATGTTCGGACGATATATTTATCCGTCGCATATTTGCATATTTCAGACCGTATTTTAGATGAACTCTTTGTCGTCTGAAATAGCGATGCCATTTTAGACGGAAATAATCTGTCGGAAATTTCTGTCTCTAATACCACTTTTCCTTGTAGTGGTGGGCTGGGTTGAGGCTGGGTAGCCCTGTCTTGTACGCAGTCACCTCAGTGACTCCATTCTTATGAACGTAGTCATGGAGGTAGCCGGGTTCTGGAAATGATTACTTGATCCGTGTAAAGGGGGTTTATGTGGCTCGGGATGCCTGGGGGCATCCTGGTCCACGTAAACCTCCCCATTTAGGGGGTTTACCCGGACCAGTTGCCTTGGGGCAACCTGGTCCGCGTAAGCCACCCCCCTAGGTGGGTTTACTCGAACCATTAAGGCTTTGTTTGGTTTTGAAGGATAGAGAAGAGGTGGTGGCCCCCCCGAGTGGTCCCCTCTTCTGGTTTCCGGCTTCTTGCTGCACGTGCGGACGAAGGATATGGTGCTCTGAGCTTCGAAAGTTGATTTGACTGGCCCTCTCCCATTTCGCGCATGGGCTCTTCGTAGTAGCCACTCGGGATCAGCTCTTTGTCCTTTTGTGATGCCGTGTGGTGCGACGAGAGGCTTTCAGTTCTGGGTTCGACCCGGTCGTCAAGGAATTGATGGCGTTATGCCATTTGATGTCTCGAGCGTGGCTCTGTTGCTAGATGGGAGGGAGGAATCCTCCTGAATCTAGAACTAGGCCAACTCAACTGATGAAGCCTACTGTTTGTTAGGCCTCTGCCTTGAACGTTGTCTCCCTAGGTGTTGCGTTCTGAACATGGCCACCAGAGTGGCCGCGTTAGAAGATGATCACAGCCAGTTGGTTGACCACGATCTGGTTGACACCTACTAACGGCTCCGAAGCCAAACTGCGACTTGTTGTTGGAGTCATCGATGCAAGCCGCTTGTAGAAGGCATGTTAGGAATTGTTCCCTGCCCCATTGTCATGCATCGCGTGATGCGATGGGTGACTATGAGTCCCGGGTTGACCTGACAACTGGGATGTCGACATGATGATGCAGCTTGTCTGGTAATCGGGGGTGATCCTCACTTCTTGGTGAAGAGCCTTGTGATACTGCGAGTGGCTCCAGAATCCAAATTCGATTCAGTGTTTGAAGCCATTGGCGTTGTGCCATTGATGAGGTATTCAAGAATGATTCCCGTTTCTTTATAGGATGCCGTGGAACACAACAAGTTATTCTAGGTCCCGGGTTGGCCCGCTGTGGGACACAACAAGTTGCTCTAGGTCCCGGGTTGGCCCAGTTGTCGAAGTGCCGACGGTGTGATACCGTATGCAAGGTATCCAAGAGTGGTCCACGAATCTTTATAGAGTGCCGCTTGATGCGGCAGGTTGTCTTGAACTTCGGGCCTTATTTGGCCATCGAGAAACTGGTTGGCATGGTGTCATTTGATTGGGTGATCCCCATTTGTCGTGTTGTGCCGTTTGATATGGTGAACTATCTCGATTGATGCGCTCGACTCAATCGGCAGAGTGCTTTTGACATTATGCCATTGTGCTCTGTTTAGGGAGTAATCCCTTGTGCTTAGATCCTAATTAATTTGAGAAAATAAAAGGGTGCAACAACTAGATAGGGATTGAGCTGTGAGGTAGACGACAACCCGACAATGATGTTGAAACTGGCGGCCGATGAAGATGGGATTCAATTTATTAACTAAACTCCATTCATTCATGCTGTGAAAGACTCTATATATATGGGGCTTTGAGAGCCCGATTACAAGAACGGGCCAATTTCGTCATTTATGGCGATCCCCGAGTCATTGTATTGTTACGTGGGTATTTTCGCCTTTATACATAATGTCCGTTGAAGGACTTGTGATTTGGCTCGGGATGAGCTATCGGGCACCGGCTCGGGGTGAGTTGTCGAGCACCGGCTCAAGACGAGCTGTCGGGCACCGGCTCGAGACCAGTTGTTAGGTACTTACTCGGGGTGAGTTGTCAAGCACTGATTCGAGACGAGCTATGCGGCACTGGCTCGGGATGAACTGTCGGGCACCATGGCCACCGCTAGGACTGGAATAGCTGGGTGCTTGGAGGATTTGAGAGACTGAGGCAATAGGGTGATGTGGGCACCATTGAAGCTGGAGTAGTCAGGTGCCACATGGCATCGCCGTGACTGGAATAATCAGGTGTTGTGGGGCACCGCTGGGACTGGGGTAGTTGGGTGCTTGGGTACCGCTATAAGTGGAGTAGTCTAGTGTCATGGGGCACTGCTGTGATTAGAGTAGTCGGGTGCCACAGGCATCACTATCACTAAAGTAATCTGGTGTCGTAGGCACCGCTGAGGCTGGAGTAGTCACGAGCTGTGAGCACCACTGAAATTGGGGTAGTTGGGTGCTTGGGCACCGCTATGCCTGGAGAAGTCGAGTCCCGTGGGCTAGGACAAATGGGCACCGTCAAGACTGGGCAGTCGGGTGCCTTGGGACACCGTTGTGACAAGAGTAATCAGGTGTGTTGTTAACACCACTGAGGATGGGGTGATCGGGTGCCGTTGAGACTGGGGGAAGTCAGGTGACGACTTCATTGCGGCTGGAGCAGTCGGGGCTAGAACGCGATCTTTGACATGCGCGCGTGCACATGTGAATGCAGTAGCTTATATGACCGCGTCCTGGTCACGGCCTCTGTGTGGGGTGTGTTCATCAGGATAGGGGTAGCTCCCCAGTGAGGCACATTCTTCAAGGCAGAAGTGGCTCGTAGTTGGAGCACACACTTCGAGATAGAGGCGACTCTTATGTAGGACATGCACTATAAGAAAAATCTGTCGCAAATCCGTCAAAAATTCTTTCAGAAATCACTTTTGAGACGGATTCCAGATGGATTTGGGACGAATATGGCCGTCTTATATTCCTAGTTACAAATTTCAGACAAATAAAATTTCGTCTGAAATAAAATTTTCCATCTGAAATTCCTTCGCAAATAGTCCGTCTGAAATACCGTCCCAAAATCCGTCTGAAATTTCAGACAGAATTATTCCATCCTTAGTTCCGTCGTAAAACTTCAGATCTGGAATTTCAGACGGACTTAGTGCGTCGCTTTTTCCATTGCAAACGTCAGACAGATCCATCATAAAATCGTCTAAAACTTTTTTAAAATTTTATATAAAAAACATGAGTTTCAGACGGACTGAGGCTCGTCTCTATTTCCGTCGCTAACTACAGACGAATCCGTCTCAAAATCCGTCCGAAATATTTTTAGTAATTTTTTTTAAAATTACAATTTTTTTAAAAAAACCTTGTTTAATTAAAAATACATCAAATATCACAATCAAATCAACGTACAGAAAACAAAACACATAAAAAACTCAACAAATATCCTCCAGATCGTCCATATCCTCATCCTCCCCGCCCTGCTCATATCCTCTGTTGTCGCTCGCAGAATGATCCTCCTATATTAAAAAAATAATAACATTCATTCATAGATAAAAAAATTAGTGTGAAGATAAATTAAATATTGTATTAGATTCCATAAATTCAAATCAAACATAATATCAAATCGATAACTGCATAGATTTTATAGACCCCAACTAACTTAGCACTCATCAGTATTTTAAATTAATTACATTTAGAGAATGCAATTCTGAGCACCGAGCTCAAACCGGATATCCGAATTGAAATCCGTCAGTTCTGACAAGTCACTTTCATCTCTCAGGTCGTGTTGGAATGATCGGCATATCGATCAGACCAGTATTTTAGATTTTAGACCCCCGGACCCGACTTCTATAATTTTAAATTAAGTGCATTTACAAAATACACTTTTGAGCGCCGAGCCCAAACCGAGTATCCGATTTGGATTCCACCAATTCTCACAAGTCACTTTCATCTCCCAGGTCGTGTTGGAACGATTGGCACACCGATCAGACCGGTATTTCAGATTTTAGACCCCCCAACCCCTAGTTCTTTGTCTTTTAAATTAATTACATTTTGAGAATGCACTTTTGAGCGCTGGGCCGAAACCGGGTATCAAATTTGGATTCCGTCACTTCTCACAAGTCACTTTCACCTCCCAGGTCGTGTTGGAACAATCGACACACCGATCAGACTAGTATTTCAAGTTTTAGACCCTCAGACCCGACTTCTTTAATTTTAAACTAAGTGTATTTACAAAATGCACTTTTGAGCGCTGGGCCCAAACCGGGTATCCAATTGGATTCCGCTAGTTCTCACTAGTCACTTTCATCTCTCAGGTGGTGTTAGAACAATCGGTATGCCGATCAGACCGGTATTTCAGATTTTAGACCCCCCAACCCCTAGTTATCTGTCTTTTAAATTAATTACATTTAGAGAATGCACTTTTGAGCCCTGGGCCCAAACCGGGTATCCAATTTGGATTCCGTCAGTTCTCACAAGTCACTTTCATCTCCCAGATCGTGTTGGAACGATCGGCACGTCGATCAGACTGGTATTTCAGATTTTAGACCCCCAGACCCGACTTCTTTAATTTTAAACTAAGTGCATTTACAAAGTGCACTTTTGTGCGATGGGCCGAAACCGGGTATCCAATTAGGATTCCGCCAGTTCTCACAAGTCACTTTTATCTCCCACGTCGTGTTGGAATGATCGGCACGCCGATCAGACCGATATTTTAGATTTTCGACCCCCGGACCTGACTTCTTTAATTTTAAACTAAGTGCATTTACAAAATACACTTTTGAGCGCCGGGCCCAAACCGAGCATCCGATTTAGATTCCGCCAGTTCTCACAAGTCACTTTTACCTTCCAGGTTGTGTTGGAACGTTTGGCACGCCGATCAGGCCAGTATTTTATATTTTGGACCCCCGAATCTTAAATTTTATGATTTTTTCTAAACTAAGTTACTTTTGAAAAGTAACTTAGTTTTGAATTGAGTTATTTGAGCGTCGGGCCCAAACCGGGTATCCGATTTAGATTCCGCCAGTTCTCACAAGTCACTTTTATCTCCCAGGTCGTGTTGGAACAATCGGCACGTCGATTAGGTCAGTATTTTACATTTTAGACTCCCGAACCCCGAATTTTATGAATTCTTCTAAACTAAGTTACTTTTAAAAACTAACTTAGTTTTGAATTTAGTTTTTTGAGCGTCGGGCTCAAACCGGATATCCGATTTGGATTCCATCAGTTCTCACAAGTCACGTCTACCTCTGAGGTTGTGTTGGAACGATCGGCACACCGATCATGCCAGTATTTTACATTTTGGACCTCTGAACCCCTAATTTTTTGAATTCTTCTAAACTAAGTTAGTTTTGAAAACACATTTAGTTTTGAATTGAGTTATTTTAGCCTCGGGCTCAAACCGGGTATCCGATTTGGATTTCGCCAGTTCTCACAAGTCACTTTTATCTCCCAGGTCGTGTTGAAACGATCGGCACGCCGATCAGGCCAGTATTTTATATTTTGGACCCCCGAACCCCGAATTTTTTGAATTCTTCTAAACTAAGTTAGTTTTGAAAACACACTTAGTTTTGAATTGAGTTATTTTAGCGTCAAGCTCAAACCAGATATCCGACTTGGAATCCGTCAGCTCTCACAACTCATGTCTTCCTCCCAGGTCGTGTTGGAACGATCGGCACGCCGATCAGGCCAGTGTTTTACATTTTGGACTCCGAACCCCAAATTTTCTGAATTCTTCTAAATTAAGTTACTTTTGAAAACACACTTAGTTTTGAATTGAGTTATTTGAGCGCCAGGCCCAAACCGAGTATCCGATTTAGATTCCACCAGTTCTCACAAGTCACGTCTACCTCCCAGGTCGTGTTGGAATGATCGGCACGCCGATCAGGCCAGTATTTTACATTTTGGACTCCCGAACCCCAAATTTTATCAATTCTTCTAAACTAAATTACTTTTTGAAAACTAACTTAGTTTTGAATTGAGTTATTTGAGCGCCGGGCCTAAACCGGATATCCGATTTAGATTCCGCCAATTCTCACAACTCACTTTTACCTCCCAGGTCGTGTTGGAATAATCGGCACACCGATCATGCCAGTATTTTATATTTTGGACCCCCGAACCCCGAATTTTATGAATTCTTCTAAACTAAGTTACTTTTGAAAACTAACTTAGTTTTGAATTGAGTTATTTGAGCGTCGGGCTCAAACCGGATATCTGATTTGGATTCCATCAGCTCTCACAAGTCACGTCTACCTTCGAGGTCATGTTGGAACGATCGGCACTCCGATTAGGCCAGTATTTTACATTTTGGACTCTCGAACCCCTAATTTTATGAATTCTTCTAAACTAAGTTAGTTTTGAAAATACACTTAGTTTTGAATTGAGTTATTTTCACGTCGGGCTCAAACCGGGTATCCGATTTGGATACCGCCAGTTCTCACAAGTCACTTTTATCTCCTAGGTCGTGTTGGAATGATCGGCACGCCGATCAGGCCAGTATTTTACATTTTGTTTAACCCTGAATTTTATGAATTCTTCTAAACTAAGTTACTTTCGAAAACTAAGTTTTTAATTGAGTTATTTGAGCGCCGGGCCCAAACCGGGTATCCGATTTGGATTCCGCCAGTTCTCACATTACGTCTACCTCCCAGGTCGTGTTGGAACGATCGGCACGCCGATCAGGCCAGTATTTTACATTTTGGACCCCCGAACCCCTAATTTTCTAAATTCTTCTAAACTAAGTTAGTTTTGAAAACACACTTAGTTTTGAATTGAGTTATTTTAGCACCGTGCTCAAATCGGATATCCAATTTGGAATCCGTCAGCTCTCACAACTCACGTCTACCTCCTAGGTCGTGTTGGAACGATCGGCAGGCCGATCAGGCCAATATTTTACATTTTGGAATCTCGAACCCCAAATTTTCTGAATTCTTCTAAATTAAGTTACTTTTGAAAACACACTTAGTTTTGAATTGAGTTATTTGAGCGCCGGGCCCAAACGGGTATCCGATTTAGATTCCGCCAGTTCTCACAAGTCATGTCTACCTCCCAAGTCCTGTTGGAATGATCGGCACACCGATCAGGTCAGTATTTTACATTTTGGACTCCCGAACCTCAAATTTTATCAATTCTTCTAAACTAAATTACTTTTGAAAACTAACTTAGTTTTGAATTGAGTTATTTGAGCGCCGGGCCCAAAACGAATATCCAATTTAGATTCCGCCAGTTCTCACAACTAACTTTTACCTCCCATGTCATGTTGGAATAATCGGCACACCGATCATGCCAGTATTTTATATTTTGGACCCCCGAACCCCGAATTTTATGAATTCTTCTAAACTAAGTTACTTTTGAAAACTAACTTAGTTTTAAATTGAGTTATTTGAGCGTCGGGCTCAAACCGGATATCCGATTTGGATTTCATCAGCTCTCACAAGTCACGTCTACCTTCGAGGTCGTGTTGGAACGATCGGCACTCCGATCAGGCCAGTATTTTACATTTTGGACCCTCGAACCCCTAATTTTATGAATTCTTCTAAACTAAGTTAGTTTTGAAAACACACTTAGTTTTGAATTGAGTTATTTTAGCGTTGGGCTCAAACCGGGTATCCGATTTAGATTCTGCTAGTTCTTACAAGTCACTTTTATCTCCTAAGTCGTGTTGGAATGATCGGCACGCCGATCAGGCCAGTATTTTACATTTTGTTTAACCCCGAATTTTATGAATTCTTCTAAACTAAGTTACTTTTGAAAACTAACTTAGTTTTGAATTGAGTTATTTGAGCGTCGGGCCCAAACCGGGTATCCGATTTGGATTCCGCCAGTTCTCACAAGTCACGTCTACCTCCCAAGTCGTGTTGGAACGATCGGCATGCCGATCAGGCCAGTATTTTACATTTTGGACCCCCGAACCCCTAATTTTCTAAATTTTTCTAAACTAAGTTAGTTTTGAAAACACACTTAGTTTTGAATTGAGTTATTTTAGCGCCGGGCTCAAATCGGATATCCAATTTGGAATCCGTCAGCTCTCACAACTCACGTCTACCTCCTAGGTTGTGTTGGAACGATCGGCACGCCGATCAGGCCAGTATTTTATATTTTAGACCCCCGAACCCCGAATTTTCTGAATTCTTCTAAACTAAGTTAGTTTTGAAAACACACTTAGTTTTTGAATTAATTATTTTTATAATTGAGTAATTCTGCCAAAATGAAAACATAATAAACACTCACCTAATGGGCCTGTGCCGTGGTGGTGATCCAGGAGGGAGAATTCCCGCCTGGAAGAGGAGGCCAGTGATTGCCTGCAACATGGTTGCCTGCTGGCTAGACATCTCCTCTCGGATCTACCGCTGCAGCTGCCGCTGCAAATCAAGATCTTCGATCGGACGATGTCTCTGACGTCGCTGGCAAAAGTACTGGGGCTAGGTGGAGGTATACTAAAGGCACTACTACTGGTTTGGGCAGAGCCTGAACTCGCACACGATGATATCATTGCACTAGAGTCCAGGCTCTCCCCAAAACCATATAGCCGACCTTTCTTCCGTACGCCAGCTGCTGCCACCCATTCCGCCGGATCCAACTCTGGCTGTTGCACGTCTCCCTCCCCGTACTTCTCTATCACAGCTCTGCTATATGTTTCCTACAAATTAAATAAAATAACTAGTCAATTTCATATGAATCAATCATATTTAAATGAACGGTATAACTTGCATATGTAGATAAACTTACCGCTACTAAGCGAGCTCTCTCACTAACAAATTGATCTGTCCCCTTCTTTTTGTGTGTTCTGTCGAACACCTCGAGGAACGACGGAGCTCGATTAAGCTCCACAGCCTGTTATACAATTCATAGTAAAAAAACATCATATATATTAATAAAATGTAAGAAGATAAATTGAAACATTACTTACTATTTTTTGTTTATGAGCTGCGAAAGAGACGGACCCACCTGTATGCAAATTTGCGCATGGTTCTGACGCCTTGTTTGCTTTAGCTTTTCAAGACTTTTCTATCCACTTGTCTTCGGTAAATTTGTCACATGCTATGTCCCAATCCGCCTGCCTCATCCATAGAGGGTGGTGCTCCTTCCACAGCTGTCGGTCTTCACTCCCACCAGCCTTTTTTTAGCCTTTTTATGAGCCGCATATACTTTCTTTCGTAATTTGTCTGTACATGAGACTCCCATGCAGAATGACAGCGCGCAGCATCATGTCCACTCATGAATCGATAAGTCTGCTGTAAATAAAATAATTTTCACAGTTTGTATACTGTTGTGAATTGAGTTTGGAAAATACCTGAATTAAATGACGTAATTACTTACTAATGAATCGCGGGCGCCCATCGAAAATTCTTTCAAAGATAATACTGGCCCGGGCACATGTGCCATTACTAGATCCATAGAATGACGGACAGCATCGGAAGGTTCAATTTTAGAACTGTAATTGTAAATGTCAAAATATTCACATTAGATAATTGAAGGCTAAATAATGAATGTAATAACCTTATAAATTTACCCGGAGATCCAGCACGGGCGATGTCCATCATGGGCTGTGCCTCCCTCGTGACGACTGCCGGCATGGTGAAGTGGCTGAGTGGTGGGGGTGTGCCCTGTACAAGTGGGAGGTGATAGGAGGGCACTGGGACCTGTAAGAATTAATTTTCATAAGTAAAATGAATATTTTATTGAAAATTAAATTATACATACCTGCAGCGGGAGGTGGTGGGGGTGGCGCATGTGGTCGTGGTGGGAGGGGACTGTGAACTGTAACAATTAAATATCATAAGTAAAATGGATATTTTGCTGAAAATTAAAGTATAATTAATTGGGAAAGCACTATGACCTGTAAGAATTAATTTTCATAAGTAAAATGAATATTTTTATGAAGATTAAAATATACATACCTGCAGCGTGAGGTGGTGAGGGTGGCGCATGTGGTCGTGGTGGGAGGGGAATGTGAACTGTAAGAATTAAATATCATAAGTAAAATGGATATTTTGCTGAAAATTAAAATATACATAATTGGGAAAGCACTGGGACTTGTAAGAATTAATTTTCATAAGTAAAACGAATATTTTGCTGAAAATTAAAATATACATACCTGCAGCGGGAGGTGGTGGGGGTGGCGCATGTGATCGTGGTGGGAGGGGACTGTGAACTGTAAGAATTAAATGTCATAAGTAAAATGAATATTTTACTAAAAATTAAATTATACATAATTGAGAAATCACTGTGACCTGTAAGAATTAATTTTCATAAGTAAAACGAATATTTTGCTGAAAATTAAAATATACATACCTGCAGCGGGAGGTGGTGGGGGTGACGTCTGTACAAGTGGTGGGAGGGCACTGGGACCTGTAAGAATTAATTTCCATATGTAAAACGAATATTTTACTAAAAATTAAAATATACATACCTGCAGCGGGAGGTGGTGGGGGTGGCGTCTATACAAGTGGCGGGAGCGTCTGTACAAGTGGTGAGAGGGCACTGGGACCTGTAAGAATTAATTTTCATAAGTAAAACGAATTTTTTGCTGAAAATTAAAATATACATACCTGCAGCAGGAGGTGGTGGGGGTGGCGTCTGTACAAGTGATGGGAGGGCACTAGGACCTGTAAGAATTAATTTTCATAAGTAAAATGAATATTTTGCTGAAAATTAAAATATACATACCTGCAGCGGGAGGTGGTGGGGGTGGCGCATGTACAAGTGGTCGTGAGCCGACACTTGGACCTATAAAAAAATTCTTCCCCTTTGCTAGTAAATAATTAAAACATTTATATAGCTAACAATTTTAATAGATATACATGTGCCCGAAGAAGATGCCAAAGAGGAGGGAATAGAGCCCCTGTCACTGCCCTATCTCCTCCCACTCCCAATACGACTTCCTCGGACCATTTCTTTATTACTAACAAAACAATTAATACATATTAATCCATAATTATATAAGGTAAGACAAATATTATTAAAAATTATGCTAAAAAGTAAGAATATCTTACTAAAGTATCAAAATGTGTCTCCCTCGTGCTGATGATATATCTAACTCATCATCATCTTTGTCATCCATAGTAGCCTCATCAGATTCGAACTCTTCCTCTTCATCCGATTCCTCCTCCCCTCTAACATCAACATTTAGCTCAGTCGGATCGACTTCTTCCACTTCATCTCCCTTACGTAATGACAGTGGCTCATCAGATTCGTCCAGATTAATATGCGTGGAACCGACAACGCCAACTTCGTCTGATTGAAAATATTCAGCACTGACAACCTCTGAGATATTTTCAGTCACATTTAACTAATATGTCGGAAAAAGTTTTGCTTTAACCCTGCAAACTGCATGCCAATCTTTATTCTTGGACGATGGAAAGCTTGAATGATACACTTGCTGGGCTTGTACGGCTAAAATGAACGGTTCATATGTATTAAGTTTAGACCTATGTTTGACATCGATAATCCCATAAGTTGTGTCATGTCGAACAGAATTAGGATCAAACCAATGACACTTAAATAAGTATACAAGATTGTCTTGTCCCAAATACTGTAATTCTATTACTTCCTCGTGAATACCATAGTAGTCCAGTTCCACT
The DNA here is from genome assembly GCA_022559845.1 of Amorphophallus konjac. Lineage (NCBI taxonomy): Eukaryota > Viridiplantae > Streptophyta > Magnoliopsida > Alismatales > Araceae > Amorphophallus > Amorphophallus konjac. The sequence continues at coordinate 39,648,130 of CM040125.1, forward strand.
TCATTGTATGCACTTCCCTTAACACATACGCCGCTGTTCATCGTAGACTTACTTCGTCTATAATCCATCGTGTGAAATCTGTATCCATTCATAATATATCCTGGATGGGCACGTGCAACTTTCGAGGGACCATAACTTATCTCTTGTACTCTTTTATCAGTAATAAAACCTTTTTCAACCTTTATGTAAATCAGAGTAGTTAAAATATTAACAATTACCTCAACAAAATTAAATAGAAACATATGTATTCAACGATCGACACTAACCCGACATCTCATCCATTTGGCAAAAAATTTCTCGCGTTCTTTTTCAATCTCCACGTCCAGGATATTTGTATATTTTTGTGCTAATTCTGAATCAAATTGTCTACAATATAAATACACTACTATTTTAAATGAACTGCAGAAGAAGGATGAACAACTTATGGCCTTGCTGGAAATGTGAGTTAAGAACTTACTCAACATAAGATTCAATCTCAATACAATTCAGAAGAATATATATCTCTACGGCGTACAACTCTATATCTTCGAGCGTGCGAGTCAAGCAACGTCCGAACGCACGTCCATGATGCTTAAATATAGAGAGCCGATCGGACGAATCATCAACTCCCCCATCATCATTACGTGGAGGTGGAGTACGACGAGTTAGAATCTCTGGCTCAAAGTACTTGGAACAGAAGTTTGAAATTTCTTCAAGAATATAAGCCTTTGCAATCGAACCCTCCACCTTCGCCTAGTTGCAAACTTTCATTTTTAATTCATTCATGCACCTACAACAACAAGTCAGATGGCAACAACATGTACCGACCATGGATGACATGTAACTTAACAAAAATTCTCACATACCTCTCAAATGGATACATCCATCGAACTTGTACTGGTCCTCCGACAATAACCTCGTATGGCGAATGGACGACCAGGTGCTCCATCGAATCAAAGAATGTCGGAGGAAATATTTTCTGTAGCTTGTAAACGGTTGTAACCACATTTTCTTTGATTATTTGTACATCCCGAAGTCTGAGTTCTGATGCACATAAAATCTTGAGATATTGACTCAGCTCGGTCAGTGCTCCCCATATAGGCTTTGGCAACAAATCACGAAATGCAATGGGCACTAGCCTCTCCATGAACACATGACAGTCGTGACTTTTCAGACCATATATTTTCCCCTCATTAACATTCACACAACAGGCTATGTTGGATGCATAACCATCTGGGAATCTCAACTATTTCAACCACTGGCACACTTCCTTGATCTGTGTATCATTAAGCACGTAAGTTGATTTAATTAGGCTACATAGTTTTTCCATTTACGTTCTGTAGTTTCAGTTCTGGACGTTTACAAAGCATCTTTAGGTCCATACGTGCTTTGGCGTTGTCCTTTCTTTTGCCTTTAATATTCATGGTCGTATTGAACACATTATCAAAAAAAATTCTTCTCGGTATGCATGACATCCAGATTGTGTCGTACAAGAAGAGTTGACCAATAAGGTAATTCCTAAAAAATTCTTTTCTTGTTCAAGTTGTGATCCTTTCCAAAGCTAGAGAGTTGTCATGTACTACCAGACAATTGTACAACATTTGATAAATTTTGCACCCGTGTTGCCATATGTCGACCCGACACCCGTTGTAAGTCTGCTTCATCCATTTCAACAGTATTTTTTTTAAATGAGTCTATTTGCCTTCGAAAAGGATGGTCACTTGGTAGCAACCGTCGATGGTAATCAAACCAACATGCTTTCCCACCATGTTTCAATACAAATGATTTGGTATCTTCCATACAGTAAGGACATGTTAACCTCCCATGTGTGCTCCAATCAGATAGCATTCCATATGCAGGGAAGTCACTTATTGTCCACATCAGTGCAGCCTTCATAATAAAATTTTACTTCCTACATGCATCGTAAGCAACAACTCCATCAGTCCATAAAAATTTGAGCTCATCAATCAACGGCCTGAGATATATGTCCAAATTTTTTCAGGGACTTTTTGGACCAGGAATTACTAAGGACAAAAATAGATTTTCTCGCTTCATGCACATGTCCAACGGAAGGTTGTACGGTGTCATGAACACTGGTCAATAAGAATAAGATGCCACTGAACCACCGAATGGATTAAAGTCATCTGTGCATAAACCCAACCTAACATTACGTGGCTCCTTTGAGAAAGCAAGATGAGTACGACTAAAGTGTGTCCAAGCTTCACCATCGGCAGGATGACTGATTATATCATCGGCATGGCGTACTCTTTCGATGTGCCATGTCATATGTCGATCCGTCTTTGAGGACATATACAACCACTGCAGCCTAGGCACAAGAGGGAAGTATCACAATGTCTTGTAAGGTACATCTTTTTACTTTGAATTGTCCCCTCTCTTAGGTTTGAATCTGTCATGGTGACAAATAGAACATGATATCTTATCTGCATCGTCTTTGTAATATAACATACAGTGATTCGGGAATGCATCTATTTTCACATATCCAAGCCCTAGCTCATTGACCATCTTTTTTGCATGGTAAAAAGTTTCTGGCAACTTCTTGTCTCGAGGCAACATACTCTTAATCAAGAGGAGGAGAGGGTCAAAACAAGTCTCACTGCTGTGAAATTCATATTTCAAATTCAACAACTGTGACACTGCAGACAACCGAGTGTACTTTTCACAACCAACCCACAGCGGCTCATCAGCATCCCTAAGTAGTTCATAAAATCTTTCAACTGTCTTATTCGGCGCTTCTTCCATGCATGCATGTTCCTCATGAACATTAAAACTAGGACTAACAGCATCTACAACCATATACATGTACCCGCTTGTGCTTACAATATTGTCGGACTCATACCTCAAGAATTCCTCCCCATGACACGTCCAATTCGTATAACCATCCAGGAACCCTTTGTTGTACAAATGATGTTGCACATCCCATAGTGAACGCCACCTCAAGTTTCTACAACTTGAATAAGGGCATCGAATGTGACCGTCGCAGTCTATTGTTGCATTTGGATTCCTCAATGCAAATTCAATGGAACTCTCAACTCCATGCTTAAAGTCATCTGACACCACCCGATGAACTATTCTACGATACATCTATGAATGATCTGTCAATATTTTGCCTGCACCCAATAAATGTTAATACACAAATAACTTTGAAATCATTACTCCTGAAAATAAACCCGACCCTTTCTCACATCGTTCGTCGTAGACCATTTGCAGTTGGAAGAGGATTATTATTTAGATTATCACTTTTTAATTCATCCATGAAGGTTTGATTGCACAATCACTTACTATATGTGTTGCACGATTTGTTAAAAATTTCGACAGCATCTCCCCACACTTCTTCGATATACCAAAAATATTTATTGATTTTGAAGTTTTCTTAAACACTTACAAGTAAGTGGTTAAGAAAACACTCAAAACTAATAAAGGTATATCAGAGAAGAGTGAGGAGACAACCAAAATTCTCAACAAACCATACAAACACATATAGTAAATGACTGTCTAAGTGCGATCAAACATTCATAGACTGTCCAAATGGGATAATTCAAGACTTTCAGGTAGATATATGCATTCTCGTAAAAAGATGAGAGCATACACATCAATCCCAAAGTCTTGAACGGGAAGGTTCATTGACATGGGTTTAACACGCTCTCCTGAGATGCGTGTAATGTTAGGTCGCGCCCACGCCCCACAGCTCATAGGGAATACCCCATGTATTTATATAACATAAAATTAAATAACATCTCACTTATCATTATGTATACATCAAATTAAATAACATCCAATTTACAAAATTATTCAAATGAAGAACATGAAAGCTAAATAATTCACATTTTTGAGTCAGATCAACATCAAATTTATGTTAAAATCAGATTTAAAAATGCATTTATATTCAATTAAAATTCACAATGTTTGAAATCACATGCAGAAATTTTGAGATATTTACCTTTTACTATAAGTCGACTGTTACAAATATAACTCTATATTCTAGAAATAACAGTCAAAATACGCTATTGTTTACCAATGCCCTTAAAGACATAACAAGGCATTATCTGAATGATCCGGTCAGATTTCTTGACTTGTCTAAACAAATGCAACAATGTTAATAACAAGATGTAATTTTTTAATTTGAACAAATTTGCAGCCCATCCTTGAGCCTAAATTTGTCGATTTGGATTTTATGTGCGGCTACTAGGAAAAGAGGCTATGTTCACAACCTGTTGAATCAGTCAATCTGATGATTTACACAATTTTATACAATTTTCTGTCAAGATATATACAAGTCCCAAAGGTACAGTTAAACAAAAAGAAAACTACAAAGTCTTGGGGCATACCCCGACTGGAAGAAGCTAGACGAAAATTGAAGCCGTAACTTCTATACAAGAGCGCCTCTGCCAGGGCCAAAATACAGTCACCCGCCTCAGCCATGCCGTGGTCGCCTCGCGGCTGGCTGCTGCACAGACTCCTCCGAGGCCTGCCTTAACATGCTATCTTGTCGCTGACGCCAACGCCCTACACCACGTTGAGCCGCCTGCCGACGCCGCCTCCTGTTCCGTTGGCGAGGACCACGGACAGGGGAAGAGGATGCGACTGGCTCCTCCTGAACCATCTGAGGGAGACCCTGCTGGAATTGCAACGCCCGACCATGCTCCTGGGCGCGTAGCAGCTCTACCTCCAAAATCGCCACCGTCCGGAACGCTACCTCCACGTCGGTGACCCCGAACGCCATGAGGGTCCGACGAATCTCTGGCATCTGTCCAACAATAAACTGTTGAGTCAAAAATCATGGATCCGCCATGGCCGACGGTGCATAACGGCTCAAATCCCTGAACCTTGTCCAATACAGGGCAACTGGCAGCGCTCCCTGAGCCATTGTCGGAAATTGGGTGGACAAATCAAAAATATCCGCTGCTCTCGGTGCACCGGGGACCACATCTACCGGAGGGGGCGGTGCTCCACACTGCATGTCCAGGGCCCCTGCATCCAGCTCTATCTGGGACCGCACCTCCTCCCTTTCCGTCATCGCTGATCCTAGCAGCCAATGAACACAACACGAAAATATAACTGAAGTTTAAACAATGATAAACATGTCTATCACCCAATGAACCGAAGAAAATACGAATTCCATTCAACTTCGCCAGACTTTGTAAACATTGGCTGTGTGTACTGATATGTTCAACCCAAGCATATCTTTCTACTTCACGCGCCTAGTTACTCAATGACTATTTGGAACATTCAAATATTTTCCAGCTCGGTTAAGACAGTGTTGACACATAAAAAAAATTATACATATATACGTATATATATGTATATAATAATAATAATAATAACGAAAAGATAAAAAAGGAGAGGAGAAAATATATAATGATAATAATAAAATAATAAGATAATAACAATGCAAATAATAATACTAACATACTTCATCTTATATTTCTTATTTTTCAGGGATGAAAGAAAAGACGAAGATACTGGGAGTGGGCCGTCCAGGGCCCATCGACCACCAAAGTAAAAGTGTCGCCGAAGCCATGGTCAAAGCCCATCCGAACCCAAAGTCCAAAATAGAAGGAGGCGCGCCGATTGTGCTAAGGCCGAGATCCAAGATGAAACCACGCCGATGCTTCAAGGGTTCTGGAACCCATTATAAAAGCTAAGGTTCGACGAAGAAGAAAGGGGTCCGGGGTAGAATTTGCGGCGGCCTGCTGAGCGAGCGAAGAAAAGAGACTTGCGAGAGAAGAAAGAAAAGAAAGAGAGAGAGAGAGAGCCAGTCGGAAAAGAAGAAGAAGAGAAGGGAGACCTATCTACGAGCAGAGGTAGGGGGCGCCGTTGCTGCTGCCGTCCGACGCCCCTCGGGGCTACAGTCCCCCTCCCCTGTTCTTTCTTTTATGTTTTCGTTCTCTCCTCATGTAATAGCACAACCCTTTATGGCTTATATTTGTATCTTGGCGATGCCTGATTTTGTATAAATGGAACATCTGTTGATGCATGAGATTTTCTTATGTTGCTGTAGCCAAATCTCCTTGCATTAGCCCATGGTTTTTTTTATGTTCCGTCTCGAGTTTTCTTCGTTCTAATCGTTTCTCTCGGTTACCCTTGGACGGTTGCCTTATGGCTATTGAACCTTCGCAGACACAATGGGATTTCCATCCCATCTGTCCATGACCCCGTGAAGGCAGCATTAAGCCCCAGGGATGTAGAGTTATACTCCAATTGACTGAAGTTGTCTGCTTGCTAAACTCCTCTGTGCTTAGTTGGATTTGCCAACCTCTGATGTGAGATAGGAGCCCGAGATAGCCCATCTCGTGGCCTTCCTGTCTCCCAGATCATGAGGAAAAGTAATCTGGCATGGCCTTATCCTTGTGATTGTATTCCCCTTTTTAACCATGTGATGGTTTTCTGCTCACTCCGAGGAGCTTAAACCCGGCAACCTCTAAAAAAAAAATCTTCCTAGTCATTCTCAGCGCAACGCTGTCTCGACACTGGTCCTGCGCCGATTACCCGATGCGCCGAGGCCCCTCCCATTTTTATTTCCACGTCGAGTGCCCCTTTGGCCGCCGAATACATGAGTCCCTTGCCAAGCTCGCCGATGACATGCTGTCGCGCCGAGATGCTTTTCATATTCCCGCGCCGAACGTGCATACGCGTGATCATGTGCCGGCCGCCGAAGGTTTCTGCCCATCCGCTAATCCAGTGGCATGCATTCCCGCGTGGTTAGTTGGAGTGCATGTTGTGGCCTGTAGGATGCACAGTGAGAAGCATGGCTAAGTGTCCTCGATCCCATGAATGCGTGGCCCCCCTCCACCAATCATGCCTGTTCATGAAATACTCATGAACTCACCCATCAGCTCCATGTGCATACCTGTTCACGATGCTTTCCCTAAACCCATCCTATATGTGTGAATATATATTGACCAATTTATTAATGGCATTAACACATCCCCATTGCATTAATTCCTAAGCCTTTACCCACTAACCATACCCATTTCACATTGATGCACGGTGTAATGTAAACCAACTCCATCACCATATGCATGTGTATATACAAGAGCTATTACGTGAGAACCTTTTAGTCCACCCATGTTTAAACATGCACAGTGAGTGTGTGCACTAATAAATCTCCAATGACCCACTAAGCATCATTTTTTATTTGGCTATGCACATATTCATATATATATATATATGTGTGTGTGTGTGTGTGTGTGTGTGTGTGTGTGTGTGTGTGTGTGTGTGTGTGTGTGTGTGTGTGTGTGTGTGTGTGTGTGTGTGTGTGTGTGTGTGTGTGTGTGTGTGTGTGTGTGTGTGTGTGTGTGTGTGTGTGTGTGTGTACATATCTGTGTGAGAATAAATGCATACATTTTATAGCTATGAATCAACTCTATTGGGCCATTCATACTCAATTCCGTGAGAATCAGAGGAGCTATATCAACGGGGTTTTACCTCTACATTTACTCTATCCTTTTGGATTTTTCGATCACCCCGTCGGGCCACAGAGTTCTGCCACTGCATGTTCTCCACTGGTCCCCTTAGGGGAATATTAATGAGGCGCCACGATGAGTGGACACTGTCCCGCTGAATTTTGATCCTCTTGGATCTCGGGCTACGCCCATCTTTCTTTTGGCTTCCATCTTGGCACTCCGTAGATGGATGTCCTATACTCTCCTTTTGGCACAGTCCAAAATAAGGGGAGATGCTGCCGAAATTCATTCACGATCCTTGCTTTGGCATATTGTGTAATATTTTTCGTTAAACTGATGAATCAACCCCCTGCTGTGTGGCATAGGCCTGAGACAGACTATCTCATGGCCCTTTGCCCCCTATACAAGGGGAGCATAATCATTATGGGATTTCCCGTTGATTGTCACATGGTCTCCCTAGACCTTCTGTGGATGAATTTCTCCTCCCCTTTCAGTTTACCTAAACATCATTGCCAGAGCCCATGAAGCCCTGATTAAACACAAGAGATTCCCCAAAATCCATAGCCTCAAAGCCCCAAATCCTCAAATCTTCCCTATCAGCGCCCCAGTTGGTCTCTCGGCGCGGTGCTTTCCCGACGCTGGTTCCGCGCTGAGTGCCAGGCGCGCCGGTGACAGCCCGCGCCGGTTTGCCTCCACGTCGACCATCTCTCTGCCAGTTTCCCCAGGCCGATGCCCCCCTATACTAAAGCCATCACACCGATGATTGCCCGCGCCGAGTCACCATCGCGCCGATGCCCTCCAGGGCAGATTCCTATGCCCATCAATTCCCTCAAGCTACTGAGGGGTCCGATCATCCAGCAACCATTGATGAGCCTTGAAGCCCAGCACTCCGAGCCTTATCACCCTTCGTTTGGAACCCATACTATCCCGGGGAGGAGTAATAGTCTTTCACTCGAATCCATGGGAGCTACATTAATGGGGTTTACCCCTACATTCTACCGAGTATGATGTCTCTTTTCTAACCCTACTAACTCTTGGAGTTCTGCCAGTGCATGTCCTCCAATGATTTCTTAAGGGGAAATCAATAAATACCATGATAATGGACATTGTCCCGTCGCATCTAGATCCTTTTGGATCTCGGGCTACGCCCATCTTTCTTTTGGCATCCATCTCAGCACTCCGTGGATGGATGTCCTATATTCCCACTTGGCATAGACCAAGATAAGGGGATATGCTGCAGGATTTATTCCGTATATTAGTATCATATCTTATTTTGCATAATCACATGCATCTCCAATCCTACAAATGAATGAGCATACCTATCATATTGGTTTTGCCCCTAGGACCCTTCTACTTTGGCGACTAATTAAGGGTTGTCCTTCTTTGGATGGGTGTAATTAACGTCATAGCCTTTATGGTATGACGGACTTTCGGTCCCGACTCAGACTTTACAATCGATTGACTAAGTCAGATCGAGCACATAATAAATTATCACTCCGGTGACAGGCACACATAATAAAAAAATAATAACTAATAAATAAATAAATCCATATAAATAAAAAATCAATAAATAAAATAAAATCTTTTCCCACAAAGCTGGCACGCCCGGTGGGACCAAGTCTCCCTTCATCTCTTCGCCAAAGTAGAAGGCCTGGAGGCCTTCCCCAAAATACTGATCGTTTGCTCATTTTGATTTGCAGTGATCTCAATGGCTGGCAGACTTACAGCACTTGCATTCGGCCCCCAAGTGGTCGCTACCCACGTGGAGCACGGGTACCTGGCGGTGCCCACTGCTTTCGGAACTCTTTCACCAGTGGTGGGGTTCCCTAATTTTCTCGGAGTCGCCTTCATCGGCCTACTGAGGACCGTGGAAGAGGAAGATGACAAGATTGTTGCGGCCAAGGCCGTATCCCCTGCAAAGGTGAGCTATCCGCGAAGCACCACTCCGTCTCACCGTACTATCTCATGCTTTGTCCACCACGTGGACTACCATGCTGTCCCCGCCAGTGACAAGGCGTCCGGGGGGGAGAAGAATCAAAGAAGAAGATATGTTTCTATTTCTCGAGGCCGACTCTCGGCTTCTGGGAAGTCTGTTCTAATTGGTGGCATTCGTGTTTATCTGAACGGCCACCATGCTGAAGCTTTGCCGGATCATATCAACCCGGCAGTTCCCGTTCACAACCCCTTTCAGGTGCTAGCACGTCGGGAGGCCAATTTGGACAAAGAAGTCCGGGGGAAGCTAGCTCCCAAGCCACCAAAATTCAAGCAAGTTTGGGTTCTCAAGAGGACCCGAGGCCCAGCTTCGACCCCGCAAGATTCAACATCAACTATCAAGGACCCTAGGTGTGGGGGCAATAAAGCTACACCAAAGGAAGAAGAGGTCATGCCAGTAGCCTCTCCGCCCGCTCATAGGGTCTATGCCAGGCAGACCAATGTTCTCCGACGTTCGACATGATCGAACGGAGCTACTAGACTATCGCAGCACTCCTACATGCCGTCGATGCAAGATCAACTGTTAATTTCTACCCTCTCTCCAGGGCACAATCAAGAAGGAATGGCCCAGGTGGTCTGGAATTACTTCTATGGCTTCGAAAGTTCTTCCCTAAGTCGGCAAAGGCTACTATGCGCCATCAGCGCCGAAAGAAAATAAGAAGGCAAAGAAAGAAGAAGAATGGCGTCCTTCATGAACGTCACGAATATGAAGATGGCTTGCGAGCCGAATACTCTGAAGCTCCTCCACGACATGAAGAGAATGAAAGGATGTTAATGATTAGAAGATCGGCATTCTCTAGTCAAGTCAAGAAGACAGTATGGGGGCAAGGAAGAAGGATACAAATACTCACTTGCAACATGGCGGGGGTATCCAGCAGATATGGGGCCCTACTCAAAGAACCAGAAGAGTTGGCCAAGTTAGCTAAAAGGCTCGGGCTAGTAATTAGAAGAGGCAAAGCTGCAAGAGAAATACTCAAAGCAGCCAAAGAAAAGTAAGCTATCACTACTTTGATTGCCAACATGGTGACTTCTGAAGAAGAAGAGATTACTCTGCCAGCCTCGTTTGAAGATGTTTCGGGTGAAGCATTCAAGGGTACCTCTGCTATGGCAGTGCAAGACCCAATTATCTTAATGATGATGCAAAATTACCAGCAAGAGATCGAGGCCTTGAAAATGCAACTGAATGAAAGAAATGAACAAGCCCCTTTTCCCTGGCAACAGGACGTGCATGCTGAATCATCCTGGGAAGTTCCTAACCCGGTCAATGCTACACCCCAAACTACTTCTCAAGCAACAGGCTATGGCAAGGCCGCTCTTCAGCCACATTCCCTACAGCCACCCTTGGTGCAACCAGCTCTTCCACCAGTGCAGCAATTGCCACCAACGGAGCCGTCGGCACCTCATGTCGAAGCTCTACTCACTCCCTCTACAAAGCATCCTGCACATCGCCACCTGGTGCCGGTGAACCCAACCGTGGTAAATAAATCAATGGTGGAACAACTAATTGAAATGAAGCTGTCCGAGAGGACAAATGGTGATATCAGCACGTTTGATGTTTACAAGGTGCCATATCCGCCACAGTATGCCGCAAAGAGGCTCCCGCCTGGCATCAACAAACCGCCCAAATTTGAAAAGTTTGGCGGGCAGGGCTCTCCTAAAGAGCATATTGCTTACTATATGGCAGTAATGGGCGATCTGGCAATGGATGAAGCCTACCTGCTAAAATTCTTCGGGTCCTCACTGACAGGCCTAGCTTTTGAATGGTATTCCAATCTGTCGGTCAGCTCTATAAGCGACTGGGCAGCTATGCAACGGAAGTTCCAGGAGTGGTTCCATGTTGCTGAAAGAGAGGTCACACTGGCTGAGCTGTATGCCTCCAGGGAAAGACATGACGAGACAGCCCTGTAGTACATTAAAAGATGGCAGAATCTCAGTATGAGATGCAAGCGGCCGCCACATCCAGAGAATGCAGTGCAAATATGCAAGCAAAATCTGAGCCGGGAAATCCTCGGCAGGATGATCGGAATTGAAATACGGTCTTTCGACTGGCTAAATAATGTGGTCGTGGAGATTGAAGCCTTGATCTCCAGCTCTCCCTCTACTCCAATTGTTACAAGCCAAAAGGGCAAGTCTATTGACAAATGGTCATCGCCCAAAGAAGTTCACACAATTGATTTCAAAGTGTTCGCTCAACAAAAAGAAAAGAAGGAAGGAATTGCCAACCCGCCTCCTGCTAAGCTAGATGAGCATCAAGAAGTCCCGTCATTGCGGGCCAAGATGAAAAAGCTCTACTCTTTCCCCAAGGAGAGGACTCGGATCTTCTTCGAATGGGCTGTCACAAACAATAAGGTTACTCTACCGGAGCCGAAGAGACCGGAAGATGCTAGAAAGAAGGATCATCCTCGCTTCTGCCCATATCACCAAATGGTTGGGCACCCTATTGAAGATTGCTACGTCTTTAAAGACGCTATTGAAAAGCTAATCAGGAGAGGGGAGCTACAACTGGACGACTATAAGGTTGATCCTCCTCGCCCGCATGGACTGCCCGCTATGCAAAGAGCAGTTAATATGGTATCTCTATACCAACAAACATCTAAAGAGGTGGCGGAAGCTTGCATAGCACATCAGGCATTAGCCGTAGAGGGAAAAGAGAAGAATAAGCTAAAGAAGAAAAAGAAGGGCATTGACCTCTCCTGCAATACCCTATCGGCTTTGCCCATTACGAGCCGAGCTATTAAAGATGAAGATGAAGAAATATGCTACACACCGGTAAGGGCAGGTCAAGCTGCAACATTTATTTCTCGCCATCAACCCCAAGAAGGGTGGGGGCATCCTCCACCACCTGCGGAAGAAGCATGCTATTATACCCCTCCTCAACATGAGGGCATAGGGGCAAGAACATCCACTCATACAGGACCATACGTGTCTCGTGCCGATAATAAAATGCTGCTAGTCCCACTTGGAATCAGCACGGGAAACAGCACTCCCAGCTCCTACCAAGCTAACTCCGCTCTGATGATGGAGCTCTATCAGAAAATACAAGAAGTGGAGACACTAAGAAAAAGATTGACTGAGATGGGCTTACTCCCAGTCACACTCGGGCAGGCAGGACCCTCATCTGAAGCCCTACAAGGTGGCGCTAGATCATTTGAAGCCTCACTGCAACCAACTATGCCCCAGTCAACACAAGGCCACGACGGGAACACCCTCCCGCGGCAGCTATACCACGCAGCCCCCGCGTACCCCTCAGCTCTCCAGACACGTCAGGGGGTAGCTTCCACACCTCATGCAATGCCGCCTCTACAATCAGCTAGCTTGCTCCGGAATCTAGCAGCGACAGCCATAGCAAACAAGCCAGTAATAGAACAAGCAACTGAGACAAAATCCGTAGAGGAAGAAGTCACCAAAGCAGAGTTATATATGATCCAACAAAAAGATGACGAGTCTACTTCGGACTACATTCAACGCTGGAAGAATCTCAGTGCGAGATGCAAACATTCGCCAAGCTACAAGGACGTTGTCCATCTATGCAAGTGCAATATGAGGAAAGAGATTCTGCAAAGGGTAATTGGCCTCGAAGTCAAATCCTTCGACCAATTAGAAGATGTGGCAATTGAAATTGAAGCCTTTCTGGCCAAATACTATCTGGCTTCTGCTACCCCAATTCAGAAGAATAAGCCAGTTAAAGAGCAACCAGCACAAGAGGAAATAAACATTGCTGACTTTGAAGCCTTTGAGCGTCAACTGAAGAAATCAAAAGAGGCAGCTGGCCCTTCTGCTACCAAGACTGCTAAGCAGAAACCACCCTCGCTGAGAGCAAGAATGAAAAGACCATACTCCTTTCCGCAGGACAAGATGCAAATTCTATTCGATTGGACCCTTAAGTACAACAAGGTCATCCTCCCTGAGCTCAAAAGACCAAATGACATCGAAAGAAAAGATGACCCTCGGTTTTGCCCCTACCACCGGAAGAGGGGGCATCTCGTCGAGGATTGCTATGCATTTAAAGACATCATGGAGGATCTGATCCAAAGTGGTGAATTGCAGATTGGTGAATATAGGGTGGACCCACCTTGCCCTAACCAATTGCCCATCTTTAAGATGTCGGCCAGCACGGCCTCTCAATGTCAGCTAGAACAACATATCCTCTGAGGTACAACTAGAGTTCCCTCCGCTGTGGTAAGAAGCCGAACAAAATATAATTGTTGCACCGTCTCCGGGACAACTGCTGAAGACCAAAACAAAAATAAACCCAAGGATAAAAGAAAAGATGCTGCTTTACCACTCGATGTGCTGCCCTCTTTATTTAAGCCATCAGCTCAAGAATGGAGCCAACCCATGTCGGGGTCAAATGGAAAATGATGAAGATGTAGGGAAGACTCTCTTCCCAAATGAAAAGACCAGTACAACGCAGCCGCTGCTTTGCACGCTCTAGCACATAGTAAGAGAAGCTCAACTCTCTCCGAGCAAGGGGGGGCAAGAATGAAAATATGCTCAGCTGCAATCAAGCTCTGAGGTGCCGCTGGGCATAGCAAGACTCTATTCCCCACTTGGGGGCTGCCAACAAAAGAGAAGAGGGTGGAGTCCAACGGTCAGATTTCCCTGCTACTATCTACCTACACAACTGCTCATGAAGTGAACAAGCTACCCAATGAAAAGACATGCTTTGAACAACTCGCCTTCAGCTACCCACCCCGGCATGGGGGCATCCAAAGCTAAAAGAAGAGAGAACGGGATTATTCAGGGCACACCAACATCCCACCGTGAACTGGACAACCCGCTGCAGATGCTAACTGTTCGACAAGCTCGACTGCTAAAGATTTCGAGCTCCTCGCTTAGAGGACCCATTTGCTGCATTTCATTAAATGTTAGAACATGATTCCTCCTTATCCTGCGAAATGCTTCCCATTAGTCCCACCGGGATTGACCCTCTACCCCCGGTGTGGAACCCACATTCATAACCAATACATCCTTGCTATCCTTCGGCATTCCGCTGCAACAGCTACACAAACATGCTAAAAGATATCAAACTTGCCCCACTGGGCTCATAAAACCTGTCACTTGGCCTGTGGCACTCCGCCCTCACCAAGCTCTAGACGTTGCCCATCAGTTCCATTGGACCGGGCCCATAAAACCTTTCCTTTGGCCTGTGGAACTCCGCCCTCGTTGAGCTCTCATCTCCCTAGTCCCGTTGGGCTCATAAAACTCATAGAACTCTTTTTCCCTTGGCCCGTGGCACTCCGCCCTCGCCGAGCTCTTAGACTCCGGCCATCAAGTCCCGCCGAGCTGAGTCCATAAGTTTTTTCTCGGCGCAAGGCACTTCGTCTGCGTCGAGCTCTTAAGTATTGCCACCAAGCTAGGCCCATAAACCTTTTCCCTCTGGCTCAAGGCGCCCCGACTTGGCCGAGCTCTCAGATGTTAATCCCTAGCCCCACCGGCGCTATAACAAAATAGTCAAATCCATCAATAGTCCCGCCGGACAACATGGCCCACACTACGACTGGTCTGTACTAGGAGTACTTTTGGAGGGTACCATTCTTGGTCCTCGTCAGCTGGCGAGGTTTTACACTTAGCCAAGACCCCATGTCTTCGCTGAGTTGCTTGATTTCGGCGTTATGTCGAGTCAATGCCCATTTATATATTCTACCCTTGTTTCAAACCTCCCGTGTGAGCAAGGTTTGTTGATTCCGACATATCATAGGGTCGACGTCTGTATTCTGCCCTTGTTTCGACCTCCCATCTGAGCAAGGTTTGTTGATTCTGACATCTCAACGAGTCGACGTCTGTATTCTGTCCTTGCCCCAGACACGCCGTCCGAGCAAGGTTTGTTGGTCCTGATATCTCATCAGGTCGACGTCTACATTCAACCCTTGTCTCGGACCTACCATCTGAGCAAGGTTTGTCAGGTCCGACATATTGTCAGGTTGGCATCTAGATTCTACCTTTGACGCAGACCTCCCGTCTGGGTCAGATGCATGGGTTGTCTTCGACAGTCCGTCGAGGCAGCATCAATTCTAGATTGCTTCCAAGCCCGACATCCTACCAGGATCCGCTATCCTATCCTCTAGCCTTTGACGTCCAGTCAAAGCCAGCTATCCTTGTTTGCAAGTGCAACACCCTATCATATATTTCAAGTATCTCATTTTTCGGCCCGTCCACCCCGGCTGAAGCCCACTACCATATATCTCACAATTTCCAGCTATTTTATCCCCCGACTCAGCCTTGACAGCCGAAGTCGCTATTATACATTTTCAAGCCATTCCATCATCCGGCTAAAGCCGCTATCACAATTTTTTAATTGTCCCGTCCTCCGGCTCAGCCATTCCGGCCAAAGCCGCTATCACAATTTGTCAGTTATCCCATCCTCTGACTCAGCCATCCCGGCCAAAGTCGCTATTACAATTCTTCAGTTATCTCCTCTTTCGGTTTAGCCATTCTGGCCAAAGCCACTATCACAGTTCGTTAATTGTCTCATCCTCCGGCTCAGCCATTCCGGCCGAAGTTGCTATCATAATTTTCAACTATTCTATCTGTCGACTTAGCCATTCCGGCTAAAGCTGCTATCATAATTTTCGACCATTCTATCTTTCGGCTTAGCCATTCTGGCCGAAGCTGCTATTACAATTTCCAACTACTTCATCCATCGGCTTAGCCATTTTAGGCCAAAGCTTGCTATCAGGACTCATCCACCCGTCCCATTGCAATAATCAATGCAATGCAATGGCCTAGACCTAAGGTCGAAGCCCGCTTCCCTTGATTATGACTATTCAGTCCCTCTCTCCTCAATTTCAACTCACATTCCCTCCTCCTGGATGTCGGTTTGGAAGCCCGCTTCCCTATAGCATGTGATCACTATCCAATCTTTTAGCTTAGCCATTCCGGTCAAAGTTGTTACCACAATTTTTAGCTATCTTATCTTCTGGCTTGGCCATTCTGGCTAAAGTCCGCTACAATCAACTCCAGCCATCTCACCTTTCGGTTTGGCCAAGACGGTCAGAACTCGCTACCTTACACCTCAGCCATCTTATCTCTCGGCTTAGCCAAAGCCCGCTATCATGACTTTCAGCTATCTCATCCTTTAGCTTTGTCATTTCGGCTAAAGCTGGCTATCCCACGTTTCAGCTATCTTACATTCTGGCTTAGCCACTTCGGCTAAGACCCGCTACCATATAATTCAGCTAAACTACCTTTCAACTTTCACAAGCCCGATTCCTTACTGCTCTCTGGCTTTCGCAGCCTGCTATCTCTGCTACTTTTTGGCTCTCGTAGCCTGCTATATCTAGCTCTCGCAGCTCGCTATCTCTGGCTCTCATAGCCTGCTATATCTAGCTCTCGCAGCTCGCTATCTCTGGCTCTCGTAGCCTACTATCCTGGCTCTTATAGCCTGCTATTTCTGGCTCTGGTAGCCTGCTATCCAGGCTCTCATAGCCTGCTATATCATCGTTCTGGCTCTTATAGCCTGCTGTCTCTGGCTCTCGTAGCCTGCTATTCCTGGCTTCTACAGCCTGCTATCCTGGCTCTTGTCGCATGCTGTCTCTGGCTCTCGTAGCCTGCTATTCCTGGCTTCTACAGCCTGTTGTCCTGGCTCTTGTAGCCTGCTGTCTCTGGCTCTCATAGCCTGCTATTCCTGGCTTCTACAGCCTGCTATCCTGGCTCTTGTAGCCGGCTGTCTCGGACTCTCGTAGCCTGCTATTCCTCGCTTCTACAGCCTGCTATCCTTACCCTTATAGCCTGCTGTCTCTGGCTCTCGTAGCCTGCTATTCATGGCTTCCACAGCCTGCTATCCTGGCTCTTGTAGCCTACTATCTCTAGCTCTCATAGCCTGCTATTCCTGGCTTCTACATGATGGGAATCGACGCCGAACTAGTACTTCTCATATTGCATTTATATCCTTTAGTTTATTTTTTTATCCATGGGAAAGTATACGCACAATTGTACGGCTTTATCGGCCAATGCGTCACTCCCGTAGATTATGTGGGTTTCTATGTAATTTGCCCATGGGACCAGCAAGGGGGCCCTCAGCCCTTTCCCATTGGTCCACCTAGACCATGTGGGGCTGGTCAACCAGCCTAGGTGGCCTTCTAGATGAGTGGACTAGTCATATGCCACATGGGTAGACAAAGGGTTAAGAATGTCAACATTCTACACCCATCCCACCTACCCCCATTCAACCTTCCATTCAAAACCTACCCATAGTCAATAGGCCGCCCCCCCTTCATTTTTTAATGTTTTTTTTTGTGTTTGTGGCATGCAATCCCAGCCCTTCAATCCCCATCCCTAGATCTAAGGGTGGACAATTGATTTGGTTGGAATCATATAAAAGATTGTATTTTTATGTGAAAATCAATGAAAAATCAAAATTTTGTTGAATGAGCAAGAGCTAGCTACGCCCCCAGCCCTCTCTCCTCTGGTTCTCCCCTTCCCAAGCCTCCATTCTAGAGTGGTATCTTCTTTCCCCACCCTCCGGTGATCATCAGTGCCGCCGCCGCCGCCGTTTGTGCCGCCATCGAGCCGCCGCTGCAGTTCTGTCCGTGCAGTACCACAGCAACTTTCACGAAATTCCCACCTCAGCCATGAGCTCAGATCGAGCTGGGAATTTTACTGGGTGTTCCAGAGGTGTCAAGAACATCCCCTAAATTTTGGTTTGTCATTCAGATCCCGTTTAGTATTTTTAGATTTTCGTCCACTCTTCCACTTCTGTTCTATCTGCTGTCTATTTCCATTTTCACCCGCCCTGTGTTTTAGGTCTTAGGCCCACTTTTTGATTTTTGTTCATCCCACAAATTTTACTGGCGTTTCCTTCCATCCACCCCTTCATCCACAATTTTTCTTAATTTTTGGTTAGTCCATCTCATATTTTCTAAAAAACGTTCTCAGTCCCCTCTACAGTTCTGTCCACCAGTTCCAGATCCGACCACCAGTTACTCCAAACATCATATCAAATCACCCCCACCTCCAACTCCAATTCCTAAAATTGTCACAGTTCCGTGGTTTGATTATCTACAACTTTGAAGAAGAGCTCAAAGTCCGAATCCCACTGTAAGTAGGCGGTCAACGGCCTTTTACAGGGATCTGATATGCTGATCTGAGATTTTTGGAGCAGTGGAGCAGAAGATTGAAAAATATCTAAGGCCCTGGTCCGCATAGGTTCAGAGGAATCCACTGGCCCTACGTTTGAGGATTTTGAGTCCTCTTTCCAACGGCACTGGTTTCGTCGCATTCCGGCGACGGGGCTGATCACAGCGGCCATTTTCGTCCGAGCGCGCGCTGTAAAACAGCAGCAACCAGCCCGTGGGCAGCAATTCCGACGGGTACCGAACGGAGCCGCCCGGCCTCCGATCGCCGTTCCAGCGTGCCGCCAGCCCGGGGATCATTTCTACCAGTGTCCCCACCACAGCGGTGACACCGGGTCCCACATAGCCCCTCCGGACAGCGCGTGGGCCCCATGGTCGTGATTGCGCGTGTAGCCGAATCAACACACGAAGCTGCCCGTCATCCCGAATTCGGTCCTCCCGGGTCCATTTGTGTCGCCCTTTACCTCCCTGCGTGGAGTGGGCATATTCCCATTGCTGTAATTATTGTGTGTTAAGTTCCCCGGGAGTGCGAGTTTCGGCCGGGTCCGTCGTCCCCACGCCAAGCGCGTGGAGGTATCGTTCTCGCTCCCTACACTCGGCATTTGCTTATTTTCATATATACTTGTTTATGCCGCTACTAGAGAGCATGATAGGGTAACTAGCTCGCTTTCTATTTGTATCACCGTTGCTGCGAGAGTGAGCATTACCGTCCCGTGACCCGATCCGGGCACGAAAGAGAGAGCCGACCACCCTAGCTCTTGCCGGTTTCTCAACCGCGCACGTCCGACGCTTCCCTCGTTAAGGGACGATCGCGAGCTTGTCGTGTCCGTGTCTCGTCCCGCATCAATTTGGTATCAGAGCGAGTTGAGTCTAGGGTGTCAAAAAAAAGAGTGTCATTTACGTCTAGTCATTAGTCGGTCTAAGTCGTGTTTAGGGTCATCATTGTTTTAAAACAAACAAAAAAAGTGTCTTTTCGCATTTGCATCCCTTTACTCGGTATATCAAAAGGTGTTGTCCGAACGTTAGGCTACACCTATCGGGAAGACCGCACACTTGCGCGAGTGATCTTCGGATCGATTAACTCCGCCACGTGCCGAGTTTTGGTTACGTCTAGGTGCATCATCTTGTAGTGTGCATTTGCATTAGTCGGTGTCTCCTACTCCGTGTCTTGCATGCCCACTCGTCGAGGTACTCAATACTCACCCCCACCACCACCAATGGCGGAATCCCGAGTCCATAGTTCCGATGAGGTGGCCACTATGTTCCGAACTCTTATGGGAAAAATGGATGGGTTGAGTGATCGCTTTGAAGTGCTAAGCACCCGAGTGGATAGGATGGAAGGGTTGAGTACCCAAGTGAATGATCTAGGCACCCGCCTAGAAGAGAGGGTGAAGGCCGTAGAGGATAGGGCCGCCGGGTCAAGCCAGTCCGTTCAGGGATTAGTCGGGAGAGTCACCGCACTAGAGAAATGACCAGCAGAGACACACCCGATTGTCCCAGTCCAGGCACCCGCCCCACCTACACAAGGTCAACCGGAGCCGGTTCATCAACCCGCGACTCCAAGGGTTCAAGGGGTAGCTACTAGGAGGCATGAAGTCCCCGAGGTGCATGACTACGAGTCCGATAATGAGCATCGGGGACATGGTCGTGATCATCGCCATACACGGCGTACCCATGACCAAGATATGGATGAACGGGCCATTCGGACCGTTCGGGCCGACCCTCCCACCTTTGACGGGTCCTTAGACCCGAAGGTCTACCTTGATTGGGAGGCTGGTATGGATCGATATTTTGAGTGGTTCGAAATGTCAGACCAACGAAAAGTCAAGTATGCCAGGATGAAACTTTTAGGCCAAGCCCAAACCTATTGGAGAAACATGGAGAACCTATTGTTTCATCGTCAAGAACCCCCGATCGATACATGGACCGATATGAGGGAGAAACTTAGGAAGAAGTACCTCCCTACCTCCTACCGCCAGCGTCTTATAGAGAGGTGGCAAAGTCTCACCCAAGGAGACCGGTCCGTCTCGGATTACATCGCCGAATTTGATGAGTACTACTTGCGATGCGATGCCACGGAGGAGGATTCCCTTACCGTCTCTCGGTTTCGGCGTGGTCTACGCCCGCACCTACGGTATGAGCTTCTCCACCGTAAGGTGGACAAGTTGGAGGATGCATATCAAGTTGCTCTCGAGATGGAGCAATTCGAGGGCGAGTTCGAGTCTATTCCTCGGTGGAGCCCCGCTCCTTCCCGTAGTGATTCCCGTGGCTCCTTAGGTTCATACCCGAGGGGACCCATGGCTCGTCCTCAGGAGCCCACCCGTCAGGAGCACTTCGCTCCTAGACCTCGACCTCCCCCACCACGGGATCTACCTCCACCCCATCCACCGGCACCCGTTGCCCGTCCCCCGGCACACATGGCCCGCCCCCTGGCCCCGACACTTCCCCCGCTATTGCCCACGGCGCCTACACCTCCACCCTTGTTACCTACGCCCCCTACCCGTCGGGAGGATAAGGGTAAGGCCCCTCTTATCGGGGAGAGTAGTCGATCACGAGTGCAGTGTTTCCACTGTCACGGATTTGGCCACATTGCCAGTGAGTGTCCCGCTCGCGCCACCCTAGCTCTTGCCGGTTTCTCAACCGCGCACGTCCGACGCTTCCCTCGTTAAGGGGCAGTCACGAGCTTGTCGTGTCCGTGGTCCCATCCCGCATCAAGCCAGCCTACACAGGCACGACCAACCGAGACCACACAGTCCCACACTGGCACGGCAAGGCCTCGGTAATTCTTACCAAGCTCCCCTGGCCACCACCTCAGGAAAGCACACTGAAACGGTCCAAAAGCTACGTCTCGCAGATGGGAAACCAAACCCAGAAATTGGAGAGTCACGTCGCACGTGACAAGAGTACCTGTCCACCAGAAGCAAGGCCAGATGCATCCACTGACGACTTAGACCGTACCTCAGGTGTCCCCCTCGACCCCTGGTGGAATTGGGACACCGTACTAGTAACCACAGAACAAGTGACTAGCTGGGGTCACGCTCGTCAGTGCGGGTCCAACTGCCCCCAACCACGTGTGCACACACAGACCGTGCGTCCCTGGTCTGGCCTTCTGACTGGTTTTCCCCTCAGCCAGACTCTGGCTGGTAGATGTGAGGCCCGACGGAAACCAGTCTAAAACCGTCTCTTAGTGTAGCCTCGCCACCACTCCCTGGTGGGACCACTCACGTGTCGGAAGGCTACGACTAGTGGGGAGTCACTGATGTGACCACTCTCTAAGGAGAAACTCCGAGAACCACGCACGCACTCTGCGTGAAAGTCGAGAAGAACCGAGTGGCGCCGAGCCACTGGACTCTGGACAGTCCTCTAGACTCACTAAATCCAACAGTCCTTGAGTCACGAGACTTGGGGTCAAGACCGTCGTACGCAACGGCACAATGCCATTAATCTAGCCTAATCCGTAGGTCTAAAACCACGGTAACATGAATATCGAGGTAGCTCACGAGCTGCAAAGACCATTCCCTCAAAAGGGAACACAAGAGACTTCCAGCCCCAGGCTGGGTGACTGGACTCACAGTCCAAGGCCACACACATGGCCCATGCGAAAAGTAGAGAAGCATGATTCCCAAGGTAGCTCACAAGCCGCCGCGCCGATTCCCCATCCCAGGGGAAAGCGAGAAATCTTCAGCCCTAGGTTGAATGACTGGACTCGCAGTCCAAGGCCACACACATGGCCCACTTGGGAACCATCTTCCTGAGAAACCTACGACATGGGGGGAAACCCCACCGCACTCACACCGCTACACGGTGACTCGATCAAGCGTAACACAAAAGCCCAGAACACATGGGGTCACCAAAACCCACCACACCTACGGGCATGCTAATCGAGGTAACACGGTACCTCCCGACACCCCATAAATACGGACACGGAACCCACGGGGTGTCCGGAACACTGACGAGGCCGAAGGTCAACCACTGGATCACAACTGGGTCGACCGGAGACCAACACAACGCGAACCCGACATTGCGAGCATGAAAACTCCTGGCGGTCTAACCCTAGGCTACCACATGGCTAGCGGTATACCATTGAACCGCTACACACAGAAATCACGGACCCCTAGCGGTCCACCCTTGGACCGCGAAGCACTGGGTAGTGGGCTATCTCTAGACCGCTAAACCCTCGGAACACAGGAAGCTCAAGTGGTCTTAGCGGTCTAACCCTGGACCGCCAAGGACCCTGGCGGTCTATCGCGTGACCACCAGTCTTGAACCGACACAAGGAGACCTCTAGCGATCTACCCTTGGTCCGCTGGGCTCCCCTAGCGGTCTCTGGAACGACCGCTAAGGCGTCCCAAACCTGAAACGGCGGGAAATGCCTCAAAAATCTGATCCACACCCCAATCACCCCCGGGTTATGGGGAAACAAAGGGGAATCCATCCCCAAGCCTCCTAGCATGCATCTATGCCCTTATATTGGTCAGCAACCTCACGAAACGGGAGATCCGGCTCACACCCCAAAATCATGCTTTTTTTCCAAAATACTCAAATAAGCCCACTCGACTCACCACGGCCTACCAAAATCGCGGGAAAGGAAGTACACGAGCTGGGGGTCCATCTCCCTACCTCCGCCGAAGATTCTACGCGCCGCAGATGCCGCTCCGCGAAGAAAACGCAGCGAAACCCTCGCCGTTCCACGAACCCGCGACCGAGCTTCAACGCGTCGCCGGCCCTCGATCCTCGACCCGTTCCTCGTTCCTCACCTCCCGCCATCGCCGCCTCGCCCTCCTCCATCTCCGTCGGTCGCCCGGAGAGAAGAGAGGGGGAGAGGAGAGAACGTGAGAGAGAAGAGAGAGGGAAAGAGTGAGAGAATGAGAGAATGAGAGATGAGAGGGGAGAGGGGAGAGAGAGAAAGGGTTAATATAAATAGAAATGTCCAAAAATTGCAGAAATTTAGAAAATTACGAAAAATTACCTTCGCGATCCTCGGAAGGAGCACAACGCACTGGTCACGTCCCGGAGTCGGAGAACGCCATGGTTCACCCTGCACAGTGTTTTGAAGGCACATCAGGGAAAAATACGTGTAAAGCACAAAATACACTCCGAGACCCATGAAAATGATCCGTAAAATATCCGAAAAATCTGGGGCATTACATACCTAGTAGCCTAGATCCTAGCGTGTGTGTCCTTGGAAAGATGTTTCGAGACAGGTTGTCGTGGTATAGCTTTCTGTGACCCTTGTTCGGGATTCTACGTCAACGTGAGTTGTGTTCGATACTCGAGGTATCCCGACGGTGTGCAGGTTTTTGGTCGTTAGTGGTTTATGGGGTTTCCTTGCATGCTGTGTGGTTCTTACTGCTTTACCTGCTTTTCTATCTTTTATTTTATCATTATCTACTGCTCTGTTTATTTATTTGTTGTGGTGGGTATCCGTGGGACCCCTATAGAGTCAATGAGATGAGACTCACCCCCTTTTCTTTTTAGGTCGGTGTGCCTCCTCATCGTTCGGAGGCCTTGAGCAGCGTTTGTGGTCCTAGCGTCGCCAGCTGATGTTAGCCGGGGTATGCCCCAGAGGCTGTGTACCTTTCTTTTATTGCACTATACCTTTAGGACTTGTGTATATCTGGACTGGCAATTGTATAAAATGTGTAAATCTGTTTATATAAATGTAAATTTTAATTTCATCACTTTAATTCCTGCATTTATTTTAGATTTCTATACACTCCCGTGACACCTTTCAACCCTTCTAAGCTTCCCAGCTCGTGGGTAGCGGCGTAGGATCCGAGTGATATCGAGTTTGACCCCGTATCCAGATCTTGGGTCGTTACCTCGGCTCAGGTCGATGAAGCAATGTCGAGTCTCTGATCTTCCGATATATCTCGTAAATGGGAGTGGTTAGAGGAGTGTAGCACTCGAACTTCTTAGGCAGCTCCCTCTTATCGCCCTCCTGGTTCCTCCTCTTTCCCTGACTAGAGGGCTGATCATGCGGGCACTTCCTCTCCCCCTCCTTCCCTTGGCCGGCACTATCTCGACAAGCAGTTAAGACTTCCTCGCACTCTGCGTGACGTAGAGCTAAGGTCACAAGGTCGGCAAGGGAGGAGGGAGGATGAAGCACTAATTCTCATCGAAGTCCTTCATCGCGGGTGCCCCCCGTCAGGGCGATGATTGCAGACGTCACATCGAGAAGGGGGATGCACAGGGCCTCCACCTTGAAGTGGTTAATGTAGGCCCGCAGCTTTTCCCCCGAGCTTGCTTGAGAGCTAAAAGTCCTGCAATCGACCTTGGGGGCCCTCCCAACAAAGCTTTCCTTGAATAGTCAGCCAAATTGTGGGAAGTTGGTAATGCTTCTGGGCGCGAGGACTCGAAACCAAGCTTGGGCCCTTTACACCAGAGTAGTGGCAAAGGCCTGACATTTGTTTGGGTCTGACACTCCCTATAGGGTCATCAAGGCATCGAAATTCTCAAAATGGTTACCCGTGTCGCCCAGGCCATCATAAGACTTGAAGGCTGGGAGCTGGACCGTGGGCGACAATCTGGCTTCCAAAATTTCGAGGGAGAACGGGGATTGCACCTCATCCTCTTTATTCAAGGAGCTCTATTGTAGAGCTCGGAGCGTATGTTCCTGTTCTACGAAACATCGCTCGAAGTCCCAGAGCTAGAGGGTGAGCTCCGGATGGGTACGAGAGGGAGCTGGGGGACTCCCAGCATGCTCTCCGTCTACTCCTCATCGTCGTGCGGTAGGAACGGTGGTTACTGCCGACGGAGTTGGCTATTGCGCATCATTCCAACCCCTTCATGGGTTGGAGGAGGCCTCATGTTCCACAGCTAAAGGTGGGGGGTGAGAAGGTTCACCCACCGCATTGCAGATGATGTGGTCATCTTTTATAATAAAACGGCCTCCCCCTGTTCACCGGGAGGCTTCTACTCGAGGGGGGTCCGAACACAATTGTTGAGAGCATTCTTCCCTATCCACTTGGACCCTCATCAGATTGACAAGGGTATCCAGTTTGGCATTGAGGGAACAGAAGGCCTTAGGATCCACCACGGCAGGCTGTCCCCCCTAGGTGGTGGTGGGGGAGGGGCGTTGGCTTGAGTAATTGGAGTGGGGCTGGTTAACGAGTGGGACGGCATGGACTCCTGATTTACGACCATCGGCTCTTTCCCCCTATCGCTAGTCAACCTCCTGCTGCTACTCCTACGCACCATATTGGCTTCTTGTTCAAGCTACCATAAACAGTGCCAGATGAAGATGTGAGATCTCGTGTTGAGTCGTAGGCCGTCAGATCCGGGGTAAAGTGGATCCCAGATCATTCATACAAAGTCACCTCAAGAAGGTTTGCTGTAAAAGAGAAGAAGCGATCAGGGGGCCTGGGATTGCGTTCCCAAGGATAACCCTCTGATGCTTAAGTCAGTAGGGGCAAGAGCAAGGTGCAAAGGGAGGTAAAGGAGGTGTAGGGCATGAGACTCTTCTTCACCAATTGAGGAGGCTAGGATTGGAGCTTACCTTTCCAGAGGAGATCCCTGAGATTAAATAGTTGCAAACTCCCTTTCTGGAGTAGTGAGAATCTTGAGGGGCCGTTAGACGGGGGCGTTACATCCACAATGCGAACTCTTACCGTTGTAGGACTCTTGCTCTCCCCTTATCCCCTATGGACTTCCCACTCTCAGACGCTAGCGTGAAATTCGCTTCCAGTTATAAGAGATAAGTGCCCGCTTGCGGGGAATCTACTCTGGGCCGTAAGAGAGGCAGGGAGTCCCGGTGATGGGCTGACCCATCGACGGATAAGGGATATTCCTCTTCTGAGTCTGAGTTTCTAGCATACTGTTTCAGTCCCGGGCATCCCTGAGGGAGTGTCTTAATGACCTTCTACTAGCTCGATCGATGGTGTGTCGGGGTTCCTCCCTAGCATAGGGGAGGCCTTTGATTGGGCGACCGTGTCGAGGCTCGGGGGCTCTCTTTTGGGCCATTGACCTATGGTCTTATAGTAAATGGGCCCTCGATGTGGAGCAGAGCTGTCACTTACTGAGCTGTATAGGTCTTTATAGGCCTTTGGGCCGTGAAACATTGGGGCACAGATTTCTCCCTCTCCAAGTAACTTTTTTAAAAATAGAGTTAATAAAATTTGCGATGAAATTAAATTATGTTCCAAAATTCGTCACAATTTTCGACAGATTTTGGGACATAATTTGAATTACGTTGCATATCTTTTTAGTAATTTTTTTAAAAAATAGAGTTAATAAAATTTACGACGGAATTAAATTCTATCCCAAAAATAGATTAATTGGGATGGAATTTAATTCTGTCATAAATTTTATTAATTTTATTTATTCTGATTAATTTTTGAAACTTTTCGCAAGGTAGATGGATTCTTAGACTTTCGTCCATTTTCCCGGGACATCTTCAACCAATGCTACTGATTGCGATGTATAGCAGTGCAGTGGGTATCTCGAGAAGAAGTGTCTAAATCAAAATAAATACCTTGCAAGAGTATTTGGTGGAACTCTTACTTGGAAGTTATCTTCCAACGTACTTCTTCTTCTTCAAATATGAAAAATGTAAGTAGGTGTAGACGTAATTGAGTATGAAACGGTCAGTGAAAGGCTGCCCAGTCGAGGGTAGGTGGGAGCTCCCACCTACCCCTCGGAACCCTCACCGCCCTCCCGGGCGGTGGATCCCGTCGTCGGATCGCTCCAGCGGCCCCTCACCGGGTCTCTCGCGCCGGTGGAACGTAGGGTGGGGGGAGCTCCTGACGGGATCTCTCCCCCCCTCCTCCAGGTTAGCTCCTCGAGCTCTACCTCCGTTATAGCAGTGCAGTGGGTATCTCGAGAAGAAGTGTCTAAATCAAAATAAATACCTTGCAAGAGTATTTGGTGGAACTCTTACTTGGAAGTTATCTTCCAACGTACTTCTTCTTCTTCAAATATGAAAAATGTAAGTAGGTGTAGACGTAATTGAGTATGAAACGGTCAGTGAAAGGCTGCCCAGTCGAGGGTAGGTGGGAGCTCCCACCTACCCCTCGGAACCCTCACCGCCCTCCCGGGCGGTGGATCCCGTCGTCGGATCGCTCCAGCGGCCCCTCACCGGGTCTCTCGCGCCGGTGGAACGTAGGGTGGGGGGAGCTCCTGACGGGATCTCTCCCCCCCTCCTCCAGGTTAGCTCCTCGAGCTCTACCTCCGTTATAGCAGTGCAGTGGGTATCTCGAGAAGAAGTGTCTAAATCAAAATAAATACCTTGCAAGAGTATTTGGTGGAACTCTTACTTGGAAGTTATCTTCCAACGTACTTCTTCTTCTTCAAATATGAAAAATGTAAGTAGGTGTAGACGTAATTGAGTATGAAACGGTCAGTGAAAGGCTGCCCAGTCGAGGGTAGGTGGGAGCTCCCACCTACCCCTCGGAACCCTCACCGCCCTCCCGGGCGGTGGATCCCGTCGTCGGATCGCTCCAGCGGCCCCTCACCGGGTCTCTCGCTCCGGTGGAACGTAGGGTGGGGGGAGCTCCTGACGGGATCTCTCCCCCCCTCCTCCAGGTTAGCTCCTCGAGCTCTACCTCCGTTATCCCCTCCCAGTCTCTGCCGGCCACCTTCCCCATTAAGCTCCAGAATAGGGGACTTCCCGGGTAGGTCACCCATCCCGGTATTGCTCCCCATTAAGCACGCTCAACTTCGGAGTTCTTTACAAGAACTGAACCGATACTTGAAAAGGCGCCTCGGTGATATAGAGTACAACTTAGCTATATTTGAGGGTGTTACAATCTACCCCTCTTATATAGGCGACGTCCTCGTCGCTAGGCACATATAGCACACAATCACGCAATCAAACCCCCAGGCAGGTAGGACTCTAGAGGTGGCCCCTACAGGCTCAAGAGGTGGCTCACACTATGTAGCACTTTGCTCCATTATGGAATCAAGAGGTGGCCCCCATAGCATAGCACTTTGCCCTGCATGGCACTTAGTTCCCACACTTCCGGCTAGGGTATAGCTCTGATACCATTCTGTCATGCCCCGTACTCTATACCATCGAGGTATTGTCCGCTTTGGCCTACCAGCCTCACGGTTTTATCCCTTTTTGATAGTGATCAACTCCAGAATAGGGGACTTGCCGGATAGGTCACCCATCCCAGTATTGCTCTCCATTAAGCACGCTCAACTTCGGAGTTCTTTACAAGAACTGAGCCGATACTTGAAAAGGCGTCTCGATGATATAGAGTACAACTTAGCTATATTTGAGGGTGTTACAGCCGACCCCCTGCCCCTCCCACCGCCGCCCACGTTCCCACCCTTTGTGATGTGACACCACCTTGGGGGTGATAGTCACAAGACTGATGCACATTGGACCTTAACAAGCAAGCACAATTCGCAATCGAAACGGACCGATATCGGCGGCCACTCACCCGACACTCACCCAAGACCCGGGGTAACTCGGTGATGCCGAGTGGAGGTTGTGAGGGCTGAACCCTTGCTGGTAGAGGGCCAGCAGGGCTAAGGGACTTCCCAAGGGTATGGAGGGCCAATTCAAAGGGGCCGACCGAGTACCAATGGGCACGGGTCGCACTCTCTCCCACGGTGGTCACTCGAAGCAATGGAGCTTGAGGACCGGGAGCTCACTCTCACAGACCAACGGAGCTTATGAGCTAATATTGAAGGAACATGGCATCCAAAGAAGAGCAAGGGTAGAGAACTTACTCAACCGGTTTGAAGAAATTGGTCCCGCTCAGAGACGAGGGCGAGCGAGGAAGTGTGGGTTCCCCACACGCCGCGCCGGTGTAGCTTCGACTTGTTCAAGGTTTTACATCACTACGCCCCATGCAATGGAGTTGAACTTGGGGAAGGGAAGCCAAAATTACATTCAAACACTACCTCCCACAGGGAGGGGCTGTAAACCGGCCGGGCGGGGAGGGGAGAGTGAAGCTAGGAACTAATTGAAAGGATGATGACTGTTCTGTCCACTCTCTGGAACAGAGGACAGGCAGTCGGTGTCGACAATATTCTTGCAGACTCCCCCGAGCTCCATTGGTGATGAGACCAGTGGCAAAATCTTTGTAGTTGACTCAGAAAGAGGTCCAATTTTTGGGGGAATGTTTGAATGACGGAGATGGTCAGGGTAGGGTCATGAACAGTGCCTCTGCTTTCTGGTTCTGGCAGCTACGGTACCACTGCAGCAGAAAGATGAGTTCACCGCGGGTGCTCCTGATCTCTGATTCAGGCGAGGCTAGAGTCGCTGGATTCGTTGTCGAGTCCTCTTCGAATGGAGACCCACGGGGACGTCGGAGGAGGTCGGACTAGACAGAGACAGCCCAAATAGTGATCAGGTGTCTGTTCAGTCTCAGAGTGGATAGAACAACGCACCTGAGGGAGAAAATTGATAACTCTTAGTCCGGATGCCGAACGGGATGCCGCTTCTTGGTACTAGAATAAGACGTGTAGACGAAGCTCTCAGTCAAGCCCCGCCTCCAGATCTTCAAGATGATGGCTGTGGGAGCCTCTGTAATCCGCTTCAGGTTGACTGTCTGGTAGTAGATGCGCAGTCCTGCGGTGAAGACTCCTCCGCGCAGTCAAGAACTCAGACGGAGGCGCGACCACCACCGTCGCAAATAGGACTGGAAGACGCTTCCAACGGTACCACATAGGCCCCCAGGGGCGCCGGGATGAAGTCGGGGTCGCCTCTGCAAGCTGCTAGATCTCTGCTGCCTGCGACCTGAGAATTGCAGGTGGTGATAGGTGGTGGGGGAATGGGGTAGAAGGGATGGAAAATGGGGTGGATGGGTGTGGGGGCAACCCTTGGCTGTGAGGGGGTCTGGGGGGGGGGTGTTCCAAGGTGTGGGAGAGAGAGAATGGGGTCTGGAAGGTGGTGTTTGCAGTGGGTGAGAGAGGAGCTACGAATTTGGGGTTAGGGGGGAGAGAGGGAAATGGTACTTGAAAATGGGTTTAAGGGTGGGATTAATTTCTGGTCTTGGGGATGGGAAGAGGTGTGTGGGGAAGGTAAAGGGGGCTTGGGAAGATGGGATTCTCCCCTTGGGAGATGAGAGAGGTGCTTGGGGAAGGGGAGAGGGTAGTTGGGGGTTGGGAGGTGGGAGGTGGGGTGAGGATTGGTGGAGATCTCTTGGGGATGGGTGGAGTAAAGAGGAGGGTTGTGGGGAGTTGCAGAGGTCTTAATGGAGGAAGAAGGGTGAGAGAAAGTGGTTGGGAGGGGAGGAGAGAGAGAAGGGGGTGAACCCCTTATAGAGAGAGAGGGGGGATAAGGGCTTCTCACCCACTCAATTGGCTTCTCACCAAAAGAAGAGGATTTAAGTTGGACACTAGAAAATTCAAATATTCATTCATTAACTTCAAATGGGGAAAATGGGGTGCTATATATAGGTAACCCACATTTTATAAAAAGTCCCTGACTCTTGCTATAATGACAAATAACCAAGGGGGTAGGGGGCGCCCCTGGGCCTAGCCCAATGAATTGGGTCCATTAACTAATCTAATCAACCCTATGACACTTAACTTAGGTAGATGACTCATTAACCTAGATACATGACTCAAATAAAAGGAAAATTACAATGATATGACTCAAATAAAAATGAGAAAATACAACATATGACTCAAGATAAATGACTAGTGTGGGCACGGGAGGTGATGTCCCCATCATACTCCCGGGGTGCGGAGAACTCGACTCCGTCGAGTAAGAGTCCTTCCCTCCTCGGAGGGTGTAGAAGTGGTACCGCCCACAAGTCATCCGAACGAGACCGATCCATCCTCTTGACGAGATTGCGCTCATACACCATGCTCCTGGTGGCAGTGATCTGTTCATCCAATATTCGCTCAATTCGCTCCCGCTGGGCTCTCCTGGCTAGTGGACTCTTCTCACGGATGGGTGCTCTCTCAATGAGAGGAGTGGGCTCAATGTCCTCACTAGGTACCACCATGGGACCCTTATCTACTAGGTCGGCCATGTTGAATGTGGGGCTCACTCCGTACTCCTCGGGAAGATCTAACTCATAGGCATTAGTGCCAATGCGCCTCAGAACCTGGAAGGGACCAACCCCACGAGGCCTCAATTTGGAGATGGCTCCCAGGGAGAGCCTCTCCGTCCTCACCATCACAAAGTCACCCACGTAGAATTTTTAGTGACGCCGTTGGGAGTCAGCCTGCCTTTTATAAATCTCATTTTCCTTGCTGATGTGCTTACTAAGATTTTCATGTAATTTTATGAATGCTGACATTCTAGGGGTGATGGGTGGACCTAGGCAACCAAAAGTAGACCAATCATGCTTTGACGCTAAGAAGACTTTGATGGAATAGGGAGGATCGGGGCATCCATAGGTGATCCGGTCAAGTATGGGGGTGACAAATGCCGGGGGACTCGGACATCCATGAATACTCCTATTATGCCTACGACCCATGATGAATGAATGAGGACCATTACACCCGAATATGGACCACTCTTGTTTCCTACTTGACATGTGGGTGATGTGAATGAATGGACCCAACATAGTGTTCATGCCAAGTGGTGTGGTAAGCCTAGACACATGCATGCTTATCCCAAAGGTGACTTCCATGTGCATAGATGTGGGACGACTTTTGAAATTCCATGTGAAAGGGTCGAAGATATCTAGGAAGGTGGATATGGGGTGGGGCATTTCCTCGAGCTCTAGGTGGGTGTTGCCTAAGGTCATGGCTCCTTTGGTGTTACATGGGTTATGGATGAGGTGAGCTTGGCCCAACATGGTGGGTGAAGGTAGGAAAGGGGCGGTGGGTAAGGTGGTTGGGTCACATGGGTTCCACGGTTCCCATTGGAAGAGATCAAAGGGATCATGAAAATGGTTACCAAGGGGGAGGGGCCCTATGTCCTCAAGATCCTCAAATGGTGGTGGGTCATCCTCCTCTAATGAAATAATTGGTCCTAAGTTCTTGGTTGTTAGGTCGGGCATGAGGGGAGGGTTTGGCTTTCTACCCGATATAAGAAGTTCCAAATTGAGGAGAAGGTTGGGCTCATCGGGTGTGGGGAGGAATAGAAGGAGGTCACTAGTGTAGCAACCAATGGTGTATACCGAGGTGATGGACCCGACACATAGGTGTAGGAGGTCAAGACTCCTTGGTTGGTTGTCCATTGTGGTCAACATGTCGGTCAACTCCATTTGCCAAGCTAAGCCCATGAGAAGTTCCCCTAGGTTCTCTACTTGGTGAGAGGATTGGATGGTGGTGTGATGGGAGAAGATGGGCACTATAGGGAGGTCTTGCTCCATGGGTAGATAGGTATGGGTATGATATCTCTAATCGAGCTCTCCCTTAGCCACCTAACAAGGGATTCTTCTAAGATGAGTTCGGCCTTATCTAGAGAGGGTGGTGTAGGGTGAAGATCCTTGTGCGAGGCTTCCCCTTCAATTTGGACATGGGTGCCCTCCATGGAGGGGAAAGGATCTGGAGGGGCATTTGTCTCCATGTGGCAAAGTGGGTGGGTTACTTCTTCTAAAGCTAATGAGGTGGGAAGGTTCTTTGAGGGTGGGGTGATGTTAGCCGGTGTGTGGTGCACCCGGGGTGATGAACAAGGGTGGGACTCCGGCGGATGAGAGAGTACAAGGTTGTTGAATTTAAAGGCTCCCGGAAGGTGTGGCGGATGCACTAGGCAAGTCCGACGTGTCGGGTCGATGTCAGCATTCTTTTCATCTAACCATTTCTTACCTAAGATTATACATGGACGCGCCAATGTTCCTACTTGACACCAAGCCCCATCAAAATACTTAGTCTCTCCAAACCATCTATGGAATTCAACAAAGACTTGGTCTCCATTGTTCATAATTTGTCCGGTCCTAGAAATAGAGGCAACGATATCGGGGGATACCCAACTATCGAACTCTACGTCAATGAAATCAATTTCCGTGGGCTCTCCATTAGGTAGGTATGCATGGGATGTGATTGGGAGAGGGGCCATTTGACCCTTGACTCAATGATGACAATGGTGGGTGGACAATGCAAGGGTCAGACCGATGAGGACTCCAATGCAAGCGTGCCCTAGGACTTGACTTGTAGAGACAAGTCAATGACTTGCTCTGATACCAATTGATGTGATATCACCTTCGGGGTGATAGTCACAAGACTAATGCACCTTGGACCTTAACAAGCAAGCATAATTCGCAATCGAAACGGACCGATATCGGCGGCCACTCACCCGACACTCACCCAAGACCCGGGGTAACTCGGTGATGCCGAGTGGAGGTTGTGAGGGCTGAACCCTTGCTGGTAGAGGGCCAACAGGGCTAAAGGACTTCCCAAGGGTATGGAGGGCCAATTCAAAGGGGCCGACCGGGTGCCAATGGGCACGGGTCGCACTCTCTCCCACAACGGTCACTCGAAGCAATGGAGCTTGAGGACTGGGCGCTCACTCTCACGGACCAACGGAGCTTATGAGCTAATATTGAAAGAACATGGCATCCAAAGAAGATCAAGGGTAGAGAACTTACTCGACCGGTTTGAAGAAACTGGTCCTGCTCAGAGACGAGGGCGAGCGAGGAAGCGTGGGTTCCCCACACGCCGCGCCGGTGTAGCTTCTACTTGTTCAAGGTTTTACATCACTACGCCCCATGCAATGGGGTTGAACTTGGGGAAGGGAAGCCAAAATTACATTCAAACACTACCTCTAAACCGGCTGGGCGAAGAGGGGAGAGTGAAGCTAGGAACTAATTGAAAGGATGATGACTATTCTGTCCACTCTCTGGAACAGAGGACAGGCAGTCGATGTCGGCATTGTTGCGGACTCCCCCGAGCTCCATTGGTGATGAGACCAGTGGCAAAATCTTCGTAGTTGACTCAGAAAGAGGTCCAATTTTGGGGGAATGTTTGAATGACGGCGATGGTCGGGGCAGGGTCGTGAACAGTGCCTCTGCTTTCTGGTTCTGGTAGCTACGGTACCACTGTAGTAGAAAGACGAGTTCACCGCGGGTGCTCCTGATCTCTGATTCAGGCGAGGCTAGAGTCGCTGGATTTGTTGTCGAGTCCTCTTCGAACGGAGACCCACAGGGACATTGGAGGAGGTCAGACTAGATAGAGACAGCCCAAATAGTGATCGGGTGTCTGTTCAATCTCAGAGTGGACAGAACAACGCACCTGAGGGAGAAAATTGATAACTCTTAGCTCCGGATACCGAACGGGATGCCGCTTCTTGGTACTGGAAGAAGACGTGTAGATGAAGCTCTCAGTCAAGCCCCGCCTCCAGATCTTCAAGATGATAGCCGTGGGAGCCTCTGCAAGCTGCTTCAGGTTGACTATCTGGTAGCAGATGCGCAGTCCTACGGTGAAGACTCCTTCGGGCAGCCACGAACTCAGAGGGAGGCGGGACCACCACCGTTGTGAAGAGGACTGGGAGACGCTTCCAACGGTACCACTTAGGCCTCCAGGGGCACCAGGATGAAGTCGGGGTCGTCTCTGCAAGCTGCTGGATCTCTGCTGCCTGCGACCTGAGAATTGCAGGTGGTGATAGGTGGTGGGGGAATGGGGTAGAAGGGATGGAAAATGGGGTGGATGGGTGTGAGGGCAACCTCTGACTGTGAGGGGATCTGGGGGGGTGTTCCAAGGTGTGGGAGAGGGAGAATGGGGTCTAGAAGGTGGTGTTTGCAGTCGGTGAGAGAGGAGCTGCGAATTTGAGGTTAGGGGGGAGAGAGGGAAATGGTACTTGAAAATGGGTTTAAGGGTGGGATTAATTTCTGATCTTGGGGATGGGAAGAGGTGTGTGGGGAGTGTAAAGGGGGCTTGGGAGGATGGGATTCTCCCCTTGGGAGATGAGAGAGGTGCTTGGGGAAGGGGAGAGGGTAGTTGGGGGTTGGGAGGTGGGGTGAGGATTGGTGGAGATCTCTTGGGGATGGGGTGGAGTAAAGAGGAGGGTTGTGGGAAGCTGGAGAGGTCTTAATGGAGGAAGAAGGGAGAGAGAAAGTGGTTGGGAGGGGAGGAGAGAGAGAAGGGGGCGAACCCCTTAGAGAGAGAGAGTTAGGGGGATAAGGGCTTCTCACCCACTCAATTGGCTTCTCACCAAAAGAAGAGGATTTAAGTTGGACACTAGAAAATTCAAATATTCATTCATTAACTTCAAATGGGGGAAATGGGGTCCTATATATAGGCAACCCACATTTTACAAAAAGTCCCTGACTCTTGCTACAATGACAAATAACCAATGGGGTAGGGGGTGCCCCTGGGCCTAGCCCAATGAATTGGGCCCATTAACTATTCTAATCAACCCTATGACACTTAACTTAGGTAGATGACTCATTAACCTAGGTACATGACTCAAATAAAAGGAAAATTACAATGATATGACTCAAATAAAAATGAGGAAATACAACATATGACTCAAGATAAATGACTAGACCATGTCGGACGCTTCCGGGGCGAGGAGACGAGCCGTGAGTGTGGGCACAGGAGGTGATGTCCCCATCACTTTGCCTCCGTAGACATCTCTCCCTCTCCCCGCCCCCCCACCCTTCTCTGCCCCGTCCTCCCGCCTCCTCTCCGCCGGCCGCTCCCCCCTCCCCCATCATCCTTCCCCCGTCACACTCCCTCCCCCACCAGTCTCTCAGCCCTCACTCTTCTTCTTGCCCGATCACCCAACCGGTTCACTTTCCTCCGTCACCCCCCCTCCTGTTTCCCCTCCGCCTCCCCCTCACCCCCTCGCTCCACTCGCCCCCCTTCCCATCCCCCCCTCCGTCATCCTCCTCCACCTCTCCCACCTTCCTGCCGTCCCTCTAAACCCTTTTGAAACATACCATCTCTCCCCCACTCTGTCCTACTCCTCTGATCGGCTCTCTCTCTCGGCGATGGGCACTTTCTTGGGCACCCGACGAAGTATGGGCCAGATCCGTGATGCAGGCTATGTACCGCCCTCGGTATCTAAAGGGCTCGGAGATACAGAGCATACCCCCCACGCATCCAACTGGATGCTGGCCACCCGAGCACCCTTCTCTCACCGCCATTTGCTAGAGTGGTTCGGCAGCCTTGTGCTCCTCGAGGTAGGAACCCGTCACCTTCAGAAGTGGCTGCCTTCTACTCGACGTCTCCAGGATCTCCTAGCCAAGTCGAGAGTCAGTGATCTCTACAGTTCTCATTTTTTCTTCATGTCCCTTTGCAGGGATGATGATGGTATGGGCCAGTCATGGCTGTGCATGTACGGTTCTGTGTCTTTGTTGTTCATGTACTGTAACTATCATTTGGAATGAATGAATATCGTATGTTTCTGTCCAAAAAAAAAATTGAGTATGAAACGGTACACATCAAGTAGTCGTCTCATTCCACTCGTTTTCTTCGACTCCAAAAAAAATCGAATCTAAAGCTTTTGATGGGAAGACAAACTGACTATTTAAATGACTTCTTCGACAATCTAACGTTCATCTTTCAAAATCATCCTTGAAACTTATAAAACTCTCGTCCATTAACGAAAGAGGTGCCAAATACTAATTACATTCTGGGTGTATAACAAATCGAGGCATCTTAAGTTACAAGAAGATCAATAGTAGTGCAAGCATGCACCGATAAAATGCACATAGGGCTTATTTATTTTATCATAATAAATTGTGAAATTCTATAATTGTTTTCTTTTATAGCATTGCTACTTGTTTATTTTGATTATAAAATAACATAAATAGGATTACGTTGGTCGGCACTATAGTAGGATTTTTCTTGTTTTAGTTTGATGTAAGCATCTAACGAAATCTAAAATTGGTAGGGACACCGGACCATTCACACGGAGCCGACGCCGTACCGCCCCGATAGCCCCGACACCACCGAGCTTGTGGCTGGGAGACTCGGCGTACTGAAGCCCATTTCTATTTTCTATGTATTTTATTTCAGCCCATTTGATTGTATTATGTGTATTGGGCTATATATGTGATTTAGTGTCTTTTAGCCCATTATGTTTAATTTGGCCGTTTACTATTTAGCTTATTAGACCTTTGTCTTTTAGGCCCATTAGTTCATTAGTCCTTTAGTGGGCTTTTGTCTTATTAGGCCAATAGTTAAAGGATATGAAGGTCATTAGTTGAATTGTCTAGGGTATCTGAGTCCTGGTGTAATTTGGCCATCCTTATATAAGGGAGGCTAGTTATATCATTTGCTTCAATGAAAACCTTTGAATGAATGAGAATTTCCTCCTCTTGCTTCCTTCTCTCCAAGCCACCCGTGAGGTTCGAGTGATTGCCTGGCGAGTGGCCGTCCGGTGAGAGACCGCCCGGCGAGAGGCCGAGCTGTGCGAGACAGTATCTACCCCCCTTCTCGTGCCATCTCCTCTGCTGTTCGTGTTCTCGAAGTGCCGACGATCGCTTCCACGCCGCCGCCTACGTTAAATTTGGTATCAGAGCCCAACAACGGCATCTCGTCGACCCCGATGTCCTCGTTGTTTTCCCTCCACAACGTGATCGACTTCGGTGCGTAAAACAAAAAAAAAAGGAAGCAGAAGAGATCTGCTTCTCTCGGCTGAGCAAGAAGAAGAAGAAAAAAAATAGAAGCAAAAGATCTGCTTCTCACGGCTGGGAGAGAGAGAGAGCAAGAGAGAGAGAGAGAGAAAAAAGAGAGCCTCACGGGGGGCATCGTCGAACGTGCCCCCTTCAAATATTTCCCTGGCCGCAACGGCCCTCCGCAGCCACCGTGCCTGGCGCCCCCGCGCGCCTCCATCTGCGGCCACCATCGCTACACCCTCCTGAAGCCGCCTGGCAGACCGCGTGGCCGCCCGCCTCATCACCCGTGCGCACCCTGCGCCCGCCCGGCCACGCGCCCACGCCCCACGCCTCATCCGCGCCCGCCCGGCCACGCGTCCCTCTCGCCGTAGGCACCCGCCTGTGCCCACGTACCTCCCGCCGCAGGCGCCCGACTACGCACGCGTACGCCGCGCGCCCCCCAGCGCTGGCTGGTGCGCCCGCCCTCGTGATCCCGCCCCGCTCGCATTGACACCCTCTCTCACGCGGCCGCCCGCGTCCAGCGCCTTGTCGCCCGCGCCCGCGTAAGACACGCGGCACCGGCCGCGTGAGCCTTCGCCACCTGTGGTCGCGCGCCCACGTTCCAAGCCGCATCTGTTGACCACCTGCCGCGCCCGCCTTCTGGGTGCGTGATTTACGCCGGAGAGGTTTGAAATTTTGAAAAAAATAGTATTATATATATATATATATATATATATATATATATAACTATCATTTGAATGAATTGTTAATTTTGGCACCCGAGTCTACTACGGCGGCTCAACCAGCGCCAAGGTCGCGTGATCGTCGACGGATACTCTGTGATTTACGGAGCATGAGTGACCCTGCGTCTTCCTGCATGGAGAAATTCTGAAGTGATTTGTTCCCCTGTGTGGAAAATTTAATTAAGTGGTTTTGTTATAATTGAACCCTCCCGGCGTGGAGTGAATCTGTTATAATCATTCAAGCGTCATCGACGTTGTGCGGACACGCACATCCCTACTCACCTTCGTCTCCGGTCGGAGCTAGACTTTTCACTCTAGCTAGGTGCATGCTCCACTTGTTCATTTAGTATCTTTATCAATTGCTGCACGAAGAAGTAAGAGAGAGTCCTATCCATGCAACCTGTCTCTTGAGTGCATCGCTGTGGACGGAGAAAGAGAGAGCTTGTATGACCCTATCCTTAAGCCTTAGAACTGTCACATTAGGGCACCGTAACTATCAGGAGGTAGTTTCATAACTACTTTGCCTACGGGCGAGCAACTCTACCAAGCCGGTCTCTTCACAAGTCAAATTGACCATTTGAATATTAGCCAACAAATTGGGTCTACACCTTGCTAATCTTCGGTTCCAAGATTGCATCAATTAGGTCTAAGCTCGTACATGCAACATTGGTCTAGGAATTCATCGGGCCGTCTAGAGCGCGTTTCAACACTACAACCACCCATGAATCAGGAGAGCGTGAATGCCATGTTGGCCTAGCTCAAGCAGAATCTTACGGCCCAATTTGAAGTATCTATAGGCCAATTGAGAGCGGAGCTAGGTGATAGGATCCGAGTCTTAGAGGATCATGTGAGGAGAGAGGAAGGAAGGTTGAATGGTGGCGGAGATCCCGTCGCCAACCATAGAGAAGAGAGAGACCAAGCCTGCTGGAATCAGGCTCCTCGAGGTAGAGAGCAAGATGATCGTGCACCCCTAGGAAGAGACCACGAAGATGAGAAGATCATCTTGAGGAATGTCAAGATAGACGCACCCAGTTTTGATGGGTCCCTAAATCCCGCCACCTACCTTGATTGGGAGACCAGGATGGACCAATATTTTGATTGGCATTACCGCATGACCTTTGCTACAAGGGTGAGGCTTGCCAAGATGAAGCTCCTAGGTCAAGCCAAGACCTACTGGTGCAATGTTGAGAGTCTCCTAGCAAGGAGACGAGAGGAGGGCATACACACGTGAGAAGAAATGAAGGAGAAACTGAGGGTGAAGTATCTATCACCCTCCTATCATCAGCGTCTTTTAGACCAATGGCAGAAACTTACCTAAGATGGGAAGTCCGTAGATGAATACATCGCCAAATTTGATGAATTCTTCCTTCGGAGTCATGTCGTGGAGGATGCCTCTGTCTCCCTCTTGCGATTTAGAGCTGGCTTACACGAGAGCATTCAGCGGGAGCTATTTTTGCAAGAGATAAACAACCTCGAGCACGCCCACCAGGTTGCTCGAGACGTTGAGCGGTTTCAAAGGGTGGTCGCACTTCGGGTTTCCACCTACCGCCAACCTGAGCCCCGAAACCCCATGACCCGCTATCCTGAAAGGCATGGCCCCACTACTTCATATGTCCCTACTGCTACCCCACTTCGGGCCGTTGCCCCTGCTGTTCTTTTCATAAGGAACCCCTTACCTGCACTTGCTGCTGTGCCCAGGCTGATGTACACTCCACCAACCGATCGGAGGGATGACAAAGGAAAGGGAGTCATCCCTAGCACCTCCCAACCAGTCCCTGTCTCGAGAGTTCACTGCTTTAGGTGTCATAACTTAGGGCATGTTGCCACCAATTACCTCACCCGAGCCTTGGTCATCACTGACCCCCAGCTTGTGGAGCTTCCACCTCAGGAAGAAGAAACCATTGAGAGGTATGAGGCCGATCCTGACCTCATCGCCCAGTTTGAGGAAATAGACGTAAGATTTGATGGAACGCATGTCGAGTATATACAGGTTGGAGATATTGCCGAGAGCTCTAGCCAGGGAAGACTGGGAGTAGTTCGCTGCATCTTAGCACACCTCCAGGAGGACGACTGGCATCGAACCTCCATCTTTCAAACCTATATCATGGTAAAATCTCAACCCTGCAAGGTGATCTTTGACAACCGGAGCTGTATCAACACAGTCTCTTCAGATTTTGTCTCCCGTCTAGGTCTACCTATGCACCCACATCCAAAGCCATACAACGTGACTTGGGTTGATGACACTTCTATCCCAGTCACCACAATATGCGTCATTCACATTCAATTCCAGTCCTACCAAGGATAGACTTTATGCGATGTAGTGCCTATGAAGGTCGGGAGCATCATCTTAGGACGACCATGTATCTATGACGTAGACCTTACTACATTTGGTCGATCCAATCAGTGTTCCTTCTCCCACAACGGGAAGAAGATTCAATTATATCTGGCACCCCCAAAGGTGACCCCGGGAACGAGTTTCACCTCCAACCCCACTGGAACCCCCAAGGTTCAGGAGAATCCCCAAACTCCCACTGAAGGGAAATCTCCCATTCCCTCTTCTCTTGCACCTATCACACCCATTCCTAAGGCCCCTAAGGTTGTCATGACCTAGTTAGGCGTCTTAACTTCATAAATGTTCGTGAGCTATGTAGAGAAGTTACTGAGGGTGCCCCTGTTTGGGCTGTTGTTGTTACCATCGCACCCGAGGAGTCCCAAGTCTCAGTCCCAACTGAAGTCCAAGCAATTCTACATGATTTTCAAGACATCTTCCCTGAGGACTTGCCCTCTAGACTCCCTCCCATGCGTGATGTACAACACGCCATTGACCTTGTCCCTGGGTCCACCCTACCCAACCTTCCCCATTACAGACTGAACCCCAAGGAGCATGTTGAGCTCCAAAGAATTGTTGAGGACCTCATTCAAAAGGGTTTCCTCAGGGTGAGCAAGAGTCCATGTGCTGTTCCTACCTTGCTCACACCAAAAAAAGATGGCACCTGACGGATGTGTGTTGACAGCCACGCCATCAACAAAATCACTGTCAAGTACAGATTTTTAATTCCCCGTCTCGATGACATGCTTGACATGATGAGTGGAGCCATCATCTTTTTCAAGATTGACTTGAAAAGTGACTACCACCAGGTTAGGATCCGACCAGGGGATAAATGGAAGACAGCCTTCAAAATAAAAGAAGGTATGTATGACTGGCTCGTCATGCCATTTGGGCTATCCAATTCCCCCAGCACATTCATGAGACTCATGATTGAAGTCCTCCGCCCACTCATTGGTTGTTTTGTTGTCATCTACTTTGACGATATTTTGATCTATAGCCACAACGCTCAGGACCACGTCCAGCATTTGAGGGGAGTCTGCAAGACTTTGAGAAAGAAACCATGTATGCCAACCTAAAGAAGTGTGAGTTCATGACAAACCGGGTCACTTTCCTCGGATTTGTGGTTTCTAGTCAAGGAGTGCCTGTGGACCAATCCAAGGTCCAAGCCTTAGTAGACTAGCCAGAATCCCAGAATGTCCATGACGTTCGTAGTTTCCATGGGCTAGCCACTTTCTACGGAAGCTTCATTAAGGATTTTAGCACCATTATGGCACTGATTGCGGATTACATCTGTAAGAGAAATTTTGAGTGGACTAAAGCCACCTCTCAGGCTTTTATTATCATAAAGGAGCTAATGACCAAAGCCCCTGTCCTCTGCCTTCCAAACTTTTCCAAAGTCTTTGAGATATCCTATGATGCATCTGGCGTAGGTATAGGAGGAGTGCTTAGTCAGGAAAGTCACCATGTGGCTTATTTCAGTGAGAAGCTTTCTGATGTAAAGCTTCGATACTCTACCTACGATAAGGAGTTTTATGCCGTGGTCCAAGCTCTCAAACACTGGAGACATTATCTGTTACCTCAAGAGTTTGTCTTATACTCGGATCACGAGGCCTTGAAATTCCTTAACTCTCAGAAGGGCATAAACCTTAGGCACGGTCGATGGGTAGAATTCCTCCAGTCCTTCACCTTTATCTGAAACATAAGGCTGAAAGTGAGAATAAGGTGGCTGACGCCTTGAGTCAAAGGGTCTTCTTTCCATTGTTCGGATAGAGGTCACTGGATTTGACCATATGAAGGCACTCTATAGAGAGTGTCCAGATTTTGACCTTGTCTACTCTGTCATGTCGGTTAGATCCTCGACAGTATTTGCTGACTATCTACTCAAGATGGTTTTCTCTTTCGAGGACAACAACTTTGTGTCCCGAAGAATTCTGTACGGGACTTTCTGATGTGGGAAATGCATGCTGGAGGTCTTGCTGGTCATTTTGGGAGAAACAAGACCATCCATTCTATTGAGGAGCACTTTTATTGGCCTGGCCTGAAGAAAGATGTGGCCAAGATTGTGGCCCAGTGTCGGACATACACAATGGCCAAACAGGTCAAGCAAAACACTGGTCTCTACACTCCTCTCCCCATTCCTGATAGACATTGGGTTGATGTGAGTATAAATTTTATCCTTAGTTTATCTCGTACTACTCACAAGCATAACTCCATCTTTGTTATAGTTGATCGGTTCTCTAAGATGGCCCATTTCATTACATGCTCCAAAACATCTGATGCATCTAGAGTAGCCCACCTTTTCTTTGATGAAGTCGTGCGTCTACATGGTCTCCCTTAAACCATAGTATCTGATCGCGATGTCCGGTTCACTAGTTATTTTTAGAAGACACTTTGACACTTAGTTGGCACTAAGCTTAAATTCTCCACTGCCTATCACCCACAGACTGATGGGCAAACAGAGGTCGTCAATAGGAGTTTATGGAACCTTTAGAGGTGTCTTATAGGGGATCATTCTGCCAATTGGGATCTTCTCTTATCCAAAGCAGAATTTGCATATAATATAGCTCTGTCAATAGGTCTATAGGTATGAGTCCATTTGAGGTTGTGCATGGATACAAACGTAGGAAACATGTGGATCTCATTCCCCTACCCCTCGAGTCCAGAAGTTCCAAATCAGCTGAAGAGTTTGCACAGCATGTCCAAAGTCTGCAAGAGTCAATTAGCAAGAAAATAAGCCTCAGTAATGAGACCTACAAACGTTTGGCTGATTCGCATAGGCGTCACCACGAGTTTCAAGAAGGTGACTTGGTTATGGTACGAGTTCGACCCGAACGACTCCCCTTGGGAGCCGTTAAAAAGTTACAAGCCTGTAGTGATGGTCCCTTCCAAATACAGCAGAAGATTGGCTCCAATGCATATGTTGTGGACTTACCTCCCGAATATGAGATTAGCTCTACATTTAATGTGGCAGATCTAGTGGCCTACAAGGAGCCCACAGCGATTTCTAGTGACTCTTTTGAGCCTTCTCCTCCCATTGAGAGTGAGCCCACCCCTGTGCGTCCACCAGCCTCAAGAGCACTGCGCGAGCAAATTGAGAGGATACTGGATGAGCAGGTGACGGCTACGCGGAGTCGGATTTACCAGCGCTATCTTGTCTACTGGCAGGATCACCCACCTTCTAATGATTCCTAGATCAGGCGAGAAGATCTCCAGCGTCTCGAGCAGACCTGCTGGAACACTACCGAGCAGTTTCCCACCATAGTCGACGGAGTCGAGTTTCAGTTGCCCCGGGAGGGTT
The DNA here is from genome assembly GCA_022559845.1 of Amorphophallus konjac. Taxonomy (NCBI): domain Eukaryota; kingdom Viridiplantae; phylum Streptophyta; class Magnoliopsida; order Alismatales; family Araceae; genus Amorphophallus; species Amorphophallus konjac. The sequence goes on from CM040125.1 coordinate 39,692,363, forward strand.
GGTGGGGACACCGGACCATTCACACGGAGCCGACGCCGTACCGCCCCGATAGCCCCGACACCACCGAGCTTGTGGCTAGGAGACTCGACGTCCTGAAGCCCATTTCCATTTTCTATGTATTTTATTTCAGCCCATTTGATTGTATTGTGTGTATTGGGCTATATGTGTGATTTAGTGTCTTTTAGCCCATTATGTTTAATTTGGTCATTTATTATTTAGCTTATTAGGCCTTTGTCTTTTAGGCCCATTAGTTCATTAGTCCTTTAGTGGGCTTTTATCTTGTTAGGCCAATAGTCAAAAGATATGAAGGCCATTAGTTGAATTATCTAGGGGTATTTGAGTCCTGGTGTAATTTGGACATCCTTATATAAGGGAGGCTAGCTAGTTGTATCATTTGCTTCAATGAAAACATTCGAGTGATTGTCCGGCGAGAGTCGTCCGACGAGAGGCCGAGCTGTGCGAGACAGTATCTATCCCCGTTCCTGTGCCATCTCTCGTGTCGTTCGTGTTCTTGGAGTGCCGACGATCGCTTCCACGCCGCCGCCCGCGTCAAAAATCAGAGACAAAAATGAGTTAAAATTATAACAAATCAACAAAACATCTCATTTTATTTTTAAAACCACCTAAATAAAATACTCCAAATATTAAAACAATATATATATATATACCAATTTTAAGGCCGTGAAACTAGCTAGATGATGGTCGGACCAATTTAGGGATTACCTTATATATTTCCCATGAGTGGAAACAAACATGAACTAGCTAGTTCACTTGCACTGCCGTCAAATCAAACACCGATCAGTCTACCCACCAATATGACCGACCAGATCTAACTCTGGACATCTAACTCCGAAATTTTTTAGGACATCTTCTCTAAACTCTCCCCGCTCTGTCCACAGGAACATGCACCACCACCCCCAACTCTGTAGATCTCTTCTGACCTTCAATTTGTCTCTGTCAAACGAGTAAGCAAGGTTTGACGACTCGATGATCTGTACTAGATCGAGATCACTCTGATCCGATATGATACGTCCGAGTCGCATGCGACTCGGGTCGACTTAATCACCTCTCACTCCCACCCGACAGACCTTTATTCTCTCATTCTGACACTCTCCCACCCCGACATCAATTTCTTCTCTCACACCGGTGCCTCCTCCATCCCAGTAGTCCACCTCAGCTCTCTTGCCTCACTCCCGATAGTCCTCCATTGTGACTGGCAACATCCCTTTTGGCTGGATCATCGTCGCCACCGTCAGATCTCGTCTACCACTACCCCATCCTTACTACCACTGTCAGATTCTCGTAGGAGCATGCGTAGGATATCACATAGAAGGATAGAGAGAGAGGGAAGAGCGACTCAATCCGAGTTAATCCAATCATATCTCGAATTTTTGTGAACTCAAGTTGATTTGCCCGAGTTATCTTGACTTGAACCGAGTCGAATCATGAGAATAAGTGGGACCTTAAAATTTTGTATTTCTTAACGACACGGGATGACAAAAAAGGGGGAAAATTTGAAACCCCAACCGCATACTGAGGAAAAGCCTCTGCCCATTGAATCTTATTTTGGACTGCTGCGTGGGGGACCGGCTGCAGTGGTCGCTCACATGTCATGACCCCCCCCCCCGCCCCCCAACGGCTCCATTCTCCGAGAAGATCCACGTACACACGCTACAAAGATTTCCTCCCCCGGGCGCACCAATCCATCGGCAACAGCTCTGAGAAAATGATAATAATAATAACAATGTAACTTTTGGCAGTAATCAACTGATAACTGTTTCCCGGTTGTTCGGTGTGCTCCGCAACCGTAACATTAAAGAAGAGAGGTATGGGAGGAGGGGTATCTGATCGAATCATACCATGTTGGGCGACCATGTGCGCGGCAGGGGGCGGGCGCGCGGGCCCGAGGACGGTGGTCCCTTCTGCGCGCAGCACCCGATATGTCTTCCCCGCTGCTTGCCGCCCATGGGCACCCCCTCTCGAACAGATGGTGCGCATAACCACCACACTAACTGCAGGCACCAACTACGTACTGTCCCCGTCTTCCCGCTGCGCAGACTCCACCACCTTCTTTCCCCCTCACGTAACGAAACACTAACGTTGAAGACGACCCCGGCTCTTTTGTAGCTGTTAACATCGAACATTTGGGGTAATGACCTGTGAGTTGTGATTGCGGAGGGGGGGGGGGCGGTGGGCAGTCACGTTGGGCGCCAATTTTAAATCGCTGCAAATGGGTGCAGCTGGAGGCCGGGGGGGGGCCTGGGGAGGGGAGGATGCATGTGACATCGTAAAAGAATCTAGTGATGATTTCGTTGACATCATCCGGGGGCGGGGGGGGGGGGATGTATGGATGGGAATCCTGTGGTGCATGTGGTGGGGAACTAGCTAGCTAGACGGACAAAAGTATTCATACTTGCGGGGTGGGTGAGAGAGCAACTGCATGCCGGGATGGGTTATGGGTCCGAGATGTCAAAATTGGTGGTCCGTTGATGGCATTCATGGGCCGGACCCTCCACGTGAGGGGAGGATCTGACGGCAGATTAATTTTAGGCTCATGAGATCACCCTTCTTGTCCCCCGGGCCCCACCCTTCTTCTCATTTTACCCTGAAAAATTCTGGCCGTGGGTTCTCTATTTACATGTTTTTGTCTTTCACCTTAATGCTCTGTCGTAAGTTTGAGTAAGGGAATTGTTCAGTAGGATCACCATCATCCATGGTCGATCACTAGAGGGGAAGGTAACTTGTTGATCGTGACAGACTTCAGAAACTTTGTACCTCTCACAACATCACATAACGTTTGGTCAACCAAAGGGATGGCCATGCAGCATGTAACGGCATGCACAAATTAAGTAACACACCTCGCTTGGTATACTAACATAATACCGTGGATCTTTTACCACTCAAGGGTGAATTAATCTCATCATGCCGACACATATCTCATGCATCCCCGCATAAAATGTTGGGAAAAATCCCAAAAGCATATATATCTAACATACGTTCAACTTGATGGAGAATATATATTTTTGAAAATATAGAGGACGTGTCAATTCGAGGAGAGCTAATTGTTAGTCAATTGGGCTCGATCCATATTTCCAGACCGTCGTCGTGGAGAACCCTCGTTCGTGTGGGGACGTCCCTGGGCACTTCTGCCAGTGTCCCCTAGAAAAGAGTACCTAAAGCCGAAAGGGACCGATAAGATATATATTTATATATTCCCGTCGTAGGACTGGATTGACGGCCATTAGTGCCTGCCATTAATTCTTTTTAACATTTTCGATTCGAGCTGGCCGAATGTTTTGCGATCCACTTTTAGTCAGCATATCCTCATGTTTAAACCCCTCGTTGGCTCCATTCTATAGTCGCTCAACGCCAAACAAAAAATCTCAACCCTGGTCGACCCAGCACCACGATTCTCCTTCGACAAACAGTCTGAAGAAAGGAATTCCATGAAAACATCAAACTCTCTCTCTCTAAGTCTCTACGCATGTACCCATCTCTTTTCTTCCCACCCTCTCCTTTCAGCTTCAGTCCCATTCACAAGGGGAACTTCAGTGAGGCAGCACCTGCCGTGGGTTAATCCATGGACCCACAAGCCTACACCTCTCAGGGACAGGGTGTACTAGTCTTCTTCCATGGGGGGCCTCCCTTCCACTGCCGCCTGAACCGGCATGGGCCGGATGTCCTCTCCTCTCTCTCTCTCTCTCTCTCGACAGTGCACGAGCCAGAGCTGATGATACCATCCAAAGTTTGCTCCCATTCCCACCTTAAGCCTCCGGACGACTGTGGAGCAGAACAAGTAACAACGGCACCACCCAAATGGCAGATGGGGTTCACAATTACTAGTAATACGTGTAGGGCCTCCTCTTAACGGTAGCTCGCGGCTTCTCTCCGCCGGTTGCTGCACAGAGGCACTACTAGCTAGGTTCTTCAGATTCGCTGCCATGGTAAAGGGGAGCACCGATTCAAACGCCCAATCATAACTGCCAACCTCCGGCGTGCCGTCGTGTGTGTGTGTGTGTGTGTTTTCTTATCTGCTCGCTACGAGGGAATCGCGGGCTTGTGCTCTCCATGTGCCGAATGGTATTCGTACTCCCCGGTGGGTTGTGCCCATTGGAAGAGAGCTGGGGTTTCTCCGCAGGGTCGGCAACTGGCAAACCGGGCAATGGATCGCGTGGGAGTAACGTGGAATCATAAGCAAAATTTAAGAAATGTTGTTGGGTCAGAATATATTTCTGATTGAAGATAAATTTATCTTCAATTAAAGTCAAAACGAGTTAAATACCACCTGAAAATTGTTGGGATTGAAACGCGGCCCTCTCTCGACCCGCATGATCTAGAGAGAACAATAAAATGAATAATAGAAACAATCACACACACACAAAAACAGAAGAATTTTTTACGTGATTCATAGAGTACTTCTTACGCCCACGACTGCAGGGAAATTTCATTATAAAAACTTGGAGGAATACAAGAAACTCTATTGTTAGAATGAAGGGAGCCACCATTTATGTAAAGGGAGATTAGGGTACCACTAATCACCAATTACAGTAATATTCTTGAGTCAAAATTTTCTTCTCGATCAGGGACTTCGCCTCCAGAGACCCCTCACAACGGATGCTACTCTTTTGACCCCCACCACCTGAATACGCAAGTCGATCCGCGACGTTGTAATGATAGTCTTACTCCAAGTGGGATCTGACTCTCCAACTTGTGAGAGGATTTGAACTGGAGAGAGAGAGAGAGAGAGACTTCAATTGTCTCTCTGCTCAGGAACTTCATATATTTATACGATACACAAGTTACATGGATGGGATCACACTCCCCGTAAATCTGAGATTGTTACAACAGAAAGATAGGTAAGATTACAACAGAGAAATGAGCGAGGAGGATCAAGTTGTTAGACAGTACGTTGTTGACAGAGTCTTGGAGTCCATTTGAGCACCGGCTCTGACTGCTATCTCCAGATCCGTTATCACAACTGAGCCTGCCAACTGAACTTGTCGAGCTTGCCGAGCCATCCAGCCGAGCCTTCCAACCCTGCTTGCTAGCCGAGCCTTCCATTCGAGCTTGCCGAGCCTGTCGAATTTAATTAGGCTCCACTCTTCAACAAAAATATAGTAGGGTTATAGTTTACTTTTATAATTGTAGAATCTCATTGATACTGAAGAAGTATAGAGATCATCATTCATGACTAAAATCCCGCTTTGGTGTTTTATTAGGTTATAGATCATGAAGATCTTCTTTCATTCGGTTGTTCCTTACCTTTTTTTGCTATAACTTACATTCAAGTATCAATATCTTTCTTTATCATTTGCAGACTTTTAAAAGCCTCTTTCCTTGAACTCTCTATATAATCCATCTCAAGATAGATTACGGGGAGAATGGAGCTCCTCTCTCTTTTTTGTATCTATCTCCCTCCTCTTCGATATCTACTTGCCCATAAAGATAAGACACTCGTTTTCTATTTAGAAGCCATTACATCATCGTGTCAAAGATTTCATTGACCGGAATCTCCAGCATTAATTGTCTTCTTCGAATCAAACCTTAAAATAAAAAAAAATGGATGAAGTTCGATCGAAGGGTGATTCGTGTGATTTTTTCTAAACCTAACTTAATTTATTCAAGAGTTTCAGTCAAACTAAAAGACCCAAATTTGACCTGATCCTCAAAACTTGTGACTTTGAACCTATATCAAATTAAGTTTTGTCAGATCTTGTTCCCCAGTATTTTTTTCCTTCTCTCACAAAGGTTTCCACATGAGAGGGGGGGGGGGAGAGAAAATTAAGAACGGAGAATGGTGAAAGAGACCGCCGGTCATTGGCCGGCCGGATCAGGACCCCCCGATCGGTGACGGCTAATTAAGCCTTCTTTTCACCGTCAGCCGAGAAAAGGAGAGGTTCGCACGGGCGAGAGAGTGAACATTAAGAACACCTGTTTGCTTGCGTTCATACCCATTTTCTCCCTGCGCAAGGAAGAGATATTCCCAGCCACCATCCACTCTTCGCTCAACGTGTAAGCGTGCTGCTCATCGTTGGGGATGTGAACTATGGGAAATGGAGTCAAAAGCACCTTGTTTGTCCAAATATAAACATACATAATCTTGGAATATGCTTTCCTTCCTACTGACGGGTATTTCTAGATGGTCGAACAAGATTTCGAAAAAAAAAATGTTGTTTGGGTATAGTTGGTGAATATTGAATTGATATAAGGTTTAAGGTGAATACAAAGAGAGTGGCATTCTCTATCCATGCACGTAATGGAGTCAAAAGCACCTTTTGAGTCTTGGAAATTGGAATGGAACATGTCTTTTTCTCCGATTAATTACATGACCATGGGACCTTAATTCTTTTTATTTTTTAATTTTTTTGGCCTCTTTAATTGACGAGCTCGCATTGATGGCTCCAAAAGACGGTCACGGAGAAGCTCGACCAGTCATGGTGATGGGGCTCGAATCAGAAAAGTCTTCTTCTCAAAGGTTAGGTTAAATGATATATATATTTCCCTAAATAAGAATAATTGAGTTAAAAGTTAATACGGAAACGTATGAAAAGATGAGAAACGTACAGACTTTGGAGAGGTGGTGGCTCCCCAATTAATTAATCCCCGCTGCCATGCAACAAATTAAATGCTGTTTTGTTTAACCAATCATCAACATGCATGGAGTTGCACTACTACGAAAGAAACACATTGACACTTTGATTCTTCTCAGTTTTTAAAACATATATTATATCAGGGTCCTAATTAAATCCCTCTCTTAGCACAACCGAGAGAAGTTGGATTTAAATCCAAGACCTACCCCCATGAATTGAAGAAGAGGTGCGGTCATTGCCGAGTCTCAGAGTACTGTTAATTTTAAGAACATATTGAGTCTTATTGACATAGTAATTATTAACTCTGATAAGCTTAAGCCAGCCAGCCTCTTTTCAGGGTTTAATTAAGAGGAGGCATAGTAACAGCACAAATCTTACTTCCATAAAGATGCCAATTAATAAGTATGAGGTGCAAATGATCGTAACCGTGCAAGAATACGATTTATCTCTCTGAATTCCCCCTCTTCGGTGCCCTTCTAGTTAGAATTATTTTGTGGACTTATGTTCATCTCAACTTGATTATTTTAGAGAATAACATTAAACTTAAAAATTGATTATTAATGTTTTTGATAATTAATTAAAATTTTAAATTAATTTTGATTAAAAATAAGATCGCAAAAAGGAACGAGTAATGTTACTGTTTCAAAATCAAACAAATTAATTGCTCACTCTCACATTCAATATCATTTGTACTAAAAGTCGAAACCAAACACAACTTGCCGTGTCGATACTTGGGTGGCGCCATAACTTCACTTTGCATGGTGTTCAAGTTATGCCGATCTATTTTATGTTTATCGTGAGACTTCTGTCACGATAAAAAGACAGCGTTTTTCCTAGTGTTCTAAATTATGGATTAAATTTGATATAAGCCAACAATATTTGAAATTTTAGGGTGTCTTGATCCTCAAGTAAGCGGAGTCAGAGTTAGACTATATGTTTGAGTCTATTTAAGACTATGGGTAGGTATTAGGAGATAGTCCTAATAGAATTAGAAGATTGTTGGGAGTTTTTTATAAATACGGTTGTAATCTCAGGAGTGAAGAGGTCGGAAGGCGTCGAGTGCTCGAGAGCTATCTGGTGGAAGGTGAAGTTCTTTTAATTCATAGTGGAAGGGCGATTCCTCCAAATCTCTCTCATATTCTTTCTCGTGGTGTGGTTGTGTGTGTGATCATTATCTCCTTGGTTTCCCAATCTTAACAAACTAGTATTAGAGCTGCGTTACGGGATTGAGGGACGACGTTTACGGAGTGCACCTACACCAAGGAGAACATAGAGAGGTTCAGGTGGTGTTCACGACTCCAATGAGGTCACAAGAGGCGGTCGGAGTGGCATCAGCGATGGTTTCCACTGGGATTGGCGATGACCGACAAGAGGCCGGCGATGGTTGCTGGAGGTTGGGCCCTCTCAGGATTGGTGGCAATTGTGCCGGTTGATGGCCGCAATACCAGTTGCAATGTGGTCCGTTGAGTAAGTCACGGCCGACGGTTACAGCGGAGAGCAACAGTGACTGTGGTCACCATGCAGATAGTGGCGGCTGGTGTGCAAGGTGAGAAGCTCTAGGCGCAGGTGCAGGTGCAGGAGACTGACGGGCATCCTGGGAGCAAGACCAGAACTGATTGTGGATGGGGCTATAGAGAAGCAGCCTAAACTGGTGACGGTGGTCATGGGCACGGGAGGTAGCTTCAGCTAGGCATAGGGCACTTGCCGCAGCAGCGTGACAGTAGTAGCAGTGGTGGCCACTATAGCAAGAGTTGCTAGAGGGGCATCTGGCTAGGCGTGACGCGTGCGCTGCCAAGGCCGCCGAAAGTTGACAGCGACAACGACAGTGATAGCGCCAGAAGCATGGCTGGGTGTGGCCGGAGAAGTGACGGCCTAGTAGGACCCAATAAGCGACGGACTAGTGGGGGTGCGGGAGAGGTGGCTAGGGTTTCATCATTTTCCCATTGTGAAGAAGGAGAAGAGGGGCTAAGGAGGGAGAAATCTATTTCAAATAGGACTCTTAAGTTAATTGGATCCTAGGCTATTGTGTCAATAACTTAGTGGGTCTAGTACATCTATTGGGTCTGGATCCAAGTGGAGTTTGAGTGTGGAAATGGGTCTGTATGCACTTGTTTAGGAGATCCATCTCACTGGATTGATAGGTGGGTGATCTGATGGCCAATATTATTTTACTCAGATAGGAGGCAATCGTAAGCAGAATTGGGTGATCCAGGAGTCTATCCCTAGATTTTCAGGCTCTCCAGACATGTTGGATGGTGTGGATTGGGCAAATTCTACTTTGATTGGGAGGTTTGTGTAGGAGGGTGTGGAGATCGACATAGATCAGGTTAATCCGCTAGATCAAGGCTGATTAGGGAGCGTCGATGGAAGACACTATAAGCACAAATCTGAAGGTATCATGGAATGCTATGAGTTTCTCTGTGGAATCTTTCAACTGCTACAATGATTTTACGCTATGATAATAACATGTGAAGAACATCCTAACACAGGAAGGATTGGTGAAAGTTCTTAACGACAAGATTGAGAAATCGGAGAAGCTATCAACTAAGGCATGGCTAGAGATGCGGGACTTAACGAATTGCACAATACAATTGTTCTTAGCGAATAACACGCTTCGGGAGTTGATTGGGTTGGATGATCCGATGGCACTCTGGAAAAAATTGGAGAGTAGGTACAAGTCCAAGTCATTAACAAGTCGGTTGCTTCTCAAAAAGAAACTATATGGCCTGAAGATAGAGGAGGAAGCACAACTAGAGGCTTATCTGAATGAGTACAATAAGATTTTGATGGAGGTGCTTGCTCTGGATGTGAAAATTGATGAAGAGGACATGACACTTCTCTTGTTAGCATCATTGCCTCCATCATATGATCATGTTGTGACTACAATTCTATTTGGAAAAGATATTCTCAAGTTAGATAATACAATTGCTTCATTGCTCATGAACAAGTCACGATAGAAGACCGATAGGGATCGGGCATCAAGTGAGGGTCATCTTTTGGTTGCAGGTGGAGGTTGAGGAGATCGGATGAGTGGCAGGGGTCTAGAAAGAGCAGGGGTTGTTCCAAGTCCCAAGTTGCTCAGATGTATTACTATTGTGACTAAGAAGGCCATATGAAGAGTGATTGTCTAGTGCGAAAGGAGCGTGCAAAGTTATAGAAAGGGGAAGGAGAAGGAAGAGACATCATATGTTGGGAGAATTGCAGAAGACATCGAGGGAGATATGATCTTCTACATGACATTTGTAGGTGAGAAAGGCTCGGGTTGGATTTTAGATTTTGATTGCTCGTTTCATGTGTGTTCGGACAAGAAATAGTTTAGCACATATCAGGCATGTGATGGTGGCTCGGTCCAATTGGCAAATGGCATGGAGTGTATAGTTGCCAGAGCAAGATCAGTGCGGGTTCACATGTTTGATGGAGTGGTTCATACACTGACGGAGGTTCGATATGTGCCAAATCTAAAGAAGAACTTGATCTCATTGAGAGTCTTGGAGTCAAGAGGTTATCAATACACTTTTAAAGGTGGAACTCTCAAAGTATGCAGATGAGCACATGTTATATTGTAAGGACAGATGATGAACGATGTGTATGGGCTCGTAGAAAGGGTTGACACAGGAGTGGCTTGAGTGAGTGTGTCCCAAGTGAGTAGTACGGATCAACGGGGGACTTGGTCTTCTGATGGTAGAGCATGAAAGAAGTGAGTCACTTTCACTTCGGCTATCGATGGTGGTCCTGGTCTTTCATGTCAGCTGAGAGAGGTTGTAACGACCCAAGATCTGAGTACCGAAAGGAACCGGTATAACCTGAATCTTGGCCCGCCACCCACGAGCTGAGAGGCTCGGAAGGGTTATTTGGACGGTGTGGAGGTATATAAGAATCTAAAATAATTGCAGGACTAAAAAGCAAGATCTATTAATGCAGGAAATAAGCAATTACATAATTAAACAATGATATTGTCCAGAATATTCAAGTCCATAACAAGTACAGTTAACAAAAGAAAAGTACAAGAACATGGGGCATACCCCGTCTCTAGCAAACACAATGGTGCGATGAACAATTAAAAGGAATAAACAATATATAACAGAAGGAGACAATAAATAATAATTAAAGAAATCTACACAAGTACCACAGTGCCTGTCTCAAAGTCATGTGTCACAAATATCACAATTACACGAAAGTAATCTACGTCTCGGTCATGTATAACTGAGTACATAGAGCCGCCAAGATAGTAACCCATGACAGAAGGAAACTTGAATCACTACATCTCAAGTGACAGAAGCACTACCCAGTAGAAGCAAGGCCGGATGCATCCATTGACGTCTTTGTCCGCGCCTCAGGTGTCTCCCTACTCACCTCAGGTAGAAACTGAGACATCATAAGTAAGTAACCACAGAACAAGGACTAGTTGGGGTCGCGCTCGTCAGCGCGTGTCCAAAGCCCCCAACCACGTGTGCACACACAGACCAACTGCTCTAAGTCAGGTCATCTAGCTGGTTTTCCCCCCAGCCCGGACTCAGGCTGTAAAGGCAAGGGGCCCTACGATAACCAGCCTAAAAATCATCTCATCGGGACTAGCTCTCAACCACTCCCAAGTGAGTTCGCACACGCATGAGCAAGAAAGCTACGATTAGTGTGGAAAGTCACTGAAGGTGAGAACTCGCTGTAACAGTAGAAACTACCAGAGTACCACCGATTCGTACTAATCCAATTATACACATATAATGCATCACGAAGTGGCTCATACCACGAAAACCCCAGGATCTCTGATTGTAGGGCTAATCTATCGGTTGACGGTGCATATGGCGCCAGCCAGAATCACTAATTGCACGAAATCTCAGAAAGTTGGTGAAAGGCCAACTGGGATCTGGGCGGCCAGTGTTGGCCGCCCAGCCTCTTGGGCGGCCACATCTATGGCCGCCACTCAGTGGTAAGGGCGGCCATCCCACTGGCCGCCCAGGTTTCTAGGCGACCAAGGGTTGGGCCACCCAGAGAAACACCCTGGGCGGCCACCCTTGTGGCTGCCCCTCAGAGGGCAGGGCGACCAGTGCTCTGGCTGCCCAGAAGCCTGGTTGACTAGAGCTCTGGCCGCCCAACAGGGACACCCCTGGGCAGCCACCGCCCAGCCCTTCTAGGCAGCCAAACTTCTGGCCGCCCAGCCTGGGCAGAGGCGACAGTCATCCGGGCCGCCTCCTGAGTAGGGTCTCTCTAGAACATGTCCGGGAGGTCATTACCAAGCCCGTCTCGCCCCCATTGCAAATGGGAACCCCCAAAAAATATGGGGAACTCATCCCCGACGAGAATGACATCCATAAAACTCGATGTAGGCTAGAAATTACAAGGGAAATAGATCGATCCATGCTCATGGCCCCGAACATGGAATTTTCCCAAAAATATAATAAACCCCTCTCTCTCACCCAAACCACTACCGAATCGAAGGGAAATGCGAGAGGAGAGTTTGGGATCTATCCCCATACCTCGATGCCACTTTCAAACCTCAGAAAGGGTCGATCCACTATTAAACCTCGAATCCCATGCATGAAAACATGATCATGTCGCACGAATCGCCTCCTGCTCACACCCACGCTCTACCTAGCCCACTATCGTCATCAATCGTCCCCCCTTGCGCTTGCTGTCTACAATCGGAGAGGAGTGGAGAGGATCGAGCGATCGAAAGAGGAAGGAGGAAAGAATGGGGAGAGAGAGAGGGCTGGCTCGACGTTTAATGGGAAAAGGTTTTGGGTTTTCCCAAAAACCTAGAAAAATCAAAATTGTAAACATGCCCTTTCCTCTTGTATTTTGGGCCAAACACTCACAGAAAATTCTTGGAAAATTGAAATTTCAGCGAAATCCAAATTTCAGCATTTAAAATTTAATTTATTCACAAAATTGAATCTTAAACTCATAGAAAATATGATCTGAAATCCGGAGGCAATACAATCCTCCCCTCCTTACAAAAAAATGTCCTCAAAATTATGCTAGAACATGGGTAACAAGGGGAAGGAACTTACTCAAATAGGTAAGGGAATTGCTACCGCATTTCATCTTCTCGTTCCCAAGATGCCTCACCTCCTGAGTGACGCTGCCAAACCACCTTAACCAAGGGAATAACCTGGTTCCACAGCCGTTGCTCACACTAATCCTCGATGCAGATGGGATACTCCGGAAGAGATAAATCTGGCGTCACCTAAGGCCACACAGAATCCTCCAGAACATGAGAAACATCTGGCATGTATCTCCGAAGCATCGAAACATGAAACACATCATGCGCAGTGTCCAACTCCGGGGGTAGCTGTAATTTATATGCCACCTCACCAATGCGCTCAACAATAGGAAAAGGGCCAATATAGCGGGGGCTCAACTTCCCACACTGGCTGAAGCGCATCACCCCCTTCATAGGGAAAACTCTCAAGAACACTAGGTCTCCCACTGCAAAGCTAAGAGGTCGCCTCCTCCAATCTGCGTAGTTCTTCTGCCAACTCTGTGCTCCCTACAACCTCTGCCTAACAAACTGCACCACCTCAATACATTGGTGCACCAACTCCGGCCCTGTCATGACTCGCTCACCGACCTCGAACCAATCAAGTAGAGTCCATCATGGTTGCCCATATACCTCATAAGGTGCCATGCCAATGCTGGAATGATAATTGTTATTGTAGGCAAACTCCACTAATGGCAAATAATAAATCCAGATACCTTGTCACTCTACACAACAAGATCTCAACATATCCTCCAAGGTCTGGATAGTCCTCTCGGACTGACCGTCCGACTGAGGGCGATAAGTTGAGTTGAAGGCTAACTCCATACCCATAGCTCTCTGAAAGTTCCTCCAGAAACCAGAAGTGAAGTGGGGGGGGATCTCGATCTAACATAATGGAAACAAGGATCCCATGTAGGGGGACAATCCGCTCCCCATATAATCGGGCCAATTTATGCATGCTCCAACTGACCTTGACTGGCAATAATCGAGCTGCCTTTGTCAGTCTGTCAACCAGTAACTAAATACTATCACGCCCACTAGGAGTCTTAGGCAAACCAACCATAAAATCTGTAGTCATTATAGATTATGGAAATAACCCACTAAAATAATAAAAAAGAATATAAGGGAAAGAGAGAGAAAGGGAGCATGCGAGGATGCTATGAGGAGAGTGATCGCTAGAGACGCGAGAGCCTCAAAGGATATATATAGCAATAACGAAAAGGAGGGATCGCGAATAAATACCTTTAAAGCAGGGGACGTGAGTGTTCACCTTCTCTTCCAATTGGCCGACCGACGAAGAGAGTTCTTCTTTATGATTACCCTTGCAAAGAACACAAGCAACAACCAACAAGAAAAGATATTGATTAGAAAATCCAGTGTGTAGTACCAAATCCATAATATGAACATAAACATGAAAGAGCATGGAGTAGAACACACCTTGTTGGGTGTTGGCCCTTAAACCCCTATGCAAAGGGTGGGTAAAAAGTATGATGTATGATGAAAATAGGGAGATGTGCATGTGTTGCACAATTGGGAGGTCTGCTAGAGTGCACAAGTGGGAGATCTCAATATTGATATGATAAGAAAATAAAAGAAAGAGGGAGGATGATGATGCATGCAAAATTGAACTAAAGAAATAATAAAGAAAGTGGATAAGAAAGGCTTATTGATTGATTCTCCAAAAGGGGCTTCAAATCTTCAATATGCTCCAAGGAGGAAGAAGAGCTCCAAAGGATGTAGCTTTAGGCTTGGGAGACTCCTCCTTGACTCTTTGGTCCCGTAGCACCTTCTCTTAGATTAGTTCACCAGCCTTTAACACAAGGGAGAGAAGGGTCCTATTTACAGGGCCAAAATTTGGAGTTTAATCCAAGAGAAATTAGGAAATCATGTTTTCATTGGATTTAGAAAGAGATATACATTGGCCAAGTGTCCCTTTAACCTTAGAAACCTTTAGGACCCTTTCCCAATTGGAAAAGGGGCTCAAAACAGAGAAACAAGGAGTTTTTGTGTAGTTTCAGAATTTTGGAAGAATTGGTGACCACACAGTGGTCGCTATTTAAAAGGGCGGCAGAAAGAAGCGTCGTTAATTCTAAGGCATTTCAAGACGGATTAGGACTTTCCGAAATTTGAAAAGAATTGGCGACCATGATGTGGTCGCTATTTAGAAATTAATATGAGTTTCGGATGGAGTTAAAAGCTCAAAATATAGCAAGGAAATTGGCGAATTTCACACGGGTGCCCATTCATGAAATGGCGACCTTCCGAACAGTCGTGGAATCAAGAATAATCCGAATTTGGCTCAAAATATGAAGAAAAGAACTGGAGACCGTCCGAACGATCGCTATTTAAAGAATTGGCGACTTTCCTTGCTAAATAATATCGCCCGATTCCGGATGAACGGGCGTCACGGCACGCGCTCGAAGGGAACCCGATTATGGCGGGTGCACATGTCAAGGGGAAGAGTCATGGCTGAATCGCTAAGCCCAACTCACAAAATAAACCTGAGGCAACGCTCCCACACTTAGCACTTAATGTGTTCAATAGCCTTCGACTATAGGGATTGCCCAAATTTCTTCTTAGCACTCTATGGAGACTTGAATTCCTGCACTCGCGTGAAAGGTAATCATGAGGAAAAAGCTGCCTACCCCCACTGTAAAAAAAAAAATAAAAGAAAAAAAAGAAGAGAGAGAGAAACGCGGATCCGAGTAGTCGGGAATCCCCACTGAAATAAATGAGGAGACTCGCGCGAAATGGCGAAGTGAATCATAATAAGGACGAATCTTAGTAGCCGGAAATCTCCATTGAGACACATGAGGAGACTCGCGTCGAACGATGAAATCTGCTACCAAAATAAACAGATGGGGGCTGTGTGAAGCTACCGAAGTCGAAAGCCTGGAACTAATGTGTAGGCGCTAGAGTGATCCTCGAGTGTCACCAGGAAAACCTGCATATCCCTATGGTTAGAGCTCTTTGTTCACACATTTGCACTGCCATGCCACAGAGAATTACCTCGGGTGAAATGCGTGAATTTAGGCTATCATGCAAGACATGCGATATTCTCTTGACGGGTGTGCCACCCCTCAATTGTGCCTCGCGGCCAGCATCGCATCTACAAATTATGGACGATGTCCCTATCCTATCCCCCTATAGAGGGAGCTGCCTTACTTATATCTATGTTATGCCTGCTAATGAATGCTTGCATGCTTTAAAAAAAAAGAAGAGAAAAAATGATGACAATAAAAATAAATAAATATATATATATATAAAATAATAAAATAACAAGAATATGCATATGCAATAAACTCAATTTCGGCCATCGAAGCCTACTTTCCAGCTCCGGCTCGTAGAGCCCAATCTTGGCCCCCCATGGCCTACCTCTTGCCCTCGCGGCCCGTTAATCTCCCCACTCCGGCTTCTATAGTCCGCTTCCCCGATTTGGGCTTTCACATCTTGCGCCCCAATTTTGGCTTCTGTAGCCCGCCTCCCCGATTTCAGCCTTCACGGCCTACTTCCGTAACACCAACTCCGGCCCTTGCGGCCCACTTTTCCAAGTTCGGGTTTCACAGCCGGTACCCCCGGCGCATCAAAGAACAAAAAACCCTTTTACCCTGATGATCGGGTGAGGAATCAACCCTCTTTCTTCTCACCGACACTAGCCCGTGTCAATGACTTAACCACCTCTCCGTCCCCTCGGGTGATGAACATTTCTTTTGAATCAACAAACTCTTCTCTCCGTCCCTTCGGGCGACGAACATCCCTTTTGTATCAATAAACCCTTCTCTCTGCCCTCGTGGCTCGCCTTTCGCAACTTCAGCTCTTGAAGCCCGCTTCCAGCCTTGGCTGTTTTGGCCTCACTTATCAGCCCCTGAGCCGACAGCTATTCACTTATCGGCCCCTGAGCCGACAGCTTTCAATTATCGGCCCCTGAGCCGACAGCTTTTAATCATCGGCCTTCGGGTCGATAACTTTTCAATTATTGGCTCCCATGTCAACAGCTTTCAATTATCGGCCGCTGTGCCGACAGCTCTTATATCATTGGCATCCACGCCAGCAGCCACCCGGAGTTCTTCAAAAAAAAGAGAGAAAAAAGAAGGGAAGAAGAGAAGAAGAGGGAAAGAGAGGAAAAAAAACACAACAAAAAGAGAGAAGAGAAAAAAAAGATAGCAAAAAGAGAAGAGAAGAAAAAGAAGAGAAGAAGAGAAAAGAGAGAAGAAAAGAAAGAAAAGAGACAAAGAGACCAACAAACCATGTCAGCTCCCGGCGCCCTGTCGGCACTGACGAAGAGACAAAGAGACCAACAAACCATGTCAGCTCCCGACACCCTGTCGGCACTGACGAAGAGACAAAGAGACCAACAAACCATGTCAGCTCCCGGCACCCTATCGGCACTGACGAAGAGACAGAGAGACCAACAAACCATGTCAGCTCCCGGTGCCCTGTCGGCACTGACGAAGAGAAGAAAAGACCAACATATCACGTCAGCACCCGACACCCCGTCGGCACTGACGAAGAGGAGAAGAGACCAACATGCTACGTCAGTCACCGACACCCCGTCGGCACTGATGAAGAGAAGAAGAGACCAACATGCTACGCCAGCTCCCGACACCCTGTCAGCACTGACGAAGAGAAGAAAAGATAAACAAACCATGTCAGCTCCCGGCGCCCTGTCGGCACTGACGAAGAGAAGAAAAGACCAACATATCACGTCAGCGCCCGACACCCCGTCGGCACTGACGAAGAGTAGAAGAGACCAACATGCTACGTCAGTCCCCAACACCCCGTCGGCACTGATGAAGAGAAGAAGAGACCAACATGCTACGCCAGCTCCCGACACCCTATCGGCACTGACGAAGAGAAGAAAAGACAAATAAACCATGGCAGCTCCCGACGCCATGTCGGCACTGATGAAGAAGAGAAGAGACAAGCATGCCAAGTTAGCTCCCAACACCCCGTCGGTGTCGACGAAGAGGAAAGAGACAAGCACACCCACGGGCACCGCCCGGCACATCCTTCGCCTGCGCTACCCGTGGGTGGGGGGCATTTGTGGATGTGCAAAATTGCACGCCCGTATGTCCCAACTAGCCTAGCATCAACAGCAACCCCAAACTGAAGAAACTGCGTGGAAGAGGGGCCATCCGGACTCCCCGAATGCACACACACTGCCGTGAAGCTGTCGCCAGAATCACGACAGTGAAGAGAAATCAACCACCGGTAGCCCCACAATCCATGGGCCTCGAAGAAAATCAAATGGGCCACAACTCGCGCTCACAACGGGCTCAGAACTGCCCATTTAGCCTTTCAGCGGCACGCCCTGGCAGCCTTCAACGGCACGCCCCTGGCAGCCTTCAGCAGCACGCCCCTGGCAGCCTTCAGCGGCACGCCCTAGAGCCTTCAGCAGCACGCCCTCAAGGCCCTTCAGCGGCACGCCACTGGCAGCCTTCAGCAGCACGCCCTGGATCCTTCAGCGGCACGCCCTCAAGGCCTTCAGCAGCACGTCCTGGCAGCCTTCAGCGGCACGCCCCTGGCAGCCTTCAGCGGCACGTCCCTGGCAGCCTTCAGCAGCACGCCCTCAAGGCCCTACAGCGGCACACCCTGGCAGCCTTCAGCAGCACGCCCTGGTAGCCTTCAGCGGCATGCCCCTGGCAGCCTTCAGCGGCACGGCCCTGGCAGCCTTCAGCGGCACGCCCTGGCAGCCTTCAGCGGCACGCTGTCCAGGCTCCTCAGCGGCACGCCTCGGCAGAGCGAACGTGATACCCATCCCCTATGATCCATTGGCGCGTAGTGGACTCGCTGAGGTGTCACCCGGAGAGGAAGGCACGCAGCCTACCCCTCCTGCCACCAAGGACGAAGGAGTCACCTCCCATTCAATGCCCGTCAGGCGTTTCCCGCCTTCGACCGATCTCACCGCTGCCAGGGTATAAGAGGCCCCTTCTCTACGGCAAAAAAAAAAAAAGAGAATAGACGAGAGAGAAAGAGACGGAGAGACACGCAGAGGCAGACGCAACAGAGAAAAGAGAAGAAGAGAAGAAGAAGAAGAGAGGAAGAGAAGAAGGAAGGGGAGAGGCTCCTGCTCCCCCTTGCTACTCCACCACCGCCGTCCACGCAAAGAGAAGAGAGAAGAGAGAAGGAGAAGAGTGAGTGAAGAGAGAGAGTGAGGTCTAGGAGGGGTGGAGTTCATACTCCGTCCCCCCCACTGTATTTCTTTCTTTCTTTCTTCTTTTTTTCTTCTTTTTCCTTTCTTTCTTTCTTCCTCCCCGTCTGGGTTGGAATGTATGCTTTGAAGTACACGGCCGGTTATGGCTTTTTCTTTCCATGAATGAAAATCCCTCTTTTTGGGTGTCTTACTACCGTGCTTGATTTATACCCGGATGCGTGCGTTTGAACCCTCCTCCCCCTCTGTCTTGGCCATCTTCGTGAGACCCCTGGCCTTCACCATTTGTTTTCGCCTTCCTCGCCTACCGTTCACGCCCTTCAGTGGCACACACCCAGGGTAGCCTCCAGCGGCACACTCCTGAAGTGCCCCAGTGGCACAACACCTTCTTCGTGCCTTCAGCGGCACACCCAGTTGTGCCTCCAGCGGCACACCCTGACAACGGCACACCCTAATTGTGCCTTCAGTGGCATACCCCAACCAGCCCTTACCGGCACACCTAGCCCTCTCCCTTCCAGTCAGGGTATCCTTAGGCTGCATTAGCCCAGTGTTTCCCGTCTGTCATCCCCTCCAAGTTTTCCGAGATTTTATTAAGGTGTTGCCGCTCTCGGGTGCCCACCTCCAATTGTCGGGTTCCGCAACTCCATGTGGGCGCGTTCCCTATATCTCCCTTACGCTCGAGTCTAGGGGAGATGCTGCCGAATTTTTGTTAGAAACGATAACATATTAAAAAGACAAAAGGAAGTAACAAACAAATGAGGCAATAACGAATTAAAAGACAAAGAGAAAGCAACAAACAAATGAAACCAACAACAATAAAACATTCTAATCAATTAAAGGAACATCCCTCAGCCCCTCCAGCGGCACACTCCTCACCCCCAGCGGTACACTCCTTAGCCCCTCCAGCAGCACACTCTTCACCCTCAGCGGTACACTCCTCAGCCCCTCCAGCGGCACACTCTTCACCCTCAGCGGTACACTCCTTAGCCCCTCCAGCAGCACACTCTTCACTCTCAGCAGTACACTCCTTAGCCCCTCCAGCAGTACACTCCTCACCTCAACGGTACACTCCTTAGCCCCCCAGCAGCACACTCTTCACCCTCAGCGGTACACTCCTTAGCCCCTCCAGCGGCACACTCTTCACTCTCAGCGGTACACTCCTTAGCCTCTCCAGCAACACACCCTTCACTCTCAGCAGTACACTCATTAACCCTTTAGCGGCACACTCTCCATTCTCCAGCAGTACGCTTCAACCTTCCTCCTACCCCATAAAAAAGAAGAAAGAAAGTATAATAATGATAATACAAAGGGAAAAAACCCACCCGATAATCATAAAAAAATGCAATAATATAAGAGTGAGAGATAAAAAAAAAGATAATAAAAAGGGAGACAAAAAATATAAATTAAGGAAGAATTCATGATCTGCGGGTGACAAAAGAAATAATAACAAAAAGAGGAACAAATAATAATGATAATAATAAAATAGTAGATAATAATAATAACAAACTTAAAAAAGGAGATAAATAGAGAAATGATGATAATAAAGACACAAGTAATAATAACAACGAACTCAACAAAAAAAATAATGAATAAACAAATGATAATAAAATAAGTGAAAAAATAAATAAATAATAACAACCGACTCAACAAAAAAAATAAATAGACAAATGATAATAAAATAAATAAATAATAATAACAAACTCAACAGAAGATAACAAATAAACAAATAATGATGGAATAAACAAATAATAATAGACAAGCCCACCCCAACATATATATATACATATATATATATACATATATATATATATATAAAGAATAGTAATAATAACAACAAAGAAATAATAATAATAAAATAATAATTATTAAATTTTAAATAATAATAAAATGGCGAGATCTGCCCTGCAGCCTTGTCTCTCCTCAAGACCCGGTATAAAGGGAATATTACCGCCGCCGCCCCCCCCCCCCAAGTCGAGTTCGGACCTTGGGAACCATCCCGACACAGCCGTAACCCGACATTACTCTGGGCCGATAGTTCGTCGAACCGGACTCGTTCCCATTGGGATTCGTTTCCGCTCTTTCATTGGAATTGCCGTAAACTCGGCATACATTTGTACGGGTTTTGTTTCCGTTTACGCCGCACCTTTAATACAGACGTTGGTCCGAACATAAAGTGGTCCATGAATGACCGACAAAATCCGGATAGAATGAGGCGGCTCTCGTCATCCCCGAACCCTACGCGTGGGAATATCAATAAGACCTTCGTGAGTCACGCTCAGACCTCGGGCTCATCCCAATCATGGTCGTCGCCTGACCCAAATCTTAGGCCTACAGCCTGCTATCTTTGAATACATCTTTGTTTTGGAATCTAGTCCTGGGACACCTTCCCCCCGTTGTCCTCAGGCACCGGAAATATTAATGATGCCCGCGCAAGCCTCGTTCGGACCGCGGGAGGCGCCCCCGGTATGGTCCTGACTCGATCTCGCACCGGGCCGATAAATTCACTAGTTTCCTACTACACTGACCGGGATTTATCCGAATGTCTTCAGTCCCTCGGAATAATAAACTTGCCGTACCCCGGCACACATATGTTCCAGGTCCTCCCGCGATGATTGCGATATTCTCAAGCCGGACACCCGTCCAAATATTAAACGGTCCCCTGAATGACCGACACGTCCGAACGTTCCCTTCCCTGGACATAGGGCTTCCCACCTGATTCAAGGGGTATTCCCCTGTTGCCCCTTGGCACCGGAGATATTAATGACGCTCATGCGAGTCTGACTTCAACCACGGGGGGCCCACCACAGTATGGTCGTAGCTTGATCTCGCATCGGGCCAACAGACTTACCACGAGATTTAGCCGAACGCTTTCCTTTCTTCTGAATAATAAACTTGCCGTACCTCGGCATACATGCGTTCCGATTTTCCCGCGACAACCGTGCTTTTCTTGAGCCGGACATTCGTCCGAGCATTAAATGGTCAGCACATGACCAACACGATCTCGAATGTTTCCTTTTCGCTCTCGTATGGGGATTTTAATACTTCCTAATAGGCCTTTTATGTAATTAATTTCCTGGCTATGAGGCCCTGATTCTCGACGATTAATCAAGGGTGTTCCCTCGTATGGGGGATGTAAGTGACGTCGTGACCTTTATGACGCGGCGGGTTTTGGTCCCGACACGAACCACATAATTGTCTGACTGAGTCAGATCGAGCGCACCATGGGCTCTTCGGAGCCCGAATAAATTGTCACTTTGTGACTGGCACGCCCACGCACTTAATAAAGGAATAAACAAAGCTAAATAAATGAACAACGCAATAAGCGAATTTTAGTGCGTCCACAGGGTTCCCTCTGGGTTTCAGAGGAAGGGAGACTTGGGTCTCCAGTTGTGAGTGACTAGGCGTCATTCACTGTTTTCCCTCTGGTTTGAAGGAAGGGAGACTTGTTCTCCAGTTTACTAGTGACGGGGTGTCACTAGTGGTTCCCCTCCGGGTTGGAGGAAGAGAGGAGAGTGTTCCTTTATAGGCAGCGTCTGTTGCAGACTAAGTCTGCGGTTCTTACTTTTGCAAGGGAAGCCTCACTCCGGTTTGGGGTGAGGGGTGGACGTAGGCAGACTGTGGGTCTGGCCGAACCACCTAAAAATATTCTGTCCATCGTGGTTTGCTTTGCGTACATTTCCCTATCTTCTGCCCCCTTCATAGGTTGTTTAAGCGTTCTATATCTAAAGCCTTCCTGTGTGATTTCTGTTTGAGTTTGGCATTGTTGTTAAGTGTTTGACTGAATGAGTTAGTAGAAGATCTTACTTAGTGTGCTTCATGGCAAGAGTTCATTGAGCAATCTTGTGAGTTGAATCTGACCGAACTGCAATCTTGTGTGAGTCAGTCATCCTGCTTGGGCTTCTAATTGTCTTATGGAGAGTTTTTAACTTGATTAATCCATTTGAGAGTTCTAACTCTGCAATAGTTTTATTCCTCTATAATAGTTCTGAATCAAAGCAAATTTTTGAATGGGGATTCATTCACCCCCCCCTCTGAATCCGTGCCTAGCACCCTAACAATTGGTATCAGAGCGGGTTAATGTTTCATCGGATCCAACGATCCACAGTAGATCCTACAGTTTTTCTATTGTGGTGTTTTTTTTCAGGTCACCGTTCAGTGTCTTGAAACTGTTTGTTGTTTTTCATCCATGGCTTATCCACCGGTCTTTGATGGTACTGATTTCAATCTGTGGTTCAACAACTTGCACATGTTTGTCAAATCTGTTGATTCTGATCTGTGGAAGCTCATTTCACACGGTCCACATAGACTACCAAAGAACAAGTCCAAATGGACTGATAATCAGAGATCTATGTGTCGTAAATGTTGGGAGCAGAGGATCGTCAAGCTAGAGGGGGAGGGGGTGAATAGATTGACCACTTAAAAATTTTAAGCAGAATAAGACAATTGCACTCTCTGTGATAGCACAGACAAAAATCCGGTTCGTGAATCTCTAAAGAGCTAGCGCAATATCTAAGCGATCTAATGAGACAATAGTCACAAGAACAACCCACAAGCACAAGCCACAAGAGATCAGAGTTTTTAAGGTGGTTCAGTCTCTATCTCGAGACCTACGTCCACCCCCTCACCAAACCGGTGGGGATCACCGCTGAGCTTTACAGCTTAGCTAACACCAGAGAAGAATCCTTCTCTGACCTGCAGATCCAATCTGCAGAAGATAGCTATACCTTGTCTTAGAACCGCTGTCGAACAGCTTGTAGACACAAAGTCTATACACCCTCTGATCTCAGAACACACTCTGGATCAGAAAACACCTGTCCACTAAATCCCAGTGGAACAGTAATCCGAGAATAGAATTGTATAAGAAAACAAAAATACAAGGTAAGGAATAAACTCAGAATACACTGATCAATGGATCTTCAGACTTGTTGCGCAGCAGAAGAGAGTAGAGCCCGAAGAGATGAACAGTATGATCTAAGTATGATCTTCCCTTCAGTTGAGACTAGATCAGTCTGATGCCTTCATGGTTCTTCAGCTTCTGATCTTCTTCACCAGGAGAATGAGCCTATCCTTCAATCCACGCACTGGACCTTCTTCACGATGCTAGGCTCTCCACGTTCTTCTCTCTGTACGAGTGCTTCTCAGTCTCTTCTCTCCTTAGCTCTACTCATTCCCCTTCGATCCACTTCTACATTTCCTTTTTTCCCGCGCAAGATTGGGCCCCCACGAGATTCCCAATCATTTGCCCACGTGTGGAGAAGCTTCTAGACTAAAGGAGGAAGAGTGTCCTTCGTTTGCAGACGTGGCTGGCCCACTTTATCCAGTCCTTCTGCCCGAGCGCTTGTCTGGGACTGGGTGCGTCGACGCCAGCATTTGAATGCGTAGACGCTGTGTGAAGACAGCTTCTGATCTTCCTTCGATGTACGGCTTCAGGCTATCGCTGCGTTGACGCTGATAACTGGTGGCGTCGACGCTATGTGGAGATAGCTTCTTAATCTTCAGGCACCCGCCGCGTCGACGCTGGTAGCTGGTAGCATCAACGCTGTGTGAAGATATCTTCTGGAGGCATGCCAGTCGACGCTGCATCCGAGTGGCGTTGACGCAGTTCGCATGCGCATGACTCAAACATCTTGAGATCTAGTCACAGCGTCGACGTTCTCTTGCTTGAGGCGTAGACGCAGTCTAGATGAAGTATGCTTCAACTTGGAGGAGCTGAAGGCTGCGTCGACCCTTTGATCTTGTGGCGTCGACGCTGACTATTGCCTGCATTAGAGTTCAACAGAAATTCTTGCCACATACCAGATTGTCAGATAATAATACACCCTGTCATATCATGGTGATCATCATCAAAATCAGGAGGACAACAATCTCCCCCTTTTTGATTATGGCAACCATGATGGAATTTTGGTATTTTAATGAACATGCAATTCAATAATCAAGTAAGCAGAGGCAAGCACAACCATAGCAATCAAACACAGGTATCACTTCAACTCATTCACCATTCACTTACGCACATAGTCAATTTTAACTATAAATCAAAACGAAGTGCATTCACAAGATAGTCTCCCCCTTTGACATCAGCAAGAAGGGGAGGTCAGAAGACAAGTAAGTATAAGAAAATATCCAGACCATTACTTAGGGAAAATACTGAGAATGTCTCCTAGACGAGTGACCAGAGGACTGGCCCGGTGGAGGTGGAGGACGATGAGATGAGAAGGTCTGCTGGGCATGCAGAGCTTGAATTACCTGAGAAAGCTCGCCCAACTGAAATAAAAGAGTGCTTTTAAGACCTCCCAGCTCGGAGCGGACATCGTCAGATCCTCGTGTCAACGACTCAAGCGTACCGCACATAGTTTCCATGGAGGATGAAAGACTAGACAGCTTGGCAAACACGGCTTGAAAACCTGTGGGAATCGAGGTTACTTGAGACTGCAGAGTAACCATAGCAATTTGAATATCATAACACATGGATTGCATCTTGACCATGGTCTGAAGAGAAGACATCGGTGTAGAGTGCATATTGGAAACTAACTCTGCAATCTTGTTGACAATCTTTGCAACACTCTGCAGGACCTTCCTCATAGCTTTGTCAGTTTTCTGCTTGGCCTTCATATAGTCTCTCCAGGTGACCATTATAGAGATTTCAGATAAGACAATTCTTTTATACAGTCGTTCCAGCTGAAAATCAGTATACATAATAAAAGAGTTAAGTTTGTCCCCTTGATGTTGCATCATTCGGATGAGGTGAACCAGTAAATCCTTTTCTGTTGCACCAGGAGGAGCCTGGAAATAATCATCCTGAGGTTGTTGGCTAGTGGACCCAAGTTCTCTATTACAATTATGTGAGCTGGACTCACCTTGTTCCCACTGAGTCTTGGGTTCCCCTCTAATGTCAAACCATTCAGGCTCATCATCTTGAAAAGGGGGTACTGCAGATTGAAATCCTTCCTCATCAGCATCATTGGGAGACTCCACCACATACGAAGGAAAAACCTGCTCACTATCAACAGTATGAGCAGGCCTATCCTGAGTGTCAAAAGGTGGAGGTGACCTGGCTGGAGCTTGTGTTGCACCTTGGACCTCAATGTCCACATCTCTTTCCTGACCCTCCCAATGTGGAGGAGAAGCAACAGGTTCAGGAGATATCCTGACTGACTCTGGTTCGGGCTCAGGAGGAGTAGCAGCTGCCCTGACAGTAGATTGTTGACTTGGCAGCACTCTGACTGGCTTGCCATCTACAATTTTTACACCCATAAAATTCTGAACAAACGACATGGAGTACACATTACCTCTAGGAACAACACACTTCTTTTCATTGCCAAATTGAATTCCAACCTTTCTGAACAAGGCTGTGAGATGTGCTGCGTAGGGCAGAGTCCTAGAGTTGTCCAGGCAAGTCCCCATTGTCTGAATAATAACATCAATCAAAGACACATTGATTTCTTTCAACATGCAGTATAGTAAAAATCTCTGCATGATTGTAACCCTTTCACGTCCACTGCTCTGTGGGGTAAAGATGGAAGTGCATATATGGTGCAGAAGTCGAACATGAGGTGAAAACTGGTTAGCTTTTAAGCTTGACAAATGAGTCTGCTTAATGTCTGAAGGGTCCTCTGGCTGGCCGGTCAAAACAGCAAACGCTTCATGTTCATTCAAAGGAAATGAGTGAAGTTCGGCCCCCTTCATAGGAATCTTCCATACTTTGGCGAGCAGACTAGCAGTAAGTTCAAACTTAACACCCTGAACAGAGCTGATCAGTCTTCCACGTTCGGGTTGATGGCATAGATTGCGGTAAAACTCCCTGACAAGAGTAGGATAATAGACGGAGTACTTGGTGGCAAAACCCCACCAACCTTGAAACTCCAAAGTGGGTCTAATCTTAGGGAAGACAGCATGAAAGGCTTCGTCCGATTCAAGGATATATCGAGGAATTAAAACCTTCAGGGGTTCGTCTGTACCAGAAGAAGGAGCGGATACGGAAACCCCAGACTTGGATTTTTTGGAGAAGACTTTCTTCTGAGAAGATGAAGGCTTGGAGGACGATCGGACCTTCTTCTTCTTGGAAGGAGGGGAGGGGCTGCGTGGACGCTTCCCCTTGTCTTTGCGTTTATGCGAAGAAGAAGATGTAGGAGGAGGAGCCGCCGCAGGTGATTCAAGAGCTTGGGCTTCAGCAGCAATGGCAGGAGCTGGAGGAGCCGAAGATGGTTCCTCAGCAGGCTTCTTACCCTTCCTAGAGTAGGCGAGAGCCATCTTCATGGATAGAGGAGAAGAAGAACAGTCAAGAGGTGTTTCAGAGGGAGGAGAGGGACCGTCGTGCCTCAGAAGGATGAATGAAAAGTAGCCGACTGTTCCCTCGGTTGAGGGTTTTAAAAGGGTGACACGCGAAACCCCCAATCCTGTTATTGGGTAATCGGGTAACGGATCCAGATCATAACCGAAAGAACCTAGATAGAGTGGATGCGTCGACGCGAGGAAATCAATGCGTCGACGTTATGATCACTTATGCACAAAAGTGTATTGGAAAAGGCACAGAGGCGTCGACCTTAAGAGCAAGGATGCGTCGACGCCATAATGTGAATACACGCTGCCAGACAAGGATTTTTGAAAGATAGAAGATGCAGCTAAAAGAGCAGACATTGGGAAATGTCATTAGAATCCAGGTTTCATAAGGTAATACACTCAAACTCAGGGATTTTTAATAGCTTCAGTTCAAATTCCCATGAAAATAAAATTTACTCAGATTAGCTTCGAACCATTTAGTGACATAGAATGTTGATATTCTGCGAAGTTTGAAGCACAGAAACGAACAGTAATAGTGCAGAATTGGAGTAATTTCTAAACTAGCTTCATACTCGGGATCTTCTCATAACTTTATCCTTCGTTACTCAATTTTGAAAGAATCTTTGAAGAAAGAAATTTAAGAAGCATTGAGGATAAGTTCATTAGATCTTTTGAGCCTTTGATTTCATACTATCACATATGTGTCTTAATATTTATTTTATTTATTCCATCCATTAGCAGTCAAATATAGCTAGCCTTGTGACACGAGTACACATGCTTATCAGGCACCAGAGTCCCTGGTTACTCAGCATAGCTAATCATTATGCTTAGAATCAGAGGTAGTGATCAACCTCATGACATGCCTTCCAACACTTCATTGGTGAGAAGGTAGTTTCTCGGTTGAGAATCACCATTGCTCTAACATGGATACATTTCATTAAAGGACAGAGATAGTAATCCACCTCATGACTTGCTCTCTAACACTTCTTTGGTGCCTAGAGCAAGTTTCTTAGTAGAAATCTACCATTGCTCTGCAAGGAACAGATACACTGTGTGTTTCACTTTTTCTTGAAGCTCTTTTTAGACCTAAGCAGACTTTAGCAACAATACCAATTAAATTTCCATATATTAAAAGATCCTTCTACTTTTGATCAATTGGGAAAAAGAGATGATAGGAACCAAGTCACATTAACTTGTTTAGTTCTTATTCCAGATTCAACCACTTTTAGGTTCAAGTTCTGGTGAGTTCAAACATTGAAGGACACACATTTTATATCATTAAGTAGTGTGAAGTTATTCTAAGAGAAACTTGTTTTCATTAGAAATTATTCCCTTAGCTCCCCCTGAATGTAAGGCATTAACTCTTCACCAGGACATTTGAGACAATTCCCTTATTCAGGAATAGAAGGAGAGTACATCAAGAAATCTTGGGAGTAAGAAGGTGAATAAGATAGAGAATAAGCAAGATTGAGTGCAAAGGTGATTCTTGAAGAAGAACAAGTCTTGCAAGAAGGATGAACGAGAGAATCCTATGAACTAGACGAGAGGTCATAATCACCATCACACCACACTATTACTTGTATAGCGTCAACGTAGAATACCTGAAGCGTCGACGCACTTTGCCATACTGCACGGATTGTTTAACATTTAAACAGAGGCAATCCATCGCAGCGTGGACGCATACTAAAGGGTGCGTTACTGCATAAAACCTTACTCCCCCTTAACTCAAGCATGAAAGAAGAAATTAAAATAGATGAAATTGTAAACATGCTGAGGTTTTATTTCAGATGAAAAAAATACCAAGACATACTAAGAAAAATTCATACTCCCCCTAAGTGTATGACTTATTCAAACATGGACAATTTCACCATAGCAGGACTTCAAATGATCATCACAAAAGCAATCAAGCAGCATTCAGATATTCGGCCATGCAGTCAATTCAAGATTCAGAATGTAAATTGTAGAGTCCAAGCTCTCTCCTAAGATATGAAAAACGCTCATTGTTGAGAGGCTTGGTAAAAATATCAGCTAGTTGACGTTCAGATTCTACAAATTCAAGCTTGAAACTCCCTTTACTGACCTCATCTCTTAAGAAGTGATGTCTGATTTCAATATGCTTGGTCCTAGAGTGCTGGATGGGGTTCTTGGCCAGGTTTATAGCACTTGTGTTATCACACAATATTGGGACACATCCAAGATCAGTTTGGTAATCTTGGAGCTGATGCTGGATCCACAACACTTGAGTGCCACAGCTCGCTGCAGCGACATATTCTACCTCTGCAGTGGACAGTGCCACTGAGTGTTGTTTCTTGGAAGCCCAAGAGATCAAGCACCCACCCAAAAATTGGCAGTAGCCACTAGTACTTTTTCTGTCCAATTTACATCCAGCATAGTCTGCATCCGAATATGATACCAAGTCAAAGGTGCAGGATGCAGGATACCAAATCCCTAGGTCTTGAGTTCCAGCAAGGTATCTAAAAATACGCTTGATAGAACTTAGGTGGGATTCTCTAGGATCAGCTTGAAAACGTGCACACATGCAAACACAAAATTGAATATTAGGCCTTGATGCAGTAAGGTATAGAAGTGACCCTATCATACCTCGATAGGTCTTGGCATCAACTTGTGTACCTTTCAAATATGCATCCAAGGTTGTGTTTGTACACATGGGAGTGCTGATTACTTTCAGATTTTCCATTTTGTACTTCTTCAGTAGCTCCTTGATGTACTTTGTCTGACTAATAGAGCATCCGTCTCTGCTTTGGGTGATCTGCAAACCTTTGCCAACTATTTTACCTTTATTGTTTCCACCAAAGGTAAAAAATCCTCCATCCTTCTTAACCAGGAGATAAAACTTGGCCTTGTCCCCTGTCATATGCCTTGAGCAGCCGCTGTCAAGATACCATCTGTTGTGCATGGCTGCAAGGCATTCCTGCAAGAATCATCAAACAAGAGATTTTGGAACCCAAACACACTTGGGTCCCATTGGATCACTGGAAGACTTCAAGAAATTCAGTAGGTTCTTAGGAATCCACATTTGTCTTTGTTGAGGTTTTTGATGGTTTTTAGTTGAGGAGGCAGCTGGTTTCTGATTTAATTTTAAGGTGTTTTAGCTGCTTTATTGAACCATCGTTTATTTTGGCTCCAAAGAGCCTCTTGGTGATGTGGGTTGACTGCCCTAAATAAATGTGCTTGTCTTATTGGATATGCATACATGGGACGTGTCGACCTTCCTGAATGAATGCGTGGACTCACCCACCCACAGTTGCTCCTATGTGTATGATAGAATGTAGGGTGCGTGGACGCATTGTGGTGTGTGCGTTGACCCATCCACCCAGATTGATTGAAGTGTTGGCCATGGTGGTATGGGTGCGTGGACGCATATCCCTGCATGCGTCGACCCATGTGGTCGTTCCTATTCTTATGGACTCTTTGGAATTCGGCTCGAGTCGACGCCACATGCCCGTAGCATTGACGCATCTGAGTTGAGTGCCTAGACCTATATGCAGAAGGCCTATTATTGTATGAAGGTTGCGTTGACACATTACTGGCCTTGCGTGGACGCATCTGACTCTTGCCAGATTTGGTATTTTCAGTCTTTCTGGTGCTATGTTGGTGAACGAAGGATCTGGAGCTGGAGGCCTTAGGTGGTGATGAAATGACAGGCTTGCAGCTGGTTAAATTCTTTGCAAATTTTGCCTTAGGAGATTCATTCATCTTCTCTTTTCCTTTCTCCTTTGTCACTTCATTTTTCTGAATCTGTTTCCCTTTGTCTCTTTCAACATTTTTTACTTCAGCCACCTGTTTCTCTTCAGCTTTCTTTTCTTCTGATATGAAGATCACCAGTTTATGTCCAATTTCTTTCTTTGAGTTTGGATTATATCCAAGTCCTTCTTTGCCGACATTGCATTTTGTTCCCATTAAGGCATCAAGATTATGTTTGCCTTGTGTCATTTTCTCTAGGGAAGTTTGTTTGTCCAATTTTTCTTTTTCAACTTTCTTCAAATCTTCCTGAAGTTTCAAGTTGACACCATTTACCGCTTGATATTTCTCTTCAGCGATTTTGGTGTCCTTTTCCAGTTTTTGCATTCTTAACTTCAGTTCATCATGTGTTTTTAGTAAGAAGTCATTTTCTCTTTTTGATTCAATCAATTGAGATCTGTATTCATTTTCTTCATTCAGAGTTTTCTTCAGACAAACAATTTCATCTTCTAGCATTTTAACCTTTTCATTTGACAAATTTTCTTGACTTCCCTGGTTTTTCTTTTTTTTAAGCATTTTATTTTCTTTCTTCACAACATCATATTTATCCATAAGGTCATTGAAAGCTTCTTCCCAGTCATCACAAGTAAATTCATCAAATGGAGAATTTACCTCAGTAGAGTCCTCTCCCCTGGCCATTAGGCATAGCTTTACTTCTTTTTCTTCCTCTGAGGTGCTATCCTCCTCTTCCTCTTCTTCATCACTCCATGTACTGATCATGGCCTTGGGCTTTTTATTTTTGAACTTGGGGTAAGCTTTCTTAGAATTTTCGGGGCACTCTGACTTGATATGTCCCTGTTTCCTGCATTGATAACACACAACTTTGTCAGATTTCTTAGTTTGGTCAGACTTAAATTTAGAATTCATTTTACCTTGATAGCTTCTAAATCGACCAGCTTTACCTTCCCTTCGTAAGAATTTTCAAAATTTCTTTGTGAGCATAGCAATCTCACCTGAATCACTGTCTGAAGAAGAAGTCATATTCTCATCTGAGCTCTCCTTGCAGCTTGGAGCAGCCTTGAGAGCTAGGGGTTTCTTCTTCTTTATTTCCTCATCAGATCTTTTCAAATTCAGCTCATAGGCCATAAGGGAACCTATCAACTCGTCAGGAGTGGTCTTGGGAAGATTCCTAGATTCTTCGACCACTGTGGCTTTTGTGTGCCACACGGATGTCAAAGATCTAAGAATCTTTCTCACCAGCTCATAATCTGTATAGGCCTTCCCTAGACCTTTGAGACCATTGACAAGCACGGTTAAACGAGCATACATCTCAGAAATACTTTCTTCAGGTTTCATGTGAAACGACTCATATTCAGAGATTAGCATGTTAGCCTTGGTCTCCCTTACCTCCGAGGTACCCTCGTATATTACCTCGAGTCGATCCCACATTTCTTTCGCACTTGCGCATGAGGAGACACGCGAGAATTCCTTGGGATGCAGGGAGCATTGCATAATGTTCATTGCCTGCTAGTTGACGGTTGATTTTCTTACTTGCTCCTTCACCCATAATTCTTCGTCGCCTTCAATTATGTAGGGCCCCTTGCTCACAACTTTCCATACTTCATAGTCCTGGGCCCTGAGAAAAACTTGCATGCGATTCTTCCAATAGGAATAGTTAGTGCCATCGAAAAATGGTGGTCTATTCACAGCATAACCCTCTGGCATGAATCCTTTGCTCTCCATTACTTCTCTCTAGGCTGTTAAACCGTTCAAGAGAGCATGGCGCTCTGATACCACTTGTTGGGAGCAAAGGATCGTCAAGCTAGAGGGGGAGGGGGTGAATAGATTGACCACTTAAAAATTTTAAGCAGAATAAGACAATTGCACTCTCTGTGATAGCACAGACAAAAATCCGGTTCGTGAATCTCTAAAGAGCTAGCGCAATATCTAAGCGATCTAACGAGACAATAGTCACAAGAACAACCCACAAGCACAAGTCACAAGAGATCAGAGTTTTTAAGGTGGTTCAGTCTCTATCTCGAGACCTACGTCCACCCCCTCACCAAACCGGTGGGGATCACCGCTGAGCTTTACAGCTTAGCTAACACCAGAGAAGAATCCTTCTCTGACCTGCAGATCCAATCTGCAGAAGACAGCTATACCCTGTCTTAGAACCGCTGTCGAACAGCTTGTAGACACAAAGTCTATACACCCTCTGATCTCAGAACACACTCTGGATCATAACACACCTGTCCACTAAATCCCAGTGGAATAGTAATCCGAGAATAGAATTGTATAAGAAAACAAAAATACAAGGTAAGGAATAAACTCAGAATACATTGATCAATGGATCTTCAGACTTCTTGCGCAGCAGAAGAGAGTAGAGCCCGAAGAGATGAATAGTATGATCTAAGTATGATCTTCCCTTCAGTTGAGACTAGATCAGTCTGATGCCTTCATGGTTCTTCAGCTTCTGATCTTCTTCACCAGGAGAATGAGCCTATCCTTCAATCCACGCACTGGACCTTCTTCACGATGCTAGGCTCTCCACGTTCTTCTCTCTGTACGAGTGCTTCTCAGTCTCTTCTCTCCTTAGCTCTACTCATCCCCCTTCGATCCACTTCTACATTTCCTTTTTCATTTTCCCGCGCAAGATTGGGCCCCCACGAGATTCCCAATCATTTGCCCACGTGTGGAGAAGCTTCTAGACTAAAGGAGGAAGAGTGTCCTTCGTTTGCAGACGTGGCTGGCCCACTTTATCCAGTCCTTCTGCCCGAGCGCTTGTCTGGGACTGGGTGCGTCGACGCC
The DNA here is from genome assembly GCA_022559845.1 of Amorphophallus konjac. Taxonomy (NCBI): domain Eukaryota; kingdom Viridiplantae; phylum Streptophyta; class Magnoliopsida; order Alismatales; family Araceae; genus Amorphophallus; species Amorphophallus konjac. Next base: position 39,725,868 of record CM040125.1, read on the forward strand.
AGCATTTGAATGCGTAGACGCTGTGTGAAGATAGCTTCTGATCTTCCTTCGATGTACGGCTTCAGGCTATCGCTGTGTTGACGCTGATAACTGGTGGCGTCGACGCTATGTGAAGATAGCTTCTTAATCTTCAGGCACCCGCCGCGTCGACGCTGGTAGCTGGTAGCGTAACGCTGTGTGAAGATATCTTCTGGAGGCATGCCAGTCGACGCTGCATCCGAGTGGCGTTGACGCAGTTAGCATGTGCATGACTCAAACATCTTGAGATCTAGTCACAGCGTCGACGTTCTCTTGCTTGAGGCGTAGACGCAGTCTAGATGAAGTATGCTTCAACTTGGAGGAGCTGAAGGCTGCGTCGACCCTTTGATCTTGTGGCGTCGAAGCTGACTATTGCCTGCATTAGAGTTCAACAGAAATTCTTGCCACATACCAGATTGTCAGATAATAATACACCCTGTCATATCATGGTGATCATCATCAAAATCAGGAGGACAACAGTAAAAATCAAAAAGCTATGGAACTAATGAAGGTAGCTACTAACAAGGCTTTGCATCCTTGTTTCCAAAATTGCAGGTCAGCTAAGGAAATACTAGACAAGCTGAAAACTGCCAGCCATGGAAATGGAGACCGATGCATGATGGCAAATGGCAGTAACCAAAGTAGCAGCCAAAATGAAGAAGAGGGTGATGATGAGGTAAACCCCTTCGTGAATTATACTTTAGATGATTGGCAGGATGCATATGGTGAGTTACTAGAGTCACATTAGATGTTAAGAAAATAATATAAAAAATTGAAAAAGAAAACTGAGTTGAATAGTTCACACTCTTCTTGTGAAAAGTGTATGGAGTTCAAACAATCTCATGATGCATGTTTGTCTGAAATAGAAAAGCTTAAGAAGCTAATTGGTCTACACAAAGAAGAAAATCAAGAACTTGCATATGAAATTACTGCACTAAAAGAAAAACTTAGCATGTTTGATGATGATCAGGTTCATATTAATAATCTAGTTGAACACTGCTATGTCAGATAGACTTCTTGTCTTAGAAAAAGGAAAATCTGTTTGCATTGAAGAATCTGAAAAACTGAGCAATCTGGAACAAGAAGTTGAGAAATATAAAACTGTAAACAAGGTGCTAAGCGAATGTGTAAATTGCAGTGAACAAGAGATTGCCAGTTATGAAATACACATTATTTTTCTGGAAAATGAAATTAAGGATTTGAATAATTCCTTGTCAAAATTTGTGGAGGGAAAAGATAATCTGAACAAGATTCTAGGAACAAAAGTTAATTTTCAGAAGGAAGGGTTGGGCTATAACCCTGCAAACAAAAAGAGTTTTAAAAACAAAGTTCAAACTTCCTTTGTTTCCAGCTCAACTTCTCACAGCCCTCCGAACCTTCCTGGTTCTCAGTCTTCTGCTCAAAAGAAAACAACTAAAAAATAAAAAGAAAAGAACTAAAATGTTCTTGCCCCCACTTTGCATGTTCCACCCACACACTCACATACATCTAAAAAGAAAATGATTTGTCATTACTGTCACAAGATTGGCCATCTGATGCATGAATGTATATTAATGGAACTAGATGATTTGAATGCTAGAAAAATGCATGCTAGGGACTCTCATGTCAAGAAATTTCCTGTCACTAAGAAAATGAGTATCACATGCTTTAATTGTGGTAAGGTAGGACATGTTGCTGCACAATGTTGGTTAGGTTCTCATAGAAGAAACTTCTCTATTTGCTCTCATTGTGGAAAACATGGCCATACAGTCAAGGACTGCTGGCATGCTCAGAGAAAAAGATTTTCTGAAAATATAAAATTCCCTGCAAATCAGAGTGTTTTTGGTAGAAATAAATCTGGTCTTAAGAGAGAAACTTTTGGATGTTTTGAATGTGGAAAACCTGGCCACCAAGCTTCTGAATGCTGGTTGGCAGGTTATGGAAAATAACATGTTCATGCAAATAACAGAATTCTTCATGTTAATGCACGTATATATCCTGCTTATGACAATGTGCATAAAAAGAATTTAAAATCTGTTATCTCTTGTTATTACTGTGGACAGTTAGGACATTCCATGTCTAACTGCTATTTGATGAGGTTCGATGATTCTCTAGTGCTGAAAATGAGGAGAGCACCATTCAAAGGTGCTATTGTCACTAAAGGACCCAAGGAGACTTGAGTTCCTAAGAATGCAAAATGAGATGTTGTTTGCAGGAGGGTTTAATAAATCAAGACACTCAAGTAAGGTAAAACCCCAACTCTGCTATTTACATGCTTGTTCACCTGAATTTTCTTTTAGCTGAACATCATGCTTAATATGTCAATTAAGATCTCATGCATACATGTCCACAACTGCATCTGCCATTTGCATTCTTTTCAGTTCATGCACTTGCTGGGTGATCTGTGCATAAATGAGATTAAAGGGTTGACTGCATTTGATGCATACATATGCTGCATTCAGGGTTGTCAATCATGACATCTAGATAGGGGGAGTCTGTCAAGATAATTCTTGTGCTTCATGCATATTTGGTTAGTTTAACTCTCTGCATGGCTTTCATGTTATATATGATGGGTCAATGCATTCTGTGAAAAAGAGTCAATGCATATGCATACATGAGTTAATTGCATATCATTCACAATGAAAATTTCAAAAGATTGAGTGCATCTTGTCAGGGGGAGCATATAAATCAACTTTTGAACTGTATGGTTATTCATCTGTTTCCTTACTATCTAATTCGGTAGACCTGAATTACTCATTCAGTCAACCGATATCCTCTGTCTAGCCACATTTTTACTCTTTCTGCAGACTCTGCTCTTCCTGCACCATATACCAACAATTGGTATCACTTCAACAGTTGGTATCACTTCTTTCTATCTGGTCGAAATCCACTTATTTGAAATTTTTTCTCTCATGATAATTGTTCTTGTGTTGGTTTCCATTGATAATCTGGCTGCTTCTGAATCCTTTCTTGATCCTTCTGAATTTCAAGAAGATTTCAATTTGCGTACCTCATTCATAAATCTGGAAATCTTGTCAATAAGGAATCTTTTATTATAAAGAATTATGAATGTCTAAAAGACATTGTTGGTTTAAGTTTAATGTATTCATTGAGTTTATTTTTGAATGTCTTGAAAAATATCTGAATCATGTTTTAATAAACTTTAACCAACCGTTTCATGTTACATTTTAAAAAATCTTCTGTAATCTACATTTTTGAAATCATGACCTATTTGGTTGAAATGCATGAAATTTGTATTATTTTTAAACAACTCTTTCTTCAAAACCTTATGGGTAGCTGTGTCTAAATGTTAATTCAATTATGCAATGGCAGAGCAATGGCCAAATGCGCTGAGAAACTAGGATCCTTGTCAAAAACAATGGACCCAATGTCATGATGCTTCTTGGCTAACTCTGTTCAGAAAATTAACAAAGGTTAGTTTCACTGAGTAACTAGGGGTACCTGTGTTTGGTAAACGTGTACCCTTACGTAAAAAGGTGACATCTATACCTGAAACAGAATGGTACATTCTGCTGAGTAAGCTAGGGGTATTGGTGTCTAATCAGCGTCTACCTTTACGACGAAAGGCATGAATTATTCCTGACTGTTCTAAAAATTAAAAAGAAATGAAAATTCTGTTGAACCCAAAAGGTGAAAATTCAGAAATGTCAAATTGTTTAACCTCAATACTCATGACTCTTTTTCCAAAGAAGTCATTGAAATAGATTGTGTAAGATGTAGGGAGGTTAATCAAGATGTAAATATGAGGGCTTGGTTCACTCTTATTAAAATTGATTTCAGATATGAGTACTGAACTTTATTGGCAAACCGTGTATACATCATGTTTAAACCATTTAGTATAATAACGTTCATTCATAAGCCCTTATCATGGAAGACTCCGAAATACTCTTACTATTTGATTTATGAATTTGGTATCTCTTTGAAAATCTTATTGAATTACTTATGTGATTGAAACTCATTCTGCATTCTTCTGCTCACTGCCATTTGATCATTGATAACATTCATTCTGACCAGAACTTATCTTTGATTGTCCCTGTGTTTTTTGTTGATTGATGCTTATCACTTCTTCCACTCTAATACCTCAACTTTGTCAGAGAGGGAAATTGTCACATCAGCATGTTTCTGGCATTAAGGGGGAGATTAATTTCTTGACCCTCCTTCTTGGCTGTCCTTCATCATACCCTATTCTTACTTCTTTTCACCTCACATTTTAGGGGGAGTAGGGTCACATGTTGTGCATGTTCTTTTGGTATGGGGGAGCATAGCTTATCAAACTATTTTCTTTTTGATGAAGTCAAAGGGGGAGAATAGTTTGTCTGTCAGCATCTTGCTTTATCTTCATGACTCATAGTGTTGCCATCATCAAAAAGGGGGAGATTGTTGTGTCCCTTTGGTTTTGATGATAGAAAACACTATAAGTCATCATGTGTTTTCATGAAGATTTATAGATTGAATGATATTTGCAATATGCATCTGATTATGCATTCAGTTATTGCACTGTGCATTAATGAGGTTTGATTGTTGTGCATTGTTTGTTGATAAGAATGTCGACTCTAAGAGTCAACACTGGGTCGGTGCATTTCATGATCATACACATAGGTCCGAGCATGCCAAGTCTAAGCATACCATGTCTGAGCAGGTTTGTGTCCTAAGTCCTCGCATGTTCTGTCTTAGGCTTTGCATCATGAACTGTGCACTTCTGTTGAAGTCGATGCAGTTCTAGTTGATTGCATACTCATCTCAGTGCACACTTAAGTCCATGCTAGCTTTGCACTTGGTAAACAAAGGTCCATGCAAGTCTGCACATGCATTGCCTATTGTTGTTGAAGACGGTGCACGTTTGTGTCTCAGTGCATGAACTGCGTCTCATTCTGCGTCTCAATGCATGCCTGCGTCTCATGATTCGTCTAAGCATATATTAAGGTCGGTGCAGGTTTGCTACTAGCATACTCAAGTCGGTGCATACCACTGTTCCTATGCATATAAAGGTATGAGCATCTTCTGTCTCATGCACTTGTGTCTCGTGATTGCGTCTCATTTTGCGTCTCACGCACATACCAAGTTGCATGCATTTGTTCGGTCGGTGCAATGCCTTCTATAGCACAAGCACGGTCGGTGCAAGCCTTGCCTTGTGTGTATTCTCTCAAGGTCAGAGCAGGTTTTGAGTCCGTGCATGTTTCTGGCTAAGGCCCATACAAGGTCTATGCCTTTCCTGCCTGAGCATATAGCTAGTCGGTGCATTCTTCGTGGTACACTACTTAAGGTCTGTGCATAATGTGTTGTTGCACGCACGCATATAGGATCGGTGCAGCCTTTGCTGCAAGCAAGCACAAGTCGGTGAACATTGTATGCTACGAACATTAGGTCGGTGCAAGCTTTGGCTCGCACGGGTCGGTGCTAGTTGCACTCTATGCATACTAACATCGGTGCACATTCTGCTGCTTGCACACTGAGGTCTGTACATTTTTCTTGCTATGCACTATAAGTCAGTGCATGCTTTACTACTACACTATATAAGTCTGTGCAAGTTCTTTCCTCCATTACATTTCAAGTCGGTGCACATGTGTTAGCAATGCACTTCATGTATGTGCATCTTTGGCTTACGCAAGTCATGGTCTTTGCACATTAGTAATTCAGTCTTCCCTACAAGTGTTTGACAAAATGCCACTTGACTGTTTGTGTTAACAGGAACTTGATTACAGCGTTTAGGGTTTAGGGTTAGGGTTTAGGGTTTAAGGTTAGGTTAGGGTTTAGGGTCTGGGCACGTGATCCCAGAAGACTGATATTCTGACATGTGGATTCCATGGAAAAGGGGGCACAAGCCCTACACATGCCCAAGGCGTGAGCTCATGGGAGTCCAGGTCTGAAGCCCTATAAAAAGACATCCTCTGTGATCAAAGGACCCTAACGAAGGAACGAAGAACCAGAGAAGAGGATAAGGAGTGCCGCCAGAGAGAAGAAGAAAAGAAGGAAGAGGGTGAGAGCTGAGAAAGAAGAAGAAGAAGGACCAGTGAGTGAGCAGCAAGAAAGAAAGAGAAAGGAAGAGAGAGTCAGAGACTGAGAAGAGAAGAGGAGAGGAGAGAGCTTTTCTTGAAGATCTGTTTAGTCTGTTCTTGGATCAAATCCAGAATGACTATGCTCATTGGAGCTTACTATTTTTTGCTTTTCCTTTTGATTTTTCGTTTTCCCTTTTTGCATTTCCATTAGTGTTCTTCCGATCCTCTGGTTTGAGGTCGGGGTTCCTCCTGTGGTCTTAGGAGAAGGGAGACTTGTTCTCCGGTTTGCAAGTGGCTGGGTGTCACTTGTGGTTCCCTCTGGTGTGGAGGAATAGAGGTCTGTGACCTCTGGTTTGCAAGTGACGGGGTGTCACTTGTGGGTTCCCTTTGGGTTTCAGAGGAAGGGAGACTTGGGTCTCCGGTTGTGAGTGACTGGGCATCATTCACTGTTTTCCCTCTAGTTTGGAGGAAGGGAGACTTGTTCTCCAGTTTGCTAGTGACGGGGTGTCACTAGTGGTTCCCCTCCAGGTTGGAGGAAGAGAGGAGAGTGTTCCTTTGGGTCAAGCTGTTAGGCAGCGTTTGTTGCAGACTGAGTCTGCAGTTCTTGCTTTTGCAAGGGAAGCCTCACTCCGGTTTGGGGTGAGGGGTGGACGTAGGTAGACTGTGGGTCTGGCCGAACCACCTAAAAATATTCTGTCCATCGTGGTTTGCTTTGCATACATTTCCCTATCTTCTGCCCCCTTCACAGGTTGTTTAAGCGTTCTATATCTAAAGCCTTCCTGTGTGATTTCTGTTTGAGTTTGGCATTGTTGTTAAGTGTTTGACTGAATGAGTTAGTAGAAGATCTTACTTAGTGTGCTTCGTGGCAAGAGTTCATTGAGCAATCTTGTGAGTTGAATCTGACCGAACTATAATCTTGTGTGAGTCAGTCATCCTGCTTGGGCTTCTAATTGTCTTCTGGAGAGTTTTTAACTTTATTAATCCATTTGAGAGTTCTAACTCTGCAATAGTTTTATTCCGCTATAATAGTTCTGAATCGAAGCAAATTTTTGAACGGGGATTCATTCACCCCCCCTCTGAATCCGTGCCTAGCACCCTAACACAAACAAAATCATTTTTCCATTTTTGCTTGGAGTCTTTCTTTTTCTGAACTCGATTTCTTTGGAATGTAGATTGGTTTGGGGTTTTCTGAGCATTAGATTTACTTGGGGATGTTTTAGAAGGATGGGCTTCAGCCGAGCTAGAGATAGAGGATGTGTATAGTTTACTTCCAAAACCCTTTTTGATCACTCGATTGTATCCAAGTCCTTCTCTCCGGAAATTTACCCTTGTCCCCAACAATCTGTCCAGATTTTCTTGTCCCTGAACAAATCTAGACATGGAATCATTTAAGTCTTTGATTTCCTTCTCTAGGATGGAAATATGTATCTCAGAGTCAGCGGCCTCTTCTTCACATTCAGCAAGCTGTTGGTTTAGCATGGCATTCACAGACTTATAGTTCTCAATTTCCTGCTCTAAGATATACAATTTTTTAGTGCTATCATTCATGACATGCTTACCTTTTTCAAAAATGGCCAGCTTTTCAGACAAAACATTTATTTGTTCTTTTAAGTTTTTGTTCTCTTTAATCAGATCATCATCCTGTATCAACTTATCAGACAGAGTTTGATCAAGAGGCATTGATTCCAATTTCATTTTCAGCTCAGAGATTTCATTTTGAAGAGTTCCATTTTCATCCCTTAGAAAACCTATTTGCTCTTTATGCAAGTCAACATCATTCATTAGAGCATCATTTAGCTCTTCAAAGGCAGTTATTATAGGAGGATTTCTCACAAGATCTGTTTTCAAACTTCTTTTTCAATTTTCTATTTTCAGACTTTAACTTCTTGTATTGTTTAGCTAACTCATCATAGGCGTCCATAAGTTCTTCAAAGGTAAAGCCCTCTGAGTTAGAGCTTATTTGGGATGAGGAAGGATCACTTGGTTGGTCGGTACTGTTGGCCATTAGATAGTGACTCATTTTTTCGTGTTCAGGGATCCTGGCCAGTCCGTTTAGGATCTCCTTGGCAGTGCTGTAGCTGGAAATAAAGGGAAACTTGGTGACGTCTACTGTAGCTTTTATCAATTTGAAAGCAACAAGATTATCAACATTTTTGGTCCTTTGTTCAGCAGACCATTCAGATGTATCTGATGGCAGCTTGTGCAGACCATGGTATATGAGATTCCATAACCTTGTGTCAATGGAGTTGACAAAGGCACACATCTTCCCTAGCCACATGGTAAAATCAGAACCATCAAATAAGGGCAGGGAATTCAATGAAACTTATTCAACGGATAAAGTCATTAAATCAAATGCATCGGGATCTTTCTCTGCAGATCGTTGGATCTGAGTATAACAGAGCTTGCTCTGATACCAATTGTTGGGTCCCTTGGGTGCAACCGGATCTAGAAGGGGGGGTTGAATAGATCCTTTCTAAAACTATGACCAATTAAAACCTTAGTTCATTAAAGCACAAACAACAGCTATAATGCACATGAGACACTTTGACACAATGCACAGCGGATTGAATAGAAATAGCTCAAATGAAAACAGTAACAACATAATGCACTGGCTGTTCAGCAAGAAGTTGCGTCGACGCAGCAGACTAGTGGGGTCAACGCACCCATATGCACAGATCAGCAGTTAGACTAGAGAAGCTATTCAATAGGACTATAGTGAGGTATGTGAGAGAGATGCTAGTGTGTGCGTTAGAAAATAAATGACATGAGCATGTAGAAGCTAGCACCCTAACCTATGAATGGGGATAGAAAAGATGGATCAATCACACAAGAGTACACCCACGGCACCATATGTTTTTAAGGTGGTTAGTTGCAGACCCGCAACCTACGTCCACCCCTCGCCAAACCGATGAGGCTTTACCACACGAGGACGACGTCCTCAACACACACACGGGGATGAAATCCACCACACACACACATTGTAATATGCCGGACCTTTCGGATCCTTCTTTGTGGGTCCGGATCTACCTTCTCGGTGCGTCCGACTCCGTGGTGTCCGAAATTTTATTTCAGACATCTTTCGTGTTCGGATCGGCGCGATCGGGAGTTGTTTCGGAGGCCCGGAGTGCGTCCGCGGCTTTTCCGCGCGTGTTTTTCGATTTCCGGTACGGGTTTCGGCAATTCCTTCGGAACCTCACTGCGGGTGAACCGGGTCGTTCACCTAGGCACGAGTGGTACCATTGTGATCGGTGCGTTCTGAGGATCCCGGAAACGTAATTTTTAATTTTTTGATATTTTCTGGATTTTTTGGATTTTCTATAAATATCTCTCATTTTCTCTCTCTCCCCCCACCCTTCTTCTTCTTCTTCTTCTTTCTTCTTCCCCCAACCGTGAGCGCCCCTCTTCCTCTCTCTCTCCCATTTCGACGCGGCGGGCCTCTCTCCGGCTGCAGACGGCGGCGGGGCGATGGCGCGGCGACGTGGGCGGCGGCGAGGCGAGCTCGTGGGCGTGCGGTGTCCGTGCGAAGCGTGAAGGAGCGGGCTTTCTAAAAGCGTTCTTCGTGGTTTGAGCTCGATTCGACAGAGCTTTCGCTCCATTAAGTTTATGCTCATCCCGTCATCCCCCGCGATTTGTAGGCCGAATGGGAGCCGAGAGGGGTGTTTTTTAGCGGGTTAGGGCAAAATCATGCTTTGGGGAGAGTTCACCCGATCTATGGATTTGGACCGCGATTCGGCGTCTTGATGGCCTAGAATCATGCTAGGGGTCCCCAGGGAGCTTCCCCCTTGATTTCCCCCTCTCCTACGGAGGCATGGGGGAGTGGTTGATGTTTTTGGGCGTTTCACGCCGTTTCACCGTCGGACCTGTGTGACGGTCCTTCCAGTGACCGTCACACTATGTGACGTCCCAGGATGGGTGCGTCACAGCCCTGTTGTTAGCCAGTTGGGGTCTGTGGGCTGTGACGGTCCCACGATAGACCGCCACGGCGCTGTGATGCGCCTGGGTTGGACCGTCAGGGATGATCTGACCGTTGGCTTTCGACCGTTGGTTTTCACCTTTAGGGGTTAGGGCCTATGACGCACCAGGCCTGGCGCGTCACAGCCTTGTAACGCCCCTGTGTGGGTGCGTCAGAGTGTACGCATTCCCACCCTGTAACACACCAGAGTTGGTCCACTACAGTCTGTGATGCACCGAGTGGCACGCGTCACAGTTTGTTCCTTCGTGCCTTGTGACGCACCAGGCTGGGTGCGTCAGGGCCTGTGACGCACCAGGGTAGGCGCGTCATAACCGTTTTTGCACCGAGGGTCTGACGCCCCTATGTTGGGCCGTCAGATGTCTGTGACGGTCTAGTCTTAGACTGTCAGAGCTTGTGGCGCGTCTAGAGTAGACCGCCAGGCTCAGGATTGCTCCGGATGGTTTGCAGTCCCATTTCTTTTCCGACCGTGGTCACCGTACGACGGTGCTGGTACGTGGGACGGTCCCCATACGTCGTCGGATGCGGACGTTATTTTCCGTTGACTTGAGAGTCTACTCCTTCAATGACCCTCCACTAGTTGTAGCCCACCAGTACGCGTGTGCTGGTCTCACCAGGGAGTAGGTGTACGGGCTTACCCTGAGGACGGTTTTGGACTAGTTTCTGTCGGGCCCCACGTCTAGCAGCCAGAGTCCGGCTGAGGGGAAAATCGGTCAGAGGGCCAGACCAGGGACAGACGGTCTGTGTGTGCACACGTGGTTGGGGGCGGTTGGACCCACGCTGACGGGCGTGACCCCAGCTAGTCACTTGTTTGTGGTTACTTGTACGGTGTCCGTGCCTCTGGTAGGCGCTACCACGTCAGGCAGTTCACTTGCGGTGCGGTGTAAGATGTCAGGAGATGCTACCGACTGTGCTTCTAGTGGGAGGTACTCATGTCGAGTCGGGAGTGACAGACTATCAGTCTTGTGACTTCGACCTTCGGGTTTCGTCGTGTTGACCGTTGTGTTCCGATCGTTTAACCGTGGCACGTGTGTCAGTTTTCGTGCCGTGAGATCGGTGTCTTGTAGGTTGCAGGGCTTTCACCTCCGAGGTACTCGCTTGCTGCTAGTGTAGCGGTTTTCCATTTTGCGAGGTAGGGTTCGGGTGATCCCTACTGAGTCTTATCCTGAGACTCATTCCTACGTATTTTCACCGTGTTTCAGGTGAGGTGCGGCTTCAGGGGAGCGCGTCTGAGGCTCAGCGTGGTTCGGGTGCCCAGCGTTAGTGCCAGAGGTCAGAGCCAGGGTATGCCCCGTGTAGCTGTACTTTTCTTTCTTGTCTTTGTACAAGTTGTGGACTACTGTTGTTATTTTGGTATATCTTGTGGACCATGTATCATGTAAAATGTTAATTTATTTTCCTGCTTAATTATATAAACTGTTTAATTCCTACAATTATTTGTGATACTTGTGTAGTCTCCATACCATCCTTCTAACCCTTCCGAGTCTTCGGACTCGTGGGTGGCGGTACGAGTCTCAGGTTATCGGGCCTTCCCGGTAACGGATTCTCAGGTCGTTACACACATACGGGGATGAAATCCACCACACACACACACACACACACACACACAAAACAAAGAAAACAAGCTGCAAGTGTAGCAAAAGCTATTCCGGTCTCTGACCAGAGCACCGGACACACACACTAAGATGTGGATCAGAAGTGAGATAGAAAATAAGGCAATGAAGAACTCCGACTGTAGCTTCAGATAAGAATCTGAAGACTGGTGGCTACAACTTTAGACATAGATCCAATGGATCTTCTCTTCAGGCTTTCTGTAGTGCTGCTCTCTCTAAGGCTTCTCTCCTTTCTTCTTCTCTCCTTTTTCTCTCCTCTTTCTTCCTCTCTTTACATTACTGGTCTTGGTCGGACCAGAACTGGGCTGCACACACTCCCTTCTTTTCTTTCTCACAAATTTCTTCTTAAATGCTCAAGGGCATGGCTTTCTTCCAAGGGCAGCAGCAGCAACTCCTCTTAGTGAAGGAGCTACATATATATAGAAGAGCTTGTGGAGGATTTCCCTCCAAGAGATATGTGGTTTGAATAGCTGGAGTAAACAATGAACCTCTTCTTCTGATAGGTCTAGCACAGGTAGAAGGGCTGAGCTACAACAAACTTCCCTCTATATCTTTGTTAGAAGGAGAATGAGGATGGAAAGATTTTCCCTCCTGTAGATCTTCATTTGATTGGTTGTAGTTCCCATGTTGCTTCTTATGTGTAGTTCTCTTATTGTTTCATGGCAACATAACAGAGCTGCAGCAATTTTCCCTCTAGCGTTCTCCCATTTGAATGGTTGGAGTAAACAAGTGTTTCTTCAAAAAACCTGCAGCGCCTTCTCTTCCATTGGCTGGCAGAACCAAGGGCATCCTCTTGTCCTGTGAGATCTCTGGGACAACATTTCTCATTGGGTGGAAGTAAAAAGTAGGTTCCCTTGACAGGTGACCTTTCCCACATATGTAAACTGACAGAACCACTGACCAGAAATGTTGTTTTGGTAACCCAATGATGACAAGGATAGTTTACTATACTAGGAACCTTTTTCATATCTCAAAAACTGTGTTTTTGGAGGTTTGCGGTTACTATTTTTGGTTTCTGTGTGGTTTTCGAAAAGTACAGATCTGACAGAGTAATTTGGATTTTCCTTGAGTGAGGTCAACCTCCTGTGAAGATCAGGTCGACGCAGCTGTTGAGATCAAGCCTTTAAACGACTTCTGTGAAGAACCTGAGGTTGACCTTCTGTAAGGGATGAGGTCGACCTGTTTGTTGAGGGCGTGTTCAACAGCTTCTGGGAGGCAGCATGAGGTCGACCTCCTGTAAAGGTGAGGTCGACGCAGCCTTGGAGAACTGTGCTTACAACGATTTCTGGGAGACACCTGAGGTCGACCTGCTGATGAGGTGAGGTCGACCTCCTGAAGAAACTGCCTGTATAACGGGTTCTGGAAGACACCTGAGGTTGACCTGCTGATGAGGTAAGGTCGACCTGTCCTTTATGCAATCTAGAATTTTCTTCTTCTTTTTGTCAAGCCCTTTTTTGCATCTTGGAGCATAATCTATGATGTTTTTTCTACCAATGTCCCTTCTCAATTCTCAAATTGACTTGCTTGCTTTCTCTTAAACTTGCAACTGAATTTCATCACTTAAGGTACTCTTGGATCTGGAGCTTCTGTTGCACTGCCGTTGGCTAGCCGTGTTCATACCATTACATGATATCTTCATGAGACCATACACTTGCCAGTGGTGACTTTGACCTAAGCTGCATATATTTTGACATCATCAAATGCATATGAGACTCATCAATGGCTCATAAGCAGACATCATCAAAACCAAGGAATCATGCGTGTACACACACATGCACAACACCCTCTCCCTTTCTCTCCTAGATCTCTCCTCTACAATCTCCCTTTCACGGCGGTGTTTACTCCAAGGTGGGGCGGCGTTCAAAGACTCGGCGGCATGGACAACGACATCTTCCTTACCATCTTCCTCTCATGGTGCCGTTCTCCCTCATGGCGGGGCGACCCTCTCCAAGGCTCAGTGAGGAGGAGACGGCGGCGTTCTTCGATCATCATTTCCTGGCACTAATTCTTCCTTTTTGTTCTTAGTTTATTTTAGTTGTAATTTTCATTTTTATAGATCTTGTAATTTCAACTTCTAGCAATAGAAATTTCATTTGTGCAATTGCCTTTCTCTTTCTCTCTCTATCTCTTCTAATTTTCACTCCCTTCAACCCTCCAAATTTCTCTAGTTAGGTTTCTTTTGTTGCAATTTTATTTTAAAACTCGCTCAAAATTTTGGTCTCAAAAATACAAGTTTTTCCAACCTTAAAAGAATTTTTCCTTCTCATGGGATCGACCCGTATTCACCACCTTATACTTAATTTAAAATTTTCAGGTGAGTGAGTGTGGTAATATTTTGAAATTGAGCGCGGTACTTTTGACGACGAGCATCCGCTTGCATCACCATCCTCTTGCCCGGCCACATCTGTGGCCTCCACTCAATGGTGTGGCCACCACTCAGTGGCAAGGGCGGCCAACCCACTGGCCACCTAGAAACCTGGGTGGCCAGGAGTTGGGTGCCCAGAGAAACACCCTATGTGGCCACCCCTATGGCCGCCTGTTGACACCTGAAAAATGAACAAGGGTGAAAACATAATTGAAAAGAGGGTCGGACCAACAGTGAAAGACCAATGATGAAGCTCATCACTGTCTACCCGGCTAAAACCCTTATCGGCAAAGCTGATGCCCGGTGCCAATGTTACTCAGACGGCAGCACTGATAGAGCAGCAGTCACTCGACTGATGAGACCTTCCAGCCCTTTAATGAGAGCTGTACTACCGTTTCGTCCAAGAATCCACGGATGATATGTCAAGGTAAGTTAGATGTCGGCTTACTGACAGATGTAATATGAGATGAAGATGAAGCCGGTACCGGTAGATGAAGATTGCAAAGGCTTTTGCAAAGTCAGAACAGAAGAAGAATGATCTCCACAGATTATATACCCGGCTGAGGTCTTCCCAGACTAAAGCTGATGTCCGAGCTCGTCACCATTCAAGTGACGGTGTCGATAAGATGATACCCGGTTTTGTCACCATTCAGATGGCAATGCCGATGAAACCCCTGTCTACGGACTGATGAAACCCCTGTCTACGGACGGATGAAACCCCTGTCTACGAACTGATGAAAACCATAATGATGATCTCGATACAAGATATGTCATCAATGAAAGGCCCTTTCTGGTGATGATGCACTTAAAAAGTCCCAAGTGGGCCTGTGTGAAGGTCACGCCGAGAGCCTGTGGTCGAAGCCCAAAGCTGTGCCGAGAGGTGGGATTCGAGCGCGCCGGGAAGCCCGTTTCAAGCGCACCGTGATAGTATCTGCCGAGAAGGAAAAGGAGGATGGATATAAAAACTCTCTTTCTTCGAACGAAGAGGCGGCGAACAAAAAAAAAAGAAGAGAATAGAAAAAAGAGAACAGGATAGAAGAATAGAAAAAGAATAGAGAGGGAGTCTTGCTAGGAGAGAGAGACCCCCCCTCGGCTGAGAGAAGAGAAGAAGCAGAAGAAAAGAAGAAGAAAAGGCTCCAGGTGGGCTGCTAGGGGGAGGGAGAGGAGTCAATGCTCCACCCTCCCCCCCCCCCCCCATGTTCGCTGTTCCTTTTTCGTTGTTCTCCGTATGTAGTAGTCCAAGTCTTAGTGCTTCGATTATTCATATGATTCTCCCCCTGTTCCTCCCCTTTATGTTTCTCGGCTTTAGTCCCGCAGTCGATGTAAATAATGGTAGTGGGATGAAATAAATGCAGTTGCCGTGATGGATATTAGGCAATATGAGCTTCCCCTGTCTCTATACGCATGCGTATTGTTTGTCTGAATGCCCCATGGGCGGAACGATTCAAGCTTCAGAGTTGAGTCTGTTCTTAGAGCAGGGATGAAGATAGAACTCCCACCCCTGTTTAGTGGGTCGTTGGGTTCTATTCTCTTCTCCCTTCCTGTCTCAATGGTATGCCCTCCGTATACGTTCGAGTTTTTCCCCTCGAGCCTCTTGTGCTGTTCGGGAACCAGAGACATCAATCTCTTGGTTTCCCGGACTGCCGGCTATAAAAGATGTATTTGAACCCGCAGATGAACGCAACCCTGGGTCTTCACTCTAACCGTTGAGTGATTAAGACCTGGAGTCCCGACGCCGAGGGTTCTTTCATCGTCGTTTTGCTTCTTCGATGCCACTGTGCTAGTCTGGGGGATCAGAGACAGCCATCTCTTGACCCCCCCAGACGTCTGGCAGCAGATAGATGAAAGCTACTCAGGGCCCTAACGATGGCCTCTCCTCCTCCTGATGATTTGGTCTCTCAGCTTCCCTGGCATCCCTCTAGCAGAGGCATCCATGAAACCTCCTCCTGCACCCCCGATTCGGTCTCACTCTGAGCCACAAAACCCAGAAACTCCCGGACAGAGTACCGCAATCAAACCCTGAAATCCTTCCACAAAACCACCTTCTCGGCGTGCAAAATTCCCCGCCGAGAGCTGTCCCGCCGAGATGCCATCTCCCCCAGCTAAACGACAAACCCTGCCATTTAAACCTTTTTCACGTGAGCCTCCATGCAAGCCTCTCGGCGCCAGGCTCCCGGCGCGGCCAGGAGCGCGCCGTGAAGCTCCACGCCGAGACCCCCTCCCCTATAGGCCTATTCAAACCCCTCCATGCAAGCCTCTCGGAGCCACCTTCTCGGCGTGGCCAGGAGCGCGCCGGGAAGCCACCGCCGAGACCCCCCTTTTTGAACCAATAAACCCCCGCCGAGAGGCCCTTTGGCCAGCCAAGAAACCACCGCCGAGACCCCCCTTTGGCCAACCAATAAACCTCCGCCGAGACCCTCCTCTGGCCGATAGAAAGCCATGCCGAGACCCACCTTCTTGGCCAATTGAAGTCCAGTCAGAGGCTCTTCTCTGCACTGCCATCTGTCAACCTTCTGATTTCTTCAGACATATGCCCCGGGGATGTTCAGAGATCGTCATGGATGCCTTGAGAAGACACAGTAATGGAGAAGACCTCCCCTACAGTCCTCATTCCCGATCCGGATTTCACCCTTATGAACCCAAAGGGCCATGTCATTACATGAGTTCCGAGAGATTTCAAGGGGATATTAAACGATGGCATAAATGCAAGCGATGTCCCGGGGCCCGGTGCCCATCCTCGTTCGGTCGTCATCCCGGCATTCCGTGGATGATGACCTATTCTCTCTTGGCATAATCCAAGTTGAGCGGACATGCTGCCGAAATTTATGCATATCCTATTGGGTGACTGTGATGTTCTCCCTCTCAACCCCGTCGGCCCAGGGAGTTATGCCTTTGCATGACCTCCGATGGTCCCTCCAAGGGGGATATAGATGTGCCATCGCACCCACATGGAGCGTGCCATGTCACGCCGGTCCCCATTCGGACTCCGGGTCAATTATGCCCGATCTTTTCCGGATCCTACTCTGCCACCGCATGGGTAGTTTCCTATTCCCCACTTGGCATAGTTCAAGCTGGTGAGAATATGCCGTCGGAGCTATCCCCTAAGATAACGAACCCCTGCTTTGTCTAATCCAGTTAGCGTCTTGCAAACGAATGAATTCCGTTTCTTTTGAGCATGTGGCTTTACCGATGTCCTCCTCCTATCTTAGCGTTTAATCAAGGGTTGTCCTCCTTAGGGAGGACGTAATTAACGTCATAGCGTTCAGGGTATGACGGATTTCTGGTCCCGACTCGGACTTCACAATCGACTGACCATGTCAGATCGAGCGCACAATAAAATTGTCACCCCGGTGACTGGCACGCCAATAAACCAACAAACGAATAAATCAATAAATAATAAACATATAAGATTTAAATAAGAGGAAAAAAATCCGCGTCCACAAGTCTGGCACGCCCGGTGGGACTCAGTCTCCCTTCATCTTTACGCTAAGGTAGGAGGCCCAGCGGGCCCCTCTCAAATTTCTGATTCCGTGTGCTTCCTTATTTTCAGGAAACTACGATGGCAACACAAATCGCGTCCGTATGCTTCGATAAGCAGCCGGTTGACATGCACATTCAGGAGGGGTACCTGGCGGTACCACTGGCGTTCGGATCATTGCCCCCAGCTGTCGGGCTGCCCAACTGCTTGGGCGTCGTCTTCACTGACCTTCTGCAGGTCGATGACAATGAGCAAGGCACTGTTGTAAGTGCCCCGGTGAAGATCACTGACCAGAAGAATATCTTACCAGAGAAAACGGTCCCCACGGCCGTCGCCTGCTACGTCCATCATGTCCAAAAAAGGGGCATGGTCCCTGCTGCTGCTCAGAAGGGGAGAAGAACCAACCGGAGGAGCCGGTATGATGCTGTTGACCGTCGTCTTTCCAACTCCGGAAAGACCATGATGATTGGAGGTGTCCGGGCAAACATGAATGGTTGCCCAAGGGAGGTCAGGCCGGACGTGATCATCCCGATGGTGCCCACTACCAACAGATTCTAGACTCTGGCCGCCAGGCAGGCCAATTGGGAGGCTGATGAGAGGAAGCCGCTGGCGCCCAAGCCAGGAAAATACAAACAGGTCTGGCGACCGAAGAGGATTCAGAGCTGGGTTCCAGCTCGAGATGAGGAGAAGGCTGCTGAAGATGCTGTTGCCCGCTTCAGGGCAGAAAGCCGAAGAAGAGAGGGAAAAGAGACAAGAAATGCTGTTGCTGCTCGCCCCAAAGCTTGGGGCAGAAGAGATGAGAGAAATGATGAAGAAAGAAATTTGACTGCTGCTCGCCCCATGATGAGGGGCAGAAGGGATGAGAGGAAGGAAGACCTTACTGTCACCCGTCCCAGGGCTGGGGGCAGAAGATGGCAAAGAAAGAAATATGATGCTGCTGTCAACTGTCGCCGAAACGGCAATGTGGGAATGAGCGAACCAATCACGGTCGCCATCCCAAGAAGACCGAGGGCCTGTGCCAGACAGGCCGACTTGTTCAAATATTCCAAAGCCGAGCATTTGAATGCTCAGGTAACAAGACTGGCCTATCAGCAGAGAAGCCAGGAAAGACTAATGCTCCAGCCTGAGCCACAGAGGCACAATTCTGAAGAGATGAAGCAGATAGTCCAAGACTATTTCCACTACCTGGGGAGCTCTGCCCTCGGTCAACAAAGACTATCCCGTGCCTTGGGCACGAGAGGTGAAGAAAAAGAAGAAACACTTCGAGAAACGATGATCGGAGCCTCTTCCTCCGATTCAAATCACTATGAAGAAGGTCTCAGGGCCGGATATGACAAAGAAGACCTGTACCGGGGAGAAGCCAAAGAAAGAATATCGGTCTTTGACCGGCTCAAATATCCCGACCAGGTGAAAAGAAAGGTCTATAGGCGGAGAGAAAAAATGCAAATCTTCGCCTGCAACATGGCTGGACTTGCCAGGGGGCAAGATATACTACCAACTCGGCCAGATGAACTGCTCAGGTTAAATACTAGACCTGGTCCTGTCACAAGAAGAGGCCAGGCCGCAAAAGATAAGATGAAGAAATATGATGAAGCCCGCAAGATCACCACCATGACGGTCAATGTGGTGACGATAGAGGATGAGGACAATCCCCTTATTGATGATGCTGAAGGGACTTCTGAAGATATGCAAATCCCATCAGCCTTGGATCCTATGGTCCAGATGATGTTCAGAAGATACCAGTAGGAGATCAGTGCTCTCCGAAGGCAGCTCAATGAGAGACATGAAGCTACATCAGTCTCAAAGCAAGCTGAACCTGCGGGGCAGACATCCAGCTCAGCAGAGACGGCTATCCCAGCTAACCCTCTCCTAGCTGATAAGGGCAAGACACCGAGCCAACCTATTCCACAGCAAACAGCAGCTCAGCCCTCTGTGTCTCAGACACAGCCTACCGCGCCCATCTTGCGCGCCACTGTGATGACAACTCCTCACAGCCAGCAACAAGCTCACTTCTTTCCAGAAGACATAGATCCAGCTGTAGCCCACAAGCAGATGATTGAAAGAATTATGGAAATGAAGCTGTCAGAAAAGACTGGTGGTGATGCTGGTACCTATGATGTGTACAAGGTACCATATCCTCCCCAGTATGCTGCCAAGAGACTACCCCCAGGCGTCAGTAAGCCGCCAAAGTTTGAGAAATTTAATGGCCAAGGCTCCCCTAGGGAGCATATAGCCTACTACACTATAATCATGGGCGACCTAGCAGTCGATGAAGCTTATCTGCTCAAGTTCTTTGGCTCATCCCTCACTGGGTTGGCCTTTGAATGGTACTCAAGCCTGCCAGCTGGGTCAGTGGTTGATTGGCCTGATATGCAGAGAAAATTCCGCGACAGATTTCATGTCACGGAAAGGGAAATCACGATAGCAGAGCTATATGCAACCAGGCAGAAGCAAGATGAAACTGCACTGGACTACATCAAAAGGTGGAGGAACTTAGCCATGAGATGCCGAAGACCTCCTCATCAAGAAGATGCGGTGCAGATATGCAAGCAGAGCCTCAGGAGGGAGGTGCTAGAAAAAATGATCGGTGCAGATGTCAGAACATTTGACCGACTGAACAATATAGTGGCCGAGGTCGAGACGTTCTTGTCCAAACGTCCGACCGCCAATGCTCCCACTATGTTGAAGGGAAAATCCAATGAGCGACGGCCATCACACTCTGAGGCCAACACCGTTGATTTCAGAACCTTCGAGCAACAGAAGGGGAAGAAAGGGGCAGATGAAGCTCCCCCGCTGGCAGATACAGCAGAAAGAAAAGATAAAGTCTCTCTGAGAGACAAGATGAGAAAAGTATATTCCTTCCCAAAAGATAAGACGACCGCACTGTTCAACTGGGCATACAAGTTCAATAAGGTAACATTGCCTGAACCCAAAAGACCAGCAGATGCAGCAAAGAAAGATGATCCGCTGTTCTGTCCATTTCACCGTGCGCTGGGGCACGCAATTGAAGATTGTTATGTCTTCAAAGATATCATGGAAGGGATGGTCAAAAAAGGTGAGCTGCAGCTGGGAGATTACCAGGTGAAGCCGCCCCATCCGCATGAGCCTCCACCCTGGAGAATGGCTGCAATAATGATCTCAGTCTACCAACAGCTGCCCAAGGAAGCCGTTGAAGAATGCATCAAGCATACCTATGAAGCTCACTTCCTCACCCCACAGAAGGATCAGGAAGGATGGCAGATGGTACCCATAAAAAGCAGAAAGAAGACCCCAGCAGCCAGTATCAGCGGAGCAGTTATTCGGGGTGTCACCCCAAGGCCTAAGCCGCCTCCAATAAAGCCAGTATGGCATACAGCTGAGATCGGACCAGTCATCCGGATCCCTACTCACAACCGGAGGAGACAAACTCCCCTCCCTGCACATAAAGAAGTAAGCCCTGCAGCCAGGCGTCTGCAGCAATATATTAATGAGCTTGATGAGTATGAACAAAAGAAACCCAAGTATCTGCTGATGAAAGACTGTATACTCTGGGAACAGCTCGAAGATTTAAAAATCAAAGAGCAGCCAGAGGCAGAACAAGAAAAAGCTGAAGATAAACCCTTCTGGGGGTAGGAGCTAGCAAAGCTAAATTCCCAGAAGAAGAAGAGACGACCCAAACCCAAAAAGGGGAAGAAAATCACGACAGTACAATGTAACACTCTGTCAGTACTCTTTTCCCTGCCCGGGGAGGATGATGAGCCAGAAACATCCGATGCCCCGCTAGAAGCTAACCATGCTGAAGCCTCTACCTCGGCTCATGCAACACGTTCTGGGAGAAGATTGGGTCGCCCACCACCAGCCAACCATAATATTTTGCTCAGAGGGGAGCAGCCCTATCAAATCTCGGAACCAGAGATACGAGGTGTCCAGGTTCCTCCCCCTGCCAGTCTGTACCAAGAGAAAAAGAAGGCAGATGAAGCCCCTTCATTCCTGGAGTTCCTGTCCAGCTTAGAAAACGAACAACCAGCTCATACTGCTCCAGCTAAAAGCAATAAATGCCAGCAGACAGCAGTTAGAAAGCAGAAACAGCATGAAGCAAATGAAGAAAGTAACCCTCTAGCAGAGCCGGGGGCAGTCGCTACAGAAGAAGCCTTCCGGGAGACCGATGAAGCAAATGAAACTGGGACTGGGCAGCAAAGGCCACAGGCACCACATGAACCTCCAAGACCCCGATGGGCAGAGGAGATGAGACTGTCTAATGTCCGGGTGGGTAGTCGAGTTATGAAAATGCTGAAGAAACTCCCTACCAGATTCTCCATCTGGGAAATCCTCTCTCTGAGTGAAGAAGCTCGCCAAGCAATCGTGGATGCCCTGCAGTCCCCGGCACAATGTGAAGCACTCCTGGCAGAAGCGAATTCTGGGCCATCAGTCACCTTCACAGAAGATGATATGCTAATCCCAAATGCCGGTCACAACAGACTACTGTATATGAGGGGCTCCCTGAACTGTCAGTCGCTGAGTAGGATACTGATAGATCCCGGGGCTGCTGTAAATATCCTTCCCTATCGCATCTATCAGAAATACTACTTTGACCTGCAGCTTACCAAGGTCAGAGATATGAAGATTGCGGGGTTCAACCAGAAATGTGAAACACCTCTCGGGGTGGCTGATTTCAACCTCACACTGGGCGACCTCACTACCGTGGTACGATTCTATGTAATCGACTCCAACACCACGTATAAGGCCCTGCTGGGAAGACCGTGGCTGCACGAATATCAGATAGTGCCATCCACGCTACACCAATGCATAAAATACTGCCATGAAGGAAAAGAAGAAAGAGTGTTTGCTGATCTACATCCCTTTGAAGTATTCGAGTGCCATATGCTCGATGCATCCTACTACACCGAGGTGTCACAAAGGGATAAAGAAAAAGAAGCTGTGGTCAGCCAGAAAAAGCCGGTGACAGAAACAAGAAATTGGTCTCCGCCGCCGCCAAAGGGCTACATTAGAAAGCATGGGGTATCTCACATCTCCTATGCTGGTGATTTTGCTCGGATCACTCCTCCTGGCATACACCCAGATGATACTGAAGAAAAAATGAAAGAAAAATACACACAGGTGGAAGTTCCTCAGGGTCTAGTCAAGCCCATAGCCAGCATAGAATACCAGACGGTGCTGCCACTGAAGACTATGGAAATCCCTCGCTTCTGCGAGCCTCCTATCATATTCTACACCGGGGAGGCAGTCGAAGAAGATGATCAAGATTGCATGGTCCCTGAAGAAACCGCAAACCGGATGGTGCCAATTACAGGCCTGGAGTACACTACCCAACGGGTTTCGCAGATGTTCTCCAAGATGCAAATGCCATCGATACAGTCTGCAGCCCAGAAGAAAGCATTCAAGGAGCTATGGGATCCACCTCGAGATAATAAAGAACTGAGGAAGATCACACAACACCCGGGACTGGGTTATACCCTGCAAGAATACTATGAAGCTGAGGTAGATGTCATCTCTGCCTTCTACCAGCATGAAGATTCCCCCGGGATGGACTATGACCAATACCCTTCGGAAGATGAAGAAATCATTTATCAGTCCGTAGTGGACAATGAAGTCCCAGACAATCAGCCGGGGACGGGGACACCTGACGAGACAAAGAGAGATTGGTACTGGGAGGATCTATCTTGCAAGGAGGATCTGTTCCAGGATGAAACAAAATTTGATACGGGAACCCCGGATGAAGATCAAGTAGCCAGAGAGCTGCAAGAGTGCCTGGAGTTTGGGCGCATTCTAGAAGAATTTTGAGCTCTACATAATGATGACCTCTCAGGGGAGCCCACATCAGAAGAGCCTCTAAGCACGGAAGACTCCACTTCGAAGTTTTCCGCTGAGCCAGTCACGTCCTCGGGGCAGACTGAATAGAATCCGGCCATATTGGCCTTATACGATGCACCAGCATCTGCCGATGATCGGTATGATGAAACAGAAAATCATGAGAATGAAGAAGATTATATCCCGGGAGGCTTTATTGATTTGCAAGAAGCCCCACCCGAAGTTGAAGACGGAGGCCAAGCCACTGTCGATGAGCTGATAGAAGTAAATCTGGGGTCAGCAGATGAGCCAAGGCCGACATTCCTCAGTGCACTGCTGGAGCCAGCTGTCAAAGAACCGTATATTCAGTTTTTGAAAGAATTCCGAGACTGCTTCGCATGGACATATGATGAAATGCCAGGACTGAGTTCCGATGTGGCACAGCACCGATTGGCGATAAACCCAGAGGCAAGCCCTGTGAAGCAGCCTTCCAGGAGAATGCGCCCCGAACTGATAAATCAGATCAACAAAGAGGTTGACAAGTTGATCGATGTGGGCTTTGTTGAAGAAAACCAATATACTACATGGCTGGCCAATATAGTGCCCGTGAAGAAGAAAAATGGGCAGATCAGAATATGTGTAGATTTCAGGGACCTGAATAAGGCTTGCCCGAAAGATGATTTCCCAGTGCCGATCACTGAAGTCATGATCAATGCAACCACTGGCCATGAAGCCCTATCATTCATGGATGGGTCATCCGGATACAACCAGATCTGGATTGCTGAAGAAGACAGAGTGCACACTGCATTCTGCACCCCGAAGGGGATATTTCATTATAAAAGAATGCCGTTCGGCCTTAAGAATGTCGGCGCTACCTATCAAAGAGCTATGACAAAGATCTTTGATGATTTGATCTTCAAGAAAGTAGAGTGCTACATTGATGACCTGGTGGTGAAAACCAGCAGAAGAGAAGATCATCTGCAAGACCTGAGGATAGTGTTCCAGAGGCTGCGCAAATATGAACTCAAGATGAATCCTATGAAATGTGCCTTCGGTGTGTCCAGTGAAAAATTCCTTGGGTTCATTGTCCGTCATAGGGGCATTGAGATCGACCCATCCAAGATTAAAGCTATCCAGGAGCTCCCTCCACCAAGGAATCTCCACGAGCTGAGATCTCTACAAGGGCGTTTGGCCTATATCCGACGATTCATATCAAATCTGTCGGGGAGATGCCACCCTTTCCACAAGCTCATGATGAAAGATGTACCGTTCCTCTGGGATGATGGCTGTCAGGAAGCCTTTGAGAAGCTGAAAGAATATCTCAAGACCCCTCCAGTGCTGGGGGCACCTATTAAGGGCAAACCCCTGATACTGTACATTGCAGCCACACACTGTTCCCTGGGGGCAATGCTAGCACAGATAAATGAAGAAGGCAAAGAGCAGGCTCTATACTACCTGAGTCGGAGGCTGATTAGAACTGAAGAAAGCTACACCTATATAGAAAAGACATGCTTGGCACTAGTCTTTGCCGTTAAAAAGCTCCGGCACTATATGCTGTCACATGAAATCAGATTGATATCTGCAGCAGATCCACTCAAATACATATTGACTCAGCTAGTACTGAAAGGCTGGTTGGGAAAATGGGCAGTAATTCTGATGGAATTCGATATCACATATATACCCCAGAGGGCAATAAAAGGACAGGCCGTGGCCGATTTCTTCGCAGAGCATCCTGTGCCAGAGAATGATATGTTGGGGACTGAGTTACCCGATGATGAGACACTAGAAGCCTGCCAGGCTCAGTCAACTATGTGGGAGCTATTCTTTGATGGAGCATCTAGAACAGAGACGGACTCCGATGGAAAGACCAGAATACGGGCCGGAGCCGGTATTGTGCTAAGATCACCAGAAGGGGAGGTTGTGCATACTTCCTGTTCTATAAACAAGCCCTGCACCAATAATGAAGCCGAATATGAAGCTCTGATAATCGGGCTATGTATAAGCCTCAACATGGGTATCCAGATGCTTCAGGTATTCGGGGATTCAATGTTGATAATAAAACAAATCCAAGGGGAGTTCGAAGTGCGAAAGCCGGAGTTGAACCCCTACCACCAAAAAGCTGTGCGCCTCATGGTGAAATTTTATCATATTGAGCTCAAGCATGTGGGCCGTGGACATAATACCCAAGCTGATGCACTGGCAAAGCTAGCCAGCTCAATAGCAGTCCCACCAAATGAAACACTGAACATTGTTGTTATAAACCGGCGGCAGGTCCCCAGCATGCTAGAAGAGTGCCCCGAAGAAGAAGAAGTTGCTACTATCAGTACAGAACAGGCATCTGATTGGAGACAACACCTGCTACAATGGTTTTTACACCAACAGCTGCCGCAAAAAAGAGAAGAAAAGATGAAACTTCTAAGGATCAAAGATTCTTATGAATTCAGAAATGGAACTCTATTCCGAATAATGGCAGATGCACGCAAGAAGATTTTGCTCCGCTGCCTGTCTACTGAGGAAGCTTGGCAAGCAATGAAAGAAACACATGCTGGGACAGCAGGTGCCCACCAGGCCGGTCCCAAGATGAAGATAGAGATTAAGAAGCTGGGCTACTATTGTCCCACTATGTTTGAAGACTGTTGCAAGTTTACAAAGTCATGCCAGAAATGTCAGGAGCATGCTGTTGTGCCTAGAAGGCCACCTGCCGTTCTGCACCCTACAGTCCCTAGCTGGCCGTTTGCACAATGGGGAACTGATGTAGTCGGGCCATTGCCAACTTCATCAGCCGGACATAAGTACATACTGGCCATAACAGATTACTTCTCCCGATGGGCAGAAGCTATAGCATTAAGAGAAGTGACTGGTGAGCTGGTCTCCAGATTCATCAAGCAAAACATTATCTTCCGGTTCGGGATCCCCAACCGAATAATATCTGATAATGGAAGTCATTTCAGAAATCAGAAAATCTATCGGCTTCCCGAGAAGTATAAGATTGAATGGAGAACCTCCACGCCCTACAATCCACAAGCAAACGGATTGGCAGAAGCTTTTAATAAGACCTTGTGTACATTGCTGGCCAAAGTCGTCAGTTCCAACAAGAAGGACTGGGAAGAGAAAATGTATGAAGCTTTATGGGCATACCGCACCGTCTTCAAAACACCTACAGGGTGCTCACCATACTCATTGGTGTACGGCTCAGAGGCAGTGGTCCCGCTGGAGCTGGAAGTCCCGTCACTCAGAGTGGCGGTCCAATATGACCTAGCCCCTGGCGAACAGACTAATACAGAAAGAAGATTAGAAGAACTGGCTGAATTGGAGGGGAGGCGCCTCCAAGCTCAGAAGAATATCCAAATGTATCAGGCCCGCATGGCCACTGCATTCAACAAACTCGTAAAAGGACGAGAGTTCAAGAAAGGTGACCTCGTTATGGTCAAGAAAAGAGAAGTCATGGCGTCCAACCCAAAAGGAAAGCTAAATGCTAATTGGAAAGGTCCCTATGTGATACAAAGGGTCTACGAAGGTGGGGCCTATATGGTTGTCAACCATCGAGGGGAGATCCAATTCTCGCCACTCAACGGTAGGCACCTAAAGCTGTATCATGCTGCACAACCGACATTCTCCGAGTAATCGGGCCAAAAGCTACCCTTCTTCCTTGGTCTAGCGGCACTCCGCCCTGACCGAGCTACTTTCTTTCTTGGGCTAGCGGCACTCCGCCCTAACCAAGCTACAGTTGTGCCCCTGTGGTTTTGATGATGGTTTTGTTGATTGATTGTTGGTGTGAGTTAATCAAATGTTCAGTCATCCTGCTGCTCAATTTAGAGTCATATTTGATGATCAGTCATGCTACATGTTAAACTGATGCATAAAGCATTCATTGCTGTGGTTTTAATGATTTATCTGGTTTTGATGATTGGTGTTTGATGTTAATCATTGTGAGTCATCCTGCTGAAATGTTCATTCAGGACTTCATATGCTCAGTCAGTTTATCTGCTGACATTGTGCTTTGATGATAGCTTCATGATTGTGATTTGTATATCATCTGGAGAATGCACGTGTATGACTGATATATTGTGTGTGTTAGACTTCTGGTATGTGCATGATCTATACATCACCTTCAATCTTCAAGTCTATACACTGGTTTATTCTTCAAGTCTGTACATCCACAGTTAGACTTAAAGTCTGCACTCTAGTCTTCAATGTCAAGTCTGCACATCGGTCCTCGATTTCAATGTCCATACATTGGGCTTTTACATGAAGTCTACACATTGTTGTTTGCAGTGAAAGTCCATACTTTGGACTGTTCATCAAAGTCTGTACATCATACTGCTATAGCAAGTCTGTACAGTGAGTGATTCATTGGTAAAGTCTGTACACTTAACTGTACTTCAAGTCTAGACATTGCACTGTTCCCTTCATCTTCGTGTTGTTTTCAGTATGTGTCAATTTCATCTTCGTGTCGTGTTACCCCGTGTCAATTACTGTTCGACTTCGTGTTGTTTTCAACCCGAGTCGGTTACTGTTGTTCCTCGTGTCATTTTATTCGTTTTATACTGTTCACATAGCTTCATCACGTGTCGTTACAAGTCGTGTCTATTTTTCAGACCCCGTGTCTGTCTTGAGTTGTTCCTACACTCCGTGTCGATTTCATCTTTTGTCTTTGTCTTGTGTTTTCATGACCTCGTATCGTTTTTCCTCTCATAACCTCGTGTTAGTGTTTCTGTGACTTCGTGTCATGTTTTCACACTTCGTGTCGTTCATGTTTCGTAACCACACTTCGTGTTGGTTACTGTCGCTCTTATGACTTTGTGTCATGTCTCCCAGACCTCGTGTCATTTTTCACTCCGTGTCTATTTCAATTTTCGTCTTCGTGTTGTTTTCAACTCGTGACGGTCTCTGTCATCTGTCTCCATGTCGTACTCACTCCGTGTCGTTTTTGTTCCACTGCATGCAGAACATCGCAGCACCTCGTGTTGCTTCCTGTTTCACTTCGTGTCGTTTTCCGTTTTGTGTTCTTCGTGTCGTTCTTACTTTGAGTCGTTTTCTTTGTTATTTCCGTCTTCGTGTCGTTTCTGTTTTCATGACTTCGTGTCATCTTCATTGTCTTAGTGTTGTTTTCACCGCGTGCTGTTCTCACTGTCTTCGTGCTGTTTTCACCGCGTGTCGATTACTGTTTCATCTAGTATTGTTTTTCCACTTAGTGTCGTTTCTGAATTATCTCTTCGTGTTGTTCTTCCTAGACATCGTGTCTTTCGTGTGTTGAAACCACACTTACTGTTGGTTTCTGTTTACCTCCATGTTGTCCTCGTGCCGTTCTCATTACTGGTTATTATATCATGTCGTTTTACTTCGTGCTACAGTCACCATGGTGTTCTTCGTGTCGTTCTTCTGGTTACCTCGTGTTGTTTTATAACCTCACTTCGTGTTGTTCTCAGTGCATCTAGTATTTCTATTACATACTTCGTGCAGCTTTAGTTCCTATGGCCCTCAGCTTTAATGATTTTCATCTCCTTGCAGATCCGAGGAAGAACATTCCACACACCTGGGCAGCACGTGATCCGAGGCTGGAATGAAGCCTGCTGAGAGACTGCCACGTGGACCGAATTCTTAGGGCTGGAAATGTGGAGGTCACACGTCGTGGCTGATGCTGCTGCTGCTGCTATATATATGAGACCTTCGTCCACAGATGAAGGTGATCGAGTTGGCAAGAAGAAAAGTCCATACAGAGAGCCACGATCCAGATAGAAAAAGAAAAGAGAAAGAAGAAGAGCAGAAGGAGAAGAAGAGGGAGAGATAGTGCTCGTGTGAAGAGAGTAGAAAGAGTGAAGAAGAAGAAGTGCAGCAGAGAGTGAGAGATTAGGAGAGCAGAAGAAAGAGAAAGAGAGAGATAGAAGTGTGAGCCGAAGAGTATAGAGGAGCAGAGATCGAGAGAGTGAAAGAGAAGAAGAAGAAGAGAAGAGAAGAGGAAGAAAAGCTTACCTGAAGATCTGTCTACTGGACCGTGGATCAAATCCAGGCCAGTCAGCTCCGTTGAGAGCCACATTGTGCATTTCGTGTTTCAGCTTTCTGTTTGCTGAAGTTATTTTCGTTTATTGTTCTTTCCTTTATTTTCTGGTTTGCTGTGTTTCCGATACTCTGTAGAGAGGTCGGGGTTCCTCCTGTTAGTTCAGGAGAAGGGAGATCTGATCTCCAGTTGCAAGTAGTTGGGAACTACTTGTGGGTTCCCTCCGGTTTGGAGGAAGGGAGACTTGTCTCCGGTTCTGGGCTTGTGGATTCAAGTCCAGGGGTTCCCTCCAGGTCTGGAGGAAGAGAGACCGTGTGTCTCTGGTTTGCTAGTGACTGGTGTCACTAGTGGTTCCCTCCGGTTGGGAGGAAGAGGGGAGGCTGTTCCCCTGGTCAAGCTGTTTGGCAGCATTTGTTGCAGACTGAGTCTGCTGTTTCTAGCGTGAGCTAGTGGAAGCCACACTCGGTTTGAGTGTGGGGTGGATGTAGGTCTGGAGGACCGAACCACCTAAAAATCCTCTGTGCAGTGGTCTGATTTCTCTATATGTTTTGCTTCCGCTAGATGTTTGCATAGGGGCGCTCCAAGTGGTTGATCAGATCTTGTTCTGAGTGTTTAATCCGTTGAGTGAGCGAAAGTTTATTTGAGTGGAAGAATGGTGCTACTGCTAATTAGTCTTTCAGATTTGATACATCTGTCTAGTTAGCACTCTAGATAGTTAGTGAGCATCATAACCTTTATTGGGTAAAGTTTTTTTTAAAGGGTTATATTCATTCACCCCCCCCCTCTGAATACTGCACCGAACTTAACAATTGGTATCAGAGCAGGTGTCTGCTTACAAGGTCCAACGACCTGCAGATCGATCTTGCAATCTTAGGTGCTAATTTGTTTTTAGTGCATCAATATTCTTGTTGCGTTAATCTGTGTGTTCTCATGGCCCATCCACCGATCTTCAGTGGTACACATTTTGATGCATGGTTCGCTGGTTTGAAGAATTATGTTAAATCTGTGAATCCAGACCTGTGGAAAGTAATTTCACATGGTCCTCATGAACTACCAAGGAAAAAGTCCAAATGGACTGACAGTCACAAATCCATGCATGAAGAAAATCAGATAGCAATAAATCTAATGAAGGCAGCTACTGATAGAGCTTTTCATTTATGTTTCTTTGACTGCAGTTCTGCTAAAGATATTCTGGATACACTGAAGCGAACTCAGGAAATAAATGTGGACAGCTGCATGATGGCCAACAGAAGAAATCAAAGTGCCAGCGATCAAGGCAGCAATCAAACTGAAGGAGATGATGATGATAAGGTAAATCTCTTCGAGAATTTCTCTCTAGAAGATTGGGGGAATGCATATGCTGAATTATTTGAATCTCATGAACTGTTAAGAAAACAGTATAAAAAATTGAAGAAGGGTACTGGTTTAGATAGTTCAAGCTCTCCTTGTAGAAATTGTGTTGAATTGAAAAATATTCATGATGCATGTATGTCTGATTTTCAAATAGTGGAGAAACATGTTTCGATATTGAAAATTGAAAATCAAGATCATATAAATGTCATATCTGAACTAAAAGAAAAATTCAACTCAGATAACGATAATCGGACTTTTGGTAACTATCATGACCAGTATGAAAAACTGCTGAAAAACTTTGAAAGTGTAAACGCAGATTTAAACAAGCTGAGATCTAAAAATGACTCCCTGAGAACATCTGCTAATAAAAATGATAACAAGTTTGAGAAACTTGAGCAGGAGAAAAACTTGCTTGTTGAAAAATTTGAAGCCATCAAATCTGTGAATGTGAAATTACAGAAAAACATTGAAGAGAAGGAAAAAGATTTGAAGGATTTCAAGGTTGGAAGAAAACTTGAAATTAGCTCAGAAGATCAGACCTTGATAAATGAGTTAATTCAGAATGACAAGCTTATAAAAGAAAATGAAAAATTAAAAATGCTGAATTCCACTATGTCTGAAAGACTTCTTACTTTGGAAAGAGGGAAAACTATTTGCAACGAAGATTCTAATAAACTGAGCAATCTGGAACAGGAAATTGAAAAATACAAAACTGCTAACAATGTGTTAACTGAATGTGTGAATTGCAGTGAACAAGAGATTGCCAGTTATGAGCTACATATTTCCTCTTTGGAAGATGAAATTCAGGATTTGAAAGTTTCTTTGTCTAAATTTGTTGATGGGCAGAAAAACCTAGACCAGCTACTAGGTATAAAAATCAACTTTAAAAAGGAAGGACTGGGTTACAATCCAGTCATGAGGAAGGTTGATGGAGGCAAACTGAAAACTGTTTTCATAAAATCCTCTGAACAGGAAAAGCCTTCTACTTCATCTCCAATTCAGTACAAGGCTAAGAAATCAGGAAAACAGGATAAAAATCAGAAAAGGACTGTAAATCAGGAAACAAATGAAAAGGCTTCATCAGTGCATGCTGATCACAGTCCGCACACACACTTTCATGCATCTAAAAAGAAGATTATCTGTCATTACTGTCACAAAGTTGGACATCTGATGCATGAATGTAAACTGATGAAGAAGGATGATATGACTGCTATGAACCTTAATGATAAAAATCTTTCATTTCAGAAAGAGAAAATTGAATGTTTTCACTGTGGTAAATTAGGACACACAATTGCACAATGCTGGTTTGCAAGTGATAAGAAAACATCTCATTCATATCATAATAAATCTCCTGCAAGCCAACATGGTCCTAATAAGAACAAATTTGTTTTTAAAGATAAGCTCATTACATGCTTTGAGTGTGGAAAGACAGGCCATAGGGCTATTGAATGTTGGTTGAGGGCTGGTGGAAGAAATCCTAATTCATGCTTTCACTGTGGCAAGATGGGCCACATTGCAGCCCAATGTTGGCATGCTCAGGGAAGGAAGTTTAACAATAAATCTGGTAAATTCCCTGTCAATAGAAATAATTCTGATAGAAATGAATTTGTGTTTGAAAAGAAAACACTTACATGTTTTGAATGTGGGAAGCCAGGCCATAGAGCTTCTGACTGTTGGCTGGCTTATGTTGGTAAACAGAATCTTAATTCTGTTAACAGAAAATTTCATGCATATGCACATAGAACTCATACTAATCAGAGTGTGCATAAATTAAATCTGAAATCTGCTGCCTCTTGCTATTACTGTGGTATATTTGGTCATTCAATGAATAATTGCCATCTGATGAGATCTGATGACCTACATGCTAAGAGGTTGTTTAGAACACCTACCAAAGGTGTCACTATTAACCATGCAGGACCCAAGACTGTTTGGGTACCTGCCCATGCAAGATAGTGTGCTAACTTGCAGGTGTGCCTTGGAAGCTGAAGAATAAAAAGGGGGAAATAAACCAAGGCACCCAAGTTGATAAAACCCCATTCAGGTAAATTTCTCAAATCTGTTCAAATGAAAATTATGGTTGAGTTGAGAAGTCATAGCTTCATGCATACATGTTTTATTTTAATTGGTTTGACTCTTGCAGTGATCTTTGTGGGCTTTCTTGTTTGTACTATGAGCTGTGTGCATATATGAGAATGGCATAAACATGCACACGACATACATTCATTGAAAATCTGATGCATATAGGACTGTTTGTATTGCATTATCATGCATGACAACAATGGTATATAAATGGTAAGGTACCAAAAGGCAGGGAAGTTTGTCTGGAGGTTCTTACTATGTGTGAGGTGGTCTTTTAGACCAAGTGCTCCGCCTAGTACCATGGGTCACTTTGCTGATAGGACAGTCTGATTGTACACAAGTCACGATATCATTTGGTATCATATGTTCAGTTTTCAGTGCAAGCATTGCATGTTTTTAGGGGGAGTAAGTTGCATATTCTTGCATAGCATTCAATGATTGAGTCTTTGCATGTCCCTGCATACATATAGTACATTGCATATCCCTTCTTATCACTTTTGTTGACAAACCTTGATCATTTTCGGAAAACACTAAGCATCAAAATCTCTCCTAACAATTGGTATCATTTGGCTTCAGAATTCTATCAGTCTTTCATGAAGATTTCAATGGGCTATCTCGATCATAAATCTGAAAACTCTTGAACTAGGAATCTTCTATTATACATTCTTATGAATGACTGAAATAACTCATGTGGTTTAAGTTTAATGTATTCAATGAGTTTGGCTTTAAAATCTCTTAAAAATATCTGAAGCATGTTTAATAAACCTTAACCATCTGTTTCATGCTATGTCTTGTGAAAACTCCTGAAATCTGCACTTTTGAATACATAACTTTAATTGGTTAAGTACATGAGATTAATATTGTTTTGAAGCAAATGAATGTTTCTGAAATGTCTAAAGGGTAATATCTGTCAGAGCAATGACATTGGTCACTGAGAAACACAAGTCCAAAGGACTGTGTCATGAGGTGCCTTAGTTAACTCTGTAAAATGAGGATTCATTGAAAATCAGGCAGAGCAATGGCATGCACACTGAGAAATACAATTCACTCATTAAAAATTGAGCTGTAGTGTGTCATGATGTGTAAATGCTAACTCTGTTTACATAAGGCATGACAGTTAGTCACACTAAGGGCTTAGGGATATTGGCCTCTGATCAAGGTATATACTCTAGTTACAAGGTGTGTACTAAACTAGAGTGCACGTAAAATTTGTAGCAAGGAAAATTATTGAATAAATTGAAATATCTGAATATTGATGTCAAAATCAAATTGCTACAACCCTAGACAAAATCATATGACTTCATAATTGCTTGATTTCAATACAGATGCATGTAATTGCGAAAGAAGTCAATAAGTTTGATTGTGTAAGAGAAAGGGAGATTTATCAAGATAAATATGAGGGCTTGGTTCATTTTTATTAAACCATGGTTTTAGATATCATTACAGATTTTTATTGATAAACTCTGCATACATCACGTTTAAACCATGATGTTCAATAAATGTCATTCATAAGCCCTTATGATAGAAGACTTTGAAAACTTATGCTTTAGATTTATGAGATTGATATCTCTTTGAAAATCAGGCTGAACTTCTTGTGTTTGGAACATCCTTAAAAAATCTGTTAATTGAAACTCTTCTGCTCATGGTATTGACTCTTTAACCTGAACCTCTTCTTGTTTGCCCCTGTGGTCTCCTTCTCATAAGAGTCCACTTATTGAGGGGGAGCTTCCATGTCATGCATCACTTGCATATCAATTGGCATCTCTTCAGGGGGAGCATTCCTTGTCATGCTGAATCATGCTCATATCATTTGTGACCTTGCATTCATATACTCAGGGGGAGCATATGAACTTTTATGCATGCTTTAACTTCTCAAATTATTTTCTTTTTGATGAAGTCAAAGGGGGAGAATAATTTGAGTCTTCAGAATGCCTCACATCATCAGAATGACTCAATATATTGAAAGTGTTGCCATCATCAAAAAGGGGGAGATTGTTGTGCCCCTGTGGTTTTGATGATGATTTTGTTGATTGATTGTTGGTGTGAGTTAATCAAATGTTCAGTCATCCTGCTGCTCAATTTAGAGTCATATTTGATGATCAGTCATGCTACATGTTAAACTGATGCATAAAGCATTCATTGCTGTGGTTTTAATGATTTATCTGGTTTTGATGATTGGTGTTTGATGTTAATCATTGTGAGTCATCCTGCTGAAATGTTCATTCAGGACTTCATATGCTCAGTCAGTTTATCTGCTGACATTGTGCTTTGATGATAGCTTCATGATTGTGATTTGTATATCATCTGGAGAATGCACGTGTATGACTGATATATTGTGTGTGTTAGACTTATGGTATGTGCATGATCTATACATCACCTTCAATCTTCAAGTCTATACACTGGTTTATTCTTCAAGTCTGTACATCCACAGTTAGACTTAAAGTCTGCACTCTAGTCTTCAATGTCAAGTCTGCACATCGGTCCTCGATTTCAATGTCCATACATTGGGCTTTTACATGAAGTCTACACATTGTTGTTTGCAGTGAAAGTCCATACTTTGGACTGTTCATCAAAGTCTGTACATCATACTGCTATAGCAAGTCTGTACAGTGAGTGATTCATTGGTAAAGTCTGTACACTTAACTATACTTCAAGTCTAGACATTGCACTGTTCCCTTCATCTTCGTGTTGTTTTCAGTATGTGTCAATTTCATCTTCGTGTCGTGTTACCCCGTGTCAATTACTGTTCGACTTCGTGTTGTTTTCAACCCGAGTCGGTTACTGTTGTTCCTCGTGTCATTTTATTCGTTTTATACTGTTCACATAGCTTCATCACGTGTCGTTACAAGTCGTGTCTATTTTTCAGACCCCGTGTCTGTCTTGAGTTGTTCCTACACTCCGTGTCGATTTCATCTTTTGTCTTTGTCTTGTGTTTTCATGACCTCGTATTGTTTTTCCTCTCATAACCTCGTGTTAGTGTTTCTGTGACTTCGTGTCATGTTTTCACACTTCGTGTCGTTCATGTTTCGTAACCACACTTCGTGTTGGTTACTGTCGCTCTTATGACTTTGTGTCATGTCTCCCAGACCTCGTGTCATTTTTCACTCCGTGTCTATTTCAGTTTTCGTCTTCGTGTTGTTTTCAACTCGTGACGGTCTCTGTCATCTGTCTCCATGTCGTACTCACTCCGTGTCGTTTTTGTTCCACTGCGTGCAGAACATCGCAGCACCTCGTGTTGCTTCCTGTTTCACTTCGTGTCGTTTTCCGTTTTGTGTTCTTCGTGTCGTTCTTACTTTGAGTCGTTTTCTTTGTTATTTCCGTCTTCGTGTCGTTTCTGTTTTCATGACTTCGTGTCATCTTCATTGTCTTAGTGTTGTTTTCACCGCGTGCTGTTCTCACTGTCTTCGTGCTGTTTTCACCGCGTGTCGATTACTGTTTCATCTAGTATTGTTTTTCCACTTAGTGTCGTTTCTGAATTATCTCTTCGTGTTGTTCTTCCTAGACATCGTGTCTTTCGTATGTTGAAACCACACTTACTGTTGGTTTCTGTTTACCTCCATGTTGTCCTCGTGCCGTTCTCATTACTGGTTATTATATCATGTCGTTTTACTTCGTGCTACAGTCACCATGGTGTTCTTCGTGTCGTTCTTCTGGTTACCTCGTGTTGTTTTATAACCTCACTTCGTGTTGTTCTCAGTGCATCTAGTATTTCTATTACATACTTCGTGCAGCTTTAGTTCCTATGGCCCTCAGCTTTAATGATTTTCATCTCCTTGCAGATCCGAGGAAGAACATTCCACACACCTGGGCAGCACGTGATCCGAGGCTGGAATGAAGCCTGCTGAGAGACTGCCACGTGGACCGAATTCTTAGGGCTGGAAATGTGGAGGTCACACGTCGTGGCTGATGCTGCTGCTGCTGCTATATATATGAGACCTTCGTCCACAGATGAAGGTGATCGAGTTGGCAAGAAGAAAAGTCCATACAGAGAGCCACGATCCAGATAGAAAAAGAAAAGAGAAAGAAGAAGAGCAGAAGGAGAAGAAGAGGGAGAGATAGTGCTCGTGTGAAGAGAGTAGAAAGAGTGAAGAAGAAGAAGTGCAGCAGAGAGTGAGAGATTAGGAGAGCAGAAGAAAGAGAAAGAGAGAGATAGAAGTGTGAGCCGAAGAGTATAGAGGAGCAGAGATCGAGAGAGTGAAAGAGAAGAAGAAGAAGAGAAGAGAAGAGGAAGAAAAGCTTACCTGAAGATCTGTCTACTGGACCGTGGATCAAATCCAGGCCAGTCAGCTCCGTTGAGAGCCACATTGTGCATTTCGTGTTTCAGCTTTCTGTTTGCTGAAGTTATTTTCGTTTATTGTTCTTTCCTTTGTTTTCTGGTTTGCTGTGTTTCCGATACTCTGTAGAGAGGTCGGGGTTCCTCCTGTTAGTTCAGGAGAAGGGAGATCTGATCTCCAGTTGCAAGTAGTTGGGAACTACTTGTGGGTTCCCTCCGGTTTGGAGGAAGGGAGACTTGTCTCCGGTTCTGGGCTTGTGGATTCAAGTCCAGGGGTTCCCTCCAGGTCTGGAGGAAGAGAGACCGTGTGTCTCTGGTTTGCTAGTGACTGGTGTCACTAGTGGTTCCCTCCGGTTGGGAGGAAGAGGGGAGGCTGTTCCCCTGGTCAAGCTGTTTGGCAGCATTTGTTGCAGACTGAGTCTGCTGTTTCTAGCGTGAGCTAGTGGAAGCCACACTCGGTTTGAGTGTGGGGTGGATGTAGGTCTGGAGGACCGAACCACCTAAAAATCCTCTGTGCAGTGGTATGATTTCTCTATATGTTTTGCTTCCGCTAGATGTTTGCATAGGGGCGCTCCAAGTGGTTGATCAGATCTTGTTCTGAGTGTTTAATCCGTTGAGTGAGCGAAAGTTTATTTGAGTGGAAGAATGGTGCTACTGCTAATTAGTCTTTCAGATTTGATACATCTGTCTAGTTAGCACTCTAGATAGTTAGTGAGCATCATAACCTTTATTGGGTAAAGTTTTTTTTAAAGGGTTATATTCATTCACCCCCCCCTCTGAATACTGCACCGAACTTAACAGCTACCTCTTTCTTGGGCTAGTGGCACTCCGCCCTAACCAAGCTACTTCTTTCTTAGTCTAGGGGCACTCCGCCCTAACCAAGCTACTTCTTTCTTGGTCTAGTGGCATTCCGCCCTAGCCGAGCTACCTCATTCTTGGTTTAGTGGCATTCCGCCCTAGCCGAGCTACCTTCTTTCTTAGTTT
The DNA here is from genome assembly GCA_022559845.1 of Amorphophallus konjac. NCBI lineage: Eukaryota > Viridiplantae > Streptophyta > Magnoliopsida > Alismatales > Araceae > Amorphophallus > Amorphophallus konjac. The sequence goes on from CM040125.1 coordinate 39,763,782, forward strand.
AGCGGCACTCCGCCCTAGTCGAGCTACCCCATTCTTGGTCTGGCGGCACTCCGCCCTAGCCAAGCTACCCTCTTTCTTGGTTTAGCGGCACTCCGCCCTAGCCGAGCTACCTCATTCTTGGTCTAGCGGCATTTCGCCCCAGCCGAGCTACCCTTTCTTAGTTTGGTGGCACTCCGCCCTAACCAAGCCACTCCTTATCACGGATTAATGGCATTCCAATCTGTCACCCTCTAAAAGAAAAAAAATGAGAAAAGAAAAATGGGGTTAAAAATAGAGATACCCTGCCAGTCTTGTTCAGACATTCTGAACAAGGGCAAAAATGGCCGAAACCCAACTGTGGTGAAAACCCGAAAGGGCACTGCAGGCAAAATCGGGTACCCCGCCACGTGAAAACCCAAAAGGGCGCGTGGGCAAAAGCAAGAGGGGATTGGCTCCGGTGAAAACCTGAAAGGGCACTTGGGTCAGTAATATGGTAATCCCAAAGAAAAAGCCTCACCTCCCGCCATAAAACTCCTCGTCAATCGACCGGCGCCTTGCCCGATCGACGATTAGACCCACTCAGTATAGGCCCTACGTCTATCCTGATAAAAGTCCTCATACCTTGTCCCAGGTCCCACCGTGATGAAACCTACTGCTGATCAATGGGCTCACTCACTCGATCAGCAATGAAACCTGTCCGGTTTAGACCTTACGTCTATGCCGATAAAACCTATGAAATCCTTGCATTGGTATAAACCCAATACCGATGATGAAACCTGCTGCTGGTCGATCGGCACACTGCCCAATCGGCGATGAAACCTATCCAGGCCAGACCTTTCGTCTATCCTGATGAAACCTATGAAATCCTTGCATTGGTATAAACCCAATACCAATGATGAAACCTACCGTTGATCGATTGGTACACTGCCCGATCAATGATGAAACCCATCCAGTTTAGACCTTACGTCTATCCTGATGAAACCTATGAAATCCTTGCGTCGGTATATACCCAATACCGATGATAAGAGCCGCCGCCAATGAAGCAGCACATCGCCTGACCTGTGCTGAAGTCCCAATTCAAGAGATATATATATATATATATATATGTATATAAAAATGGGGTTAAAAATAGAGATATCCCGCCAGACTTGTTCGGACATTCTGAACAAGGGCAAAAATGGCCGAAACCCAACTGTGGTGAAAACCTGAAAGGGCACTGCAGGCAAAATCGGGTACCCCGCCACGTGAAAACTCGAAAGGGCGCGTGGGCAAAAGCAAGAGGGGGCTGGCTCCGGTGAAAACCCGAAAGGGCACTTGGGTCAGTAATGTGGTAATTCAAAGTTCCGTGCCAACAGGCACACTGCCCTTACTTCCCCTTCGCTGATAAAACCTTCTGTTGGTCATCTGGCTCCATGCCCCACCGACGATAAAACCTCTCCAGGAAAGACCTTACGTCCGTCCTGATGAAATCTACACACCCGCTTTCAAATGTCCCACCTGCGATAAAACCTGTTGGAATAGACCTTACGTCTGTCCTGACGAGACCTACACCTTCACGTACGTCCCGCCGTTGATCAACCGGCACCTCGCCCGATCAATGATGAAATCCTCTGTCCGGTTTAGACCTTACGTCTATTCTGATGAAACTCATGAAATCCCTTTGCATCGGTATAAACCCAATATCGATGATGAAACCAACTGTTGATCGATTGGCACCTCGCCCGATCAATGATGAAACCCTATCCAGTTTAGACCTTTCGTCTATCCTGATGAAATTTATGAAATCCCTTTGCATCGATATAAACCCAATATCGATGATGAAACCAACTGTTGATCGATTGGCACCTCGCCCGATCAATGATGAAACCCTATCCAGTTTAGACCTTTCGTCTATCCTGATGAAATTTATGAAATCCCTTTGCATCGATATAAACCCAATATCGATGATGAAACCAACTGTTGATCGATTGGCACCTCGCCCGATCAATGATGAAACCCTATCCAGTTTAGACCTTTCGTCTATCCTGATGAGATTTATGAAATCCCTTTGCATCGATATAAACCCAATATCGATGATGAAACCAACTGTTGATCGATTGGCACCTTGCCCGATCAATGATAAAACCCTACCCGGTTTAGACCTTACGTCTATTCTGAAAGCCCCCTTTGCATCAATATAAGCTCAATATCGATGATGAAGTCAACCGTTGGCTGATCGGTACATCGCCCGGCCAATGATACAATCTGTCCAGTTCGGACTTTATGGCCGTTCTGATGAAAACCCCATACCCTTTTTTCAATGTCCCACCTGCTATAACCTCTACCCGGTCTAGACCTTTCGTCTATTCCGATGAAGCCTCTTCTTTCACATTTCTGCAAATTGTCTCCCTCGCAGCACATATTGCCAAGAGGGACGATTGCTGCTACCAACAGAATCCGGTTTAAGCACCTCCCCGGATGCCGTCACGCGGTGGAGCGAGTTCCCCATCCTTTCTCTGAGGGGGTGGACGCTCTCCTGCCAAGTACGGGCCATTCGCATGAGGAATTGCTAAAACCGCTACCCCACTTCTCAAAGTGATAAAACCACATGCAGAAGAAAATGGATACGCGTGAAGCCAAAGATTTCTTTTCATTAATAAGTGAGTACATAAAGGGCCCCGAGGGGACGTTGTATCGCAAAAGAGTACAAAAGAAAAAGAAAGAGAAGATGGTTCATGGCTGCCTGAAGATATCCTCGAAAGCCAGAAGACCCACATAAGGGGCGGCTCCCAGTTCATGAAGATGAGCCTCCTCCTCCTGCAGTCGAACGGACTCGTCTTGAAAGGACGCCACCTGCCCCTCTAGTAGAGCTGCTTCTTCCTCGAGCTGCGGTCGAGAAGTTGTTAGCTGCGGCAGCTCAGCTCGGAGATCGGACAGTTCAGCTTCCAGGGTAGTTATCCGGTCGCGCACAAACTGCTCCCACTCTGCCAAAGACTACATTTGGCACTGTCGCTCCTGAAGAATAGAGTTCATCTTCGCCAGCTCGGATTTGCATTCCATTCTTTGCAACTTCAAAGCCGCCAGTTTGTCAGACATGATATGTGTCAAGAAATCCCGGCGATGAACAAATTTTAACAATAAAAGAACCCGCTGGGCTCATATTTCTGTGGGACATCCCATCGCCTGCAAGCCAGCGGTGAAGCGCTCGGCTATCTCCTTCAACTGTGGATAGGTTAGTCCGGGCTGGGACTCCACTAGCTGGCGCAGCATGCCCAGATGTTGCCAGACAAAACTCTCAGGTGAAGTAAAGCCAGGCAAAGGAAGAGGAGCTACTTCAAAGGTTACTTCATTATCAATGTCCACCCATAGGGTGATATCCGGCTGCGAAGAAGAAGATGGGAGGTCTACCGAAGGTACCAACTGAGCTCTCCCTGCAACCTCTGGCGTGGCCAGGAGATCTTCCACTTCCATCTCCTCGGAAGCGGCCGTCTGAATGCCCCCAGATGCAACTTCAGGCACCTCCTCCTCAGATCTGAAAGTACGGAGATAGAGTCCGGGGCGGTTACGGGCAATACTCCCAGTTCCGCAGTAGCCACCTCTCCTTCTTCCATCTCCGCTTCGGTGGCCAATTCCTTCAATGTCGAGGCCGAGGAGGCCACAGTCTGAAGAGGCAAAGGTTCACCCTCCATGATTGATGTTGTGGGAATTGTTGACTCAGGAGCGATGGTCATCACTGCGGCCGGTATGAAAGCAGAACTTCTGGCTAGATCAGCTTCGGCTCTGAAATCTGAAGCCCTGATAGGAGTGCATCTGTCTCCTGAGGCCCCCAGGTCCAACGATGCTAAATCTGTTGAAGACTGTATTCGCATCGGAATAGGGCGAATGACCTCAGGAGCCCCCATGCAGGATAAAGGTAGAAAAGGGACAATAGCCCAGTTTGCAGAAGAAACCTCCATAAAAGTTGCAGTTGTGTCTGAGCTGACAGTGATAGGGCCCTGAGACCAAAGCAAAACAACCTTCAGCACTAAATGAAGATGCAGATGAAGCAGCAAGCCTGAAAGGGGACCCACCTTTGAAGCAGGGTTCGCGTCCTCGAAGTGGGTCGAAAAAGGAGGAAACTCTGAAGTTGAAGCGACAAAGAGTGAAGATATGTCGATCTCGGTGTCGAGCCCGGCAAACTCCTCTTGCAACTCCTCCTCGGAAGACGGCATCAGCAGCTTAGCAGGCTGAAAAGACAGAGCATCTTTTGCAAGTACGAGCGGGGCTTCTGATTCAGGAGCATCCCCCTCACTGCCGCTGAAAGTCACTTCCTCCTCATCAGAGACGGTTGTAGAGCTACCCGATGATATTTCTACCCTGGCTACATGCTGTGGGGACGCCTCTAAAGCATGTCGGGATGTGGACCGGGTAATTATGCGCCTGGCCGGAACAGTACCCCGCTTCGACTGAGTCTTGTGACCCTCCGGAGGTTGAATCGGCTCTTCTGTTATCCTTTCAATGTCAGTCTGCTCCTCGGCTGCCACTTCAACAGAAAAGGGACCTCTGAGGGTTATAGTAGAAAAAGCAATAGAAGTGTGAAACAGATGAGAAAGCACACTTACCCCCCGCCTCACTAGCCGGCGTGGGGGAAGGCAGCCTGGTCTCCGCTTTGGAGGGTGCCATAATTGGCTCTTGAGCTGCGCAAAAAGGAAAGGGGTCAGAGTCGAAGACTTCTTTGAAAATCTGCAAAAGATGATGAAGAATGCAAATTGCAAGCTAATGATGTTACCCTGAACCGATGTCTGAGCAGCCTCCCTTTGCAACTCAAACTCATCAAATGAGGGAATGTTGGGGAGAGGGGTCCCAGTGTCCATCGCCACCGAAGTCGACTGCTGAACATGGGCCTTTTTGGCCTTCCTGGCCTTCCCAACTGCAGCCTTGACTGCGGAAGCCTTCCACTTCTTGCCAGGAGGCAGGGGAGTAGTGGTCGGTGCTGCAGCCGGGACTTTGAAATAAGTAGGCTTCTCGGCCTGCGCAATAATCTTTCTATAGAGCCCCTGCCGCTTTATATCAGGCCGGTCTGTTGAAAATGGCAGAAGGGTGATGGGATCAGTGGGTGCGAAATTCAAATGCTAAGCAGAAAACACTGAAATCAGAAAAGAAGAAACCTTACCTGCCGGGCCGTCGTAGAATACAGAAAGTGGCCAATACAGATAAGCTACCTCCTTGGAGCGGGAAGCAGCCTCCTTGATGAGCCAGCACACATCACCAAATATCTGGCACTTCTCTACTAAAGCTGCCAGATCATTATGGCCGTGAGAGTCAAGGCATCGAAATAAGTCAAGATGGTCCATGCCCCAACCATCGACATAATGAAATGATATAAACAGTGGCTTGTTCAATATGCCAGCTATCGGGCTTTCTGCAGATAATCCATGCAAATTCAGCAGAATGAACAGCCAGGACGTTTGCCTATAGTACGTCTGAGTTCTATCTTCTCGGCGTACAAACGTCCTATATGGATGAAATTTATCAATTGGACCCTTCCAAGGAGCTACTGTCGGGAGCGGCTCTTCAACAGGGAATGGGTACTGCTGCTCTTCCAAGCGAGCGCCTCCCACATGGCACAAGTGCTTCAAGGTCTTCATGAAAGTGTCTTCATTGATAGCAGCAAAGATAGGGACAAGCGGCTCGGAACTCTTTTCCTTCAATGCCCGACATTGAGTTAGATAATTCTTCGCCTCCCTCGGGTGCTGCGAGTAAAGTTTTTTCAGGTGGGCCTCAGGAATATCAAACACAGGCCCAGGTTGCTGTTTCAGGAAGGAGCGCTCTGCCACATCCCAGAAGGCACCCTACCATCCCTGTAAAAACCGGTCCGGATGTTCCACCATTTGATATATTCTGATGTTACCCGGGGAACACGGTTAGAAACAGTGGGCACCCTGAAAACTACATCGTCCTAGCGATGATAGAAATCCCACCACAACCGGCCTTCGCCAACAATGACGGACCCGTGCTTGGCCCGGCTATCCAAAGGAAACTGAGCAGCTGAGGTGGGGATGTGCTGGTCGTAGCCGAAGTTCCGCCCAAATCGGAACGGATAGTATGGCTCCAAAAGAAGAAGGCCACCCTTCCTGAAAATTAAAACACTGGGCCGAATAGCCATGGCCCATCTGACTAGCTCCGACTCCAGAATAGGCCGAGCAACTTCAGCCCCTGTGACAGGATGAGCATAAGTCTCTATCTCTGCCAGCTTGCACTCTCTCTGAGGATCAATCAAAGGAGCTGAACCTGCCGCCAAGCTCCAGAAATGAATGCTGTCGGGGGCATCCACTGGTACCCTTATCAGTCGGCCCCTTATTTTAAACAACTGATCATAAAAGGGACCAGACTCAGCACTGGCGAATTCGATCATTCTAGGCAACACCGCATCTGCCTGCAAGGTTCTCGGAGCCAACTCAGGGAATATACTGCAAACCCAGGCGTTGAAGAAGTGAAAAGGACCCACGGTCCTCAAAGAACGGGGAGTCTGATGCTTGTGCAGGTCCCCCAAAGATTTATATATCAAACACAGGGCCACTGGGCAAAGTGACAGCTTCATCCCCCATGCCATCTGACAAGCTGGATATATGGCCTCTGGCCGAATGACTGTCTCGTCCCCTTGTGGGAGGGCGAAAGTACACAACCAGAAGGTGAAATAGGCCGCACAATGTGTGATGGGATCTACTTCTTCCAGATTGGGACCACCTTTGCCCGCATGACGCAATGAGGATGGCAGCGCCGACTTGTAGCGAGGGGCCCTTATCTGTTTGCTGGCAACTGGACCCAGGGAAGGAAAGTCTGCATACTTCAGGGGACCGTCAAAGAAATACTAGAGCCACTGCCCTATCCGGACCCTCAGTTTGCTGCCTTTCTCTCGGGGATGATAGCCTTTGGAGGACCCTCTGTTGTACGCCAGACAGATGGAGCGGTATACCTTCATCAGATATCGATATGAGAAGCCGATGGAATACTTGCCCTCGCGATCAGAGCTATCCTTCTCGGAATCTGTCAAGCAAACTTCCTCATACGGCTCGCCATCAATGGGCAGACCGGAGAGCTGTGATAAACTCCAGAGGTCCAGGGATGTCTCACCCTCCGCTGTATAAAAAGTGTTGAATAAAGGGCAGAACACTTCGAACATCCCGCAGCACAACCCTTTGGATATGGGATATCGAAATCTAGAAGCGAAAATGCTGTGATATACCCCGGCTCTGATCAGCAGAGGGGCATACTCCTTCATAACAAACTCTGTGAACTCCACTGCCCCTACTCGGAATAAGTGCGCGTCAGTGATTTTGGTATCCCCGAACCAACCAGCGGCCAAATGGTACTTGAACTGAACGGCCGAACAATTCAGCACGAAGGGCTCTTCGCGATATCCCCACTTTAATGGTGCCAAGAACATGCCATAGCCGGGCTTCTCTCTATGAACTCGGCCGCTAGCATTATCCCACCGGGCAGGTGTGAATTCCGGGGCCCGGGCCAGCATCTTCTTCTCTGGTTCCAGCTCCGATATGCCGAGGACTGCATCCCAGTCGCGCTTTTCCCCAGAAAGATAGATGGCCTTGCTGCGATACACTGATTCCTTCAGGCTATCCCGCTCAGCAAGGATGGCAGCTTCAACTACGCGAGCTATCCGGTAGTCTCGCATGCCGCCCACTGTGAAAGTCCGGATGAACGGCATCAAATGTCAGTCCTTCGGGAGGTCTGGCCGGTAGCTACCATCCCACCTGAAGCATGTCTCGGTCACCGTGGAGTATACCCGGGCCGTCGACACTGTGTCAGTCTCAGAGTTAGATGATTCATCGACTGAAGCAATCCTATCGTATCCGAAATCCAGACTATGCACGTTCAGCCAGTTTACTTTGGCTCGTGATATGTCGGGCTGGGCCGATGAGCTAGCACCAACAGCTCCGGAAGATGCAGCATCAGAACTGGAAGCCATTGCAGTGTCTGCAGTCGGAGAAAAAGTGTGAATTAGAAGCCAGTCTTATAAAGATTATAACATGAGACCCTATGAAAATTTTGGCAGCATCTCCCCTTATTCGGGGTCTGCCCAAGGAGAATAGGGAGTCACCAACCAAAAGGGGGTGGTCCCGAAATCAAAAGGGATTAAATCCCCAAAGAACGTCTTGACGGGCGAAGAAAATGAGACGGCCGAGAGAGGAGAAGAAGCTCCCGCCGATGAAAGAAAGCCGAAGAAGAAGAAAGGAAATGAGACGGCCGAGAGGAAAAGATCGCTCGGGCCGAAGAAGAAGAAAGGAAATGAAGAAAGAGAAAGAAGAAGCAAGAATGAGGAAAAAAAGGCTTTCGGCGCCTTAATATAGGGCTCGAAGCAGATGGGTTCTCGGCGTGGCCAAATGCGCGCCGAGAACCGCCCAGGCCGAGAGCCCCCGTCGGCCAGAAGGCGCGCCGAGAACCCCCAGGCCGAGAGCCCCCAGGCCGAGAAGCCCTGGCCGAGGCCCCCTTCCGCCAGGGCGCGCCGAGAAGCCCCAGGCCGAGAGCCCCCTTCGTCCGCGTCGAGAAGCTCCTCGGCGAGAGGCCCCTCGCGCCGAGAAGCTTCGCGCCGAGAGGCTCACGCCGAGAAGTCAGTGCCCTGTGCTGAGAAGCTCCGAAATGCTGAAAATAAAGAAAATGCGAAGATAAAAAATATGAAAATGAAAGATCCGTGTGCAGAATATTGTTGCAACGAGATGATCAGGTCTGAGAACCCGATTAAAGACAAATTGAGGAAGATACCCTCGAATGATGAAAGACACCTGCAAGCCCCGTGCCGCTTGTTCTGCGCTTACGCCGCCCACAGGTGGGGGGCATTTGTTGACACCTGGAAAATGAACAAGGGTGAAAACATAATTGAAAAGAGGGTCGGACCAACAGTGAAAGACCAATGATGAAGCTCATCAACTGTCTACCCGGCTAAAACCCTTGTCGGCAAAGCTGATGCCCGGTGCCAATGTCACTCAGACGGCAGCACTGATAAAACAGCAGTCACTCGACTGATGAGACCTTCCAGCCCTTTAATGAGAGCTGTACTACCGTTTCGTCCAAGAATCCACGGATGATATGTCAGGGTAAGTCAGATGTCGGCTTACTGACAGATGTAATATGAGATGAAGATGAAGCCGGTACCGGCAGATGAAGATTGCAAAGGCTTTTGTAAAGTCAGAACAGAAGAAGAATGGTCTCCACAGATTATATACCCGGCTGAGGTCTTCCCAGACTAAAGCTGATGTCCGAGCTCGTCACCATTCAAGTGACGGTGTCGATAAGATGATACCCGGTTTTGTCACCATTCAGATGGCAATACCGATGAAACCCCTGTCTACGGACTGATGAAACCCCTGTCTACGGACTGATGAAACCCCTGTCTACGGACTGATGAAAACCGTAATGATGATCTCGATACAAGATATGTCATCAATGAAAGGCCCTTTCAGGTGATGATGCACTTAAAAAGTCCCAAGTGGGCCTGTGTGAAGGTCACGCCGAGAGCCTGTGGTCGAAGCCCAAAGCTGCGCCGAGAGGTGGGATTCGAGTGCGCCGGGAAGCCCGTTTCAAGCGCGCCGTGATAGTATCTGCCGAGAAGGAAAAGGAGGATGGATATAAAAACCCTCTTCCTTTGAACGAAGAGGGGGCGGACAAAAAAAAAGAAGAGAATAGAAAAAAGAGAACATGATAGAAGAATAGAAAAAGAATAGAGAGGGAGTCTTGCCAGGAGAGAGAGAGACCCCCCCTCGGCTGAGAGAAGAGAAGAAGCAGAAGAAAAGAAGAAGAAAAGGCTCCAGGTGGGCTGCTAGGGGGAGGGAGAGGAGTCAATGCTCCACCCTCCCCCCCCCCCCCATGTTCGCTGTTCCTTTTTCATTGTTCTCCGTATGTAGTAGTCCAAGTCTTAGTGCTTCGATTATTCATATGATTCTCCCCCTGTTCCTCCCCTTTATGTTTCTCGGCTTTAGTCCCGTAGTCGATGTAAATAATGGTAGTGGGATGAAATAAATGCAGTTTCCGTGATGGATATTAGGCAATATGAGCTTCCCCTGTCTCTATACGCATGCGTATTGTTTGTCTGAATGCCCCATGGGCGGAACGATTCAAGCTTCAGAGTTGAGTCTGTTCTTAGAGCAGGGATGAAGATAGAACTCCCACCCCTGTTTAGTGGGTCGTTGGGTTCTATTCTCTTCTCCCTTCCTGTCTCAATGGTATGCCCTCCGTATACGTTCGAGTTTTTCCCCTCGAGCCTCTTGTGCTGTTCGGGAACCAGAGACATCAATCTCTTGGTTTCCCGGACTGCCGGCTATAAAAGATGTATTTGAACCCGCAGATGAACGCAACCCTGGGTCTTCACTCTAACCGTTGAGTGATTAAGACCAGGAGTCCCGACGCCGAGGGTTCTTTCATCGCCGTTTTGCTTCTTCGATGCCACTGTGCTAGTCTGGGGGATCAGAGACAGCCATCTCCTGACCCCCCCAGACGTCTGGCAGCAGATAGATGAAAGCTACTCAGGGCCCTAACGATGGCCTCTCCTCCTCCTGATGATTTGGTCTCTCAGCTTCCCTGGCATCCCTCTAGCAGAGGCATCCATGAAACCTCCTCCTGCACCCCCGATTCGGTCTCACTCTGAGCCACAAAACCCAGAAACTCCCGGACAGAGTACCGCAATCAAACCCTGAAATCCTTCCACAAAACCACCTTCTCGGCGTGCAAAATTCCCCGCCGAGAGCTGTCCCGCCGAGATGCCCTCTCCCCCAGCTAAACGACAAACCCTGCCATTTAAACCTTTTTCACGTGAGCCTCCATGCAAGCCTCTCGGCGCCAGGCTCCCGGCGCGGCCAGGAGCGCGCCGGGAAGCTCCACGCCGAGACCCTCTCCCCTATAGGCCTATTCAAACCCCTCCATGCAAGCCTCTCGGCGCCACCTTCTCGGCGCGGCCAGGAGCGCGCCGGGAAGCCACCGCCGAGACCCCCTTTTTGAACCAATAAACCCCCGCCGAGAGGCCCTTTGGCCAGCCAAGAAACCACCACCGAGACCCCCCTTTGGCCAACCAATAAACCTCCGCCGAGACCCTCCTCTGGCCGATAGAAAGCCATGCCGAGACCCACCTTCTTGGCCAATTGAAGTCCAGTCAGAGGCTCTTCTCTGCACTACCATCTGTCAACCTTCTGATTTCTTCAGACATATGCCCCGGGGATGTTCAGAGATCGTCATGGATGCCTTGAGAAGACACAGTAATGGGGAAGACCTCCCCTACAGTCCTCATTCCCGATCCGGATTTCACCCTTATGAACCCAAAGGGCCATGTCATTACATGAGTTCCGAGGGATTTCAAGGGGATATTAAACGATGGCATAAATGCAAGCGATGTCCCGGGGCCCGGTGCCCATCCTCGTTCGGTCGTCATCCCGGCATTCCGTGGATGATGACCTATTCTCTCTTGGCATAATCCAAGTTGAGCGGACATGCTGCCGAAATTTATGCATATCCTATTGGGTGACTGTGATGTTCTCCCTCTCAACCCCGTCGGCCCACGGAGTTATGCCTTTGCATGCCCTCCGATGGTCCCTCCAAGGGGGATATAGATGTGCCATTGCACCCACATGGAGCGTGCCATGTCACGCCGGTCCCCATTCGGACTCCGGGTCAATTATGCCCGATCTTTTTCGGATCCTACTCTGCCACCGCATGGGTAGTTTCCTATTCCCCACTTGGCATAGTTCAAGCTGGTGAGAATATGCCGTCGGAGCTATCCCCTAAGATAACGAACCCCTGCTTCGTCTAATCCATTTAGCGTCTTGCAAACGAATGAATTCCGTTTCTTTTGAGCATGTGGCTTTACCGATGTCCTCCTCCTATCTTAGCGTTTAATCAAGGGTTGTCCTCCTTAGGGAGGACGTAATTAACGTCATAGCGTTCAGGGTATGACGGATTTCTGGTCCCGACTCGGACTTCACAATCGACTGACCATGTCAGATCGAGCGCACAATAAAATTGTCACCCCGGTGACTGGCACGCCAATAAACCAACAAACGAATAAATCAATAAATAATAAACAGATAAGATTTAAATAAGAGGAAAAAAAATCCACGTCCACACCACCCCTCAGAGTACAGGGCGGCCAGTGCTCTGGTCGGCTAGAAGCTTGGGTGACAAGAGCTTTTGCCGCTCAGCTGGGACACCCCTGGGCGGCCACCCCAGGGGCCGCCCAGCCCTTCTAGGTGGCCAGACTTCTGGCCGCCCAGCCTAGACAGAGGCGGTAATCATCCTGGCCACCTCCTGAGCAAGGTCTCTCCCAGAACGCATCCGGGAGGTCATTCCCAAGCCCGTCTCGCACCCATTGCGAGCGGGAACCCCCGAAAAATATGGGGAACTCATCTCGATGAGAATGCCATTCATAAAACTTGATGTAGGCTAGAAATTGCAAGGGAAATAGATCGATCCATGCTCACGGCCCCAAACATAGAGTTTTCCCAAAAATACAATAAACCCCTCTCTCTTGCCCAAACCACTATCGAATCGTAGGAAAATATGAGAGGAGAGTTCAGGATCCATCCCCCTACCTCGATGCCGCTTTTAAACCTCGGAATGGGCCAATCCGCTGTTAAACCTCGAATCTCATGCACAAAAACACTATCCCATAGCATGAACCGCCTCCGCCTCACGCCCACACTCCGCTTAGCCCACTGCCGTCGTCGATCGGTCCCCCCTTGCGCTCGCCGTCTGCAGCAGGAGAGGAGAGGAGAGGATCAGGTGATCGGAAGAGGAAGGAGGAAACAATGGCGAGAGAGATAGAGGGCGAGCTTGGTGTTTAACAGGAAAAAAGTTTTGGGGTTTCCAAAAACCCCAAAAAAATCGTAATTATAAACACGCCCTTTCCTCTTGTATTTTGGGCCAAACACACATGGAAAATTTCCAAAAAATCAAAATTTTAGTAGAATCCGAATTTCAGCTTTTAAATTTTAATTTATTCATAAAAATGAATCTAAAACTCATAGAAAATAGGATTCGAAACCCGGAGGCATTACAGTGGTGGTACCACATCGAGGTGTGAAGTGGTGCTAAGCTATGCGAGGCACCTAATTAGGGTACGAGCATCTAGGTATAGGTTGTGGGGTTGGCGGACAAGTTATCGATTCGGCACCAGGTTGATCTTCAGGTGGCTTGTAGATTCAAGCTAAGGTGAATATTTTGTTCGAACAAAAATTGTCAAAGCATGCAATTTTCACAAACATTAATTGAATATGATTTATGAGATTAATAATAATTGAAATTAAATTTATAAATACCTCTTGCTCGAACGATTCTCACTGAAGTCATAAATAAATGGATGGAGATCGATCCACGAGGCCTACTCCACCCTCGTATAAAAAATGGAAGAAGAAACACAGTGATCGGAGGCGAGCAAAGCACTATCCTAAGGTGATTCCCCGTCCCACTTGTGGGAATGCTGGGGAAATCCACCCCAAGATATAATCGGATCCTCCTCTATGGGACACATCCCTGAGGCGGAGTGACAAGGCTTCACTATCCTAGTACAAGATCACAAGAACACTTGAACGAGAGAAAGAGTGCAAAAAGATAGTGTAAACTCGTATGCGGCAAAAACTATATCTATTCTTCCTCACACACCCTTATTTAAAGGCATGGGAACCAAATACATAAAAGCCAAAAGGTGTAACCGTAGTGCATGAAACGGTGCTTAACGGTAAAGGCAAAATAAAAAAAAACAAAAGTGGTTGTTCGTGAAACGGCATCTTGCCGTGAGGTGCTGGGTTTGGAATTTTTTTTCTCCAACATTCCCCCTCAAGAAACTCAAAATCTTTAACATTAAATTCTATTTTTTATATAAAAATAAAATCTTTATTGGGATAAAAATATATTGTGCCTTTATAAAGATTCCTTAAAACTTAACATCATTTAGTGTTGGTAGAATTAGTCTGAAGGGATCTGAGTGAACCATGTCTTGAACTATGTTCCTTTGACCCAGACTTCTACCATCGACACAATATAGAAGCACTTGTCGCGGGGTTGCACATTAGTGGCCATGCGCTAGCATCTTGATTTTTCATGAGAGCTTCTAGAAACTGTCAAATTCTCTAGCTGCGGTCATGTACAAAAACTCTCACATAGGTAATCTGATGGGAATCAACACCAGGCACTGATATTTTTCTATTGCATTTGTGTCCTTTTATTTATATTTATACCCTTGTGTAATTGGGTACGCAATTGTATGGCAAGTATAAGCCAAAATGTGAGTCTTTATGTTTTAGTAGGTTTATGTGCAAAAGTCCAGTAGGTCCAACTGGGCCCCCCCACCTCCTTCCCCAGTGGGCCACCTAAGCCTTAGGGCTCATGTGGGGCCAGTCAAAGGTCCAAGGTGGGCCTCTAGATGGCTTGACCATTCAAGGGGACAATTGGATTAAAAAGTCTAATATTCCAACCCTTAAAGTCCTAGATGCCATCCCCATTTATATTTGTTTAATAGGTTTTGTATTTTTATTTTAATTGAGTCAAAACACATGGGGAATTAAATCTGAACTCCCCCTTTTACCCCTCCCCTAATTTAGATCTGAGGTTAGTTTAGGTCTTTTTACACTTTCTATATATATCTTGTATTTTATGATTTACTTAGCATTAATACAAGAAAATCAGAATTTGTCTCCAAGAGCCCAAGGTCACCCCTCTCTCTCTCCCAACCCCTAGCTGCTGTGAAAGCTGTGAATTTCTGAGGTGTGAAGCCTCCTCCCCCTCCCCCTTCCTGAGTGTGAAGCTCAGCGTCGCCGCTGCCACCATCGAGCCGCCATCGCACCGGCACCGCCACTCGTCGGAGTTCTGTCCAAATCAGGATAAAACCTCAATCCCGTAAATTTATCTTTTTCTATTCTCTTCTGATCAAGCCCAAACTTTGAGGGCTTGTTCTAACTGTCTCCCCTAGTCTCCAGTTAAAATTCCGTGCCATTTGGCTTACGTTTGATATTTTTCTCATATTTTGTTCTTCTCCTCAGTAATCTGCTAGTTTGCAGATCTGCGGGACAGTGTTCCCCTTTCATATTTTTCCCACCCCCCTTATCAATTTTCAGAAAATCCATAAAAATTCCCCGATGTTCCTAACTGCCACCCCTTCCACCAGTAATTTTCGCAGCACCCATAAAATTCCCCTACCCACCGGTCAAACATCATCTTCGGGCAGATCCATGTCTGTCCTAATCATCTGTAACCTAAGCCAGAGAAAAAATACAGTGTTGCCGAGCCTCCCAATTCTCATCCTTTCGTTGGATCGACCTGAAACAAATATATATTGTAGATCTGGGAGTCTTCTTTCCAACAATACCAACCACGTCTCGATCTGATTCTAGATCTTTGAGAATTAAGTCTTGCCGCCGAGGTGTGCAAATCTGTTCCCTGTGCAGGTCTGAAATTTTAGTCCGGGAAAAATTCATAAATAAATATCAAAAGTCAACTTCAGTTGCCGCCACTTCAGGGAGTCATTCAGGGACGTCCTATCGTCATCCCAGCAAAGAGGCGCCTCCAGAAGACCTCAGGAGGGTGACATTCCTTTCGAGGCCATTACTTGCTACCCAGCGAGTCAGGACCGAGTCGGCGCAGCACCGAGTCGGCGTAGGACCGAGTCGGACCAGCAGACCGAGTTCACCCCGAGAACCCTCCCAGTTTGCTGCCCGTCAACTCAGGATCGGTCCTCCCGGGCCTACTTGTAGCCCTTTACCTCCCTGCGTGGAGTGGGCAATATAATTCACTGCTGTAATTAACTTTTAACCGTTGTTACCGGGAGTTACCGTACTTGGCCGGGAAGTCTTCCCCACGCCCGGAGCGTGGAGGTAAACTCGCTACCCTCCTCGTAGGCATTTGCTTTACCCGTATATTTTTGAATGCCGCTGCATGTGATAGGTTATTATCCCGTTTTATCAATTGTATCACCACTGCGAGAGAGCGAGAGTGAGTGACCCGTCCCGTGACTCAATCCGAGTTAACGCGAAAAAGTCGATACCCAAGACTCATTGCCGGTTTCTCAACCGCGCACGGTCCAGCATTTCCCTCGCATAGGGACGATCGCGAGCTAGAGTCCCAGGTCGCGTGTCCGTCCCGCATCAAATTGGTATCAGAGCGAGTGGAGTCTAGGGTAGTCATTAGTCATTGCTTAATAAAAACATAAAAAAAGTGTCATTTAAGTCTAGGAGTCTAAGTCTAAGTCGGTCTAAGTGTCTCATTTACATACCATTAATCGGTATATCAAAAGGTGTTATCTGAACGTTAGGCTACGCCTATCGGGAAGTCCGCACACTCGCGTCGAGGAGACCCTCGGGTCAAACCTCCGCCACGTACCGAATCTTGGTTGTGTCTAGGTTGGTAGTCGAGTCTGCACTCCAACATTACATTAGTGTTTAAGGTCGTGTCTAGTCGGTTTGTCTTGTCTCTTTATGTCGGCATGTCTATCTTGTAGTTCCCAGTTTCCAATGGACTCCAGGTCGCCCAAGCGATATGACCGTTCGCCCACCCATGGGCTTGGCAACCATCCTCTCCTCTTCCGTAGGCCCGAAGCCTCTGATTTTTATGGCTCCAATGACCCGGGCGACTACCTCAAGTGGGAGGCCGCCATGGACACATACTTTGATTGTTATACCATGTCCGAAGCCGGGCAATTCTATTTTGCCAAGGTGAGGCTCCTCCACGAGGCGGCCGAAAAGTGGAGAGACATCGAAGGCTTGAGAGAGGTTAGGAGGTAATGACCCATCGAGTCATGGTGGGACATGAAGAGAGAGCTTAGAAGGGTCTACCTACCCGGACCGGTCCCCTCCAACCCATCCCACCCAATCACCTCCAGCCGACCCCACCAACTCACTTCCAACCAAGTGGGTCATATCCGGAGGCAAGAAGCCCCTCAGGTACCCAAGCCTAGGCCAGTTGAGTATGGGTGAATCCACCGCGATACCCTTACTCCAACCCATACCGTTGCCGAACTTGTGCAAATGATTTCGGATCGGCCGGATAGGAGGCATGCGTATTTTGAGTCGTTGGTCTCCCCTTGCCCACCTCCGAGACCGGACATAGCCATACCCGAGCCTAGGGATGTCATAGCCGGTAACCCCAACCCGGCCCCACCTCTGGGGTCCCAAGGACCTCTTCCCCTCCGGGAGGACGTTCCTTCCTCACCCATGAGAGCTCCTATGTCACCACCCTCACATCTTTATTCGGAGCCACCTCATCCCGAGCCACCCGTGTTTCTAACTGGAACACTTTTCATCGTCGAGCCACTACTTAGCTGGCTCAAGAATGGCTTGGTCCCACCTCCCTTCCCATCCATGGACCCCACCCTACCTCTAGTGCCAATCAACTCATTTCATACCACTTTCTGGTCTAGTCACTACGTGGATACATTAGATGACCTTCTTAAAGGATTAGACCGGCAATTGACATTTACGCACTTGTTGGCCCTAAGCTTCGACCGACCCACAGGTCGTAGCTTCACCCATCCCGCCTTAGGGTCCATTACCTCAGTGTACACCGTGGGTCCTGTCACCACGGAGGTCCTTCTACTCCTCCCGTTACCGGCCGAGCCCGACTTCATTCCTTTTATCCCGAGGGAGGAGCCATATCTTCTATACACTATCCCATCTACCACGGTGGATGGAGGTGACCATCACCTTCATGAATTTCAAACATGGGACTATGTAATGGAGGAACCGAGGGGTCACACATTCTTTGACCCATTCGACCCCTTCTCTAGTGGGCCTCATGACCCACCACTTCCCTTATACCTTGTCGGGGAAGTACACTTTCACACCCCTTCCCCACGGGCCGATCCATATACACCCATCAAGCCCGTTCACTGGCAAGGTAATTTTGGTCCTCCTAGCCCTCCCACACCCAAGTCCCATGGGAAGTCAATGCATGACTGGGTCAT
Organism: Amorphophallus konjac; assembly: GCA_022559845.1. Classification (NCBI taxonomy): domain Eukaryota; kingdom Viridiplantae; phylum Streptophyta; class Magnoliopsida; order Alismatales; family Araceae; genus Amorphophallus; species Amorphophallus konjac. Next base: position 39,781,672 of record CM040125.1, read on the forward strand.
ACTCGGACGTCTAGGAGTTCCCCATGCCACCAACCTCCGGTTACGTAACATGCATGCATGGCACACGTTCGGGTGTCCTGGTCCACCCTTGCATGTGTATGGGTCGGACTAACATTAGGTTTGTCTAGGGTCTTGTGTGTCTGTGCATACATTGAGTCGAGTCGGTCCTTTGTATGCTCGCGTTGTCAGTCCCTTTCAAGTGCGAGACTTGTCGGACTTTGGGATCGGCTCTACCTCAACATATCGGATCTAGTCACATATAGGGACCCAGCGGTGATTCCTAGTGAGTCTTTTATCCACCTCCCTCCTTTGAGAGTGACCCCACCCCGGAGTGTCCACCTCTAGCCTCATTCTCCAGCAGCGAGTGCATATCGAATCTATACGGGATGAGCAGGTGTCGATTACTTGGAGTGGAGCGTACTCCGCGCTTCTAGGTTCGGTGACGGATCCGCCGGAGGAGCACACGAGCAGCCGCACCCCTTACTCGACGGGGTCGAGTTCTTCCCACCCGGGGAGAATTGATGGGAATCAACACTGGGCACTGATATTTTTCTATTGCATGTGTCCTTTTATTTACATTTATACCCTTGTGTAATTGGGTACGCAATTGTATGGCAAGTATAAGCCAAAATGTGAGTCTTTAGGTTTTAGTAGGTTTATGTGCAAAAGTCCAGTAGGTCTAGCTGGGCCCCCCCACCCCCTTCCCCATTGGGCCACCAAAGCCTTAGGGCCCACGTGGGGCCAGTCAAAGGTCCAAGGTGGGCTTCTAGATGGCTTGACCATTCAAGGGGACAATTGGATTAAAAAGTCCAATATTCCAACCCTTAAAGTCCAAGATGCCATCCCCATTTATATTTGTTTAATAGGTTTTGTATTTTTATTTTAATTGAGTCAAAAAACATGGGGATTTAAATGTTAACTCCCCCTTTTACCCCTCCCCTAATTTAGATCTGAGGTTAGTTTAGGTCTTTTTACACTTTCTATATATACCTTGTATTTTGTGATTTACTTAGCATTAATACAAGAAAATCAGAATTTGCCTCCAAGAGTAAAAGGGCACCCCTCTCTCTCTCCCAACCCCTAGCTGCTGTGAAAGCTGCGAATTTCTGAGGTGTGAAGCCTCCTCCCCCTTCCTGAGTGTGAAGCTCAGAGCCGCCGCCGCCGCCGCCGCCGCCACCATCGAGCCGCCATTGCGTCGCCACCGCCACTCGCCGGAGTTCTGTCCAAATCAGGACAGAACCTCAATCCCGTAAATTTATCTTTTTCTCTTGTTGTCTGATCGAGCCCAAACTTTGAGGGCTTGTTCTACCTGTCTCCCCTAGTCTCCAGTTTAAATTTCGTGCCATTTGGCTTACGTTTGATATTTTTTCCATATTTTGTTCTCTCCTCAGTAATCTGCTAGTTTGCAGATCTGCGGGACAGTGTTCCCCTTTCATATTTTTCCCACCCCCCTTATCAATTTTCAGAAAATCCATAAAAATTCCCCGATGTTCCTAACTGCCACCCCTTCCACCAGTAATTTTCGTAGCACCCATAAAATTCCCCTACCCACCGGTCAAACATCATCTTCGGGCAGATCCATGTCTGTCCTAATCATCTGTAACCTAAGCCAGAGAAAAAATACAGTGTTGCCGAGCATCCCAATTCTCATCCTTTCGTTGGATCGACCTGAAACAAATATATATTGTAGATCTGGGAGTCTTCTTTCCAACAATACCAACCACGTCTCGATCTGATTCTAGATCTTTGAGAATTAAGTCTTGCCGCCGAGGTGTGCAAATCTGTTCCCTGTGCAGGTCTGAAATTTTAGTCCGGGAAAAATTCATAAATAAATATCAAAAGTCAACTTCAGTTGCCGCCACTTCAGGGAGTCATTCAGGGACGTCCTATCGTCATCCCAGCAAAGAGGCGCCTCCAGAAGACCTCAGGAGGGTGACATTCCTTTCGAGGCCATTACTTGCTACCCAGCGAGTCAGGACCGAGTCGGCGCAGCACCGAGTCGGCGTAGGACCGAGTCGGACCAGCAGACCGAGTTCACCCCGAGAACCCTCCCAGTTTGCTGCCCGTCAACTCAGGATCGGTCCTCCCGGGCCTACTTGTAGCCCTTTACCTCCCTGCGTGGAGTGGGCAATATAATTCACTGCTATAATTAACTTTTAACCGTTGTTACCGGGAGTTACCGTACTTGGCCGAGAAGTCTTCCCCACGCCCGGAGCGTGGAGGTAAACTCGCTACCCTCCTCGTAGGCATTTGCTTTACCCGTATATTTTTGAATGCCGCTGCATGTGATAGGTTATTAGCCCGTTTTATCAATTGTATCACCGCTGCGAGAGAGCGAGAGTGAGTGACCCATCCCGTGACTCAATCCGAGTTAACGCGGAAAAGCCGATACACGAGACTCATTGCCGATTTCTCAACCGCGCACGGTCCAGCGTTTGCCTCGTATAGGGACGATCGTGAGCTAGAGTCCTAGGTCGCGTGTCCGTCCCGCATCATGATCCCCTCCAGGGATGTGTGTAGAGTCACATCTCGAGGAATTTCTATTGGGTCTCGTTCAAAGCTATGCTCTTCCTTACCACTACACAGGAGCACTAATCATCATAGGGATGGGATACACTATTCCTATATAAAATATTCTCAATGTGATCCCTGACCAGCCACTCAGCTTGTTAGTACCACATTGAATCTCTTTCAAGGGGTCTCCTATCACAAAGGTTGGGTTCCCACTGCTAGAAGGTCCTTTATAGGCTAAGCCCCATCTCCCTCGATGACTCAAGGATTTTTGTCCTATTTAAGCCTTTAGTAAGACAATATGCAAGGTTATCATCAGTAGCAACATGTTGCAATGAAATAACGCATTGTTTTTCAAATCTCTTAACAAATTTTTGTCTGATTTTGATATGTTTGTTCATTTTAGTGTTCACCAATTTCCTTTTACAAAAATCTATTATAACTTTGGAATCATAATGAATCGGGATTGGAGGTATAGGAGAGGGTACCAATGGTATCTCAGTTAAAAGTTCTTTTAGCCATTCGACTTCATAACAAGCAGAATCAAGAGCTACAATCTCAGCCTCCATAGTACTCTTGGCAATAATAACTTGTTTGGTTGATAGCCAAGATACAACACCACCCCCCAGAAAGAAAATATAACCAGAAGTGAATTTGACGTCTAAAGAGTCAGAGATCCCATTAGCATCGCTATACCCTTCTAGTACAATTGGACAACCAACAAATCGGAAACAATAATAAGTAGTCCCGATGAGGTATCAAAAGACTCTCTCTAACGCAGTCCAATGGACTTGACTTGAGTTGAAAGTATATCTACTGAGTCGAGATATAGCATGAGAAATACTAGGTTGAGTCTGATTTGTAAGATACATCAAAGATCCATTAATTTGAGAGTATTTATCTTGATTTACTAAATTTCTAGTGTTCTTTATGAGACAAATTGACGGATCTGTTAAGTCAATTAGATGGTGCAAACCGGATTCAGAGGGGGGGTGAATGAATCTCCCCTATAAAATACCCAATTTAAAATTGTACTTATAAATCTTGCGGAATTAAAAATAGATATGCTCAGTTAAACTGATATTCTAATGAGACTAACACTCGAACACTTGTTCAGATGTTCTTATGTGATTCTCATAGAATGCTGGGCTAGCACACGTAATTACCTCACTGAAATGCTCAGCAGAGATCAAAATGTAGAGAATTTCAACGTATTCTAAGCTAACCAGATGTAACGATCCTAAGCATACACCTAAGGAATTAAGAGACAACCTGATGGGGACATCGAGGCAAGACCGTCCGCATTTTGTTTGCATTTATGTCCTTTCATATTTGTATGTATACACTTGTGTTATATGGGTACACAATTGTAAGTCTTAGTGGGTTTATATGTAAAATTCCAGTAGGCCCAAGCAAGGGGGCCCTCACCCCTTTCCCATTGGTCCACCTAGACCATGTGGGGCTGGTCAACCATCCTAGGTGGCCATCTAGAAGGTTGGAATGCCAATTGACCACATGGGAGACAAGTGGATTAAAAATTCAAAGGTAGGCTACCTACCTCACCTACCTTGTCCCCCCATTAGAATTAATTAGGAATTTCATTTTTTTTATTTTATTTGGATCAAATATGAAGTCCCTTAAATGCCCCTCCAGATCCTAGATCTAAGGGTATTCATGGTCTTTTTTTATTTATTATATAAGTCATGTATTTCTATTATTCTAGAATTAATGAAAGTGAAAAAAGCATTGTGCAAGAGCCCCCCCTTGTGAGAATTTTGACCTCCCCTCTCTCTCTCTCTGGTTTTCTTCATCCCCAACCCCCAATTCTAGAGTGGAACCCCTCTATCTCCTCCCCCTCAATCTCTGAGTTCATCGGTGCCGCCGCCGCCGCAGTTCGTGCCGCCATCGAGCCGCCGCGAAGCTGTCTTCGGTAATCTGTCCATCCAGGACAGAGGTAACTTCCACGAATTTTTGCTCCCACCTCCCTCCTTTTCTGGAGCTGAAATTTTCAGGAGTGGTTCACCTCTCGAACCCTTATCTTCAAAAAAAAATTCAAGTCATATTTCCTTCATTTTGTATTTTTCCATTTTCGTTCAAACTGTCATTCTAGTTCTGCCAGATCTCTATCTACAGTGATAGTTTTCCTGAGTTTTCCATTTCCCGACCACTTTTTGATTTTTCTTGGAGCCCCCAATTTTACTGGGAGTTCTGTCCACCCTCCTCTACCTCTCCACATTTTCGTGGAATTTAGAAAGTTCGTTTCATATTTTTAGAAATTTCTGTTCCAACTCATCTACAGTTCTGTCTGCATCAGTCCAGATCCGACCACAGTCTAGTGTAAACTCTTTAGAAAATCCAGGCCACCATATTTTCCAGATCTAAAAATAGTCCTGATTTCCTCTCTTGATTTCCTACAACTTGTATGAAGAACACAACTTCAGATTCGGACGTCTACCTTATGGTCAAAGGCAATCCACAGGAAAGTTCTCTGCTGATCTGAGAGTTCGGGTACTGTACAACAACAGCTTCAAAAATAGTTAAGGCCTAGATCCATGAAGATCCAGCATCTCTCTCTAGACCTATCTTGAAGAATTTCGAAGCAGATTTCCAACGGCGCCAGTTTCGTCGCAATCCGACATCGGTACTGGTCGCAGCGAGCAATCTCGTTGGGTCGTGCGCTGAAAAACAGAACCGGCAGACCCGTGGCCGGTTATTCCGACCGGTGCCGATCGGAGCCGCCCGGCCTCCGGCCGGAGAACCAGCGCGTCTCCATCCCAGGGAGTGCTCATCTGGGCATCCCCCACTACAGCGGTGCCACCGTGTCCCACACGGTCCCTCCAGACAGCACGTGATCCCCACAGTCACGAGTTCGGGTGTTGCCGAAGCTACGCGAGAAGCCGCCCGTCAACCCGAAATCGGTCCTCCCGGGCCCCATTGTGTCGCCCTTTACCTTCCTGCGTGGAGTGGGCCGTAAATCATTGCTGTAATCTTCATGTATTAACTGTCCCGGGAGTACGAGTTCGGTCGGGTCCGTCTTCCCCACGCCGAGAGCGTGGAGGTATCGTATTCGCTCCCTTAGTCGGCATTTACCCTATTCATATATATCTCTTATGCCGCTGCTAGAGAGCATGTTTTAGGATCTAGCTCGCTATATATTGTTGTATCACCGCTGCTGCGAGAGAGAGAGTGACCGTCCCGTGACCCGATCCGGGCACGAGAGAGAGCCGGCCACCCTAGCTCACTGCCGGTTTCTCAACCGCGCACGTCCGACGCTTCCCTCGCTAAGGGACAATTGCGAGCTCGTCTAGAGTCCAAGAATCACATTCATAATTCGAGTCGAGTCCGTGGTCTCGTCCCGCATCAATTTGGTATCGGAGCGAGTTTGAGTCTAGGGTGTCTAAAAATAAAAAAAAGAGTGTCATTTACATTTAGTCATTGTCTAAGTCGTGTTTAGGGTCATCACTGTTTTAAAACAAAAAAAAAAGTGTCTTTTGGGTCGCATACATCCCTTTACTCGGTATATCAAAAGGTGTTGTCCGAACGTTAGGCTACGCCTATCGGGAAGGCCGCACACTTGTGCGAGTGATCTTCGGATCGATTAGCTCCGCCACGTACCGAGTCTTGGTCGTCATGTCTAGGGTTGTAGTCCATTGTCTAGTTGGTTTATCTACTAGTGTCAGCATGGCCATCCTCTAGTTTCCCCGTGTCCCATGGATTACCAAACACCCGGATCTTATCCATGGTGGCGATACTATCTCAAATGGAAGGACCACCCGAACCACCCCACTAGGCCCGAAACCCGGGACTTCTACGGGTCCGATGACCCAGGTGACTACCTAGAGTGGGAAGCCATTATGGACGACTACTTCGAGGTGTACAATATGTACGGGCCCATGCAAGTCGATGTTGCCAAAAGGTGACTTTTTGGTGAAGCCGCCGAAACTTGGAGGGACATCAAATATTGGAGGGAGGATAGGAATCTAAGGCCCATCGAGTCATGGTGGGAAATGAAGAGAGCGCTTAGGAGGGCCTACTTTCCCCGCCCACCTACCTCCAACCACGGGGGTCATACCACTCACCAACCCCACCAACTCATCCACAATCAAGTGGGCCACACCTCTACCCAATCCCACCCCTTTACTGCCATCCCAGCCCACTCAAGTACCTCCAACCAAGTGGAAGCCCCGCTTATAGCCGAGTCTAGGACCACACCCAGGCCGAGAGATGAGGAGCGAGTCCACCCCAAGGTCCCTACTCCAACCCGCACCCTTGCCGAGATCTTAAAACAATTCACGGACGGGCTGGATAGGATTGAGAGGTCACTACTCCAACTCGAGCCCAAGAAGGTCATAGCTGGTAGTCTTCACCCGGCCCCACCTCTAGCATCCCCAAGCCCTCTTCCCACCATGGAGACCATGCCTCCATCACCCTCGAGAGCTCCAATGTCACCACCCTCTATGTCCGAACGTGATTCGGAACCATCTCATTTGGAGCCACCAAGGCCCGAGTCACCCGTATTTCTAACGGGTACACTACACATCGCCGAGCCGCTTTTTAGTTGGCTCAAGGATGGCTTGGTCCCACCTCCCTTTCCATCCATGGACCCCATCCTACCTATAGTGCCGATCAACTCATTCCATACCACATTTCGATCTCGTCACCATGTTGATACGTTGGACGATCTTGTCATGGGATTAGATTCACAATGGGAGTTGACGCATCTTTTGGCCCGAGACTTTGACCAACCCGCTAGTCTTAGCTTCACCCATCTGGCCTACGGGTCCATTACCTCCGAGTGCACCGTGGGTTGTGTCACCACGGAGGTTCTTCTACTTCTCCCGCTACCGGACGAGCCCGAATTCATATCCTTTTGTCCGAGGGAGGAATCATACTTCTTGCCTACGATCCCCGTCCCACCCGTCACAATTCAAGAAGGTGACTATCCACACCTTCAAAACTTCTACACGTGGGGCCGTGACTTGTGGGAACCCACCACAAGGGGTCATACCCTCTTTGATCCCTTTGACCCATTCCCTAGTGGATCCTTAGACCCTCCATATATACTTCACTTCTTAGAGGGAGTCCACTATCACACTCCTACCCCACGGGCCGGGTCATCTACGCCCACCAAGCCCGTACACCTACAAGATACACCATCATCTAGGGGAAATACTCTTGGTCCTCCCACATCCACATCCCATATGCATGCATGGCCCACCTTAGGAGGTCTAGGATTTCCGCATGATGTCGACCACCGGTTACGTCAGATGCATGCATGGCATACGTTCGGGTGTCCTGGTCCACCGCCCCCTTGTATGGGTCGGACTAACATTAGGTGTGTCTAGGGTCATAGATGAGTCGGTGTGCTTTTTTCTTTGTGTGGTATGTCTGTCTGCATGTGTCTTGTGCAAGCTCATCGATGTCAGTCTCTTATGAGTGTGAAGCGAGCCGACTCGCTCGATGAGTATGGGATCGATTCTACATCTATACCCAGATCAGTCACCTACATGGACTCAGCGGTGATTCCTAGTGAGTCTTCAAGCTGCCTCCACCCATTTTGAGAGTGCCCCACCCGGAGTGTCCACCTCTAGCCCACAGCAGCTTGTGCATGTCGAGTATATATGGAATGAGCAGGTGACGGTCACTTGGAGTGGAGCATACCCGCGTTACTTGGCACGGTGACAGATCCGCCGGAGTACTCGAGCATCCATACCCCTACTCGATGGGGTCGAGTTCCTCCCACCTGGGGAGAATTGATGGGGACATCGAGGCAAGACCGTCTGCATTTTGTTTGCATTTATGTCCTTTCATATTTGTATGTATACCCTTGTGTTATATGGGTACGCAATTGTAAGTCTTAGTGGGTTTATATGTAAAATTCCAGTAGGCCCAAGCAAGGGGGCCCTCACCCCTTTCCCATTGGTCCACCTAGACCATGTGGGACTGGTCAACCATCCTAGGTGGCCATCTAGAAAGTTGGAATGCCAATTGACCACATGGGAGACAAGTGGATTAAAAATTCAAAGGTAGGCTACCTACCTCACCTACCTTGTCCCCCCATTAGAATTAATTAGCAATTTCATTTTTTTATTTTATTTGGATCAAATATGAAGTCCCTTAAATGCCCCTCCAGATCCTAGATCTAAGGGTATTCATGGTCTTTTTTTATTTATTATATAAGTCATGTATTTCTATTATTCTAGAATTAATGAAAGTGAAAAAAGTATTGTGCAAGAGCCCCCCCTTGTGAGAATTTCGACCTCCCCTCTCTCTCCCTCTGGTTTTCTTCATCCCCAACCCCCAATTCTAGAGTGGAACCCCTCTATCTCCTCCCCCTCAATCTCTGAGTTCATCGGTACCGCCGCCGCCGCCGTTCGTGCCGCCATCGAGCCGCCGCGAAGCCGTCTTCGGTAATCTATCTATCCAGGACTGAGGCAACTTGCACGAATTTTTGCTCCCACCTCCCTCCTCCTCTGGAGCTGAAATTTTCAGGAGTGGTTCACCTCTCGAACCCTTATCTTCACAAAACATTTCAAGTCATATTTCCTTCATTATGTATTTTTCCATTTTCGTTCAAACTGTCATTCTAGTTCTGCCAGATCTCTGTCTACAATGATAGTTTCCCTGAGTTTTCCATTTCACGACCACTTTTTGATTTTTCTTGGAGCCCCCAATTTTACTGGGAGTTCTGTCCACCCTTCTCTACCTCTCCAAATTTAAAGTTCGTTTCATATTTTTAGAAATTCCTGTTCCAACTCATATACAGTTCTGTCTACATCAGTCCAGATCCGACCACAGTCCAGTGTAAACTCTCTAGAAAATCCAGGCCACCATATTTTCTAGATCTAAAAATATTTCTGATTTCCTCTCTTGATTTCCTACAACTTTTCTGAAGAACACAACTTCAGATTCGGACGTCTACCTTACGGTCAAAGGCGATCTACAGGAAAGTTCCCTACTGATCTGAGAGTTCGGGTACTATACAATAGCAGCTTCAAAAATAGTTAAGGCCTAGATCCATGAAGATCCATCATCTCTCTCTAGACCTATCTTGAAGGATTTTGAAGCAGCTTTCCAACGGCGCCGGTTTCGTCGTAATCCGACATCGGTGCTGGTCGCAGCGAGCAATCTCATCGGGTCATGCGCTGAAAAATAGAACCGGCAGATCCGTGGCCGGTTATTCCGACCGGTGCCGATCGGAGCCGCCCGGCCTCCGGCCGGCGAACCAGCGCGTCTCCATCCCAGGGAGTGCTCATCTGGGCATCCCCCACTACAGCGGTGCCACCGGGTCCCACACGGTCCCTCCGGACAGCACGTGGGCCCCACAGTCACGAGTTCGGGTGCTGCCGAAGCTACGCGAGAAGCCGCCCGTCAACCTGAAATCGGTCCTCCCGGGCCCCATTGTGTCGCCCTTTGCCTCCCTGCGTGGAGTGGGCCGTAAATCATTACTGTAATCTTCATGTATTAACTGTCCCGGGAGTACGAGTTCGGCCGGGTCCGTCTTCCCCACGCCGAGAGCGTGGAGGTATCGTATTCGCTCCCTTACTCAACATTTGCCCTATTCATATATATCTCTTATGCCGCTGCTAGAGAGCATGTTTTAGGATCTAGCTCGCTATATATTGTTGTATCACCGCTGCTGCAAGAGAGAGAGTGACCGTCCCGTGACCCGATCCGGGCACGAGAGAGAGCCGACCACCCTAGCTTACTGCTGGTTTCTCAACCGCGCACGTCCGACGCTTCCCTCGCTAAGGGACAATTGCGAGCTCGTCTAGAGTCCAAGAATCGCATTCATAATTCGAGTCGAGTCCGTGGTCTCGTCCCGCATCACAACCAAACAAACCACTGCACAGATGACTTTTAGGTGGTTCGGTCCTCCAGACCTACATCCACCCCACACTCAACCTGAGTGTGGCTTTCGCTGACACACAGCTTGAACCGCTGGGCTTCACAGTTTGTCTACAATAGCTGGGCATCATAGCTTGCCATCTACTGATTCACAGCTTCAACCGCTGGGCATTACAGCTTACGCCTCCACTGATACACTGCTTGGAAATAGAAATAGAATATGAAAGATGATGATGAAATCAGCAACAGAAAGTTGAACACTAAAGCTCAAAATATAGCTCGCTGTGGAGCAATGTAGCTCGTTATGGAGCACACGTAGCTTGGATCTGATCCAGAGGCTACGAGAACTTCTCCTTCCTTCGCTTGGGCTACTGCACTCTTCTTCTCAGCTCAGACTGGCTCTCTGCTCACTGTTCTTGCTTCTCTGCTCAATTTTCTCTTCTTTCAACTCTCTACAGCTCCCTTATCTCGCTCTCTGATTCTTCTCCGAAGTTCTTCTCTTCTGCTGCTCTCTCTATTTTCTGCTTCTACTATCTTTTTCTCACTCTTCTGAACTCTCTTCTTTTTCCTCTCTCTGCTCCGATTGCTCTCACTTTCTTTCTTTCTAGTCCTGCTGCGCTCTGAATTCTCTTCTACGTCTGCCTTGGGGCGCCGGTGGTCACTTTTGTGACGACGATGACGCTCACTTTATCAGGTGACATCCATGTGGCAGAATTATGTGCATCCTTCGAAAAGGAATCTCATGAATTCTTTGGAGGGAAAATTCCCGCCATAGGATGAGTGCCTTTAGAGCGTCCACATGTCAAAGTAGGTTGTTAAGCTTTCCACGTGGCAGATGCTCCAGGCTGCTTTCCTTCTTGGATCACGTGCCCAATCATAAACATAGAGGAATCTGGGACCACGTGCTTCACTTAAGTCTCACGAGCAGACGTTCGATCCTGGTTGCATGGGCCTTTTCTTAGTTAAGTCCCTGTCAGTAAAGTGAGAGGAATTTCATCAAACACTTTTCAGTCATACTGAGTGCATATATGCTAACTGTGCATCGATCTTGTATGGGCACAAGGCAGATAGACTTAGACTTTATAAATGACGAAGACAAGTATGCGCTGACCTTAGTATGCCTTAGACAAAACTAGCACCGACCGTGTATAGGCCTTAGCCAAAAACATGCACCAACCGTGTGTATGCTCGGACCTTGATATATGCTCAGTGCTAGGACATATATGTGCTCGGGCCTGGTATGTGCTAAGACTTGAAACGTGCTCGGACCTGGTATGTGCTAAGGCTTGAAACATGCACCGACTTGGATTGACATTATGCATGAGTGTGCACAGACCTTATAATAACTAAGTGTAAACCTACACTGACTTTATATGCCATTTGCAAAGATGCACAGACTTCAACAATGATAAACAATGCATGTGCAGACTTGCATGAGTCAGATGCTTAGACCATGCCTAGTATGCATGTGCTTAGGCTAGAAAGTGTGCACTGACTTGCTACAGTGTGTGCACTGACCTCAGTGTGCAAAATGCCATATGTGCATTGACTTCTATAGTGTATGCACAGACCTTATTGCGCATGTTATGAAAATATGCTCAGACCTTATGCTAAACATGCACAAACCATATTGGTCACTAGCACTAACCTTAATGATACTAGCACCGACCTTAGTGATATATGTGCACAGACCTAGTGTGTGGAAGAAGAAGAACTAGCACTGACCTGTATGCATGCTACAGTGATGTGCACGGACCTGTATGCAAGGTTCTGCATCCTGTATGCATGCTACAGTGATATGCACAGACCTTGTATGCAAGGTTCTGCATACTAGCATTGACTTTGATGTGTAGAACACTCCAACTAACATCGACCTCAGTGTGAGTTTAGAAAAAACTCACATCGACCTTATTTGCATGAAATGTGCACAGATGTTATATGCCGAACAACACTTGCACAGACCTTGTGTGCAGAACAACACTGAACTAATGCAAACCCTCTGTGCAGACTACTCGTACTAGCACAGACGTTATCTGCATACCGTGCTGAACTAACATCGACTAGCACAGACTATGTATGCAGGATGTACATACTAGCGTAGACCTTGACTCAGCTAGCTTAGACTTCAGACCATGATCAGCCTAAACACTGAGGTGACCAAACTTAATGCATTGACCTATAACTATGACACTAACGTGACTTAATGTTGACCAGTCAAACCAATTATGTTGACCATAGAAACATTGCCCTGTATGAACAGATATGTGGACATATGCACAGACCCTATGCATGGAATGTAATGAATAGCAAAATGACATGCATGACAAAAGACATATGTCCCTATTCAAGTTTTATTCATACATTCTGTACTCATATCTGAAATCAATTTCAATAACGATTAACCATGCCTTCATGTTAACATCTAATTTAACCTCCCTATCTCTTACTCATTCAAAATCAATGACTCCTTTAGGAGTTACAAAATGTAGTGTTGAGATTAAACAGACATGAGAGGATCTGATTTTATCCAAACTTTCAGCAATATTCACATTTTCAGATTGTAGTTCTATCTATGCAACATCAATGTTTATTGCAATAACTCTCAAGATCAATCGAGTTTAGTCCACACCTTGTAACTAGAGGATACACGTTGTTTAGACGCCAGTATCCCTAAGCACTTAGTATGACTAACTGTCATGATTCACATAGAACATAGTTAACTAGGACACTTCATGACATAGAATGCCTCCATTTCTTTGATGCGGATCCTAGTTTCTCGGTGCAACCTAATCATTGCTCTGCCTTAACCTTCCACTGATTTTTCATTTAAATTTTCACTAGAGGTAACTACGGCACTTCATGACACAGTCCTTTGGACATGGTTTCTCAGTGACCAAAGTCATTGCTCTGACCTTACTTTACATTCAGAAATTACTCAAATCAATCAGACGTTTAAAAGCAACACTCTCCTTATGTATCTCTACCAAAGAGAGCCATGGTTATAAAACTTTCAGATTTCAGAAGGTTTTACATGATATAACATGAATCAACTGGTAAAACTTTATTAAAGGATTGATCCAGATATTTTCAAGATGTTCAAATCCAAACTCAAGAAATACATGAAACTTAAACCAGCTGAAAATTTTCAGATATTCATAATCCCGTATAGTATAAGATTCCTCTTAATTTTGCATTCAGATTTATGAACATGGTATACACATTGAAATCTTCTCAAAAGATAGGTCAAAGAAGTTTGAGAGCTTCCAATTCAATTAGCAGTAGAGAGCACTTAACATGAATGAGAGTGATATATCAACATCCATGAAAGGGATGAAAATGTTTTCAGAGCAACAAGGCAGAATCAAAATCAGAAGCACACTTCTAATCAGGACTAATAAGAGGTGCAGCAAAGGATGTGTCAGAGAGAGAGTCAGAGATACCCAGAGGACCATCAGACAGATTGATTTGGAAACAACCAGCTCCCCCTCAATAAATGCACAAACAGAACACAATTAAATTCAGATTCAAGAAGAGTAACAGTTGTAGAGAATTCAGAACAGATAGAAGAATTGATACAAGCTGATGCCAGTTGTTGATGAATGTTGCAGGAAGAGTAAACGTTGCAGAATGAGTGAAGCTATGGCTAGACAATGAAGATATCGGTTGACTGAATGAGCAATTCAAGGTGACCGAATAAGATAATAAAGAGATGGATGAATAGCCATGCAATTTAAAACTAGTTAAAAATGCTCCCCCTGACTAACAGACTCTATGACAAAATCTTCCTGAAAGGGTTACCAAACACTTGAATGGATTTAGGTAAGACATGACAAAGAAGACATAGAGGAACACAAGAATATGAAATCTGCTCCCTCTGACAGTATGCACTCAATCAATCTTTTTGGTATTTTCAATGTAATGAAATGCAATCTATTTGAAATCACAATATGCATGATAACAAATGCAGAATCTCCCCTTATCTATATGCCATATGTGACAACTCTGAATGCAGCATATACAATGACAATTATGCAGGGAGTTTGATGAGTTATGCTCATGGACATTTAGACTAATCTATGTGCAATTTTGACCCAAGATACCAGGTGGAGATCTAGCCTCTACACATGATGTGGGTTTCCAGACAGACATAATATGTCCTTCTCCCAGCGTACCATTTTATATACCTCTGGGTCATACATGTTAATGTAATGACAAGACAGTCCTATTAGACTTTCAAGGAATACAATGCAAATTCGGACAAACATTAAAACACAAATCATGTGAAATTCAGAGATTTTCAGAGAATTCTAATTAGAGGATGTCTATCCACAGAGTTGAGTGCAAAGCATAAATTTCAGATGAGCAAAATTCAGAGAGTTCAAATTTGACAATGCAGATGATGAATGAATATGTAAAAACAAATTTAACATGCTATGTAGTAATCAAAGACTGAAAAACTTGAATGACAGAGATTGAGCAAAGTTAACATGACTGACCTGGTAAATGCAGAACTGGGGTTTTCATTCTTGAGTGCCTTGGTTTATTACCCCAAAAATATTCTTCAACCCAAGGCACATCTGTAAAACACAATTTATTTTACTCAAACAGATACCCAAGACATCTTGGGTCCTGAAATAACAGTGACACCATTGGCAAGTGTTCTCAACAGTTTTTCAGCTTGGTTATCATCAAAACACATGAGATGACAGTTATACATAGAATGCCCTAACTGTCCACAGTAACGGCATGATCCAGCAGTTTTAAAACTCTTTTTATGCACATTACTGTAATCATGAAATTCATTAGCAAAGTGAAAATTCTGTTTACTAAAACCAGCCAGCCAACAATCAGCAGCTCTGTGGCCTGGCTTTCCACATTCAAAGCATGAAGAGTTTTTCCTTTTATTAATCAAATTATTTCTAGCAGTAACATAGAGAACATGGAATTTTACAGATTTAGAATTCAATCTATTTCCCTAAGCATGCCAACAGTCCTTGACTGTATGGCCATGCTTTCCACATTCAAAGCATCCGATATGCTTTCCCTTAGAGACAGAAGTAGTTCTATCAAAAACACTCTTCTTAGCAGGGAAGTTAACATATTTAGAATTGAATCTCTTTCCCTGAGTCTGCCAACATTGAGCAACAATGTGGCCTAATTTTTCATAATTAAAATAGTGAGCATTCTTTTTCGGATATGCATGAAACTTCTTAGCATTTAGGTCATCTTGTTTCATTAATCTACATTCATGCATGAGATGACCTATCTTATGACAGTAAAAATATTGAATCATTTTATTCTGAATAGAAGATGATTTCTTAACCTGAGAATTTCTAGAATGAATTCTATCAGTTTTCAGATCATCCTTCTTCATCACAAAACAATCAGCCATCTCATGACCTAATTTTCCACAATAAAAATATTTAGCATTCTTTCTTTTAACACATATTATCTTGGCCTGAAATTTTTCAGCATGCAACTTGTTTCTTTTCCTTTTCAATTCTTTCTTTTTCACATTTTTATTCTATTTGGTTTTCTGATTAGCATGCAGTTTTGAGGGAGAGACAGAGGTACTAGCTACATCAGAGCTACACACAAAGGTAGTGTATAGTTTATTCCTCATAGCCTGCTTGAGTTGAGAATTACAACCTTTCTTCTTATGAGTCTCATCTTTAGAAGCCTCTTTCTGTTTTTCTTGATTTTTATCAAATTCAGACAAGGATTTATTCAATTCTTGAATTTCATTTTGGAGAGATAAAATAAGCAATTCAGAATTTGTAACTTTTTCATTCAACATTGCATTGATGGTTTTATGATTGTCAATTTCTTGTATCAATGCACTCATTCTCTCACATTCATTGTCAGATGAACTTTTTCTTTTTTCAAAGATGAGAAGTCTTTCAGATATAGCTGTGTTCAGATGCTTTAGTTCTTCATTTTCTTTTGTCAATTGCTCATTCTGAACTAGTTCATTAATTAGGACATGATCACCTCCTAATGATTTCAGCTTATTTTCTAGTTCAGAATTCTTAACAACAAGTTCATTATTATCAGATTTTAGTTCACTCAGTTTCAAATTAACATGACCAAGCTCTTTTATCAATTTCTCATTATCCACAGAATTCAAAGTATAATGATTATCTGATGAGTTCAATTTATCCTCCAATTCAGAAATCTTTGAATATAATTCATCATTTTTATTTTTCATCATAACCATATGTTCCTTTTACTTGTGAATATCTGCCAAACATGTATCATAT